>OY776302.1:3419859-4019859 GCA_963675345.1 Trididemnum clinides | reverse complement strand
AATATTGCCAGCGCTAGATTCACATTTTGCTTATTGTGTCCTGGGTGCAATGCTTCAAAGGATAGCTTCGAAGCTTTTCGCAAATTTGCCTCTAACTTGACATCTCTGTTCAACAAAGATTGCATGTCACTCCACGATATGAAGCCAGCATCAGAAGATGCAACAATTTTATTTTTAATTTGAAATGAAAATGATGGAAAAACAAATTTGTGGCAGTTCAACAGGTTGTTTCTAACATTTTTTATAAGATGCACATTGTCAAAAAATAAGTATATTTTTGTAGAGTTCTTGGGATGCTGAAAGAAAAACCCTCCACCTGGAAACTTTTTTCGTAACATGCTAAATGCCGCCACATTTGCCGAATGGTTGTCGGTAACAATAGCTCGTACCTTAAAACCCGCTTCAGCTAATGTACAAACACATTCCTCCAGTTGTTCCGACATCCATGTCCCATTCAGTTTGGTTTCTGCAGAAGCTTTGACAACAATGGGCAAAGTTTTTTTCAAACCGCAAACCATAAAAACTACAATGCCTTTGTATAAATTTCCATCTTTATCGGCACCAACATATTCACCTCCAGAGTACTGCACTTTCTTCCGTAAATACATTTCATCAGCCATTAAAATTATGTCTTCTGAAATTGCTTTATTTTCACGCAGTACTTGTGCAGCTTTAATTGAATCCACAGAACTAGATTTGAGTTTGGCCAAAAAGCTCAATGAAGGTAATGGAAAATATTCCAGTAAAATGTATGATTGCAGAGAGGTGTAGCGAAGAAGCAATGACAGTCTAATCAGCTCAGAACTATATGGTGGGCGACCTTGCAATTTGTAATTTTGTCGATTTTGCAGCTCATTTAAGATGGGATATTTAGTGGTAGAAGTTCGCAAATAACTTGGCAAATTTTGTAACATTGAAAATCTAGTTAAGGTTGCTGTTCTTCCTTCTCGAAACCATGGGGGAAGTGGTACAGGATTGCCGCGATATTGCAATTGCACATGTAATTCACTGTCGATCTTTATTGCTTCTTGTATAGCAGGAAAACCAGTCAAATTGTCAATGCATAAGTTGTACATTAAAATATGATATTCTGCTTTATGATATAGGTATCCTGGCGGGCAATGCTTTTCGGTAACTTCGTTTAGACTTCTAATCTTATCTTTTTCGTTAAAATGCAGCAGCTCATCTGGTTGATATATTCTTGAAGTAGGGGGCTTTCTAGAAGTAGTCGGTGTTTGCAAACTCGATTCTTGTTGTAGACCTTTTGCAGCGTGAACTGTAGGGATCGGGTTCAGTTTCCAGTGTAATTTGGTTCTTTTTCCTTCGTTTAAAAATTTTGATTCAAAATGTTTGCAACAAATAACGGAATTTTTTGTAGGTATCCAATCAGCTCGGTTTACGAATTTAATCCACTTTTGCAATAACTCCGGATTTGCAGCTGGAAATCGAAATGATGAAACATTTTCTTTACACGTTGAATAACCTGAATTACATCCGAAAACGACACATTTATTGACCATTGCTATATGCAGTATGACATTGATATCAAATAAATAGTTCGAATATATCTGCAAAGTACAATTCTTATTAAAAACAAATCACATACTACAAGTTTTGATCTACGCTACTTGGTTTTAAATACAGTAATTTGCTGCTGTGGTGTATTCGATATTGTTTAATTACTTACTAGTATTCTGGCATTTTTAGTCATTATATCAATTTGCAAACGCTCCTTGCAATGACACTATCTGAAGACGATGGTTTTAATGCAAAACCAAATCGGTTTCTGAAATCTTGCACTCCACTGCATAATATGGTTTGTTCGTTTACAAATTAACAAAACTTTATTACGCTATTCTCAAAGTTATTGTATCTCATAACTATTCTGACTACTGTAAGCGAAAGTTCTTCAATCCTCCCAAAGCAATCACTGATGAAAATCTGCTTTCAGAAAGTTGCTGCTCTTGCAAAAACAGTCGCGCACGTTAATTAGTTAAACAATGTGTGTGAGCGAAACTGTTTTTCACACCGGCACGGCGCACACACATTCGTCAGCGACACAGTGTTCTAAAGAAAAAGATAGGCCGCTAAGAATCGAAGCGAAAAATGCAACTTATATGGCCGTGTTGTAGTAGGTCATGAGTGACGTTGTAATTATTACATTGAACCTCTGATTAAAGTAGGCCGCAGGAATTTGTGGACCTTTGAAGTGGGCTACGGCACGAAAAAGGTAAAGAAACACTAGCTTAGACCTTCACACTTGTGGAACCTTACTAGTTCCACTGTAGTGGATGGTCTGTCAGTTCTCTGCGAAGCCGTATTACTCGTGAATGAGTGGCGGTTGTCGCAGGTGCATCAAGTCTAACCACTGCTGACGATTTGGTTGAGATTAGGTCTTAGAATTGACTAGTCTAATCTTAGTACTGTGTACCAATTTTCCAAAAAATTGGTCTTAAGGGAAATGCCATCCAAATAACATTTGCTTCTCAGTTAAAAATAACTTTATGCCATTTAGACACTCGTAGGTACCTTCGAAATTACTTCCTTTCGATTTATTTGTTTGTTAATTTATTGGATGTTTTGTTTAAATTTATTCATGCCTTAATTTTGCACTTTAAGTTGGGTAACATCACCTCATCTCAATTTACTTTGCTGATTATTTTGCCTTTTTTAATCACCTTGTTTCTTGCGCACCCTTTGGTAAATTAGTAGGAGAAGTAGTTTAGTTTTGAATTTTTTAAATTAATTCGAGATTTTCATCAGTGAAGATTGGGCATTCGAGTTTTAACGTTTTTGGTAGGCAACAGAGTTTTAAAAAATAAATTTGTTTCAACTATTTCGTGGTTTTTCTATCTATAGCACGGACTCATAAGATAGTAAACCGCTACAGTACATTAGCAAAAACAACCATTATCTGATCATTACTACCGGTACCTTAAGTTTTTAAATTACCCTTGGTCCAGCAGCGGAGGCAATAGGGAAAAAAATGGTTAAAGGAACAGTTAAGACCACAAAATTGCATCCGATATATTAATATAACTGCTCCGCATGCATCACTGCCAAAAAATTTCAAAGAATTACTGATTTTATCCTCCAACATATGACCAATGGTACAGAAGTCTGCCCTGTCATGTGGGCTAGAGTATAATTTAGCTTTACAACTTTTCAGTATGCTTATGAAACTAAATGTATAAGTTGTACATTACAACTACCGTAACTTTACCTCAGCATTCCTAAATACGCTGATTAATCGAATTTGAAACCCTACCAAAAGCTGGCTACAAATAAGCGTGCATGTTTAGCTCATAAAATTAGCCTAACTCAGTGGTTCTCAAACTTTTTTCAGTTAGTGACCCTTTGAACAATCTACCGACTTTCGAACGCCCCCTTCGACAAAAAGTAAAAACAAATTTATTCGACATGCATGTTAACAACGTAATATCAAACTCACTAGATTTTGATGGGATGGATGAGGCTGGTGTTTTGTTATCAATTCGTCAATATCAGGTTTCAACTTTGTAAGGAATAGTCACAAATCTAGAAGATTGACTATTTCAAGACGATTTCTCTTGCTGTCCAGAAGCGTTATCACCGCACTAAACGCACGCTCTACCACGTAAGAGCTGGAAAAAGCAATCAGAAAAAGTTTGACTCGATCTCACACATGACGGTATCTTTCTTTAATTTCGTTTTGCAGCCAAAACGATTAATACGAAATCTTAAGCTTTGGTTTTTTTCAGGATTACTTTTTAATGTTATGAGTTCCTCCCACTGAATTCCATTTTTAGAAATAATATCACGAAATGGGTCGATTATCCAGTTAGGGACTCCCAATTAAAATACATCCTGAAATCGCACTTCCATGTCTGCCTTTAATTCCTGAAGATGTTTGCTATAGGCCTATACGTCTATGTCAGCATTGTTTGTAGCACTACCACTGCGTAAATCAAGTTGCTACAAGCTTGCAAACTGAAAAAAATCTTGTCTAGCTAAATTTCGCTGATATAGTGTGAGCTTGTTATTGAATCCAGTAGTGCCAATTTTGCCTTGATAAGGTTTATTTCGTTTCCTTGAAGGGATAAGTTCAGTTCATCAAATTTGACGAATATGTCCGATAAGTATGCAGAATCATTTCTGATGAGCATGACTTCTTGAGCGAGACCAGGATCGCAACTCCGTAAAAATTACACGACAGTATCAAAAAGCAAGTTAAAACGTGCAAGGCAGTTTTCTTTCGAAAGCCATCGTATTTTACACAAGGATGCGATCGCCAGGTAGTCGTTAATGTCCATAAGCCATTAGTTTAAATCTTCGGAAACCGCATCTTGAACGAAATAAGAAACCATTGCCAATTCTGCTTAAAGCAACACAGTTTACCCTGGTGGTTGGCTAAACACCATCAACCCGGTACATCAAATATGGCGGCAGACGATACTTCTAGTATTCCTTTGCAATCTGGTTCTCCTACAGTTGAACAACAGCCCTCTGACGTGATGAAATCAACCCTTGATCAATTTGTTACAGTGTGAAGCCGCAGAAGCTTTCTCAATTTCGTGAAAACCAATTGACATGGAAACAAATTGCGGCAATTGGTTTCCACGGGAATCTCGTTGAAATCAAGTGGCCGTGGAAACCAATTACCACAGAGACCATTGGAAATCCGCAAAAGAAACGGATTCTGCACATGACTAAAAGCAGTAACCTGAATGAAATAAAAGCCGCATGCAATTTAGCTTAATGCTGTCCTGGGCGTGAGGGTTTGTACGTGACATTTGTACCTGTATGTAAACTTAACGCTTTATCCAGGCTGCCTCACACTACAGCTTCACTCACTCCATCAACCCTTTTTGAATCAATTTATGCAGATTATTTTGATTGCGGGGGAAGCCACTTTCTAATCATTGGCGACTGCCTCTCTGGTTGGGTAGACGTTTTTTCGTCCCCTTATGGTTTTACACTCGCTGGTTTTTCCGGAATAAATCGAGAGTTATGATGACATTTCTCATGTGTTGGGGCACCTGCCGAACTTTCCTCCGACAGAGGCCCAAAGTTATTCTCCAGAAAAACAAAAGTTTTCCTATACAAATTGGACACGCACGGCCGTATTTCTTCAGCATAGCCTACTTCTCCCTATCAATTTGCGGGATCAACTCTCAGTAAAAGCACTTAAGCGCCTGCTAGTAGCCGACTTAAGCCCATTATGCAAGTTAAATTGATGACAAATTTTTGAGAAGTATGCTGCAGATGCGCAACTCTCCTAATGCAGATTGTAGCCTATCACCAACCCAAATCACCTTCAATCAACCCCTGAAAAATGGGTATGCATTCTCCAATCAAATGCGAAAGTTCTCCTACCATCGTATCCGCGTTACATGGTGCGATGCCTGGCGAGCAAAAGAGAACGTTTAACAACCTAGGATGGCTCTTACCGTAGAACGTTTACGGTTCACCTCCGGCTCATTTCCTGCTATTTCACTCGGAGATTAATTTTTTATTGAAAATCAGATTGGAAACTCTCAAAGAAAGTGGAATAAATCCAGCACCGTTGCAGAAATTACAGAATTTAATCAGTAACTTATTAAACAGTGACCATTCCCAATAAAAGAAATTTTTAATTTTCCAAACTGCATTTTTTTGTAATTTCGTTATTTTTAAGTTTGAATCAAAATAAAAAGTTCAAATGTTTTAGCTTATTTTACTTAATACCACCACATGACCAAACTCAAAAGTCCAGTGAAAGAAGCCCTAAAGTTTCGTGAAAAAATATATATTGACCTGGGGTCGCACTGGACACTTAAAAGTTGTCTTTGGGGTCGTCCTGAGAAAAGCTTGGGAACCCCTGATATAGATAAATGCTATGGTATTACATACCGTATAATTAGTGATTGTTTTTTTTTCTTTAAGTGGAATATTTGGTCTTGGTTTATAAAATTTTTAAATAATCAGTTGGATTATTTCACTTGGCAATGCTAACAGTGTTTAGCGAAACGTTCTGACGAAATCTGCGCAGCAGCATAGGCCTGCTGGCTCTGCTTTTTCTATGGTGATCAATTATCGTTCGCTTGGTAGGTTTACTCGAAAACTGAAAAGATAGGCCAAATGAAAAAGTAAAGATTTAGCAATAAAAACCTTCAATTATGACCGCAAAAAAACATTTACAAAAATCATCTGAATAAGCTCTATAACAAAGACGCAATATTAAAACTTAATATTCGTATCCTCCAGGCGTTGAAAAACTTGGTTTGTTTTTTAACAAAAATCATGGGCCCTAAAATGATGTTTTTCCAACAGATACCACACTGCGCAACTTAAATTTTTACATCGCCATATTAAAATTCAAAATTGCTTTCCCAAAAGTATATGGATTTTTTTAAATAATGATGCGTGATTTTTTTTTCTGGCAAATAAATGAAGCTTTTTCACGTCACATGTTTTTTCTTTATATGCATGAGAGCGTGGCGTGGCTTTAATGTCTATATATACGATCTTCCCTCCACAACCTCCGAAAAGTATGCCTATGCCGATGATCCGGCTTTGTTGCATGCTTCTAGGGACTGGAAGAGCTTGGAGGAAACCTGAAGCCAAGACATGGCTACACTCTCAGCGTAGCTCAGGACTTGGAGTCTGAAACTCAGCCACGCTAAAACGGTAACGGCGGCTTTTCATTTACACAATCGAGACGCCAAGTGTGGTCTTAAAGTCTACACTAATGGTAAACTTTTGCCATTTTGCCAATTAGTCACATTTTTAATTTTACTGTAGCCCCCTTGGATAAATCAAACAAAAACTCTTGCAAAGTTCATGTTTGGGTCAAGTTCAATGTCAGAGCATTCATTTTGTGCAACAGTGCATTATTAATCGGTTAAAGGGTAATTTGTTTGGGATGATTTTGTAGCGCAACGGATTATCTTAAAACGCATCACTATGGTAATATCGAATCAGGATTTGATGATTGCGCAAACTACTGTACATCTACGTTATGAAAATTTTAACTTTTTAATCCTCTCATACATCCAAGCAATAGTAATATTTCCTTTTTTGTTGAAATTTTGAAACTAGATTCAAGATACCAAAATTGCAAAAACAAGAATAAAATTAAAGTCTGTTTAAAGGAAACGCGCAAAAGCGCTGCCAGCGAGACCTAAACCCTCGCTGCAACTATAACGAGGCAAGCTAACCTCTGTAAAAAGTATTTTCAAGTAGGTCTTCATCGTCAACAAAACGTAAATATCCATGAAAAAGCTCATCAAACGAATTTGAGGGACGCTAAGCCAACAAAACGTCGATCTCCTAAAAAGAATCATTACAGAAAATTGAGGAACAAAAAGCCAAACCATACATTTTGGCTCCTCCCCAAATTACTTTCTGGCAACGTTAATGTCTTCATAACTAGAGATTTGCACTAAGCGTAAATTTACTGCCGCTTTTGCTTCTGAGGTATTTTTCAACAAGGCATTGCTCCAGCCAGGCTTCAGAACTCTTCAGAGTTATGTGCTGCAGTTGCAACTCCGGTTTGAATAATGTCACAAGCCTACCTAATTTTTTTTTCATTTACTTTTATAAGATTTGATATCAGTGCAACGTAATCAATGAATTCAAAACATTAGTTTGCATTTGGCTACTTATCGTCCGAATAACTTGCAAGTGCCTGAACGTAAGTGCATCGCGACAAAATATCAACACAATCTCGACAATGAGAGCTGATTAGAGTCGAGTTAAAAAGATTTGGCTCTGGCTTCAGCTTCTGCTCGACATAAAATTTAAACAGAGCTTCAACTCCACTTGCCACAAATACCTTTCGATCTTGGTTACAATTTTTGGCTCAGGCTAACTTTACAAAACCCTGTCTGCAACAAAATTCATCCCAAATGGAAAGCCAATTGTCTGCACAAGAGTTTACTCATAGGCTTAATTGTCACTCACCAATCAGTGCAAGCAACGCTGAGGCCAAGTATGGTTCTTAGACGGCTCAGCTCAAGAGGTAGTTTAAACTTTTTCTGTTTTTGATTGATACGGTGCAAATTTTGTGAGCCAGGATGACTAAGTTGCTCATAAACAGGGCTTCTGAGAAGGAGGACCAATAGGGTTTGAGAAATACTGAGGAACCCATGACATCACATGATTTCTAATACTCAACTAATTAGCCTCAATTTCTTTTTTAATTTCAAAATAATTTTGAAAATTTTAGGAACCTGCAATTAGGTTTTGTATTACCTTGAAAGATTTGATGTCCAGACATTTAATCACCCGACACTTAATCACGATAGGGTTAGGGTTTAGGGTTAGGGACGAGACACTTGATCACGTTAGGATTAGGGTTGGGGTGATCGATTCTAGTCCATTTGCAATATCGTCGTGTTATAAAGTCTACGTTATTGGATGTGTAGTGATTAAATGTCCGTGACTAACAGTCGAGTGATTGAATGTCCGGTGATGAAATGTTGGTAATCCGAAAGATTTCTGTGAGAGATCCTCCTCCTAAACCGTAAATCTTTATATCACCAGGCACCAGCGCCCACAACCTTGTATCATTGCTACTATTTTTAGAATGAATAAAGGGTAGGTTTGTAGCGTCAATCGTTTCCGGCATTACGGCATATCAAAAATTATTTTATTTTAACAACAAAGCCTGTGACGTACAAGACAAGCTATTGAAGCTCGCTATACTTTATAACTTTAGATGCTGTTTTTCTTGCGTTGAATAATTGCGATATCAAATTAATCACTGTAGGCTACACGTAACGCAACACCAATGCAAATTTTTTTGGGTCCTTCATTTTTTGAGACCCCGGGCTTCAGCCCTGTCCGCCCTCCCTCAATTCGCTATTTGCAAAAGGCAATAGTTCAATCTTGTTGAATTTTTGTGATTCAAGCTTCACATATTTGTTAAGAACCTTCAAATATTTTTAAAAATCATCCTTCTGCTACTTGAATTTTGAGTTGCTAGATGCGATGAATTAACTTTCAAAATTTTGAAATTATTTCTCACCAAAAGTCTATATTTACTAAAAGTTAGTTTGGTGTGAAAAATATTTTCCAAAGATAATAACAATTAAAGATTTCCTAAGGTACAAAAATTTTCTCTTGCTTTATCGAACTAATTTCCCTAGGTGGCCAAAATAGCCTAAAATTATACTTGAGTAAAAGCAATAGTAAATATTTATTCAAAAAATACTCTCGTTACAGCACAAAGTAATGATAAATCTTTTTGCTAAAGTAAAAGTAAAAAAGTCATTGGAATAAAACAATTAAGCTAAAGTACTAGCTACAAGTAGGCTAGAAAACAGTTTTATTTTTTAGCACTTTTGTTCTGTATCTTTCTAGACCATTGGTTGGCAATTGAGGTTGCTCGCTCGACATCGAGCGCGAGAAGGCATTTTTAGATTTGCAATTTCGTTGCCAATTTGTGAACTAATTTACATTATCGACCAAGTTAAGGTTTGCATTTATGATGAAGGCAGTGACGTCTCTATCAAAGAGGGTCCAATACGGTTGACACTGTCAGAAAACTCTCGAAAGGAACAACTTTGTTTTTGATTGATGACCAGAGGTGGTCAAAGAAGCCTGAAAATTTACTTGAGTAAAGCAGTGCTACTTACTCAAAAAATTTCCAGAGCAAAAGTAGAAAGTAATGGTAAATATGTTTGCTTGAGTAAAAGTAAACAAGTTGTCCAGGATAAAATTGCCTAAGTAGTAAAAGCAAAAAGTAATTTGAATTTTTTAGCTGGTTTTTCCTATACCTCTCTAAAACAGTGATTTAAATTGGGGTCCTTACATCATGTGTAATGAGAAAGGAGATGACAATTTTGTAGCGCAATTTATATTACCGACGAAGTTGAAAGGACGCAGGCAATGGGGCCACCACGAAAGAGCCAACGTAGCTGGAAACAATGGGGTGGGATTATTTTAAATGCTTTCGAAAGACACTACGATATTTATTTACGGTTAATGACTTTAATTTTAATTTACAGGTTGTAGGTTGGTAGAATTTTAATTTGTAAAATTTTAATTTGTAGATTGATCAATTCTTTTCCTTTGAGGAACATTTTTGTAAATCTTAATTGAAGATCTTTTTTAGAAAGCTCTTTGATTTTGGGGAGACACTTTTAAAATCCATCCCACGTGACAGAAATTATGATAGAAATGAATTTAAATCAAATGCTTTTCTTTTAAGGAGTGCAAGATGCCAACTAAATTGAGAACCACCGACATAAATCTTAATTTTGACCTAAATGGAACAGACACACTGGCCTAACTATTGTAATAATTGTGTTATTAGTTTTACTTGTAGGTCTATTTGATTACATTTTTTGATTTTTGCGGTAAGCTTTTAATAGAGCGTGTGTTAATGATTAAACGTAGTAAAAAGTAAAGCGATTTGATGTAACCAAAGTTCTTTGTTTTCAAACGAAAAATCTTTATCTGTATGTTTAAAATTTACTCTGTAAAAACTAGAGCTATATGGCATAGTGCAGGAGGGGTACATTTTTTTTGCCTTTGATCACATTATTGGTCATGACCATTTTTATTATTTTTGAGGACCCCAGAGAATTAAGGAGAAAATCAATGGTACTAAGCAAATTTAAAAAATATGTTTACAAAAGTTAAGCTTAAATGCTAATTTTTTGTAAAAAAGCAAGAAAGAATTCAGCTAAAAACAAAAATTTTGTAAAAATTTTGAGAGGGCTATTTCCCTCCTTCTCTCTGGCTACTTCTTTGACAACAGCAGTTGCTGGTTTGTAAGCAAAATAATGTTTAGAAAAGAAAAACAGCTGCAAATGAAAATAAGACTCTCCAGAACATGAAAGATTTCTTGTGGCCCTAAAAACTTTGTAATCAAAAGATATGTCAACGAAACCCACTGATAAAAATTAAGCAAATCTTGTCGAGAGAGCCTTAAACAGTAATAGGCCTACTCTTAATTAATAAAATTCAAACCAAAAACTGCCATCTTCAATAAAAGATGTACATACACATAAACCGGAGATCAAATCTGTCTTTTATGCTAATACATGGCATTTCCATTTAATTGGCATCAAATTTTCAGCATCTATTCAGGTCAAAATTATAACTACAAAAGAGGCGTTACATTCTATTTCATTAACTCAAGTAAAAGTAGAAGTATAAAAAGTAAAACAACTCACCGACTTACTTAACTACGACTTAAGTAAGTATCACCTTACTAAAAGAACTGTTTAAACAAAATTTACAAAGCACTCAAGTTATAACAATGCAAAATTTTTTCAAATCACGTCCTTGTTACACATTGCGTGTGTGATTTAAGCATCACTTAAGTATAAATTGGGATAGAAATTTATCGGAGAATTGGCAGAAAATAAAAACTGAAGTTCATAGCTGTTTTTATGCTGACATGTAGCATTTCAGTACAACAAGTTTTTAGCATCTACCTAATTAAAAATTATGACTAGATCAGTAGTATTACTTTCTACTGGGTTAACTCAAGTAAAAGTGGAAGTAGAAAAGTTAAACAACTTAAGTAAGAAGCTCGCCACTGAAAAATCTACATTAGTAGTCTGCTAAAGAAGAGCCATAACTTGAAAGTATGGCGTTGGGGATGAAACTCCCGCGGAATGCTGTCTCTCCCCATCCAGCAAACTTTCACATAAAGGAAATACATGTAGCAAAATGTTAAAAGTTGAGTATCTTATTTTGAAGCTAAAAATACCAAAAAATTGCTCTGAAAAATTTAACGTTTAGAAAAAGGTTTTTTACTGTCCTTTTGACACAATATTTCTTTCAGCTCCCTCCCCTCCACCATAGAAAATGAGTGCTGCGCCTATAAGTAGAACTATTTTATACTGATCATCTCTGGTAATTTTCATAAGATGTATGCATTTACACAGCACGTAGCGCAATGCGCCAACACAATTTTAATTGTTTTCTGCATTGCTTTAAAAACAAAAATTGCTGCGTAACTGCTGTACGTTTTAAAAATTTATTCGTTTACTAATTGCCTTGTTTTCCCGCGTAAATTGACGCCTTAATAGAAATAAATATTCAGATTAGTTTAAATACAAATATACTTTTAGCCAATCAGTGTAAATGCATTAGAATCATGGACGCATACTTTCCAGTTTTCTGGCATGCACAAACTTAAACTCATCGAGATTTGGAAACAAGCTAACGCTTTTACAAGAGCAGTACCCAATAAGCGTGTTGATGAAGTTTGGAGCTGTTTATCCACCTAAATACAATATGCTTGCATCTCTCACAAAACTCTTTAGCAGTTTATCCATTCCACTCTTGTGTCGACTGAAAACTTTATCCGCTTTTACCACCTAAGCGATCAGGCTTTTGACGCGGGTAGTCAACCTCTGACTAGGTCACTCACATGAATATCTACGTTGATGACTGCTTGGAAGGCAAGAAGGTAGTTGACGTAGCGTTTACTTGTATCAGAGTAGCACACATCACAGTGTGGGTCTGCAGTCTGGCTTGCAAAGTTCTCCTCCTCCAGTCATACAGACATGTGGACAAGACGATCATGGAGTTTGCCTACAACTGCAGCAGTGTTTTTGCCAAAATATTGGAAACAAAGCTGTGTCGCTTGAAAAACTAGATTCTTTAGGGAATCTTTTTGTTCAAACACTGCTAAATATTTATGTTATCTAATTTGCATTCATTAAAATATAGTTGTGATTTTGACTTGGCCGTAGTACATTCTTCTCTGAAATGGACTTGGTTTGAAAAACTCGGAATGGCACACTTACTGTATAAGCATATCTTCAGAGGTCATGACTTCAGATCGATTTAACCTCCCAAATCGACCCAATTGACTTAACCTCCAAGACTTGTTCAATACCTTTGATTTTTATCGAAATAATGTAGATAATAATTCCAGTCTAAAACATTTCGTTGTCACTAGCGTCTTTAAGGGGATGGATTGGGCCATCTCCCCCTTATTATTACTTTTTCTGACTTAGACAGCAAAATAAATTAAACATAATTTGCGTTTATTATCGATTCTTTATGACAGAACGTTAATGTAATGTTAAGTGCAGATTCAGTGGCGAATTTAAGATGGATAGCATTGTGGTCTTGGAAAAAAAGACATCAGTATAATTCGGGTGTGCTTTCTGTTTTAAGAGGTTCTTAGAATGAATAGCTTGTGAGGGGAGAAATTAAGTCCAAAAAACTTTGACAAAGATGAGCATTCACCTTAAAAGATTTTTGTTAATTTTGAGGTGTTCAGATTAAAAATTTAGCGCAACGGTTCTTGAGGATGGAAGAAGGCTTTATTTAGGGATTGAAACTACCTCGATCCCGTTAGCACTTTGTCAGAGCCGCCGCACATTAACACATTATCTATCTTAAGCATAGTGTAGAGATGGCAAAACACCAATGGAAGAAACTAAAATGCGGAATTTTGTAGAAAGCGTTTGAGAAAATTTGTCTAGTAAACCTCAATCACAATTTGATAATTTTGCAAATCATCTTTAAGATTAGGGTTGTTTATAGTTCTCGCGACAACAGTGGCTTCGTCCGCAGGACGTTGTATAAAGCCTTTTGCGCTTTTAGCTTTAACAATCATTACTGAATAACTTCAGTTTCATATTATATCCTCCACATTATTCCTGTCGCTGAGGTCAAAGCAGGATATTCGTAAATACCATTAGTAAAGTCCTTCGTATGACTCTACAAAGAAATTGAACCCAAATCTACCTACTACCAAGCACTAATCACCGAGTCAATTTGTAGTTAGGTTTAGTTTGGTATAGTCGGTGGAATTTTTGCTTTTTAATAGTGTGAGCAATCTAGATAAGCAAGAATGCGCAATCAAGACAGAACATCATGTGAGTATTTTGCCAATAATCCCAACTTTTTGAATGGTGCAAGCCGCACATCATCTTTAAACCAACAAACAAATCAAATTATTGTCAAAGACACCATAAAATAAAATCCATGCATTATTTATACTTGTGTAAAGGATAAATTGGTTATTTTCTTGATCACCTCGCAAGAACACCTAGGAGTAGTAAGCAGTCTTAGCCCACCGATTGTATAGAATGTGCTGCTGTTTGAAGGGGTAGTATGGGGTATGCAGTATCGAGATATATCCTTGAATAACAATGAAGTCGATCTTGATGAAGACCAGCCAATATGACATCAGCATATAGCGGCATTAGCAAAAACTGACTTCTGATATTTAATCGTTCTTCTTGATGATTTTATTAGGTCCCAGTTGCATAAGGCTTTTTAAGCAAATTGCTTATTGTTCTTTTGACCACATGCGCTTAAACATTTGCGCATGGTGTGAAACAAAATGATGAAAAGGTGTTTACGGGTAAAACGCCTGTATACAAATATCTGAGTTCACACCGAAACTCAGCTGGTGCCAAGCGTGGGTTTTAATCTACACACTGCCACTTATTCATCAGTTTTTGCACTTGAGTGTAGCCCAATATTTTAAAAGATAAGCACTGGTTCGCATTACAAAGAAAAAAATGCGCTGCGCATGTGGCACAGGAAAAAGAAACGCATTGAACCTGTTGAATTTACACATATAAATTTTACATGAAATGTTCTGAGTTTTAAACCCGCAGTCTTTCGATTCAAACCTGACACTTAAATTCATTACGTCGTGCTGCTACTAATAACATTTGAGCTGCTACTAATAACTCGGAGCATTCCTAAATTTACGTGTGCTTAATTCGAAGACAAAGTCAAAAATGTATGTGAACCAGTATAGTTGAGAATTGACTACGGGGAGAATGGTCGGAAGATTTGTAACTGTCAGAAGATTTGTGTGATATAATTGTTGAAAATTGTTACTGCTATTTTTGGATCACAAGTATACTGTACGTCTTGCATATATATTTGGAACGGTTCCGCCATAGTTCGGTAAACCCAATTGTAATATTTGCTTTTGTTACTTATTTTCCCGCTGGATTTTTCTTTATATCAACTGTTTTTTATCTAAATTATTAATCCGAAATTCGAGCATAACTTGTAGTAGTCTGATCCCGTTTTGAACCCGTAGTTTAATCCCGTTTTTGTGCATGTGAACTTGTGTGTAATCGAACCCGCATTTATAATCTTATTTGTGTGTGTTTCACTTGCTAATTCGTCTCCGTATTTCAGAAAACCGTACTTCTAACGCTCCCCCACATTGATGCAGCATCAATATACAAATATTTATAACCTCGGGTGGAAGTGAATTCTGGAATACGCGTCAAATTCGGCTATATACACCTGTCTCAGCAGCCTCAGTCTTCCAAAGCTGATTAAAAAGGCTGCTGTTACAGAACCCATAGTGAAAAAAAAATTACAGCAGTGTCCCCTCGATCATTTGTTCACAGAACACTTTTAGCAAATAAGTTTCTTCTGCAACGGTAATCTATTAAATGCTTCCCTCAATCAAACAAAACCATCTCAATGTCACTGTATCTAGAAAAAAGCTCATAAACGCCCCTTGCAGTTGATTCGGTTAAAAATATTCCCGCATAATGTGATAAAGAGTTTAAAATTTTACAAACACTGGTAAACAGGAAAGCGTCAAATTATATTGACCTCAAATAATCTGTTCAAGAATAAAAAATATTAACTTGCCTTTTAAATGCATAAACACCAATAAATTATGAATAAACAGTAAGTGAAAAAATTCTCGAAATAAAGTAATATAAAGAAACAACATTACTAGTTACGTATTACCAATTTTATGGCCCAGCTTTTAAAAATTTGCACATAGCAAGTGTGATGCTATTCATCTCGTAGGCACAAAGGCGTGGGTGACATAAAAATTGCTTTTGGCGACCAATGAAGTTGAAGAAATATACGCAGTAAGAGCAGTTATCTGTGCATTTATGACAATGATTCAAAAATTTAGAGCAGAAAGGGGGCATGATCTAAGGCAGGGGTGGCCAAACTACGGCCCGCGGGCCGCATCCGGCCCGCCAATACACTCAATCCGGCCCGCCGCTGACATTTCACAATTTTTTAAACAGGCTCTTTTTTCACTACGATCACTGAAGCAAAGCGAGTTCTGTCCAGTAAGTGTGTTGTGACCAGCTACTGCTTGCAGAGGCGCTACATTTCTACAACATATAGTCACTAGGGATTAGATGCAGTAAGTAAGCACTTGTATACATACAGTAAGTAGGGATTTCTCATATCTCGGTGACCTATCTAAACTTTTTTTAATCAGCAAATGTGTAAATGTCAAAAGGATTTCCCATATCTCGCTGGCTTATACAGTAGTCCCCGCTTATTAAGCCCACGGTTAATAAGCCCAAAATCGTACGGTCCCAAGGTGGCCTTAATAAGCGGGGACTACTGTATAAACTTTTTTTCAGCAAATCAAAATGTGTAAATGTGAAAAGCAGCAGGTGTGTACATGTTTTCTTGCTGGGTGTTTTCAGTTTCAATTCTGTTTCAGATAAGTGGGTGGCACATAACTTGCGAGATTTTACTTGTGCTTAATTTAGTTTTTTAAAATGTCCCAAATGAAGAAGAGAAAAATTGATGCTGAATGCCGTGTTTTTAAAGAAGATTGGACACTCAACTATTTTTTCACAGTCGTTAATGGCAAGGCAGTGTGTTTGATCTGCAAGGATACAGTCTCTGTTTTCAAGGAGTACAATTTGAAAAGACACTTCAACACAGAACATGCTGGATACAGTGTAGGACTTTCAGCAGAGCAAAAATTGCAAAAATCTTCGGATATGATAAAACAGTTGACTAAGCAACAGTCAGTGTTCACCAAAGCATTGCTTACTCATAGTACTGTAACAAAGGCAAGTTATTTCATTAGTTATAAGATTGCACAAAGGAACAAACCATTTGCTGATGGAGAATTCATAAAAAGCTGTACGGTAGATGCAGCACGTTTAGTTTGCCCAGAAGTACAGAATAAATTTGAAAATAGTTCACTATCAAGAAACACAGTAATGAGGAGAGTGCAAGATGTAAGTAAAGACATTTTAAGACAACTTCATTGGGTTGGGTACATTGTTTGCAATACACACTAAATTGTTTTCAATATAATGTTAGTGGTTTATGTCGGTGTGAACCTTCCAACCAACTTCATTCTGCTTGCAACGATTTCATATGGTACTCATTAGCATTGGATAAAAGTAACGATGTGCAAGATATTGCACAAGTTTTGATATTCATACGAGGGTCAGATCAGATTTTTCAATCACAGAGGAACTGCTATCTGTTGAACAGTTGAAAGGCACAACTACAGGAGAAGATCTGTGTGAGTGCGTTATCAAGTGTGTTCAGGAAGCTGGATTGCAATGGAGTAAATTAGCCAGCATTCCAACTGATGGTCCACCTGCCTTAACCGGAAAAATAAAGGTATGATTAGCCTCTTGCGTAAAAAGATTAAAGAAGACTGTCCTCAACATGATATGTGGAAATTTCACTGTATCATTCACCAGGAAAGTTTATGCAAGTCAACACTAAAATTAAGCCATGTGATAAATCCTGTAGTTAAGGTAGTTAATATTATCAGATCCAGACCTTCGGCACACAGAGAGTTCAAGACTTTACTGGAGGATATTGATGTGCAATACAAAGATGTATTATACCACAATAGTGTTGGGTGGCTCAACCATTGTAAAGTAGGCTACTTCGAAGAGTGTATGAATTGCGAGAAAAAATTCTTATTTTTCTAGAAATAAAAAAAATTGATTGCGATTTTAGAGAGAACATGAAAAGTGATGACTGGAGGTGTAATTTTATGTTTGCAATTTAAGTTTTTGAGAAGTTAAATAATCTCAATTTGGAGTTGCAAGGAAAAGGGCTTTTTGCACACAATATGCTTACAAAAGTGAAAGCATTTGAAGCAAAGCTTTTGCTATTTTCCAAACAAACATTTCAGAATAACTTTATTCACTTTGCTTTGCTTAACAAAGTCAATATCACAAGCAAACTTGCTGAAAAGTACAGTAAACAATTGTTCGAATTGAAAGACGATTTTCTGATTTTAAAATAATGGA
This sequence comes from Trididemnum clinides, assembly GCA_963675345.1. Lineage (NCBI taxonomy): Eukaryota > Metazoa > Chordata > Ascidiacea > Aplousobranchia > Didemnidae > Trididemnum > Trididemnum clinides. Next base: position 4,001,896 of record OY776302.1, on the reverse strand, counting down.
GCGAGTTTTTAGTACTGTGGCCTCTCCTTTCAGTGCGGATGTTGAAACAGCTCCTGATAGTCTTCAGTTGGAGTTGATAGATTTGCAAGCTGACAATAAACTACAAATGACGTTTAAACATAGTGATTCATTAGTAGATTTTTATAAATTGTTACCAGCCGAAAACTTGATTCATCTCAGAAACTTTGCAGCTCAAATTCTCTGTGTATTTGGATCAACATATATTTGTGAGCAGGCCTTTCCCAGCCTTAATCAAAACAAGTCAAAAAACAGAAATGTACTGTCAAATGCAAATGTGCAAGCAATCATGAGAGTGTCAACAACAAATATTATTCCAGATATGAAAAAACTTGTTTGAAACTGTGGCCAGCTGCATTTATCTCATTAATATAAGTGAAATTATAAATAAAAGTGTTTCGTAAATAAAAGTGAAAGCATGATGGTGTCGTTGTACTCTTTATTAAATAAATATTAATTGCCCTAATTTTCACTATTTCGGAGAATCGCGTCGCATCCGGCCCGTCAGAGGCCCAGCCGCCGCTGAGGTGGCCCACGGGGCAAAAAGTTTGGCCACCCCTGATCTAAGGTAAAGATAGTTTTTAGAGAGAACAAAAACTGTGTCAAAATTGCCTGTTTATTAAATGCAATAAACGGGAAGAAATGGAGGTCATACTGATTTTACCAAATAAATGAGTAAAAAAATTGGTATGAAGTTATTAATTTTTAGATCATTAACAAATCAGAAGTAAGCAAATTTGGTCAAGGACAAAAAAATAGAAGACATAGCGCAATGTCTTTTCACGTTTACCATTTAAGCGAATTAATCATTAATAAAAAAATTTTGCAGAAAAACTGCTGTTCATTCAACCATATTAAGAACACAGCGATATATAATCACGCATTCAAAAGAATTAGACAGAATAAAAGCGATGTTGAAGCTGATCAGTTGCACTATAATTTTGGCTGCAGTTTGCTATGCTCAAGAGCATCTCACATGTTTAAGAACTGATGATGTTTTGAACCAACGAAGTCCACAAGCGTCTCAAAGAGTTTTGCAGGGGCTTCCTGGCAAACGGGGAGCAAAAGGTCAAACAGGGTCACGTGGCAGGCCGGGACAAAAGGGGGAACCTGGATTTGGCGATGACCGACAATTGAGCTTGCTCCGAGATCAAATCAATTCGCTCAGTCAGGAAGTGGAAGCCCTAAAAAATGAAAGCAGAAAAAATCGTTTACTAATTGCTGGAGGATCCAAATGGCTGCATGTTCCTCCTAATTTTTATATTTATCAGCTCACTCCTGGTACGCAGTCGTGGCAGAAAAGTCAAGAATTTTGCCAAAACTGGGGAGGTAATCTGGCAGTATATGGTGTTAAATCTCTGGAAAATAGGAAAAAACTAATCAGAAATCTGCCAATCAAGGATTTGTTTTGGATAGGTGCAAATGATATTGCGTCAGAAGGAAACTGGGTGTGGGTCAATGGTGAGCGTGCAAATAGTTCTGAATTACACTGGTGGGGCTCAGAACCAAACAATATTGGCAATGAAGACTGCATTCGTGTGATTGAAGATTTCACAAATTCTAATGCTGGACTTGCTTATGACGTTCCATGTGGATACTCCCATCAAGGACTTTGTGAGAAACAAATCTAAATGTGCCTACGTTAACGACAACGAATCGTAAAAAAGTAGGAGCGTATATAATGAATAAATGTTCAACCCCTTAAAATGTTCAAAAATTTTATTTTGGAAGAATTTCATTGTAGAAATATTGAATTATTTTTGGTGGGACTTCCTGTTCCATCCACTTAAAACTTTCCTAAAAAATTCCCAATCAGAGTCTTTGATATGCCGATCAGTTCTGTATCACATGCATTTTATGTCAAACTTTACATGAGAGATCTTCACAAAGCTGATGAAGTCTTATACAGTATAAATTGTAAATATAACAAATAATTCAAATGTTATCTGAATAGCCTCATATGTAAACATCGTAAATTAACAATTGATCTGATATTTTAATGTGGCTGACTTTTGACGTTTTGCTATTAACTTTTCGCAAAATCAAAATACATCGATAAAATACTAATTGCAAATATAGTGCTTAAAAGAAATACTCATTGTCAAACTTTTGAATAGCTGAATAACTTATACTGCAATAACCAATATTCATTTGTGGTATTCAATTATGCTATAGCAGAGTTGCATTGTGTAAACTGCATTGTTTTGCTTCGTAGTTTTTTTGAACTGCTTTATATGTTTGTGGTTTTATTTAACAGTTAGTTAATGAAACAGCGAAATATGTTAATTTAAAATCATATAATAAATATGGTAAACAACAACAACAATGTATATGAGGTATTTTGCACAAAAATATTTGAACTAGAGAGAAAATCAATAAACAAATGGAGAATGGAAATGTTTCGATGAACTGAACATATATGGACAGTGACACTGTTTCGACCTATCAGGTCTCTTCAGTGCAGTTGGTGACCAATAGGAAGCTAGAGGCTTTTAATAAAGCATAGCTTAGACCGTCACACTTGTGGGACCAAATACTAGGTCCACTGTAGTGGATGGTCTGTCAACCTCTGCGAAGCCGTATCACTCGTGAATGAGTGGCGGTTGTCGCAGGTGCACCACGTCTAACGACTGCTAGAACAATAGTGCTGTCACAGCCGAGTGATCACAAGGTCTTACATGTATAGTAATTCAAGAGGCCAGGGATGCACTTAGCAAACTGCAGACAGTGACACTGTTTCGACCTATCAGGTCTCTTCAGTGCAGTTGGTGACCAATAAGAAGCTAGAGGCTTTTAATAAAGCATAGCTTAGACCGTCACACTTGTGGGACCAAATACTAGGTCCACTGTAGTGGATGGTCTGTCAACCTCTGCTGTGACAGCACTATTGTTCTAGCAGTCGTTAGACGTAGTGCACCTGCGACAACCGCCACTCATTCACGAGTGATACGGCTTTGCAGAGGTTGACAGACCATCCACTACAGTGGACCTAGTATTTGGTCCCACAAGTGTGACGGTCTAAGCTATGCTTTATTAAAAGCCTCTAGCTTCTTGTCGGTCACCAACTGCACTGAAGAGACCTGATAGGTCGAAACAGTGTCACTGTCTGCAGTTTGCTAAGTGCATCCCTGGCCTCTTGAATTACTATACATGTAAGACCTTGTAATCACTCGGCTGTGACAGCACTATTGTTCTAGCAGTCGTTAGACGTGGTGCACCTGCGACAACCGCCACTCATTCACGAGTGATACGGCTTCGCAGAGGTTGACAGACCATCCACTACAGTGGACCTAGTATTTGGTCCCACAAGTGTGACGGTCTAAGCTATGCTTTATTAAAAGCCTCTAGCTTCTTGTCGGTCACCAACTGCACTGAAGAGACCTGATAGGTCGAAACAGTGTCACTGTCTGCAGTTTGCTAAGTGCATCCCCGGCCTCTTGCATTACTGTACATGAACATATATAGTTTCTCGTCACAGCACAAATGATGATCAACCGTTTGCGCAGTTTTGCTAGTCTGGACATCCTGCTTCGTAATCAGTATTTATTGAAACCTAAACATTTCTAAATAAGCCGAGGATTAAACCGACTTCTTCAGTAGCGGTTGTTAGCTGGCATTGCAAGATGAATGCCACTGGTGTACCATATAAAGATGGTGGTATCCAATTCAGTATCTTGCTCAAGGACAAAACAAGCGAGCTTGCAGCTTGTTCTCAACACTATTTTACGCGTTCTTAACATTAAGCAGGCAAGATATAAATGCTATTTTTTCAAGGTTATTGTACTGTATGACTTGAAAAAAGGGAATCGAGCCCAGATATACGACTACAAAGCGGGCGCCCTTAACCACAAAAACAGTTTTGCCTGGAGAATTAGTTTTTCCTTTTAGGCCGATTACTGCATGTTCTTTAGCGCTATTGTAGGGCGGTTTGCAGTATATTCTTATTTTGTGACACTGCAGTTTAAAAAAACAGCTGCAATTTCACAGTAAGATCACTCAAGTCCATGAAGTGCGAGGATAAACACAAAAATTTTTACCCTTTCAGAGCCCAGCTCAAAAAACAGAGATTTCATCAACTACCAATCACAGTAGAAAAGTTACTTTATAGAGAATAGATAGTGCAGAGTCACGTCCCCCAGTGCTAACCCTGGGGACATAGACATCGGTAACAAATTTGTAAAATTTTAGACAACTGCCTATAATGGGGTAAAATACCAATGTCATGCGTTTGTAACAGATCTGCTACACTTTAAAGAAGTTATTTTTTTCATGTGGAAACACCGTAGTAGAATTTTGTCTCAAACCAGGGCAGGATCAGTATTCAGTCAGGGCAGTTCAATAAAAGCGTTGGATAGTTAGTTTGTGTGAGGTAGGCTATTTCAAAGTCAGGAAAAGAGTCGGAAAACGTTGTAAAATTTTTTTAGATGACTTATGGTAGTATTAATGCTAGGAAGTTTGACTTTTCGTTTACTTCTATTATGTTTGCTTACAAAGCTTTTAGTCTAAACGTAGCAGATTTTTAAAGTTTGTCGATGACGTCACAAACTCCCTGTTTCACAATGAAGCATTGGTTTTGTTAGTTTGAAGGTTTAGAAGGTGCCAGTTGCTTGTTAGCATTTTTAGACTTATATCCTGTTTATAGGGCTCGGTCTACAGCATCACATTAAGGTAAAATAGAAACTTTGCTCAAAATAATCACCAGCATCATACCTTATCATATGACAATCCATCGCAAAATGTAAATTACCCGCGACCGGTTTCGACCATATTGGGTCTTATTAGGCGGGTGAAAATAACACACAATAATAAATTTATGATGTTGGTTATGAGTAGCAGGCAGGCAACCGGAGAAAGCTATGAGGGATGAGCTTCTCAAATTGGATGATTTTTCCCCAGATCAAAACTTTAACCCATAAAGGAAAAAGCATTACAGGCCTCAGCTTCACCCCAAACCTCATTAGCCGGATTTTTATTGTTTTTGATGGGACCTGCTTGTGGTGTATTCCAAAACACACTTTTCTGGACGCAAACACTGTTTTGGGGAATGCCTCCACAGCATTCTATAAAACACTTCTACATTCTACAATGTGCCTATTTGAACGAAAAACGCTGTTTGAAGTAATTGCTCTTTTGATTGCAAATCTTGAGATACTGTGATCCCCCTAATTGATTGAATCTAGTTAAGGGCCTATAGACTGTAAATACTCAAGATGGGGTCAAGTTGTACAAGATTTTCCAGCGAAAATTGGTGCAAATTTTGTTGTTTCAGGTGTGTGAGTCTACCATCAGGGTATACCCAGGAAGACAACAAATACTGTATGTATGTAAACTTTTTAAAAAATCCAAAGCATTTATGTAAAAGGCGCTCGAAGAATGTAGTCAGTGCCAACCTGCACCAAATTCCGTAATTATTCTATTGTTTGCAATTATTTGTCATTTACAATTTTGTTGATTTGTGTGGCTTGTGGAGGGTTGTAACAGATCTGTCACGTCTTAAGAAAACAATTGAAAATCAAAAATTTTTTAGTTGGTGCGTTTTACTCGTTAAGAATAAACAAAGATCTGTACAGAATAAACTTGCAAGACTGTGTTGTCAAACGAAAGTCTGTCCATAGAGAGTAAAAACTCATCATTTAGCAACATGCTCATAATCTTTAGTGACTTTTTATTAAGGTGGGCAAAAATGACCAAGATTAAAAAAAATTTTTGAAGTTAAATTCGATAAGCTTTAATATATCTTCCAGTAAATGAAATGAAAACATGTACACAATGGCTGTAGTATAATTAAAGGCAAAATGAACATTTGTTTTTAAGGGACAGAAAAAATGATCAAAGCATGTACTCATTTGGAACTGAAATTGTTGGAAATGAAATGTTTTTCGCATGTAACAAACTATGGTTTTACAAAGGCCCTTTGAGGAGGCCCTTTAAAATAAAGGTAACCAGAAAATTTCTATATCTTTGGTTACTACCAATTAAATGGCAACTTTTTGAAATTTATTAATGCAATAGTCGGAAATTGGCTTTTTGGCCCACACTACCTTCATTGCACACCATCCGCTAGATTGTCACTCCTTAAAATAGTGACAACAGAGCAAATGTTAATGACGCCATTACGTTTTTTTTCTTTTTCATTGTGATATTTTTGAAGAAGTTTTTTCAATGTTGATAAGTCTACTGGCATTTTATACAAGTTCTAAAAAAAGTTTATGGCATCGAACAACTGGAAAAACTTTGATCTGATGGTTACAAAATCAACAATTTTGCCACGTAGCACTCTTTGTTTACAGCTGGTTATGGATTTGCCTCGAAACCAGTGGTGTGCAGAGGGGGGAAAGCGAACGGGCCGTCGCCCCGTTCGCCACTGGTTACTGCAAACCCCTCTCGCCCGGGCATCCAAGGTAGGGGGGGGGGCATCAAAAGAGTAAAATCACAGGAATTACATTTTATTAAATTGTTAAAAATATATCCTTTTTCGTTTCGTAAGTCTACTAACACATGCTGCTTGGATCTGATAGGATCTTGCTTGGGGGCATTGTGTGACTATGTTTTGTAGAAAATCTTCTGCAGTGTCAGCTTTTGTACTGAAATTATTATTTACAAAATTTCAATTAGTTTGCTATGTAGGGGAAGGGAAGGTGATTTGAGACACTTTTTACATTATTGTCTTTCAATTCCAAACGGCTTGTGATAGATATTTGGTTGATGGCACAAATAAAACTAGGCTTCTTCGCTCACTTTTTGGGAAAAACTACGATGTTTTAAACTGAGTACTTTTTACTCAACTAGTAGTTAAAAAGTGGTACCCAAATGTATCAACTCTCCTTCCTGGGAGGGTGAGTTGATACGCCAAAAATGTGATTTGATACAGGGGAAGGTGAGTTGATACGGTATGCTTGAGAAAGCTTATTTTTTGAGGTTTCACTGCTTCAATGTGCTTTTACACTTCAATAAGCTATAGTTGAATAATTTTTTAATATTGTATTAATTATTATTTTGAGTGAATCATCAAATAGTGGCTCAATTCTAACCTTAGTTAGTCAAGTTTTTACTACAAGAATTGTATGCTAAACTAAAAGCATCAACACTAATGCATGTGAAAGTCGAATCATATTGTATTTTGATTCTAACATGTAGGCCTACACTAAAACTGAAACATGTCAAAAAAATAAACAAGTACAAGCGACTAAGTTGAAAAATCCAAACAAATTTCAAAGAATTAGCATAATAACAATTTTGTGTGGTATTAGGAAAATGTTTGCTCTTCTAGTATTTACAAATAGATTCTGCTCATAATTGAAATTACTAGCACAGGTTTGTAAAACTTCAAGCTAGGTCTAATTTGCTGAAGTCAAAATTAAACCGCAATTGATTACTTCTTCTTTCTGACCCACCAACAGCAACTGGAGCAGGAAGTATAAGCACAATGTCATCAGGGGCAAATGAAGCAGCATCTTTTTCATTTACAATAAAAGTTTGTCCTTTATCTCCCATCCCAGAGTCAATTTTCCTATTGACTTTTTGGAGAAACACTCTTTCATATTCACAATCATTCCTATCATACTTGTCGATCCGAGCTACAAATTTTAATGACCTTGATTTTCCAGCCACCAATACAATTGCATAATCACCCAAGTTAACTTCAATTTTCTCCTCCAACTCGCAGTCACTATCATCATTGTATATAAGTTCCATGTCTTCCTCATCAGTAAAAGATGACCTGATCACTAATGGTGCTTTTTTTTGAAAACAATTTTCTTTTAGTACTTTTTCCACGATCAGCTGACTTTTTAGGTAGTTTCTGTGTTTGCCTTTTTTCTACTTCATCACGAACAGGAGTGTCGGTATATTTTCTTGTTTTACCTCTTCTAATAGAATTTTTTTTGATGCCGCTTTGGGAAGAGGTAAAACATCTTCAGGAGATACGAAATTAGAAGCCGTGTCAAGACTTGATGAAGTTGGAGTTGCTTTTTCGAGAAAATTAGCTAACTGATCAACATCACCTGAAGCATTGTCGCGGTGACTAGTAGGCCTATCCAAAGAAGAATTGCAGGCTTGTTCATTGCCCAATTTACTTTGAAAAGCTTGAGAATCTGCAGAACTGCTCCCAGAATCTTGAGTAATGTCACGATCAGTAACAAAAGCAGGGGCAAAATCAGTTTCGTCAAAAATTTGAGGGTTATATGGCCAGTTACCTGTCGAACAAAATCCTGACATTATATTTCGTGGAGTCATTGCAACCATTTGGGCTTCCTTAACTAACGACGAAACCTCATAAATTGTCACATTCTTTCCTGGGTTAGTCCTCATCCAATTGCCCATTGCTATGTTGTATCCAGTTTTAAATGGCCCATAAACAGATACATTCAAAGGCTGTAATTTATGGGATGTTTTTGGTGGTATTGTTAAAAGAACAATACCTAAATCTCTTGCCTTGTCAATTGCAGCAATAGACAGATGTGATTCATGATTGTCCATGAGCACTAAAATCTTGCGATCTGGTGAGCAGCCAGTAAGCTCACTAATGTGCATCAAAAAATCAACAACAAGATCTGCATTGATCCAACCAGATCTGGTTGCTCTTCTAATACATCCAGGTGGACCGCCACGAATAAAGTGTTCCCTGTATCGCACTCGTGGGAAGATCAGCATAGGAGCCAAAGCATGCCCTGCAGCACACACTGCATAAAGAACAGTGACAAGCTCGCCTCTTTCTCCAGATGTTATAGAACCCACACTTTTTGTTCCAGTCGCAGTTACAACCTTTTTTGGATTTTGAACGGTGGTTACACCAGTTTCATCTAAATTAAAAATTCGATCCGGAGTAAGCTGATGCTTATCTAACACAATGCCAAGATTGTCAAAATATTCTTTTACATTGTGATGATTGAAAGCTGATGCGCGGCCAATTGATGTGGCTTCAGGAGTCCTTATTGAAAGTTGGTGCCTCTCTTTGAACCCTTTCCACTACTCTTTTCCAGCTTTCTTATTTACTTCCCAAGAATGTGGAATAGATAATTTGTTTGCAGCAGCAAATTGAAATGCAAGTTCTTTGCATTTTTCAACTGACAGTCCAAAAAACATATCAGCCAAGTGAACAATGTGAGACGATAACTGTTGTTCCATCTCCGGCGTAAAAATTTGATTCTTTAGAATGGTAGCTTGATAACCAGTAGTACAAGTGGGATTTGCCTCCTTCTTTTTCATATATCGCATTAGAGTCATTTTGTCGACATTAAAATTGGCAGCAGCCTTTCGATAAGACATACCTTCTTCGGTGACACATCTAGCTGCTCTTTTCAACACATCCGGCGGTGATCGAAAACATCGATTAGTTTTTCTTTCATATTTAAACGGCATACTGTTTAGTCGTGCAATTACTGTAAAGCAAGTTTAAATAGAATAAAAGTTCTATTCAAACACAAAATATCTGAAATAAGAGTAATTGCTAGCTTGTGGGTGCTACCAGCACCATAGCCTACAATAATTACTGTGCAGTTATATCAGAATACGAAACCGGTTAATAAGTAGACAGTGACACTGTTTCGACCTATCAGGTCTCTTCAGTGCAGTTGGTGACCGACAAGAAGCTAGAGGCTTTTAATAAAGCATAGCTTAGACCGTCACACTTGTGGGACCAAATACTAGGTCCACTGTAGTGGATGGTCTGTCAACCTCTGCTGTGACAGCACTATTGTTCTAGCAGTCGTTAGACGTGGTGCACCTGCGACAACCGCCACTCATTCACGAGTGATACGGCTTTGCAGAGGTTGACAGACCATCCACTACAGTGGACCTAGTATTTGGTCCCACAAGTGTGACGGTCTAAGCTATGCTTTATTAAAAGCCTCTAGCTTCTTATTGGTCACCAACTGCACTGAAGAGACCTGATAGGTCGAAACAGTGTCACTGTCTGCAGTTTGCTATGTGCATCGCTAGCCTCTTGCATTACTATACATGTAAGACCTTGTGACCACTAGGCTGTGACAGCACTATTGTTCTAGCAGTTGCTAGACTTAGTGCACCTGCGACAACCGCCACTCATTCACGAGTGATACGGCTTCGCAGAGTACTGACAGACCATCCAGCAAGTGGATCTAGTATAGATCCCGCAAGTGTGGCGGTCTAAGCTATGCTTTATTAAAAGCCTCTAGCTTCTTGTCGGTCACCAACTGCACTGAAGAGACCTGATAGGTCGAAACAGTGTCACTGTCTGCAGTTTTGCTATGTGCATCGCTAGCCTCTTGCATTACTATACGGTTAATAAGTCTTTTTGTAGGCAACCTAACTACTGATTAGGTGCTCTGTGCTTTTTTAATTGTCTTCCATGCTCCAAGACACCAAAAAGTTTCATCAAATGATCATACCATGTTGTTATAATATGGAAGATGATTTGATACACCGTATCAAATCACCTTCAATGCACTGTATCAAATCTCCTTTCCAGCACTTCGGATAGAAATTCGACAACTAACATCCTAGGAAAAGTAATTGGAAAAAACAACTGCACTAGTCAACAACCTAATCTAGCAACAATTACTCCACCATATTGGCAGCTTTATTAACCCTTTCTTTAATTCTGCAGTCAAGCTGAAGTTTGGAAACGAAATTTTACAAAAACTTTACAAAAATAACTTCTCTTCTTCATTTCTTTCAAATTCATTTAAACCAGCTTTTCCTATAAACTGGATGAAGTTTTTCGACACTTTCTTTCACGTGGTAGCGTTAATTAACTAAAATTTATTTTATGGAATTCCGTAGGGGTGCTGTATCAAATCACCTCCCGTATCAAATCACCCTCCTTTCCCCTACTGTACAAAAACCAAACATATAATTACCTTTGACTTTGTTATGCTCCTTCGAGCTACAGAAAATACAATTCTCTCTAATCCTAAGCATGCTCTTTAACTTATAATGCGGTTTGGGAGGGATGTCTTCCCAACTTTATGTATTGCATATAGGTTACTGCTCACCATCGGATTTTCAATTGCAAGCTGTGAGAGGTCATTTTCAAAGTTGAAATTGATAAAAACATTATAAGATCATCTATGCTACAGGAACGCCTAACAAGTTTGGCTTTAATCTGCATCGAAAGAGAATTCCTTTCAGAAGATGTGAAAAATGAGGTAGTTCAAATACTTTCCGACAGGAGAGCTCATATGGGAAAGAGAAATCGTAAAGTTTAAGCGTCTAATTGATTTCTTCACATTATCACATCTTCTAGTTTAATAAAAAGATTTACTTCTTCGTCTTCTTTTACTAAACAATGTCCTTAAAGCATTTATATTGTATAGCTCACAAAAATATTAAGAGCAGCAAGCCAGCAATGCATCAAACTACATGGTTGCACTTGTACAATTTCTGATACCATTTCTAATAGAAAAAAAATAGACAACTCTATCTCCTGTTATGTCTCATCAAGTTATATAATAGATCGTTTTGGTGGGCCTATTTGGTAATTATTTGCATGCATAAATGCAATGTTTTGTTCCTCAATGCATACCTTTCACCAGATGAATTTTTCTTATAAATGTATGCCTTAGCCTTTAATTAACACATTAAAACAAAAAATACTCTTTGAAATATTTTTGTTTAATTTTTCGAAATTTTTTCTCAACACTAGCTTTTACGTATTTCAAGTGTCTGTCTTTGTTTCATTCTTGAGTATTTGACAGTTTGGGAGGGGGCATACAATGAAACAGTTGGCCCCGGGCATCACCAGACCTCTGCACGCCACTCCTCGTAACATTGGGCTTTTAACAATTTGTGTGTATGTGAAAAATGCAGCCCCAAGAAGAATTTGCAAGAGCTTTCTAATGTTTTTGCCTATTTATGTTATTTGAGCTCAAATTTTACTGAGAGCCGAAAAAGCAACGCGCAACAAAAAAATAATATATCATTTGTCTGCCATTGCCAATAATTGTGTCAAAATTTCCCTATAAAATGCAGGTTACCCCAAAAATCAAATAAAATACCTAACTATTTGTTTATTGTCGCTACCTACTGCCTGTCTCTACTCATCTCAACATCACTACTACAAGGGATGTTCTGTTATACACTTTGTTGATTAATGGCGTACTCTCGAGAAGAAGAAAGCAGCGCTACCCACAATCCATAGCGTGTACAATGATGTTTACAATGTTAAAACATACTACATCAACATCCCCCCTTTTTCAAGCAAAGCATATAAACAGCAAACGAAAAAAAACAAAAACAAAGCATATCTCAGGTTTCATAGTCCCTAAATAGGCTGTTTACGGATTCTTTGGCTGCGATTGGATGATGAACAAACTTGTAAATTACGATGGGCTTGACGAGTACTACTTTTTCTTATTCACTACAGCCATTTGGCTTACCCATTGGGTTAGTTCAGAAATGGGTGCAATTACTCCTTTGTCAACAAGGGTGTCTAGTTCGGCTTTGACTTTGTCACGAATAGCGACAGGTAATCTACGACAAGGCAATATACGAGGTTTTACTGCGGGATCAACCGTGAGTGAAGCATATCCTAGATGACCCAAATTATCATTAGTCACTGTGGCAATAAACGCATCCGAATTTACAGTAACTAAGTTCATTCGCCGTACAGTATCTAGTCTTAACAAACATTGTAAATCATTGTTCACAACAAGAAAATTTACAGGACATACATCGTTACTTTTAGCATTTACAATATCAAGTGTGGTCTCACCGGCAACATGGATTGTAGACTTGTTCCACATAGTCAATGTTCTGGAGCATGGTTTCACTTGCTTTTTGCGCATGAATTTGTTGCAAATTGTATTAACATTGGCGCCCGTGTCAAGTTCAAAACGAACTTGGCAGTCATTAACTTGCAGCAGCGCAGTTAGTCGTTCGACGTCTTCTTTCGGCTTTATTGCAAGCAGATATTCTTCTGTTGACGATGAGGCAGATTCAGCATCTTCTTGTACTTTATGGACTTTAGAGTGACATTTTGCTCTGAAATGATTACTGAAATATCTTTCTTACTGAAATATCTTACAGAGTTAAACTGTCGAGTGGGTGTTTCTTCACGCTTGGCCACTTTGTGAACAACATTATCTTGTTGTCCCTGCATCTGTTTCGATTGGGTTTGGGACGCATCAAAAGATCTACAAATTTGGACAGCTTTATCCAGTGTGAGCTGATTCTCACGTAGCAGTACTTGGCGGAGTCTAGCAGATATTGAAAAAATGATTTTATCTCGCAGGAGTCGATCTTTCATGGTGCCAAAATTGCAAGGATCTGCTTTGCTTCTAAGCTCAGTTAAAAAGTAATCAAAACTAGTGCCTGGTTTCCAGTCGATATTCCAAAATAGATATGCATCCAAGGATTCATGCTTTTGAGGGTTGCAGTAGGCAGCTATCTTCTTAAGTAATTCGCCTGGGTCCTCTTGATGTTCACCTGCGGCGTAAACAAACTGTTTTGCAGCACTTATTATGCCTGGTCCAGCACAATTCAGAATGATGCACTTGATCACCTTTTTGGGTTTTTCATCTGCGCCACAAGCTGTGAGGTACACATCTATTTGTTCTCTCCATTTCCGATAATCTTCGGCCAGTGTGTTAGAGTAGATATCCCAAGGCTCAGGAAGTCTCAAATTGCTGATATCCATTGCTTCAGGCAATCTCAAGGCTAGTGCTATGGCACGTGATATAGGCTAACCAGCAACTTGTTCAGATAGCTTCAGGGTTAATCACTATTAGGTCAAAAACAGCAGTAATCCGTTAGCCCATAGCTGCCACCATGTTTATTGTCGCTGCCTACTGCCTGTCTCTACTACTCTCAACATCACAACTATAACGGACGTTCTGCTATACACTTCGTTGATTAATGGCGTATTCCTGTTGATGAATGTTAAAACATACTACATCAACACTATTACTGGAAAATAAGGAAAGTCCAGAAACAGCAGTGAAAATAGTCAAGTAAAAACTAACAAACCTATAAGCTTTATAAGCAATAAAATTCAATATAGCAATAAAAATTATCAATTGCTGCTGAGTATGCGGCTGAGGAGAAAACACAAGTCTAAAACTTTCTTTCAATCTACACTAATCGAAGTTGATAAAAGTGCAGAAAATTACAAAACAACGAGCAGATTTTTAATGATATTAAAGCTTAGATGAATCTATCATTGCAGCTCATTATAGACTAAATACGTTACATGGAAAAATACTTTACTAAACTACAAATCAATCAAGAACTTTTACCAAAATCAAAAATTTCCATTTACACAACCTTTAAATGCACAAGTAAATTTCTTAAGTTGAGCTTTTATATATAATATTTGACTCAATAAATTTATGAAATTGTTACCCGTTATCAACACACCAAATGCGTTTGATTTGGGCTTCCAGTATGCTTCTACAACTACCATGTTTACCGTCAAGCAGTCAGTCGTGAAAACCGCAGACCAGAAATTACGGTAGAGCTCAACTACAAAACCTTTTTGCATACAATACTTTGGCAGAAAACTAACAGAATGACACGAAAAGAAACAAAACTAGATGCGATCGAAAGTTATTATGTCTGATAAAAGTATCTATCAAATAACCGCTCACAAACAACAATGTATTGTACAGAGTTACAAATAATTCAAGACCAGCTAATTTCGACCATATGAGGCTCATCAGGCCAATGAAAAATCCATGTACCGTTTACTGATAAGAGGTTATAAAAACACTGATACCATTTACTAATATAACTGCAGGTACATTGTATATATGGCGAGATTGTACAAGATTTTCCCAAAAGTTGCAAATGCTGCTGCACTTTGCAGGGTTCTCTTATTACTTAGAGATAAAAAGAAAAACATCACAAATTCAACAAATAATACTGGTATTTTCAGTTTCGTTAATGAACAATATCAATGTTTTTATAGACCCTAAACAGAGGATGGTATCTAGGCTTTTTATTTGTCCCATGAGTCCCATAAGAGCGAAACTGGCTAGTCGTAAATAATTTGAAACTATGTACGCTATATTAGTGCTTGTGAGTGATTATCTAATAAATATTAATTTCTACCTTTTCCAGAGTTCGCCTCTTTTGGTTGGGCTCCCTAATTGGGCTTATCGTAAAATATGACTTCTACATTTCACACCCATTATCAGTTGAACCTTATAATAGTGTTCTAAAACTTAAAAACAAACGTAAAGATACAAATACGCAAAGATAAAAATATGCATATATATGCACAAATTCAAATACTGAATCCGAGATTGGCAGATGCAAGATTAGATTAGGCGTGATTTGGACAGAAGTGATTAATATAGTCTATAAATCTACTTGAGTAAAAGAATTGCTAATTATTCCAAAAAATGCTTTAGTGAAAGTATAAAGTAATGATAAGTATTTTTACTTGAGTAAAAGCAAAAAATTAGTCAACAATTTAACTACTCAAGTACTATAAGTATGAATTGGTTTGATTTTTGTAGCAGTTTTTTTCTTGTATCTCTTTAAACCAGTGTTATCGATCGGAGGTGCTCGCACCATGCGGGGTGCGAAAAGGAATTTCGAAAGTTGTTAGTTTCTCCGTCAGTTTGTTGCTTAATTTACGTAACCAATCGAGTGGAATATTCACGCAGCCATTAACATCACCATAGAAGAATATCCGCTCTTTGAGATGTAATGTTAAGAGTTGACTCAGTTTAAAAAAACTCTTGAAAAGATCACCTTAATTTAGATTGATGAATTCTTTTTCTAAAAGAGCAATTTGTGAATTTAGGTTGAAGACTTTTTACTGGAGTAACTTTCTTATTTTGAGGTGACATTTGTAGAAACCGCCCAGGATAATGCAAATTATGATAGAAAGAAGAGTGAAAACCTTTTATTTTTTTCGAAAACGGAAACGCCAAATAAATTGAAATTCGCGGATTTAGACCTAAATAATGCATCATAATACTGACACCTTGGTCCAGTTATTCTATAATTACTACTTTTTCTTATAGATGTATTTGTTTTTGTCTTTTGATTTTTGTTTTATGCATTTGATAAGATGTTTGTAACTGGTTAAAAAATTGTTAAAACGAGGAGCGATTCGATAAAACCAATGTTTTCATACTTTTACACACAAAAAAAAGAAGCTTTGATCTTTATACTATTTCAAATTTAGCTAAAAAACTAGAGCCAAGCAGCGTAGTCGGCTATAAATTACTAAGAAAGGAAGGCCAAAAATTTTATATCTTGTATCACATTTTAGATAATGAACTTGTTTTCTATTTAAAAACCTCACAGATTTTGGTCAAAATCAGTGATAATAAGTAAATTTGACAGACAGTTGCTGGAGTTAAGCTTATATGGTAGGCTAATCCTTTTTTAAAGAGCGCTAGAGTAAAAAATTCAGTCAGAAACAAAACTCTTCTTATAATCTTTTACAGTAGAAGCGTTGCTCCCCTTTGCCCTGGCTACTCCCTTGAAAAAAGCAGTAGCTGGTTTGCGGACAAACTTGTACGCTTGGGAAAATATATGAAACAGTTAAAAGGTAAACCCTGGAGAATATTTAAATTTAATACTGACGCTAAAAACTTTTCCAAATCGAAAAGTATGGCAACATGGTCCACGGGTAATAACTTTTCGCACCTTACCTATTAGCATGAGACAGTAGCAGGCCTTCCAGTTGGTCTTCAAAAGTCGAATCTAAAGCAGCTCACTTCAACGCAGAATTAACTAAAACTAAAAACTTGATTTTAAAACTGTTTTTTTTATGCTAACATATCGCATTCCAATTCAACAGACTTCAAATTTTTATCATCAACTTAAGTTATAACTACTCAAGTAGCATTACTCCCTACTAAATCTACTCCAGTAAAAGTTGAATCAGTGAAAATTGAAACCATTCAAGTATATGATCTGATACTGAAAAACGTGCTAAAATAATTTACTAGAGTAAAACTACTTTGTTATTGACCATGGGTCCAGGTACAGATTTGTAAAGATGGAGCTCATTATAATCTTAAAAGACACAAATATTTAGGGGAAGACTTTGTTACAACAAAATCACCATTGTTTATTTCCGTCAGTCTAGATACTCACAAAAATAAAGAGAAGAGGAAAAAGTTTCCAAAAATGAAAAAAGAACTTTCTTAACCCTCCTGTCAATTAATGCAAACTGAAAAAGAAGCGAGAAAGTTATGGATCATTTTTGAAGCAAGATTTTCAAAAAAAATTTTTTGTTTTCAGTTTTTACGAGCGTAAGTCCTACGGTAATATACAATTTACGATACAATTTTTGTTTGCAATACGTCTACAAAAGAACACAATTGTGCATATGTTGCTGCACTTGATGCCTAGGGTTGTGTAGGCCCACGTGATTAACCAGAGTTTACTGTATGATCAAACATATTACAACACGGGATCACTTAACAATAATCAATTAGCTGGTTCTTAACTACTATTTTCTGACAACCAAAACAAATTTGATTGCACATGATCAATAAACATTGCAAAACAAAGTAAATCTTAAAAATAATCCTTTTGTTGATCTTCATCATGCATTATTTTTGCAAACGATAAACCTGCAGTTGATTAAATTAGAATTTCGTAGTTTTCAAACTCGATTTGGAGTAGCAACACTATTGGTGCAGTGCATTTCTAGTGCAAACACAGCAACCAAGCAAAGAAAATTGTTCAATTGCGTAATATCGTAGCCATTCTGAGATCGGAGAGCACAATCACTGTCATCTTAAACATTAACCCAACCCATTCTGCCAAGTTGCCAAGTTTTACTTGATAAATTTTCCAAAAATTTCCCTCTCTTTCAAATATCAGTTTTAGATACAGCTGTTATTGTAGTTTCATGTCATATTCAGTTTATTACAATGGCAATCACTAATCGCATGTAGGCCTATCCAACAGCAAAATATCAACGAAATTCACTAGTTGCTGTCAAGCAAAGAAGATTTGATTTGGGTGATCGGTCATAAATTACTGTGTTACGTAAATCGCCTGCCTTTATTTAACATTTTTGAAGAATGATTATATCAAGCAGAAAAGTTTTCAAAACAATGATTTTTAGATGCTGATTAATAGAGCTTTGGAACAATGGCTGTTGCTCGTTTAGCGAAGGAATTATCTCTTCTGTAATAGCAGCAATACCTATATAAAAAGAATCCTTAGTAAACATCAGCTTAATTTAGTAAACACTTGTGCTTTTAAGAAATTAAAAACTTCTTTATAAACAATTTCTTTCTTTTTAAAAGTAGAAGTGAAAAATAGGTCGAAAAAAGAACAACGCCATTAACTCCAATCTACGCTTTTCTATTGAAAACATACTGTTGCGGCCTTCACACATTCGCTGTAAACACAAGTAGCACACTCTGTGAGTAAATAAACAAGTTTATTAATGTCTGGTCAGAGCAAAATCATAGCAGCACAAATAAAACATGCAATGTACACTCAAATGAATCAATTTTTACTGTCCTTGACAGGACTGTTTGAATACGTCTTTGGTAGACCTACATTGGCAGAGTGTTGAGGTGGTTTCCAAGTAGTTAAGTAATTGAGTCAAGCATTGTTGATAGCAGATTTTTGACTGCATGAGAATAATTAATAAATACAGCTAATTTCGTTCTAGCATTTAAGAAATCATTTCGTTATTCTATGTACGAATAATCATTACTGCATCCAAGGCAATAATGATCATTGGCATGTGTTATTTCATCCATACTACCAATTTCCCAATAAGATTGGCTCATTATTGATGTGATTTCCTAGCACGTAATGATTCAGACATTGTTAAAGCCAAAAATGCCATTCGTTTGCACTAGAGCAAGAAATTTAATTAATCCAAATTTTGTATACACAGTTTGCAAACAACCTTAGCAATGTTAAATGTTATTTCTGTTTCAAATATATAGCCAGAGGAAGATAACAGCGCACAACTAATTTTGGAGCAGAAAAATAATAATGGCCTCATTCTTTTTTATTGAATTTTAATAATTACGCTTCCTTTGTAGAATTGCTTTATGCTCCATTCATATACTAACATCAGATTTTTTGTTTTTCTACTCTTTTTACATTGGGTAGACTTGCTTAAATATTTTGACCCTGCGTCTGAAATGGATTTAATTGCTATGAATTTGCACTGTTTTAGAACAGTATGGTACCAAGGCAAATTTAATCAAATGTTGGATACCATACTGGCTACCCCTTGTGTAATTGTGGCACAGAGACACAAGCAATGGAACACCTACTGCAATGCCCACTGCTCAAGACACCTTGCTCTCGTGATGATTTGAGTATTTTTAATGACATCGCAGAGAAATGCGTGAAATTGTGGCAATCAGCAATCTGAAGACACGATACAGATACTCATAAAAGTGCGGTGAGAACTTGATTATCTCCACGTTCGTTTAGTCTGGAGCTTTGTATTATTTACGTGTTAACAGAATTTCTAGCATAAATATTGTGGACCTTCACTATTAATTATCAAATTAATTGCACTTTGTTGCCACATAAAATATGGGCTGATTAAATCTACCCACACATTTTTGGTGCGATAAAATAGTTCCTTCAACAGACAAAGGTATTTTATTTACTGCGGGTTCGAGATTGGCTCAAAATAATTGTGAGAGAGAAAATGAAAGATAGGTTAACAAACTGCATGAAAAACCCTAACCGAGATGCGACCCTAAACATGAAAGCAAAATATGGCGGTAAAAAAGATATGCGAATACTACCGAAAATGATCACCAGAAAACAAAGTTATGGGCAACTTTTACGATAACTTAGTTTTTGGTAATAACGTCCATTCAGTGCATAGCAGAGGCCACACAAATAAAATATTTGAAATATCCATTTAATTGGTTCAACCTTTACACTTGCCAGAAGTAATTTTTGAATGCGTCGATACATGTGACCGACGCAATGTTGACGTGATTTCCCAGTACGTGATTAAATCGAACCTTATCAGAGCCAAAAATGCACTTTGCTTCCGCGAGAGCAAGAAATAAATTAATTAAAATTTGGTGCACTCAAATTTTATAAAATATCAGCGATATTGGGATGAGGTATTTAATTAGTGGACAACAAACCAGCAATTAGCCTACCACACCCTAATTGTTTAAAATACATAGCTATGCGAATAACCAGACCAGCTTGATTATTGCAGCCTTCTTCGTTTATAAAGAGTCGCTTCTTTTTTTGTTGAATGTTTGCCGAATGCTTTTTATGAAATTACTTTATTGTTTTCTACTTAATCTCTGATGTGAGATTTTTTTGTTTTTATCAACTAACATTTGGATACTTATTTTGCTTTCAGTACCTGAGATAATGGTTTCATCAAAGAAAAAAAATATCTTTTTATGATAGTGAGCGTGTCAAAAATTGGGAAGCATTGAAATTGACAGCTTATCTCTCAAGAGAGCACATCCCTGGAATAATGTTTTAGAGCATAGAAAATATGATGCTAAAGTATGAAATGTGAGCGAATACGTGATGTGGTTAAAGACGATGCCATATCACCACCATATGGTAGTTTATCTTACAAATCCAATCAGCAAGCATGATCTGTAATAAAGAACGTATTGTTGGAAAATGCAAACTAATTGAAACTCAAGCACTTACATTTTAGTTATTACAATATGGTAGGTTATGGTTCAAGAATATAATCCAGTGACCAGGCTATTGTTGTAAAGATGCGGATAACTGCTGTAATTCAGGTAAGATTTAACAAGAAAAATTGTCAATTTGTTTAACTTTGCTACATTCGATAAATATGTTTAGAAATAAAGATTAGCCATGATTGTGACACGACTGTACAAAAGGGTAATAATTTGCCATTGCATTACTAAGAGACTACAGATTTTTTGACCTACCGCTATGTTAATACTCAAACGCATCATTTTTCTTTAACAAGCAACATAACGCTTGTTTTCCTTTGAAGCAACCGTAAATAAAAACTCAAAGCGTAGCTGCTGCCGGCTCCTTTTTTTTCACTGTGAGGGCACGAGACGACATTATGATATCATAAAGGCAGTTTTAAGCGTTTGAGAAAATAGAAAAGCATACTTAAAATGCTTAAAAAAAGAATTACTTTTTACTTTGTTAATTCCGCTTAAATTGTTTAAAAATTTTTTTTCGTTTCTACGATCTGTAGTTTTTAAGAAAGAGCAAAAACAAATTGTGCAAACAAGCATAAACTGTGATGCCAACTTAGACCTCAAAGGTATAAAATGTTTGCTAGTTAATAAGCTGTGGCTGGTTTTCTTTGGAGCAAAAAACGTTTTTCCTCGGTCAAGAAATGCAATATTTATAAACTATTGTTTGATCATGAAATCAGCATAATGTCACGAACCCCATTTTGACTCTCACCTTAAAGAGGTGATTAATTAAGCAGAGTTTGACATTTGTATGCCAAGTAGTTTCGGTGGAGTTTAAACACATAGACACAAAGACCACAAGAATTGCTTTTTGTAGTACTGATTAAAAGCTGTAGTAATACCTAGAATAAATGAGGCTTAGAGTTAATTTAGTTTCAATAACTATGTCAAATCGTTGTTTAATTTTTGAGTTAACAGACTTAGCATGAGTAAATAAAATTTGTGTTTTGCCCCAACAAACAAGTATTTTGAGGTTGGGTCATTGGTGAAAAATCATCCCGCATTTGATTATTGCTTCTTTGACATGCCTTTTGATTGCCCTCTGCTTCTGACTCCTGGCGATGTGAAGCATAACTAGTTCTTTTGCAAGCTTTTTCACAAACAAATGTAGCTTGAGTTTCACGCCAATTATTAACTCAGGATATTGATCTGTCAACGTTAGATATGCATTTATGGCTGCCATTTTTAGGATGCTGTACTACAAAACTTTGGGCAATCTCTTTGTTGATTAATTGCACGCGTAGTACCTTACCATTTCATCTTTGGTAACCACATTTTTTTTGGTGGTATTGTAGAACAAAATGATTTGGGGCTTTTTATTTAGCCCATCCTCAAAACTTTTGTCATGGCGCGTGGTGCTCCAGAACAGTGATTCCCAACTTTTTTGAGCTCGTGGACCACTAAAAGATAATCTATACCGCCTTAGATCACTATCTCGAATTCCTTTTCATATAAGCTGCAGCATTTCAAAAAAATCAACGTCATTAGAGTTACTTATTTAAATTGGTCTGCAATACCTACACAGACTTTGAAGTTGAACAAGACTTAAGCATGAGGTAAGGGAGAGTGCCTATCAGTGATCCATGGGCCTACAGCACGCAACCTTTGATTTACCACAGCGCATTTCAATAGACCTTCCTACTTGGTCACTAACATAAGCAATAACTGAAAGCATCAGTAGCAGCAATGTTCAAGTCATGGAGCAGCTCTCAGCATTTAAGTAGAAATGAAAATGTAGGTTCAGCATAAAAGATTAAAAAACAGCACAGTTGAATTCCTGGGGATTTAAGCTTTGGGTAAAATTTTTGAAACACGTTGGAGTTTTTTTTGTTTACAGAGGTGTTAGGCCACATTGCCCGCTTAGCATTTCGATATTTACGACATTGATCAAGATGGTAGACAACCTTGTACTCTGACTTGCCTGGGATGCCAACATTGTTGCATTTCAAATTTTCAACAGTGCCCTCTTATGGGGCAAAGCTTGAATTATTTGCTAATGGGGCTTGGTGTAGCATTGATTTATCTTTTATAATGGGCGAACTTAGGCTGTAGTTTTCCAAAAGTTCAAGGCTACTGTTTGTTTACAGCCTATTGTTTCAATACTGGCCGAGTTATCAAAGTCCCAGCCCGTTCGTTCGTTCGTATGACAATGTCATCAGAAGTTGCAGTTCATCAGATATCGTTTGAGCATAGGGTTGTCAACATCGGTTAGGTTGCAGGAAGGTCCTATTGATTTGCAGTCATTGACAATGTGGTATGCAGTTTGGGGTTCTCCACATTGGCATAGATTGTCATCACCAAATCCCCATTTCACCATTGAGTCACCAAATTTTCCTATTCCGGTTCGCAATCTATTTAGTTGGACCCAGGCTTTCCGAGAGAGGCCATGTCCTAGGGGTTTGTTTGACCAGTCTTGAATGTGTGGTTGCAGTTTATGGGGTATTGATTCTTGCTGAGGGTCATAGCCTTGTAGTGATTCCAGAAATGGGCGAAGAGGTTTGCCAGATTTAAGGCTTTTAGGACGGGTTTTGCTGTACAAGTTTTGGTGTAGAAGATGGTCAGTGTTATCTGCTTTGTATTTCAAGTGTTTACAGAGTATATTTCGGCGACAGCTTGGTGGCTGTATTCCCGAGAGTGGTGATAAAAAATTCAAAGGGGTGGGGCGGATGCAGTCGGAGACGATCCGCATTGCTTCATTCAAAGGTACGTCTAGTGTTTTTGTGTGGACACTTGGCACCAGACAGGGGCACAATACTCAGCTGGTGCAAATACAAGTGCTGTAGTGAAGATTTGTAAAGTGTCAAATGAGGTACCCCAGTTAGTTCCTGACAGCTTTCTCACCAGTGTTACTCGGGAAGACACTTTTTGTTTCAGTTCCCAGCCCGTGACATCTTTACATGATAGGTCAATGAACCAATTACACATATTGTGTTAAAAAAGTTAAACTATTGTGCAGTTTTTCATTTAATTAAATTTTCAAAATTTGTAACAATTATTGTCTATAGTAAGCGAAAAAAGACACCTAGCTAATTAATAAACGACATAGAGTATGGACAGTGTTGAAATCACGGTAGGACTGTAGGGCACCGTGGCCAACAATGCCCCAATTTGACTCGAAGATATTATTATATCATTGTCGAAAAAGTAAAAGCTATACATCGTGCATTTTATGTTCAATTACCAGAGTACATATTAAATTTAAATGCCAATAAAAATTTTTAAAAACATTAAGTGTAAAATATTTTTCACGTTATTTGTTTTGTAAGGCCTTTTTATTTTAGTGGCACGACCCGGAATCGAACTCATAATATCAAATTTTGCATTATCTTGTAAAATGTAAAGTATAAGTATCTCGCATTAAATGGTGTGTAATTTACCCGAAAACCAGTAATCTAGCACGTAGTTTTTAAGCTCGTATATAAGCATGTTTGCTCAATTTAATGACCTCTTTTTTGGAAACGTGCGCTTTTGACAGTGCGAGTTGCCTATCATTCTGTTGTTGGTATTTATACTGTCTGCGAAGTTGCTGCTTCAAGTAAAGGATTACGTC
Source organism: Trididemnum clinides (assembly GCA_963675345.1). NCBI lineage: Eukaryota > Metazoa > Chordata > Ascidiacea > Aplousobranchia > Didemnidae > Trididemnum > Trididemnum clinides. Next base: position 3,977,728 of record OY776302.1, on the reverse strand, counting down.
CCGCTACAAAGTTGTTGATTTGTATCGCAGTCTGATCGATCATTGTTTGGTAAGTCCTATACGTTTATTGTTCTGAAATCTTTAATTCACACTGTATGAAGTATTATCGAAATAACTATATTCCGAGTTCAAAACCTATAGTTTGATTATTTTGTTTTTCTCGTTCTACAAGTTTAAATAACTTACTCAATTAGCGCTGTTACCGTGTCGTGCATTTGGTGTTTATGTTTTTGTTATTGCAGAAAACCGTTTCTCTCGCCATTACCTTTCATTTGTTCCTTTTATTAACTCATTTGCTCGCAATATATCTTTACATCATTGTTTGTTAATTTTGAGGTTTTTAGATTAAAAATTTAGCCCAACGGTTTTTGAGGATGGAAGAAGGCTTTATTTAGGGATTGAAACTACCTCGATCCCGTTAGCACTTTGTCAGAGCCGCCGCACATTAACACATTATCTATCTTAAGCATAGTGTAGAGATGGCAAAACACCAATGGAAGAAACTAAAATGCGGAATTTTGTAGAAAGCGTTTGAGAAAATTTGTCTAGTAAACCTCGATCATAATTCGATAAGTTTACAAATCATCTTTAAGATTGGGGTTGTTTATTGTTCTCGCGACAACAGTGGCTTCGTCCGCAGGACGTTGTATAAAGCCTTTTGCGCTTTTACCTTTTACAATCATGACTGAGTAACTTCAGTTTCATATTATATCCTCCACATTATTCCTGTCGCTGAGGTCAAAGCAGGATATCCGTAAATATCATTTTTAAAGTCCTTCGTATGACTCTACAAAGAAATTGAACCCAAATCTACCTACTACCAAGCACTAATCACCGAGTCGGTTTGTAGTTAGGTTTAGTTTGGTATAGTCGGTGGAATTTTTGCTTTTTAATAGTGTGAGCAATCTAGATAAGTAAGAATGCGCAATCAAGACAGAACATCATGTGAGTATTTTGCCAATAATCCCGACTTTTTGAATGATGCAAGCCGCACATCATCTTTTAACCAACAAACAAATCAAATTATTGTCAAAGACACCATAAAATGTATAAAATAAAACCCATACATTATTTATACTTGTGTAAAGGATAAATTGGTTATTTTCTTGATCACCTCGCAAGAACACCTAGGAGTAGTAAGCAGTCTTAGCCCACCGATTGCATAGAATGTGCTGCTGTTTGAAGGGGTAGTATGGGCTATTCAGTATCGAGATATATCCTTGAATAACAATGAAGTCAATCTTGATAAAGACAGCCAATATGCCATCAGCATATAGCGGCATTAGCAAAAACTGACTTTCTGGGATTTAATCATTCTTCTTGATGATTTTATTAGGTCCCAGTTGCATAAGGCTTTTTAAGCAAATTGCTTATTGTTCTTTTGACCACATGCACTTAAACATTTGCGCATGGTGTGAAACAAAATGATGAAAAGGTGTTTACGGGTAAAACTCCTGTATACAAATATCTGAGTTCACATCGAAATCCAGCCGCGCCAAGCGTGGGTTTTAATCTACACACTGAAAAAGAAATTAATTTACACACAGGAAAAAGAAACGCATTGAACCCATAATGAAAAAAATTACAGCAGTGTCCCCTCGATCATTTGTTCAGAGAACACTTTTAGCAAATAAGTTTCTTCTGCAACGGTAATCCAGGAAATGTTTTCCTCAATCAAGCAAAACCATCTGAATGTCACTGTATCTAGAAAAAAGCTCATAAGCGCCTCCTGCAATTGATTCGGATAAAAATGTTTTCGCTTAATGTGATAAAGAGTTTAAAATTTTACAAACACTGGTAAACAGGAAAGCGTCAAAGAATAATGACCGCGAAAAATCTGTTTAGGAATACAATATATTAACTTGACTTTTGAATGCATAAACACCAATAAATTATGAATAAACTATAAGTGACAAAAATACTCGAAATAAAGTAATATAAAGAAACAATATTACTAGTTACGTATTACCAATTTTATGGCCCAGCTTTTAAAAATTTGTACATAGCAAGTGTGGTGCTATTCATCTCGTAGGCACAAAGGCGTGGGTGACACAAAAATTGCTTTTGGCGACCAATGAAGTTGAAGAAATATACGCAGTAAGAGCAGTTATCTGTGCATTTATGACAATGATTCAAAAATTTAGAGCAAAGAGGGAGGGCATGAACTAAGGTAAAGATAGTTTTTAGAGAGAACAAAAACTGTGTCAAAATTACCTGTTTATTAAATGCAATAAACGGGAAGAAATGGAGGTTATACTGATTTTACCCAGTAAATGAGTAAAAAAATTGATATGAAGTTATTAATTTTTAGATCATTAACAAACCAGAAGTAAGCAAATTTGGTCAAGGACAAAAAAATAGAAGACATAGCGCAATGTCTTTTCACGTTTACTATTTAAGCGGATTAATTAAATTATTAATAAAAAAGATTTTGCAGAAAAACTGCTGTTCATTCAACCGTATTAAGAACACAGCGATATATAATCACGCATTCAAAAGAATTAGACAGAATAAAAGCGATGTTGAAGCTGATCAGTTGCACTATAATTTTGGCTGCAGTTTGCTATGCTCAAGAGCATCTCACATGTTTAAGAACTGATGATGTTTTGAACCAACGAAGTCCACAAGCGTCTCAAAGAGTTTTGCAGGGGCTTCCTGGCAAACGGGGAGCAAAAGGTCAAACAGGGTCACGTGGCAGGCCGGGACAAAAGGGGGAACCTGGATTTGGCGATGACCGACAATTGAGCTTGCTCCGAGATCAAATCAATTCGCTCAGTCAGGAAGTGGAAGCCCTAAAAAATGAAAGCAGAAAAAATCGTTTACTAATTGCAGGAGGATCCAAATGGCTGCATGTTCCTCCTAATTTTTATATTTATCAGCTCACTCCTGGTACTCATTCGTGGCAGAAAAGTCAAGAATTTTGCCAAAACTGGGGAGGTAATCTGGCAGTATATGGTGTTAAATCTCTGGAAAATAGGAAAAAAATAATCAAAAATCTGTCAATCAAGTATTGGTTTTGGATAGGTGCAAATGATATTGCGTCAGAAGGAAACTGGGTGTGGGTCAATGGTGAGCGTGCAAATAGTTCTGAATTACACTGGTGGGGCTCAGAACCGAATAATATTGGCAATGAAGACTGCATTCGTGTGATTGGAGACCACACAGATTCTAATGCTGGACTTGCTTATGACGTTCCGTGTGGATACTCCCATCAAGGACTTTGTGAGAAACAAATCTAAATGTGCCTATGGTAACGACAACGAATGGTAAAAAGTAGGAGCGTGTATAATGAATAAATGTTCAACCCCTTAAAATGTTCAAAAATTTTATTTTGGAAGAATTTCATTGTAGAAATATTGAATTATTTTTGGTGGGACTTCCTGTTCCATCCACTTAAAACTTTCCTAAAAAATTTCTAATCAGCGTCTTTGATATGCCGATCAGTTCTTTATCACATGCATTTTATGTCAAACTTTACATGAGAGATCTTCACAAAGCTGATGAAGTCTTATACAGTATAAATTGTAAATATAACAAATAATTCAAATGTTATCTGAATAGCCTCATATGTAAACATCGTAAATTAACAATTGATCTGATAATTTAATGTGGCTGACTTTTGACGTTTTGCTATCAACTTTTCGCAAAATCAAAATACATCGATAAAATACTAATTGCAAATATAGTGCTTAAAAGAAATACTCATTGTCAAACTTTTGAATTGCTGAATAACTTATACTGCAATAACCAATATTCATTTGTGGTATTCAATTATGCTATAGCAGAGTTGCATTGTGTAAATTGCATTGTTTTGCTTCGTAGTTTTTTTGAACTGCTTTATATGTTTGTGGTTTTATTTAACAGTTAGTTAATGAAACAGCGAAATATGTTAATTTAAAAATATATGATGAATATGGTAAACAACAACAACAGATTTATTTTGCAACGATGTATATGAGGTATTTTGCACAAAAATATTTGAACTAGAGAGAAAATCAATAAACAAAAGGAGATTGGAAATGTTTCGATAAACTAAACATAGTTTCTCGTCACAGCACAAATGATGATCAACCGTTTGCGCAGTTTTGCTAGTCTAGACATACAGCTTCGTAATCAGTATTTATTGAAACCTAAACATTTCTAAAAAAGTCGAGGATTAAACCAATTACTTCGGTAGCGGTTGTTAGCTGGCATTGCAAGATGAATGCCACTGGTGTGCCACATAAAGATGATGGTATCCAGTTCAGTATCTTGCCCAAGGAAAAAACAAGCGAGCTCCTCTTACCTAATTTCAATTAGGTTGACGGCATGAACCTGAATTGCCGTTCATGCCTTACCTCCATGCCGAGGAAGAAGAGGGGTAACCACAAGCAAACAAGCTTGCAGCTTGTTCTCAACAATATTTTATACGTGCTTAACATTAAGCAGCCAAGATATAAATGCTATTTTTTTCAAGTTTATTGTACTGTATGACTTGAAAAAAGGGAATCGAGCCCAGATATACGACTGCAAAGCAGGCGCCCTTAATCACAAAAAGAGTATAGTTTGCCTGAAGAATTAGTTTTTCCTTTTTGTCCGGTTACTGTATGTTCTTTAACGATGATATAGGGCGTTATGCAGTATATTCTTATTTTGTGGCATTGCAGTTTAAAAAAACAGCTGCAATTTCACAGTAAGATCGCTTAAGTCCATGAAGTGCGAGGATAAACACAAAAATTTTTACCCTTTCAGAGCCCAGCTCAAAAAACAGAGATTTCATCAACTACCAATCACAGTAGAAAAGTTACTTTATAGAGAATAGATAGTGCAGAGTCACGTCCCCCAGTGCTAACCCTGGGGACATAGATTTTGGTAACAAATTTGTAAAATTTTAGACAACTGCCTATAATGGCGTACAATACCAATGACGTGCGTTTGTAACAGATCTGCTACATTTTAAAGAAGTTATTTTTTTCATGTGGAAACACCGTAGTAGAATTTTGTCTCAAACCAGGGCAGGATCAGTATTCAGTCAGGGGCAGTTCCATAAAAGCGTTGAATAGTTAGTTTGTGTGAGGTATTTCAAAGTCAGGAAAAGAGTCGGAAAACGTTGTAGAATTTTTTTAGATGATTTATGGTAGTATTAATGCTAGGAAGTTTGACTTTTCGTTTACTTCTATTATGTTTGCTTACAAAGCTTTTAGTCTAAACGTAGCAGATTTTTAAAGTTTGTCCATGAAGTCATAAACTCCCTGCTTCACAATGAAACATTTGTTTTGTTAGTTTGAAGGTTTAGAGGGCGCCAGTTGCTTGTTAGCATTTTTAGACTTATATCCTGTTTATAGGGCTCGGTCTACAGCATCACATTAAGGTAAAATAGAAACTTTGCTCAAAATAATCACCAGCATCATACCTTATCGTATAACAATCCATCGCAAAATGTAAATTACCCGCGACCGGTTTCGACCATATTGGGTCTTATTAGGCGGGTGAAAATAACACACAATAATAAATTTATGATGTTGGTTATGAGTAGCAGGCAGGCAACCGGAGAGAGCTATGAGGGATGAGCTTCTCAAATTGGATGATTTTTTTCCCAGATCAAAACTTTAACCCATAAAGGAAAAAGCATTACAGGCTTCAGCTTCACCCCAAACCTCATTAGCCGGATTTTTATTGTTTTTGATGGGACCTGCTTGTGGTGTATTCCAAAACACACTTTTCTGGACGCAAACACTGTTTTGGGGAATGCCTCCACAGCATTCTATAAAACACTTCTACATTCTACAATGTGCCTATTTGAACGAAAAACGCTGTTTGAAGTAATTGCTCTTTTGATTGCAAATCTTGAGATACTGTGTGCCCCACAATTGATTGAATCTAGTTACGGGCCTATAGGCTGTAAATACTCAAGATGGGGTCAAGTTGTACAAGATTTTCCAGCGAAAATTGGTGTAAATTTTGTTGTTTCAGGTGTGTGAGTCTACCATCAGGGTATACCCAGGAAGACAACAAATACTGTATGTATGTAAACTTTTTAAAAAATCCAAAGCATTTATGTAAAAGGCGCTCGAAGAATGTAGTCAGTGCCAACCTGCACCAAATTCCGTAATTATTCTATTGTTTGCAATTATTTGTCATTTACAATTTTGTTGATTTGTGTGGCCTGTGGAGGGTTGTAACAGATCTGTCACGTCTTAAGAAAACAATTGAAATTCAAAAATTTTTTAGTTGGTGCGTTTTACTCGTTAAGAATAAACAAAGATCTGTACAGAATAAACTTGCAAGACTGTGTTGTCAAACGAAAGTCTGTCCATAGAGAGTAAAAACTCATCATTTAGTAACATGCTCATAATCTTTAGTGACTTTTTATTAAGGTGGGCAAAAATGACCAAGATTAAAAAAAATTTTTGAAGTTAAATTCGATAAGCTTTAATATATCTTCCAGTAAATGAAACGAAAACATGTACACAATGGCTGTAGTATAATTAAAGGCAAAATGAACATTTGTTTTTAAGGGACAGAAAAAATGATCAAAGCATGTACTCATTTGGAACTGAAATTGTTGGAAATGAAATGTTTTTCGCATGTAACAAACTATGGTTTTACAAAGGCCCTTTGAGAGGGCTTTTTAAAATAAAGGTAACCAGAAAATTTCTATATCTTTGATTACTACCAATTAAATGGCAACTTTTTGAAATTTATTAATGCAATAGTCGGAAATTGGCTTTTTGGCCCACACTACCTTCATTGCACACCATCCGCTAGATTGTCACTCCTTAAAATAGTGACAACAGAGCAAATGTTAATGACGCCATTACGTTTTTTTTCTTTTTCATTGTGATATTTTTGAAGAAGTTTTTTCAATGTTGATAAGTCTACTGGCATTTTATACAAGTTCTAAAAAAAGTTTATGGCATCGAACAACTGGAAAAACTTTGATCTGATGGTTACAAAATCAACAATTTTGCCACGTAGCACTCTTTGTTTACAGCTGGTTATGGATTTGCCTCGAAACCAGTGTTGTGCAGAGGGGGGAAAGCAAACGGGCCGTCGCCCCGTTCGCCACTGGTAACTGCAAACCCCTCTCGCCCGGGCATCCAAGGTAGGGGGGGGGGCATCAAAAGAGTGAAATTACAGGAATTACATTTTATTAAATTGTTAAAAATATATCCTTTTTCGTTTCGTAAGTCTACTAACACATGCTGCTTGGATCTGATAGGATCTTGCTTGGGGGCATTGTGTGACTATGTTTTGTAGAAAATCTTCTGCAGCGTCAGCTTTTGTACTGAAATTATTATTTACAAAATTTCAATTAGTCTGCTATGTACTGCACAAAAACCAAACATATAATTACCTTTGACTTTGTTATGCTCCTTCGAGCTACAGAAAATACAATTCTCTCTAATCCTAAGCATACTCTTTAACTTATAATGCGGTTTGGGAGGGATGTCTTCCCAACTTTATGTAGGCCTATTGCATACAGGTTACTGCTCACCATCGGATTTTCAACTGCAAGCTGTGAGAGGTCATTTTCAAAGTTGAAATTGATAAAAACATTATAAGATCATCTATGCTACAGGAACGCCTAACAAGTTTGGCTTTAATCTGCGTCGAAAGAGAATTCCTTTCAGAAGATGTGAAAAATGAGGTAGTTCAAATACTTTCCGACAGGAGAGCTCATATGGGAAAGAGAAATCGTAAAGTTTAAGCGTCTAATTGATTTCTTCACATTATCACATCTTCTAGTTTAACAAAAAGATTTACTTCTTCGTCTTCTTTTACTAAACAATGTCCTTAAAGCATTTCTATTGTATAGCTCACAAAAATATTTAGAGCAGCAAGCCAGCAATGCATCAAACTAGTTGGTTGCACTTGTACAATTTCAGATACTATTTCTAATAGAAAAAAATAGACAACTCTATCTCCTGTTATGTCTCATCAAGTTATATAATAGATCGTTTTGGTGGGCCTATTTGGTAATTATTTGCATGCATAAATGCAATGTTTTGTTCCTCAATGCATACCTTTCACCAGATGAATTTTTCTTATAAATGTATGCCTTAGCCTTTAATTAACACATTAAAACAAAAAATACTCTTTGAAATATTTTTGTTTAATTTTTCGAAATTTTTTCTCAACACTAGCTTTTACGTATTTTAAGTGTCTGTCTTTGTTTCATTCTTGAGTATTTGACAGTTTGGGAGGGGGCATACAATGAAACAGTTGGCCCCGGGCATCACCAGACCTCTGCACGCCACTCCTCGTAACATTGGGCTTTTAACAATTTGTGTGTATGTGAAAAATGCAGCCCCAAGAAGAATTTGCAAGAGCTTTCTAATGTTTTTGCCTATTTATGTTATTTGAGCTCAAATTTTACTGAGAGCCGAAAAAGCAACGCGCAACAAAAAAAATAATATATCATTTGTCTGCCATTGCCAATAATTGTGTCAAAATTTCCCTATAAAATGCAGGTTACCCCAAAAATCAAATAAAATACCTAACTATTTGTTTATTGTCGCTGCCTACTGCCTGTCTCTACTCATCTCAACATCACTACTACAAGGGATGTTCTGCTATACACTTTGTTGATTAATGGCGTACTCTCGAGAAGAAGAAAGCAGCGCTACCCACAATCCATAGCGTGTACAATGATGTTTACAATGTTAAAACATACTACATCAACATCCCCCCCTTTTTTTAAGCAAAGCATATAAACAGCAAACGAAAAAACCAAAAACAAAGCATATCTCAGATTTCATAGTCCCTAAATAGGCTGTTTACGGATTCTTTGGCTGCGATTGGATGATGAACAAACTTGTAAATTACGATGGGCTTGACGAGTAGTGGTAGCCGGATTATTAGTGTCATGGAACGTAACAGTAGGAGACACCTAGTCATAAATATCAACATTGCCAGATTGCACAGCGCGACTATGATTGGGGCGAATATGCACACGGTTTCTGCGATAACGAGAACCATTATCAGCTTGAATTACATATGAACGTGCAGAGAGTGTTTCTACGACTTTACCACTTTGCCATCCCTCCTTATTCGGGCTTTGAAAATACACGCTTTGATTAAAATGCAAAGGAGACAGCGATTAGGTAGGTGTACATTTATCACGAGATAATTTCACAGTATTGCGGCGTTTACGACGTTGTTCAAAATCAAAATCGGCACATTTTTGTAAGTACAGGAATAACAGTACGTGTGGGTCGTCCAAACATAATATTAGCCGGGCTTGCAAGTTTATCTTGTCGTGTTGTTGCGAATTTCTAATAAAGCAAGCCATTGGTCTTCATGCTGCTGAGAGGTACGCATAAGCATGGTTTTATAGGTCTTGACAGCAGTCTCAGCTTTGCCATTACTTTGTTGATGGCCGGGAGATGATGTAAGGTGAAGAATGGGCCATTTATTGCAAAAAGATTTGAACTCGTCGCTTACAAACTGTCGTCCGCAGTCAGAAATTAAGCACTTGGGAATACCGTATCGGCAAAAATGACGTTTAAGAGCAATAATGACGTTAGAGCAATAGAAATGGTAGGCATTACATCAATTTCGGCAAAATTCGAAAAGTAATCAACAGTTACAAGGTAATGTTTTACATTAAGGTCAAAAATATCAACACCTACTTTTTCAAAAGGATACGAGCCTTCCGCATGTAACAGCAGGGGTTCTTGAACATTACAGGGTTTTGAGCGTTGACAAATACTACAAAATTGGGCTAGCTGTCGTAACTCATTTGGCATTCCTAGCCAAAATATAGTTTCTTTTGCCTGTCGAATCATGCTATCAGTGCCAGTATGTGCGGCCTGCAGTCGGGCTTTCATGAGAGGGCGTAAACATTTAGGCATAAAAATACGTTCACCTTTCATAATCACACAATTGTCAAAACTTAAAGTATCACGAATTGCAAAATACGGTTTGATTAGGGTATGCAAAGAACTTTTATCATCGGGCCAGCCATTTTTAATTACGGACAGTAAGAGTTGTGACTCTTCATCGCTAATTGTGGCTTGAGCAACAGCCAATAAGGTTTCATCATGTATTTCTTCACATACGGGGTCTACGGAAAATTGATCTATCCGATGTCGTGTGTCATCGAGCTCTGGGTATGCTCTGCTTAGAGTGTCAGCAAGTACTAAAGCACTACCAGGAACATAAGCAAATTCAATATCATAGCGATTAATACGCATAGCAAAGGTTTGCAAACGCTTTGGAGCTTGGCTCAAGGGCTTTTTAAAAATAGTATCCAACGGACGGTGGTCATTGTGTATTAGCACTTTTCGGCCGTAGGTGTACTGGTCAAAACGTTCAAGACCAAATACAACCGAAAGCAGTTCTTTTTCTATTTGTGCCCAGTTGCGCTCTGTTTTCGTCAGTGCTCTAGGGGCGTATTCAATGGGCTGGTCATTTTGTAGTAAGACAGCACCAATGCCATCGTTTGAACTGTCGACTTGAAGTGCAAGCTCTAAATTCTGGTAATAAAAGACGAGTACTGGAGACTGAGCAATTGCTTGTTTTATGGCTTGGAGCGCATTTTCACATTCAGGGCTCCAGTTCAAAGCAATGCCTTTCTTGGTTAAGTGTCTCAGAGGCTCTGACATTTGGGCGAGATTTGGCATAAAACGAGCCAGATATTGTATCATACCACAAAATCGTTTCACACCATGGACGTCGGTTGGTGAGGGCATGTCACGTATGGCTGTGATTTTGGTAGGATTAGCTTTTATTCCTTCTTTTGTAATGAGGTGACCAATGAAGGTAATTTCAGTCTTGCGCATGTCAGCCTTTTCATCGTTCAGCATGATGTGCTTTTCTCGGCAGCGCTCATACAGTTTATGTAAGTTTGCGTCATGATCAATCAAACCATTCTTATGGGTGACACCGCGTCCAATGACTATTACATCGTCAGCAACAGCAAAAACACCGGGTAAATCAAAAATAGTATCATTCAATTTACGTTGAAATATTTCACTGCTTACTTTTAACCCGAATGGCAGTCGTTTCCATCGATAGCGACCTAATGGTGTTATCATAATGGTCAACTTACAGGAAATGTCATCCAGTTCAACGTGCCAGTATGCATGCTTAACATCAATTTACTAATCACTTTTGCATTATGAAGCTCAGGCAATGTATCATCAAGAGTGGGCAGTTTAAAGTGTTCGCGTTTTAGAGCAATATTTAGTGGTTGTGGGTCAGTGCAAATTCTAAGTGAACCATTTTTCTTATTCACTACAGCCATTTGGCTTACCCATTGGGTCAGTTCAGAAATGGGTGCAATTACTCCTTTGTCAACAAGGGTGTCTAGTTCGGCTTTGACTTTGTCACGAATAGCGACAGGTAATCTACGACAAGGCAATATACGAGGTTTTACTGCGGGATCAACCGTGAGTGAAGCATATCCTAGATGACCCAAATTATCGTTAGTCACTGTGGCAATAAACGAATCCGAATTTACAGTAACTAAGTTCATTCGCCGTACAGTATCTAGTCTTAACAAACATTGTAAATCATTGTTCACAACAAGAAAATTTACAGGACATACATCGTTACTTTTAGCATTTACAATATCAAGTGTGGTCTCACCGGCAACATGGATTGTAGACTTGTTCCACATAGTCAATGTTCTGGAGCATGGTTTCACTTGCTTTTTGCGCATGAATTTGTTGCAAATTGTATTAACATTGGCGCCCGTGTCAAGTTCAAAACGAACTTGGCAGTCATTAACCTGCAGCAGCGCAGTTAGTCGTTCGACGTCTTCTTTCGGCTTTATTGCAAGCAGATATTCTTCTGTTGACGATGAGGCAGATTCAGCATCTTCTTGTACTTTATGGACTTTAGAGTGACATTTTGCTCTGAAATGATTACGGCCTCCACATTTGTTGCAAGTTTTCCCATAGGCAGGGCATAAGGATTTGACTTGTTTGTGTCGGAAACCACAAAATCTGCAGTCAGTTACCGCATCATCATCAACTTTCTTACTGAAATATCTTACAGAGTTAAATTGTCGAGTGGGTGTTTCTTCACGCTTGGCCACTTTGTGAACAACATTATCTTGTTATCCCTGCATCTGTTTCGATTGGGTTTGGGACGCATCAAAAGATCTACAAATTTGGACAGCTTTATCCAGTGTGAGCTGATTCTCACGTAGCAGTACTTGGCGGAGTCTAGCAGATATTGAAAAAAATGATTTTTATCTCGCAGGAGTCGATCTTTCATGGTGCCAAAATTGCAAGGATCTGCTTTGCTTTTAAGCTCAGTTAAAAAGTAATCAAAACTAGTGCCTGGTTTCCAGTCGATATTCCAAAATAGATATGCATCCAAGGATTCATGCTTTTGAGGGTTGCAGTAGGCAGCTATCTTCTTAAGTAATTCGCCTGGGTCCTCTTGATGTTCACCTGCGGCGTAAACAAACTGTTTTGCAGCACTTATTATGCCTGGTCCAGCACAATTCAGAATGATGCACTTGATCACCTTTTTGGGTTTTTCATCTGCGCCACAAGCTGTGAGGTACACATCTATTTGTTCTCTCCATTTCCGATAATCTTCGGCCAGTGTGTTAGAGTAGATATCCCAAGGCTCAGGAAGTCTCAAATTGCTGATATCCATTGCTTCAGGCAATCTCAAGGCTAGTGCTATGAGCACGTGATATAGGCTAACCAGCAACTTGTTCAGATAGCTTCAGGGTTAATCACTATTAGGTCAAAAACAGCAGTAATCCGTTAGCCCATAGCTGCCACCATGTTTATTGCGTTGCCTACTGCCTGTCTCTACTACTCCCAACATCACTACTATAACGGATGTTCTGCTATACACTTCGTTGATTAATGGCGTACTCTCGAGAAGAAGAAAGCAGCGCTACCCACAATCCATAGCGTGTACAATAATGTTTACAATGTTAAAACATACTACATCAACACTATTACTGGAAAATAAGGAAAGTCCAGAAACAGCAGTGAAAATAGTCAAGTAAAAACTAACAAACCTATAAGCTTTATAAGCAATAAAATTCAATATAGCAATAAAAATTATCAATTGCTGCTGAGTATGCGGTTGAGGAGAAAACACAAGTCTAAAACTTTCTTTCAATCTACACTAATCGAAGTTGATAAAAGTGCAGAAAATTACAAAACAACGAGCAGATTTTTAATGATATTAAAGCTTAGATGAATCTATCATTGCAGCTCATTATAGACTAAATACGTTACATGGAAAAATACTTTACTAAACTACAAATCAATCAAGAACTTTTACCAAAATCAAAAATTTCCATTTACACAACCTTTAAATGCACAAGTAAATTTCTTAAGTTGAGCTTTTATATATAATATTTGACTCAATAAATTTATGAAATTGTTACCCGTTATCAACACACCAAATGCGTTTGATTTGGGCTTCCAGTATGCTTCTACAACTACCATGTTTACCGTCAAGCAGTCAGTCGTGAAAACCGCAGACCAGAAATTACGGTAGAGCTCAACTACAAAACCTTTTTGCATACAATACTTTGGCAGAAAACTAACAGAATGACACGAAAAGAAATATAACTAGATGCGATCGAAAGTTATTATGTCTGATAAAAGTATCTATCAAATAACCGCTCACAAACAACAATGTATTGTACAGAGTTGCAAATAATTCAAGACCAGCTAATTTCGACCATATGAGGCTCATCAGGTCAATGAAAAATCCATGTACCGTTTACTGATAAGAGGTTATAAAAACACTGATACTATTTACTAATATAACTGCAGGTACATTGTATATATGGCGAGATTGTACAAGATTTTCCCAAAAGTTGCAAATGCTGCTGCACTTTGCAGGGTTCTCTTATTACTTAGAGATAAAAAGAAAAACATCACAAATTCAACAAATAATACTGGTATTTTCAGTTTCGTTAATGAATAGTATCAATGTTTTTATAGACCCTTAACAAAAGATGGTATCTAGGCTTTTTATTTGTCCCATGAGTCCCATAAGAGCAAAACTGGCTAGTCATGAATTATTTGAAACTATGTACGCTACATTAGTGCTTGTGAGTGATTATCTCATAGATATTGATTTCTACCTTTTCCAGAGTTCGCCTCTTTTGGTTGGGCTCCCTAATTGGGCTTATCGTAAAATATGACTTCTACATTTCACACCCATTATCAGTTGAACCTTATAATAGTGTTCTAAAACTTAAAAACAAACGTAAAGATACAAATACGCAAAGATAAAAATATGCATATATATGCACAAATTCAAATACTGAATCTGAGATTGGCAGATGCAGGATTAGATTAGGCGTGATTTGGACAGAAGTGATTAATATAGTCTATAAATCTACTTGAGTAAAAGAATTGCTAATTATTCCAAAAAATGCTTTAGTGAAAGTATAAAGTAATGATAAGTATTTTTACTTGAGTAAAAGCAAAAAATTAGTCAACAATTTAACTACTCAAGTACTATAAGTATGAATTGGTTTGATTTTTGTAGCAGTTTTTTTCTTGTATCTCTTTAAACCAGTGTTATCGATCGGAGGTGCTCGCACCATGCGGGGTGCGAAAAGGAATTTCGAAAGTTGTTAGTTTCTCCGTCAGTTTGTTGCTTAATTTACGTAACCAATCGAGTGGAATATTCACGCAGCCATTAACATCACCATAGAAGAATATCCGCTCTTTGAGATGTAATGTTAAGAGTTGACTCAGTTTAAAAAAACTCTTGAAAAGATCACCTTAATTTAGATTGATGAATTCTTTTTCTAAAAGAGCAATTTGTGAATTTAGGTTGAAGACTTTTTACTGGAGTAACTTTCTTATTTTGAGGTGACATTTGTAGAAACCGCCCAGGATAATGCAAATTATGATAGAAAGAAGAGTGAAAACCTTTTATTTTTTTCGAAAACGGAAACGCCAAATAAATTGAAATTCGCGGATTTAGACCTAAATAATGCATCATAATACTGACACCTTGGTCCAGTTATTCTATAATTACTACTTTTTCTTATAGATGTATTTGTTTTTGTCTTTTGATTTTTGTTTTATGCATTTGATAAGATGTTTGTAACTGGTTAAAAAATTGTTAAAACGAGGAGCGATTCGATAAAACCAATGTTTTCATACTTTTACACACAAAAAAAAGAAGCTTTGATCTTTATACTATTTCAAATTTAGCTAAAAAATTAGAGCCAAGCAGCGTAGTCGGCTATAAATTACTAAGAAAGGAAGGCCAAAAATTTTATATCTTGTATCACATTTTAGATAATGAACTTGTTTTCTATTTAAAAACCTCACAGATTTTGGTCAAAATCAGTGATAATAAGTAAATTTGACAGACAGTTGCTGGAGTTAAGCTTACATGGTAGGCTAATCCTTTTTTAAAGAGCGCTAGAGTAAAAAATTCAGTCAGAAACAAAACTCTTCTTATAATCTTTTACAGTAGAAGCGTTGCTCCCCTTTGCCCTGGCTACTCCCTTGAAAAAAGCAGTAGCTGGTTTGCGGACAAACTTGTACGCTTGGGAAAATATATGAAACAGTTAAAAGGTAAACCCTGGAGAATATTTAAATTTAATACTGACGCTAAAAACTTTTCCAAATCGAAAAGTATGGCAACATGGTCCACGGGTAATAACTTTTCGCACCTTACCTATTAGCATGAGACAGTAGCAGGCCTTCCAGTTGGTCTTCAAAAGTCGAATCTAAAGCAGCTCACTTCAACGCAGAATTAACTAAAACTAAAAACTTGATTTTAAAACTGTTTTTTTATGCTAACATATCGCATTCCAATTCAACAGACTTCAAATTTTTATCATCAACTTAAGTTATAACTACTCAAGTAGCATTACTCCCTACTAAATCTACTCCAGTAAAAGTTGAATCAGTGAAAATTGAAACCATTCAAGTATGTGATCTGATACTGAAAAACGTGCTAAAATAATTTACTAGAGTAAAACTACTTTGTTATTGACCATGGATCCAGGTACAGATTTGTAAAGATGGAGCTCATTATAATCTTAAAAGACACAAATATTTAGGGGAAGACTTTGTTACAACAAAATCACCATTGTTTATTTCCATTTCCGTCAGTCTAGATACTCACAAAAATAAAGAGAAGAGGAAAAAGTTTCCAAAAATGAAAAAAGAACTTTCTTAACCCTTCTGTCAATTAATGCAAACTGAAAAAGAAGCGAGAAAGTTATGGATCATTTTTGAAGCAAGATTTTCAAAAATATATTTTCGTTTTCAGTTCTTAAGTCCTACGGTAATGTACAATTTACAATACAATTTTTGTTTGCAATACGTGTACAAAAGAACACAATTGTGTATATGTTGCTGCACTTGATGCCTAGGGTTGTGTAGGCCCATGTGATTAACCAGAGTTTACTGTATGATCAAACATATTACAACACGGGATCACTTAACAATAATCAATTAGCTGGTTCTTAACTACTATTTTCTGACAACCAAAACAAATTTGATTGCACATGATCAATAAACATTGCAAAACAAAGTAAATCTTAAAAATAATCCTTTTGTTGATCTTCATCATGCATTATTTTTGCAAACGATAAACCTGCAGTTGATTAAATTAGAATTTCGTAGTTTTCAAACTCGATTTGGAGTAGCAACACTATTGGTGCAGTGCATTTCTAGTGCAAACACAGCAACCAAGCAAAGAAAATTGCTCAATTGCGTAACATCGTAGCCATTCTGAGATCGGAGAGCACAATCACTGTCATCTTAAACATTAACCCAACCCATTCTGCCAAGTTGCCAAGTTTTACTTGATAAATTTTCCAAAAATTTCCCTCTCTTTCAAATATCAGTTTTAGATACAGCTGTTATTGTAGTTTCATGCCATGTTTAGTTTATTACAATGGCAATCACTAATCACATGTAGGCCTATCCAACAGCAAAATATCAACGAAATTCACTAGTTGCTGTCAAGCAAAGAAGATTTGATTTGGGCGATCGGTCATAAATTACTGTGTTACGTAAATCGCCTGCCTTTATTTAACATTTTTGAAGAATGATTATATCAAGCAGAAAAGTTTTCAAAACAATGATTTTTAGATGCTGATTAATAGAGCTTTGGAACAATGGCTGTTGCTCGTTTAGCGAAGGAATTATCTCTTCTGTAATAGCAGCAATACCTATATAAAAAGAATCCTTAGTAAACATCAGCTTAATTTAGTAAACACTTGTGCTTTTAAGAAATTAAAAACTTCTTTATAAACAATTTCTTTCTTTTTAAAAGTAGAAGTGAAAAATAGGTCGAAAAAAGAACAACGCCATTAACTCCAATCTACGCTTTTCCATTGAAACATACTGTTGCGGCCTTCACACATTCGCTGTAAACATAAGTAGCACACTCTGTGAGTAAATAAACAAGTTTATTAACGTCTGGTCAGAGCAAAATCATAGCAGCACAAATAAAACATGCAATGTACACTCAAATAAATCAATTTTAACTGTCCTTGACAGGACTGTTTGAATACGTCTTTGGTAGACCTACATTGGCAGAGTGTTGAGGTGGTTTCCAAGTAGTTAAGTAATTGAGTCAAGCATTGTTGATAGCAGATTTTTGACTGCATGAGAATAATTAATAAATACAGCTAATTTTGTTCTAGCATTTAAGAAATCATTTCGTTATTCTATGTACGAATAATCATTACTGCATCCAAGGCAATAATGATCATTGGCATGTGTTATTTCATCCATACTACCAATTTCCCAATAAGATTGGCTCATTATTGATGTGATTTCCTAGCACGTAATGATTCAGACATTGTTAAAGCCAAAAATGCCATTCGTTTGCACTAGAGCAAGAAATTTAATTAATCCAAATTTTGTACACACAGTTTGCAAACAACCTTAGCAATGTTAAATGTTATTTCTGTTATAAATATATAGCCAGAGGAAGATAACAGCGCACAACTAATTTTGGAGCAGAAAAATGATAATGGCCTCATTCTTTTTTATTGAATTTTAATAATTACGCTTCCTTTGTAGAATTGCTTTATGCTCCATTCATATACTAACATCAGATTTTTTGTTTTTCTGCTCTTTTTACATTGGGTAGATTTGCTTAAATATTTTGACCCTGCGTCTGAAATGGATTTAATTGCTATGAATTTGCACTGTTTTAGAACAGTATGGTACCAAGGCAAATTTAATCAAATGTTGGATACCATACTGGCTACCCCTTGTGTAATTGTGGCACAGAGACACAAGCAATGGAACACCTACTGCAATGCCCACTGCTCAAGACACCTTGCTCTCGTGATGATTTGAGTATTTTTAATGACATCGCAGAGAAATGCGTGAAATTGTGGCAATCAGCAATCTGAAGACACGATACAGACAAACATCAAAGTGCGGTGAGAACTTGATTATCTCCACGTTCGTTTAGTCTGGAGCTTTGTATTATTCACGTGTTAACAGAATTTCCAACATAAATATTGTGGACCTTCACTATTAATTATCAAATTAATTGCACTTTGTTGCCACATAAAAGATGGGCTGATTAAATCTACCCACACATTTTTGGTGCGATAAAATAGTTCCTTCAACAGACAAAGGTATTTTATTTACTGCGGGTTCGAGATTGGCTCAAAATAATCGTGAGAAAGAAAATGAAAGATAGGTTAACAAACTGAATTAAAAACCCTAACCGAGATGCGACCCTAAACATGAAAGCAAAATATGGCGGTAAAAAAGATATGCGAATACTACCGAAAATGATGATCTGTAAACAAAGTTATGGGCAACTTTTACGATAACTTAGTTTTTGGTAATAACGTCCATTCAGTGCATAGCAGAGGCCACACAAATAAAAGATTTGAAATATCCGTGTAATTGGTTCAACCTTTACACTTGCCAGAAGCAATTTCCGAATGCGTCGATACATATGACCGACGCAATGTTGACGTGATTTCCCAGTACGTGATTAAATCGAACCTTATCAGAGCCAAAAATGCACTTTGCTTCCGCGAGAGCAAGAAATAAATTAATTAAAATTTGGTGCACTCAAATTTTATAAAATATCAGCGATATTGGGATGAGGTATTTAATTAGTGGACAACAAACCAGCAATTAGCCTACCACACCCTAATTGTTTAAAATACATAGCTATGCGAATAACCAGACCAGCTTGATTATTGCAGCCTTCTTCGTTTATAAAGAGTCGCTTCTTTTTTTGTTGAATGTTTGCCGAATGCTTTTTATGAAATTACTTTATTGTTTTCTACTTAATCTCTGATGTGAGATTTTTTTGTTTTTATCAACTAACATTTGGATACTTATACTTATTTTACTCGAGATAATGGTTTCATCAAAGAAAAAAAATATCTTTTTATGATAGTGAGCGTGTCAAAAATTGGGAAGCATTAAAATTGACAGCTTATCTCTCAAGAGAGCACATCCCTGGAATAATGTTTTAGAGCATAGAAAATATGATGCTAAAGTATGAAATGTGAGCAAATACGTGATGTGGTTAAAGACGATGCCATATCACCACCATATGGTAGTTTATCTTACAAAAATCTTGTTGGTGGTACAGAATTTTAATATAGCTTTGAAAAAAGCTGTTTGAGCCATAAGCTTTTCGTGACGCTCTCATTAGTGGCGGTATCGCGTCAAAAGGGAAGATGTAGAGTTAATAAGTGTTTTATGTGAATAATTTGAACGTTAGGCAATCAAGTCAAGCCAATGATAGCGCTAGTATTGCAACGCGCGCCAAAGAAAGATTTCGCAATTGCCAAAGTTAGGGAAGACGCAGCAGGAGGCCAAATGCCACAATTATTGTGGCATTTGGCATTTGATTATTGCTTCTTTGACATGCCTTTTGATTGCCCTTTGCTTCTGACTCCTGGCGATGTGAAGCATAACTAGCTCTTTTACATGCTCTTTTATAAACAAATGTCGCTTGAGTTTCACGCCAATTATTAACTCAGGATATTGATCTGTCAACGTTAGATATGCATTTATGGCTGCCATTTTTAGGATGCTGTACTACAAAACTTTGGGCAATCTTTTTGTTGATTAATTGCACGCGTAGTACCTTACCATTTCATCTTTGGTAACCACATTTTTTTTGGTGGTATTGTAGAACAAAATGATTTGGGGCTTTTTATTTGGCCCATCCTCAAAACTTTTGTCATGGCGCGTGGTGCTCCAGAACAGTGATTCCCAACTTTTTTGAGATCGTGGACCACTAAAAGATTATCTACACCGCCTAAGACCACCATCTCGAATTCCTTTTCATATAAGCTGCAGCATTTCAAAAAAATCAACGTCATTAGAGTTACTTATTTAAATTGGTCTGCAATGCCTACACAGACTTTGAAGTTGAACAAGACTTAAGCATGAGGTAAGGGAGAGTACCTATCAGTGATCCATGGGCCTACAGCACGCAACCTTTGATTTACCACAGCGCATTTCAATAAGCCTCCCCACTTGGTCACTAACATGAGCAATAACTGAAAGCATCAGTAGCAGCAATGTTCAAGTCATGGAGCAGCTCTCAGCATTTAAGTAGAAATGAAAATGTAGGTTCAGCATAAAAGATTAAAAAACAGCACAGTTGAATTCCTGGGGATTTAAGCTTTGGGTAAAATTTTTGTTTACAGAGGTGTTAGGCCACATTGCCCGCTTAGCATTTCGATATTTACGACATTGATCAAGATGGTAGACAACCATGTCCTCTGACTTGCCTGGGATGCCAACATTGTTGCATTTCAAATTTTCGACAGTGCCCTTATGGGACAAAGCTTGAATAATTTGCCAATGGGGCTTGGTGTAGCATTGATTTGTCTTTTATAATGGGCGAACTTAGGCCGTAGTTTTCCAAAAGTTCAAGGCTACTGTTTGTTTACAGCCTATTGTTTCAATACTGGCCGAGTTATCGAAGTCCCAGCCCGTTCGTTCGTTCGTATGACAATCTTATCAGAAGTTGCAGTTCATCAGATATCGTTTGAGCATAGGGTTGTCAACATCTGTTACATTGCAATGAGGTCCTATTTTGGGGTTCTCCACATTGGCATAGATTGTCGTTACCAAATTCCCATTTCACCATTGAGTCACCAAATTTTCCTATTCCGGTTCGCAATCTATTTAGTTGGGCCCAGGCTTTCCGAGAGAGGCCATGTCCTAGGGGTTTGTTTGACCAGTCTTGAATGTGTGGTTGCAGTTTATGGGGTATTGATTCTTGCTGAGGGTCATAGCCTTGTAGTGATTCCAGAAATGGGCGAAGAGGTTTGCCAGATTTAAGGCTTTTAGGACGGGTTTTGCTGTACACGATATGGTGTAGAAGATGGTCAGTGTTATCTGCTTTGTAGTATAAGCGTTTACAGAGTATATTTCGGCGACAGCTTGGTGGCTGTATTCCCCAGAGTGATGGTAAAAAATTCAAAGGGGTGGGGCGGATGCAGCCTGAGACGATCCGCATTGCTTCATTCAAAGGTATGTCTAGTGTTTTTGTGTGGACACTTGGCACCAGACAGGGGCACAATACTCAGCTGGTGCAAATACAAGTGCTGTAGTGGAGATTTGCAAAGTGTCAAATGAGGTACCCCAGTTAGTTCCTGACAGTTTTCTCACCAGTGTTACTCGGGAAGACACTTTTTGTTTCAGTTCCCAGCCCGTGACATCTTTACATGATAGGTCAATAAACCAATTACACATATTGTGTTAAAAAAGTTAAACTATTGTCTATAGTAAGCGATAAAAAGACCCCAAGCTAATTAATAAACGACATACAGTTTAAATAGTGTTGAAATCACGGTGGGGCACTGTAGGACACCGTGGCCAACAATGCCCCAATTTGACTCGAAGATATTATCATATCATTGTCGAAAAAGTAAAAGCTATACATCGTGCATTTTATGTTCAATTACCAGAGTACATATTAAATTTAAATGCCAATAAAAATTTTTAAAAACATTAAGCGTAAAATATTTTTCACGTTGTTTTTTTTGTAAGGCCTTTTTATTTTAGTGGCACGACCCGGAATCGAACTCATAATATCTTGCGGTATTTTGTAAAATATAAAGTATAAGTATCTCGCATTAAATGGTGTGTAATTTACCCGAAAACCAGTAATCTAGCACGTAGTTTTTAAGCTCGTATATAAGCATGTTTGCTCAATTTAATGACCTCTTTTTTGGAAACGTGCGCTTTTGACAGTGTGAGTTGCCTATCATTCTGTTATTGGTATTTATGCTGTTTGCGAAGTTGCTGCTCCAAATAAAAATTACGTCCCGCTACGAAGTTGTTAATTTGTATCACCGTCTGATCATTGTTCGGTAAATCCTGTACGTTTATTGTTCTGAAATCTTTAATTCATACTGTATGAAGTATTATCGAAATAACTATATTCCGAGTTCCAAACCTATAGTTTGATTATTTTGTTTTTGTCGTTCTACAAATTTAAATAACTTACTCAATTAGCGCTGTTACCGTATCGTGCATTTGGTGTTTATGTTTTTGTTATTGCAGAAAACCGTTTCTCTTGCCATTACCTTTCATTTGTTCCTTTTATTAACTCATTTGCTCGCAATATATCTTAGTTAACTATTATTGAACTTTTTTGTTTACCGGAGCGAGACGAGACGCGTTCATTTGAACTTCCCCGTAGAACATTATTTTCAGGCGTGCTTTTACATTAGGTTTTGGTCAAAACATGCTATTTTGTAAATTTCTCTTCTAGAATTCTAATTTAATCGATTCTGACAACCATTATAAGTAGCCTATTTCATAAGCTCTGAGCCTAAAAAGCAGCAAGTCTGGACTGTGCAACAGTCTTGGGTCAAAAATGAACGCAGTAATACCTAATGATGAAAATTGAAAGAAACTTACGTAGAATCTTCAGAATAAGAATTTTTTGTAAATATTTGGTTTTCATGGAAAGTCCTCTCGGCGGACCACTTCAGAAGCGGCATGGACCACCGGTTAGGAATCACTGCTCTTAGAGAATGACAGCCTTTCCGTTTTTTGTTACGTAACTCACCGTGGTCATGATATTTTTGAATCCAACATCGGAGCTATATTTCTCTTAGGTTTAAATAGCTTTCTATTGGCCCTAATTTCTGGCTTGTTGTTATGATGAGTGTCAACAATAGTTAAGTCTTCCGCAAGTAGTTTTTCAGCTAAAGGGATGCTCATAAAAAGATTGCCGACTGCAATGTTGGACCTATAAGAAACAAGATTGTTATTTATCATTTATATATATTTATCAGCAAATATACAACAGCCTGTTTTGTCGTTTGGGCTCCTCAGGTATTCCTGCAAAAAAAAACGAACCCAAAAACTAACTAAAAAAGCAGTATTATTTAGGGCTGTTTGAGGAGAATAAGCAGAAGTTGTAGAGGAGCCAACTAAAACCTATCAAACTATGAAAAAACTAATACTGAAAAATAATCTTTTCTGCTGGTTTTCCTGCAAACAGCAATCTCACCTGGGTAACTAAGAACTAGGAAGGTTAGTATGAGAGTTAAAATGACGTACTGTTTGTATATCAGTGACGTATATATAATGACGTATATTTTTTGTCCAGTACATATGCATGCATATGTACAGGACCAAATCATTCAGCTTTACAGTGCTCAACATCAAACTTGCGAGAGCAGCATTATTTTTATTTGTACAGCTACAAAATAAACACTAAAGCAATAATAGTCTGTTCGAGGCTCATTAGATGGTACATCTGCAAAATAAATATAAAACGGTACAAATATGCTATAAAAACGGTAGGCAATAAAATTTGTTTAACTGATAATTAGTGCAGTACATTTGAAAATCAAACAACTGTTGCTACTCGTCTCAGAAGCAAAGAATGATAACAATTAAGCTGCCGGTAGTGCTAAGTGAAAAAGCGCCTGACGGAGGTTGCTTACTAAATTCAAAACTCCCGAGTGAACTGGGATCGAAAACAGTAAGCACTGGTGTTACGAAAAATGTTTTAATAAGAATTTATTAGTATTACAGCATTTTCCCATCAGTTCGATCTTCCTGTTCAACGATGTAGTGAGGCATGCTTGGAGAATGGCTTACTTCTCTGTGAGGCACAGTATGCCAGCCCTTGTCCCTGGCTGTTAAGGGGTGGTACGCGTTACAATTTCCCGAGTGATTTGCGGGCTTTTACCATTGCTTTTGTCACACCGGAATGCCTTTGAGAGCTCGGTAGCATTGCTTTTTTGCTGATGTTTAGAGCTCTGGTTGTGATTATAGAAGCGGGCTTTAAACTCTGTTTCACAGCTACCGAATCATTTCGATTTACTTCGAACTACTCGATAACAAGTTATAGAGCACTGTGCCAGGAACATGGAACTTTCTCTACCTGATATTGAAGCTCCAATACTGCGCTGTAGAGCACTCTACTCACCACGCTAGTATGCAGGAAGATGTAGGCTATATATAGATTACACTGCGTTAGCGCTCAAGCTCGGTTTGCAAGTCTTCAGTTAGACTGGGGTCAACCCGACGAGTAGACTGCTTGGTCCCGCCACCTGTCTGCTACATAAAGATGAAAGCATCCCGTCAAGTGTCTAGCCCAAGAATACAACAAGATAGCTTGCTGGCTTGTTCTCCACACTATCCCTATTTTCTAAGCGCCAAGCTGGGAATCTGTGAATACCACTTTTTGAAGTCTTTTGCCACGGCTCGACTTGGGAAATGAACCCCAGGTCTACAGAGTGCGAAGCGGACGCTCTAACCACTACGCCATCGCGCCGGTGAATATATATGCCTGCTTAATCAGTAAGATTTGGGGTTCATTTCCCAAGTCGAGTCGTGGCAAAAGACTTCAAAAAGTGGTATTCACAGGTTCCCATCTTGGCGCTCAGCAAATACGAATAGTGTGGAGAATAAGCCAGCAAGCTGGCTTGTTGTGTCTTTGGGCAAGATACTTAACGGGATGCTTTCATCTTTATGTGGCAGACAGGTGGCGGGACCAAGCAGTCTACTCGTCGTGGTGGCCCCAGTCTAACTGAAGACTTGCAAACCGACCTTGAGCGCTAACGCAGTGTAACCTATATATAGCCTACATCTTCCT
This sequence comes from Trididemnum clinides, assembly GCA_963675345.1. Lineage (NCBI taxonomy): Eukaryota > Metazoa > Chordata > Ascidiacea > Aplousobranchia > Didemnidae > Trididemnum > Trididemnum clinides. Next base: position 3,952,708 of record OY776302.1, on the reverse strand, counting down.
GCATAATGCTCATAGCAAATAGCTCATACGACAAAGAAGAAGAGCAGGCATATTATGAAGCCTGACTTTCAAACATTAGAAAATAGGCTATTGCATTATAGCTCAATAATCGATCAGTAATGCCATGAAATACTGCAAAAATATTTGACGCTGTTTGCAAATTTTTTTAACGTCAAAAAATTTTTATCTGACTAAATTGAATTTCACACTTTATTCTTCACAATGATGCTGTTGCTGAACTCCGAGCAGAAGATATGTGAAAACTATTTTTGAAGTTTTGGTATAAATCGAGAAAGAACAGCTCACCCTGGTCTACCCACTGCAAAGCGTATGCTCCAACAGATAGGCCTACACCACTGCGCTCTTAAACTAAAAGTCAAATCTGAAGTTGTTTTTGAATTTATAAATTCAGATATGTGATTTGCCCGCGTCTCCGTGGAAAGCAAGCTCCTAAACCTGGGTTTAATTCCCGTGTGATTAGTGTGACAAACCACTTTAAAAATAGAATCTGCCGATCTTTTGCTGGGCGCTTAGCAATAAAAGTGATGTTATGAAAATGAAACACGAAATCGAATTTACTCGATCATGGGTAAAAATTGTTCAGACGCTAAAAATGACTGTTGCAATTAAAAAGAAGCCAAAGTTACCCAATGTTTCATTTGCCTGTGGTTTATGCGAATATAATTATTGCTTAAGCTTTCAGGAGATAAATTTTGGTGCAGAGCTAAAATATTTAACATATCTTGCTTGGTATGTTTGGTATTGATGTTTTTGTCACTTGGAATAGTACGACTATGTTGAATTGAGAACTAACTCTAGCGGGCTATACTGTATACAATTGCGTAACGTTGGTACACAAAAAAGTTTTGTTGAAAGTAGACTATGCATATCCAAACTTTCATGAATTTCAATTGAAACTTGTAGTGTTTCTTGATTGGACTAAGATGATTAAACCTTCGACTGCAACCGTAGCTTAACTTGTTTTTGTTCGATAGTTGTCATTAATATTTGTGATATCATACAACATATATTATGCATTTTTTTGTCCAGTGTGATTTGGTTTAGGTTTATAGAAAACCACTTTATACGGATTAATTTTATATTTCAGCAACTAGAACTGCGTGTCAATTGCTCTATGCTCCTTCACAATAACAACTTTAGCAACGAATCTTTACAAAATGGTCACGAAAGTTCGTCTATTTCTATGGCTACGTAGTTAAAATTATTTACTAAGGAAGATGAGCACTCTTGTGGGCGTCCAGCACAATGGGTCGTGATCTCGTGAGTTTGACGACAGTCTATTAACATCGCAAGCAAAGTTACTGTAACTCATACAACTCTTCCTTTCTCGTTCCATTGATCTGGCAATTCTCCCGTCTAGATCTCTCGATCTCCAGAGCAGTGACTTATCGCTTTGAACAACGGTTGCCGACCAAACAAAAAGCGAAAAGCCTTGCCGTGATTCTGAGTAGGAGCCTAACCGGGTGTTCATTAGTTCTTACCATCATGCTGTTTTCGGTACATGCAAGGGGAAAATTATTCGGAGGGGAAAAAGGGGAAAACTATTCAAGTTTTTTCAACTACGCCGTAACTTGCCAACTAACTTATTCAGAAGCCAAGTCTTGAAACATCACATTGCAGTGGCTACTTCAAAAAGTCATCGCATTTACGCCGTGCATTTGTTAGTTTAACCGATGATTTTTTTTAAAAATAAGGTGCTTCCACTTGAATGGCTAAGAACAAGAAGGACCTAACTCCAAAACTGGGTTTTTGAGAAAAGTCAAAAAGAAAATATTTTTTGTTCGTTGAAACTTAAAATACAAGATTATGCAATAGAAAAGAATTTTCTAACAAGAGTAAAGAAATCATTGGAGTTCAGCTTAGAATATTTTTGTCAAATTTTAATAAATTAATTTTTGTTTGCTTGTTTGTTTTATAAAAATTAAATTTATACTTTTCTTTCACTAAAGATATTGACTTATTTTGACCATAATTTTTATTTTCAAAGTGATTGCTTTTGCAAAAAGCACTATTTTTTACCTGTGATGTACAATTTAGAAGCAGTAGAAGTAAGGAACACTTAGAATTCTTTGACACCTTTTTTGTCAGACCATTGATGATAACTTTGAAATCATAAAAGATCCAACCATTTGCCATCATCGCTGCTCATCTCTAATAGATTAAAGATTAGATTTAACATTCAGCACATTTGACTTGAGGAGCTTAATTTGCTTTTCCTTGCAGTTTACAACCTCAACTGTTACATGCATTAGGTGAACTACCAAAGATCTAATAAAATTCTCATTTCATAATAACTAGTTAAATGTTATTGCACTTGTTTTTATGATAGTAGCCCATCTGCTGATTGTGACTGCATTCTGTGAAAAATTACAAACTCAAAGGTTGGTTAAAACATAATAAATTGTCACAGGAAAGACTCTTCATTAGCAGGCATTTAGATAACTTCATCTTCTTCCTGATTTTCATCAGCCTTTTCGTTCACATGAAATGTTCGACTCTCTTTTATTATTAAGAGCAGCAAATTTATCAGATCTTGTAGCTTCTTCACTCCGACTGGCAGCTGTTTATTGTACAGCTGAGATAATGTCCACTCCATTAGGCCCAACTCTGATAGCTTCTCTTCACAACGCTAATTAAATTTTGATTTTGGGTGCCAGCGAATTCACATATTCCGTTTTATCTCTTACTTTGTCTTTATGAATTCTTTTCCCGAAAACATTTGTTAATCATGTTTATGTTTAAATCGATTTATAAAACACGGTTTGTCGAAACCTGCTTAGAATTTTTGAAATTCTTAGACTTCACAGCAACAACGTTTAATATCTTGTTGCCGTGAGTGGATTGAATTGATGTTACCTTGTTTCCTGAAACTTCGGAGATAGCATTAGAAGTTATTTGTATTTTTTCTATTATTTCATAAATACTGTCGGCTTCTATGCGGATGTAATCTGATAGAATGTATGCATGGATAATTTTTTTAGCCTTATGTTCTTGCTAAATGCATCAGCATTAAGAATAATAAATGTTTTGTTTTGATCCTTACAAGAATCACAAAGTTTCAATCTACTTTTATAGGCAAGAACTAATCTGTTGGGCTCCTCTACCACTTATAGTTCCGTTTCTAATGCAACAATTGTTTTCATTGCATCTTTCTTGGTTAGTTTCATAAATTCATGAAGGTTATGAAAAGCTAATTGTCTTTTGTAGTATATCACTCCACTTTGTAGATGGAAACACGGCAGTCGTTTTTGCAAGTCAAAGCTTGCAGTAGCACGATTATCTGAGGCTGCAACATAAGGGTTGCTTTGCTTTTCTAATTGTTAGCCAGCTCAGCTTTCATAAAATGCTTTTTTTGTCTCATTAGCACTTTTTTCCTTCTGTTCGGCAGTAATAAACGCATCCTTAAAAATATCACAACTCTAGCAGATGCCTTCAGGCGGAGGATGAAACGATAAATTTTATTTTTAATTTAAATTTTATTTTTATTAAATTTTACTTATTAAATTTTATTTTTAAATTTAAAACTAATGCTGCCAAACACCTCAACCAAACACAAGTCACAATGATTGTACAACTTTATACTGGTAAATTATTAATATCGTTTAAGAAAATAGATGATGCTTTATCATAAAACGCCTGAAACCATTCAAGAATTTGAAAGTATTAAAAAGAAAGCAAAAGAAGAAAAGATTGTCCTTTTTGACAATGTATTCAAATACAAATTTATAAAGATATTTAAAATATGCTTTTATAGTAAGTGGAAGAAGGGCCAAAGTCTAGATTAGCCCTTCTTCCACTAAAACGTTAGGCACCATCGGATTAGGCCTTTTTGAAATTATCAAAAAAACAGCACAAATATGTCAAATAAAAATTACCTCTTTCTTGCACTGAATACAGAAAAGAAATTTTGCAAAATGACGTTATTTTTCAAAAATCCGCAATAATGGAGTTAGGCCCTTCTTGCACTCAGCCCTTCAACTAATATCTCATTCAAGGCTATCATCTTGGCGGTGGCTGAAGACGATAGCCTTAAAAGCGATATTAGCTGAAGCCACAAATATGTATTTGGTTGTTGTAAGTTTGTTTTTGAGCCAGTGCTCTGAGCAGTCACCTCATCAACAGTGACACGGCCAAAAACGTGGTTTCACTAACTGGCATCTGGTTGGGTTCCATGAACTCATCAACACATATTTGAAGACGCGGCAAAATACTTGGTATCGCTAATTCGCTTCATCTTTGCATAGATTAACTCGCCAAAAAATTTCTTAGCTAGACTCCTTCTGAAAATAGTTCTTGTTGCGTGCCTTCTTAGCACTTGGTACCTTTGGTAATTTAGTTTCAAATATCAGTTTTTTGACTTAATCTGTTGTTAGAACAATATATCACATTCTCAGCAAAAAAATCGGAGCCAGTATACTGCTGTACATATTTTAATTAGGACGTTTCGCTAAACGCCGTTAGCATTATCAACCAAAATAGTGCAACTGATTACTTTAAAATTAAATTAACTTACCAAGTGTAACATTTACGACGTGACAATTTAATTATGAAAGAAGAAAACAATAACTTTTACATACTTTTGGGTCAATGCTATTTTGTGTTAAATTAGTGAGGCATTAACTTGGAACAAAAACGAAACAAAATTTACACATTAAAAAGTGGATGTAAAGCTTTATCTGAGTGCAATCGTGCTGCAGCTTTTGAATATATAACGACTTCTTGATACGTAATTTTCGCCATTTAGCTTCTTTAGACAGTATTAGTAAATTGTGAAAGACAATTTCTTTGTAATTTCTGGATTTCTTTTTTAAATGATCTGTAACATCGCTCTTTCCAAATGCAAGAGGGTCATGTTCTTCCAATCGTGTTTTTTAATTTCCTTTACTTTGTCCAATATAGGTTTTTCTACACGAGCATTGAAGTTTATGCACTGTCCCAATAAAGAGTGGTAGAGCCTGTTTGTCCTTATTTCTGAATAGGTTTCCCATTGTTGATATGCTACAATTCATCCGAAGGCTAAATTTTGCTCTTATTTTTTAAAAAATGTTTAATTTCTTTTTCGATTTGCTGTGATGTTTCTCCGATAAAAGGCTAACAAAAGATAGCAAACTTGAATTTTCGATTTCGCTAGCATTTCCTATTACAGGTTGATGTCTTCTATGAAATTTTTATGTGATTCTCAATAATTCCTCGTGGATAACTATTGTTTAATAACAGGGTGGTTACTTTTGCAAATTCTTTGTGGATTTTTTGATAGCTGTTACAAATTTTATAACCTCTGTCAATTAGCCATTTGATGATGTTTATATTGTATTTGAAAGAAATAAAATTTTTCCAATTGGTGTACCAGTTCAATGTTCGTTTCCTTCTACATACAGTAGAAATAAAATTGATCGGTTGCTTTTTTCAATAAGAATATCCAAGAATGCTATTTTTCCTTTTCTTCTAATTCATAAGTGAAGTTAATGTCAGCGTAGCGGAAAAACTTCGGGCTGAAATTGTGATTTTGAAGTTTTGTTTTGTGCTTAATTCATTCAAATGTCTGCTAATGGAGGAGCAATAGGAGTTTCCATTGCCACCCTGCTAATTTTTCCACAATAACTGCCGTTGAATTGTAGTACCGTTTTCTTTGTTGTCCATTTTAACATCTTTTTTAATTGTTTTATTTTATTTTAGTTTTTATTTTATTTGCCATATTTATCCTCGCAAATTCATAAGAATTCTTCACAATAAAATCATTAGCGCCGACCAGCGGTGTCAATAAAACAGCAATGAACTTGGACAAATTATAAAGAGGTGAATTTATAAAGGAAACAATAGGTCGAAATGGAAAACCAGCTTTATGAATTTTTGGTTACCCATAAACGCGTGGAGCAATGGAATCAGTGCTGTGTAAATAACGGTAGGTCTGTAGTGAAATGCGATTTTTCGTAAAAAGCATGTAAACAAATTTATTAAGTTTACGTTCAATATTACCTGTTAAATCAGATTTCAATGGGGCGTATGTGTTACTGTCACTTAACAAATCATTAATTCTTGAATCATAATCAGATTTGTCTAAAACCACAGTGCAGTTTCCTTTGTTAGCATGTGTAATGATGATTCAAGGATCAACAATTTATATTGCCTCACTCGTGCTTTCTTTTATTATTAATCCTGATGAAGAACAGCTGTATAGCTGTTCGAAACGTTGACGGATATTGAAGTTATTTGCCTGCTCGGTAAGAACTTGAATCAACTTGAACAAACGTTATCAGTACCAGAAGAGCTAAATAAAAAAGAATTGGTTTTGTTGTGAACAATATTATGGTTAATAAATATACACCGGTAACTTGCTACATTGTGTTTTATTTCATTGTTAGGCTGTATATTTGCCAGTAATTTTGTAGGTGTTTATTCGATAGGTCTAGGGGTGCAAAAAACATTTTACAAAATTTTAAGGGGTACAAACGCCAAAAAGTTTAAGAAACACTGGATTAAGTGATACCAGAAGCATATAGCACAATTAAAAAAAATTCAAAACAAAATATTGCAATTTAAGCAGTTTATATCAGGGAGTTGAACTCCCTTAAAAACTGCCTATTAGGCTAAGATTTTTGTTGTTAAAATAATTAAATTTTTTCTCACAAAGCCCTAGATATTGGTTCGTACATGGATCGTCCCAAGCAAGTCCAGCCAATGATGGTTGGAAATACAGACCAACGCAGTCAAAATTGTTCGAGTTTTTCGGAAATTCTCTGTGCCAGTTTAATTCAGAATTTCTTGCAACCTCACCATTCAACCAGATCCAGTTCTGTTCGTTTGCAATTCGTTCATTTAAACCGATCCAAAAGTAATTAGTGATTGGTAAGTCTCGAATCAGTTTTTTCCTGTTCGCAAGAGTTTTAACTCCATATACAGCCAAATTTCCTCCCCAGTTTTGGCAAAACTCTTGACTCTTCAGCCACGACTGACGACTAGGAGTGAGTTGATAAATATAAAAATGAGGAGGAAAATACAATCGTTGGGTGAATACGTCTAAAAAATGTTGATTTTTTCTGCTTTGGTTTCGTAGAGCTTCCATTTCTCGAGCGAGGGAGTTATATTGATCTCGAAGTAAGTTTATTTGTCGAACATCAGAATTTCCAGGTTCTCCCTTCTGACCGGAACTCCCAGGTGACCCTACTTGACCTCTCGGGCTCTGTTTGCCCGCAGAACCCTGTAATGTTCTTTGGGGCGTTTGTGGACTCGTTTGATTTAACACATCATTAGTCTTGAAGCATGTGAAGTGCTCTTGAGCACAGCAAGCTGCGGTCAAAATTATGATGCAAACAACCAGCTTCAACATTTCACTTGTTCTATCTGATATTTTTGTAATGCGCGATTATATAAGGTGGTGCGTTTATTACGGTTGAATGAACAGATTTTTTCTTTCAAATATGTTTTTACTAATAATTCGCTTGTTCAATTAAGGGAAGAAAACATAGTGTCATGTCCTGCCACCTTTTGTCTTTGGCCGAAATTGCTTGCTTTCAATTTGTTAATGAGCATTGAAGAAATAACAATTATTTGTATCATTTACTTTAAGTACTCATTTTTTGGTAAAATGTGTGACCTCCAGATCTTCCCGTTTATGGTATTTCCTAAACGGCCAATTACTACGCAATTCTTTGTTTTCTCTAAAATTACTTTCAATGTATTTCATAATCCCTCTCCCTCATCCTAAATTTCTTGAAATTATAGTAATAAATTCTTCTCATAAATGCGCAAATATGTGACAGCAAAAGTAAATATACTACCAGGAATCTACCCGTGAAGTAACTTGCTCAAAGCGATCCAGGCTGATAATCATATAATAGGTAAAATCAAGATACACTAGATCAGCTGAGCTACTTTATTATAAGAAAAATCGATTTCGCCCTATACAGGCATTTTCAATTTCTATGTAAAACAAAAAAACAAAATGCATAAACGGTAAGTTTATAATTACGGTAAGTTGGTTTATGCATTTTGTTTTTTCGTTTTACATAGAAATTGAAAATGCCTGTATAGGGCGAAATCAATTTTTCTTATAATAAAGTAGCTCAGCTGATCTAGTGTATCTTGATTTTATCTATTAAATGCGCAAATAATTAGTTCTGCTTGACCTTTATTTCAATCTTTTAGATTACTAAAAATCATTGTGACGTCACTTACCGTCTTTGTGGTTTTTTGTACGGGCAGTATGATACAACAGTTGCGTTATGCCAAAAGCTAAGCCACAAAAATGGCAATAAGAACGTAGCAACATTGATACTTAACATTACGTTTTTGGTTCGTGAATCTCGAGCATTCAAAACACAGTTTTATATTTTCACATACGGGTAAAATTTGAGTTTCCTTTGTAAATGTTAGTAACATTTTCATTTTGTTTATTTTGCAAAGTAGAGTTCTTTTTGTGTCTATGTGCCTAAGTGCGCTCGCTTTAACTTATTTAAAACTGCCTGACGTAAAAATTAAACTTGATTATCATGAGGCGGTTGATAATGTTTTCATGACGAGATAACATGATGTGAGACAATATCTTAGTGTCATGATGACAAGATAATATTTTTTCTAATTCGCATTTCTTAAAGGAAAAAAACGGTTTTTCGCTTAAACATAAGCCAGCCCCCAACTTGCTACTAGGCAAAAATTTGTACTTTTGGAGGTAAACATGATCTCACAATCAACGCTTGACTGCAGATTTTTTTTCTTAAAAAATAGTGATGGGAGAAAAGCGATTAAATGCTTTTTGAAAGATATTGGGAGAAACTTTTCGAATTTAAACAGAGAGAGAGAAAATTTTGAGCGAAACTGCTTCTGATACAAAATTTTTTACAATTTTTGGAGCCTTTTGGAACAGCGCAAGAAGCTGTTCTTTTAATTTTTCTATTTTTTGGCATTCTTTTCTCCATCTTTTTGTTTTTTATATGAGTATCATATTACTGCGAAAATTTACAGTAACTTTACAAGATGTATATTATTAAATCAATGTCAAACATCTACAAAGTAAGCGACATAAAATGACTTTCAAACTATTTCATGTCAAATACTTGTTTTACCTTGTAAATACTAGTTTTACCTATTCTTGTTTTACCTTGTAACGTCATTCATTATCCACCAATTGTTTGCATTTTTATATACCTTATCAAAGTATCTATACCACTAGCCTATGTACCAATCCAGTAGATTACAACTGTGACAAGCAGTTTTTCATGTTAGCCAAATTATTTAAATCGTACTCTCATATTGTAGCCTATCTTCAGCTATATTTCTTTTATGAAAAAATCGCATGTTGTTTCTGAAACATTAATAGTTTGATCAGTGTTTTAAATGAAATACATTTTGTTGATAACGAAAGCCTAATTCTCAGTGCAAGGAGTATGGAGACTACCTCAAATAACATGTCTTTGAAGCACTTTTGATACCACGTGAAATATTTTGTTTGTTTAGTATTCTGCTTTCCTTCTATAGAAGAAAAGAAAAGCAATAATGTTGAATTTACACGTATAAATTTTACATAAAATGTTCTGAGTTTTAATCCCGCAGTCTTTCGATTCAAACCTGACACTTAAATTCGTTACGTCGTGCTGCTACAAATAACATTTGAGCCTTTTGCCCGGAGCTTTCCTAAATTTACGTGTGGTTAATTTGAAGACAAAGTCAAAAATGTATGTGAACCAGTATAGTTGAGAATTGACTACGGGGAGAATGGTGGGAAGATTAGTTACTGTCAGAAGATTCCTTTGATATAGTTGTTGGAAATTGTTACTGCTAATTTCGGATCACAAGTATACTGTACGTCTTGCATATACATTTGGAACGGTTCCGCCATAGTCCGGTAAGCCCAATTGTAATATTTGCTTTTGTTACTTATTTTCCCGCTGGATTTTCCTTATGACGATTGTATTATATCTAAATTATTAATCCGAAGTTGGAGCATAACTTGTAGTAGTCTGATCCCGTTTTGAACTCGTAGTTCCCGTTTTGAACCCGTATTTTGATCCCGTTTTTGTGTATGTGATCTTGTGTGTAATCGAACCCGCATTTATAATCCTATTTGTGTGTGTTTCACTTGCTAATTAGTCTCCCGTATTGCAGATAACCGTACTTCTAGCGCTCGCCCACATTGATACAGCATCAAATATAAATATTTATAACATCGGGTGGAAGTGAATTCTGGAATTCGCGTCAAATTCGGCTATATACACCTGTCTCAGCAGCCTCAGTCTTCCAAAGCTGAATAAAAAGGGCTGCTGTTACAAATAATGTATAAAGAAGTTGCACGCAGTCAATCAATTAAAAATTGAGTTTAAAAAAGTTGTTGCAGAACGTTGTTTGTATGATCCACAGAATAAAAGAATGTCAGTGAAGGTGTCATTATGGAAATTGTTAATTTTGAATAAAGAGTCATTTTCCACAACTCAAAATCAGTTTATCTGTTTTTAGTAGCGATATATTTATTACTGTTGGCAACAAGTTTTTTTCCAAATTTAAAAGATGTCAGATTTCTCTGTTTGTTTTATAGATTTTTTATTTGATAGTGGCCCTGGATTTACAAATTTCTGCCTGCTATTGCAAGAACAAAAAGAGCCATTAAGTTTACAAATCTTGAACTCCAAAAAATATTGTAGTTTATTTTTTTATTAGTAGATGTTTTAATATAGCTTTGAAAAAAGCTGTTTTATCCATAAGCTTTTCGTGACACTCTCATCAGTGACGGTATCGCGTCGAAAAATAGAAGAGCTGTGGTGAGTGTTTTATGAGATTAATTTGGACGTTAGGCAATCAAGATGAGTCAATGATAGCGCCAGTATTATAAAGCACGCCAAAGAAAGAGATTTTGTAATAGCAAAATGCTAGAGAAAGCGCAGCAAGAGACCAAATAAGAACACCGCGATTATGGAAAAAGTTTGGGAGTGTAAACAAACTCTTTCTATCCGCAAAATACCCGGCGCTGAGTCATGATATAAGCAGCATCTAAGAGATTAAGATAGAAAGAGCTGCATGCTGTGGCGAGGATTGAAAACCGCTTGCTGTCTTAGCTTAATGCATATAAAGTTCAGTTTTCTTTTGATTAATTTTATTTGTCTTTTCAATCGAAAAAGGCATTAAACCGGTATCGAGTCAAACAAAAGTTTAGGGGAGGAAAGGCAACTTTTGTTTTACGATATACAGTAATCACAACAAAGTAGCTAGCAGTATCAATTTAAAAACAATGAGCAAAAAAAAGAATGTAAAATTGAGTATTTGCAAAACGTTTTGTTTGCGATGGTTTTTAACATATTTATGCAGATCACCAGCGCTTTCCAAAAAACAAACAATTGACTTGCTTTCTAGTATAGTAAATTTCAATGAAGAATTCTGTTTTATCCTGCTTAGTATAACACGGTAAAGTAGAACAATATTGAGAAATTCATCTTGAAAATTTTTCAGATTGGTTTTAGTTTTTGTAAAGAAGGAAACAAAAGCTTGCATCAGGATTGACGAGTAGTTCCCTAATTTCACGTAGGTCGTATTTCACTTCGAAAGTATAAAACTTGCATAAGTTTAAGCAAGGCTTTATGGAATCACCAACACAATAAATATAATCTTTTGGGATAAAGGTAGATGTTTTTTTGAAAATTCTAACATTGCAGTTTTTGTAGCATTTATAGTTTTCATTTAAAGTTTATCATAAGTATAGTTTAAAGATTTACTCATTGCAATTGTAATCAGTTTTGGTCAGTATGCATGCTAATGCAGTTAGTACCCACTAGCGTGTTTCAAGAAGAGATTGTGCCATGCCCTGCTTGTTTGGCCATGACATATGACCGGATTTTGGGAGAAAAGTTTTACCACTTCCGGAATCTCACTTCATGTCGATCGCAAATAGAAGGTCATTCTAATAAAAAAGAATCCCCATCTTAACTGGACTCAGAAGCACCCAGCCGTCTAATTCTGGCGTTACTGGATAACAAAAAAATCAGTTTACTTTTCGTTTACTTAAAAATTAAGGCAATGAGTTTATTTTCGCTCGCCACTTTCAAGTTCTTCGCAACGCTGCAGCTATACAATGTAAATAAAATATGCTAAATGAAACAGCTAGGTTTGTTCGGTTTATAAGCAGGCTGTGTAAAAAGTGTCTGTGCTGCCATAATTTTTTTATCATATATTTGGCTTGGCATTCATATGTTATCTCACAATTGCTATACTGCTTTTTCATTATAAACAAAAAGATATGCGGTCTTTGAACTGGCGTCTTTATTCATCAATGTTCAAGTGGGTGCCGGCAACCAGTGTGGCACGTGAATGCAATGCTAACGAATCAATCTTCGACTATATTGCCCTACAGCGTACAAAATATTATGCATTAAACTAAACAAATATCTTCGCGGATTTGAATGATATGACCCAGGTATGGCTCAGCAAAACCTTCCCTGACATTTTCCTTGATGACACATGTCAACTTCATACGACGGCGATTTCAAATCTTTAGAATGGGTTTCTATTGCGTTTGTAATAGTTTTCTGCTTAATTTTTGCGTGATATTGTAAATTAAACTTTTTATTGCCGGTGCTGTAATAAGTATGAAAGGGGTGGTACAGATCTATATGCCCAGGCAAAATCTTAAGGGGTGGAGAATATTTTAAAGTGGAAACTGCTTGATTATGATTTATGAATAAACATAAGCTATTTTTTGGTGCACAGTTGGTTGCAGAGGTTCTGTAATGAATATTCATTGTGATGTAAAATAATTTTGAAGAAAAAAAAAACTCAGATGTCTTGATACTTATGAATTTTTAAAACAATTAAATTATTGTTTAAAACAAATATGTTCCCCTCCGAACAATTCATTTCCGCTTTCATTTATAAAAAAAAAACAAAACCGATTTAAACTTATTATGTATAGTCAACGGAGGTAATAAATATTCAAGATAACTTTTTGCCAAATTTGGAGAGTCTCTGATCTTTTTAGATGTTACCAATGCGATTCAACCAATGATTAATTTGATTTGGAAAGTTTTTGTAGGATCTAGTAGCCTACACCTGTAAGAATATGTTTTTTTATTGTAATATAATATAGTAATCCACATTTGTAGCAAGTGCTTGTCTGGCAAAATTGAGGAAACGCAAACTGTGCAATTTTACCTAAAGAATTGGTCTGCTTTCTTGCGCAGGAAATTATTCACTATAGGGCCTAATGTGCAAATCAAAAACTATATCAATTTGCGCTGAAACAGTCAAGAGAATATGATAAAAGAATTTTGAAAAAAATCCGTTAAGTTGCCTGAATCATAAAACATATACTGTATCTCTGCCACAAATTTTGACAGGAAAGTATAAGTTTGTTAGAGAGCAAAGAATGTTATTTTGGTTGCTTGGTGTTAAAAATTTTGTTTAAAGATTTATCATTGCAAGCTAAACTTGATGGTTTTCTGGCAGTAATTTTCTTTTAATGTTTGCAATTGATTTTGATTTGGTAGCATAAAAATGCCGTTACGGCGACGCAAGTTATGTTTTACAAATCAGGAAACTTTGTTCGATGTATAAACAAACTTCAAACAGCTCGATATTTGTGACTCTATTTGTCTCCAATGTTGCTGTAGTTGCACTCACAAGGGCTGCTTTAATTTTGGTTTTAAACAAAAACCTTATGGCTGTGTCTGCCTAAGGGTGTATTTCTGCTCCTAATGCTTTTGTGTTGCTTTTGTGAATTAAAAGCGTAATCAATGCAGCAAGCGTATGTAGCAATCTTGAGGTCGAAGCAAAACAACCCAGAAAATATTTAATTTTACTTTGCAAGTAAACATAAAAAGTTTACCGGTCTGATGTTGTCAGCAGTTGTGAACAACCGTTATGTCTTAAATTTTTTACAAAGCTGCGGCTCTCGCTCACCTTCATTCTTTCCCATCTCACGATCTGGTGATATTGACTGATGGGTCTGGTACTTTTCCATTTGAGCAAAAAGACTACGGCTTCCTTGCCAACTGCTCACTTTTTGGCGCTGAGATCCACCACTCTTTTTTGGCAGGCCAAGTTTGTTCAAGTTTTTATGTTAAAGTTTGCATTATTCTGCACGCTCTTTGCTAGTCTCGGCAAAATTAACTATTTTGCCGTTTCTTCCACTTCTCTTTGCCTAAGATTCATGCTCTATTCACGCCTACTGTCCAATCTTTGTTATTGCTTTCATCTCAAACTCTCTGGCACATCTGGCAAGAACTGTTTTCTTTCTTCTCCATTACTATCACGCTGCAATGAGTCCCCGTAACTCATTTTTTTTGGCAACTACGCAGCTGACAAATTTGGCAAGCGGAGTACGCGACTCCTGCCAACTGCAGTCTCTTTTAGTCTTTCTCCTCTGACTTCTTGTATCTTCTTTTCTATTCTGTAGGACTACGCACTCCCAGCTAGGCACTCTTGAGCCACTTGCTATTATGGTGACTCTTTCTCTCTCTACGATTTCTGGTCCAGCCCTGGGCATTTGGCGGCTACTGGGTCTTTTTGGTCTTCGGTTATGCCTCCAAATTTTTGAAGGTGTCCGGTAACAAAGCAATAAAAACAACAACAACAATATCAGTAATAACAACAACAACAGCCACAACAAAAGCAACTACAAGAAACCAGATACTGATGCAATTTCGGACAAAAAGTCAGAAGTTATATTCTATTACAGGGGTGGCCACACAGCGGGTCTTTTGGTTCTTGACTACTGCTCTTTTGACCCATCTTGCTTTTGTTTACAGTCATGAAATGTAAAGAAAAGTAAACTATGGTGTGGCACGTTAAAGTTTGTGATCGGTGGAAGGGCGCACATGCATAATGTTATTTTTGAAAATGATCTGCAAAATAAATTGGTCTTCACTTTGCCGTTGGAATAAAAAATCTAGCATTTTTAGTATTGTCAAGAGTAATCTTCAAAAAAAAAGACCATCAGTCTGTATTTTGATGGAAAATGCGACAATTCAAACTTAGAATTGCGTAGCAGCTCTTTCAGTGATTACCTCTGTCGTTTTTGGCTCTTTGGTATAGCAATGTTGGCCACACCTGCTCTATTACTACTCTACCAAAGGAGACGTTTGACACCTTGGACAGAATAGTAAGGATATACATGTGAAAGAATACGACAAGAAGATTGTCTATTGCAGCTCTTTACTATATGATCAATGTCAGTGCTGTAAATACTTGTATTATATGGCTTATGCTAAGCGATTAAAGCCCCAATATTAATGTCAGGCATCGAAGAAACTTCGCTCTACTGCTGGGAAATTAGCTATCTGGCGTAAACACTTAACTTGACCCCTCTTTAAGGGTTTGAATTTTAACTACATCAGCAAAAAAACGAAGAAACTACGAGGATAATGCTCCAAATTACAACAACAGCGATGTAGCCTTGGCAAAAGAAAACAAGAACAGGAAGGGAAGGAAAACTCACTGTGTTTGCTTTGTATGCAAGAAGTACGTTTGCGAGGAGCACTCCAAGTCATTTTGTCAGCAATGTTGTTTGTGCTGTTGCTTTAAACATTGATAATTCCAAGTGCCATTTGTTACGGTTGCAGTTGATTCTTAATTGTTAATTTATTCATTGGTGTTGCTGTTTATTCATGAATCTGCATTGCCTCGTTGGTTAAGTGCGATTATAATAGTTAAAACAGTATTTCAACTTTATAAAGATCTTGCGTGTTTAGAAGTGATACAAATATTCAAATGCTATTAACTGAAAAAGCGAGCATCAGGTTTGCGTAAACTTATACCAAAAGCAGTAGAAAATGCTAGTTGAATGCGTCTTTTAGCCATTCTGCATGAAATGCAAGCATAGATCTTGTACATCGCATCAAATCTACCTGGGATATAATGATCACAACGTCAATTTTTCGTGGTAGAAAGAGGGTTTAATTTGCTCGCAATACCTGGCTTGCCACTTTTTAATCAAGATTAGTCATACTTTGAAACAATCTATCCATTACAAAAACATTCTTCCATTTCTCTCATCACGCGCAAGAAGGGAAACTTGTATAGAATTGTGCGAATGCTCGCCAAAGTGTCCCCAAATGTCGATCTATCTACTCATAACTTTAAAGAGAGATTCTTAAGCTCGCTGCACATTCTCGTAGTGAGCGCTTTTATCCGGTTTTGTACGGTTTTTGCTCTCAAGGATTATTGCACGAAAATTCTCGTCCATCTGGATATTTATATGATGCTTTAGAATATATGCTATAGTTCGAATATTTGATTTTGTCCCCAAAATACGTACCAAAACCGTGTGTTTTAACAGAGAAAAAGTACAAAAAAATTTTTGTTGAAAATTCTGGTTGTTCGCACATACTATAAAGCGCAATTTTTCCAGTGTGTGTGTGTGTTTTAATTTATGCAAAACAACAAGATAAGCAAACATCAAACTTTGGACAATTAATCACCTCCCTGGAGTAAACGTCATCAAGGGGTGCGGTGACATCTTGACAACGACATAATCAAAGATTAAAAATTTTTTCCCAAATTTCTATTTTCTGACGGTGGAAAGCAGTTTGTTGATAAAACGAAAGCCAGCCCAAGCTTATCAGTTTGCAATGATTTCATCAATTTAGGGTGTATGTTGACGTTACAACTAACGCTTGAATGCCCAATTTGTTCTCTGTAATTTCTGATAAACTACTGATCGTAAAAACGCAAGTAATTTTTTTGAGAGATATAAACAGGGTGTTTCCGATAAAAACAATTTGACAGCAATAAAAAACTCAATTGAAGACACACCAGTACTTTTTTTAAGCGTTTTAAAGCATACTTCTCGCCATATTTTCTCAAACACTTTGAACTCGCTGTATAATGTCATAAATTGTCTGATACGATTAAAGTGAAAAAAGCAAGTGGCAACTTGAATCAGTAGAGCTGTCATCCACTGTTAGCTTGAAAGCCAACAAATCATATGCTGCTTGTTGAAAAAGCCTAAAGCATTATAGTATTGACATAGCGGTTAATCAAAAAATCTGTTTTTTAGTTACGCAATGGCAAGTTTCAATACTTTTGAACAGTCGTGTTGCATGCTTGAGTGATTTTCACCTCTAAGACATATCAATTAAATGTAGCATAATACCGTAAACCGGCGTTACTTTGTACACTTTTTTGCCTTTGCTAAAACTTAGCTCTCTAACGCAACCTCTTGACGAGTTTTTTTTTAGATGAACTTGGCACCTCAGAAGCATGCTTTCTAAACCTGATTTTATTTTTTAACACTAACTTCAAGGATGGCCGGGAAGAGCATATTTTGTTGCGTACAAAGTTACCCCAATATTGGGGCAACTTTGTACATTTCTTTCATCCCGATTAGCAATGTATTTTCAACACTAAAGTGAACAAACTTCCTTTTTAAAAGGGGCTATTTTGTACACTTTATTTCAATATAGAAAAAGAGTTCTCAAAGGTTTCTCATGGGGCCCCTCTAAGAAGTCCCTCTCTCTCTTCTGTAAAAAGCTTTTCTTCGGTCCCTTCTCACGCTTTACCCGGATAGTTTCCTTTCCTAAGCACTACCAATTTCACCAAATTGGAATGCCTCCCCGAGCAGCTAGTTGCGCCATCTCCGGCTGCCTCTCGTCCTCCCCTATCCCTCTTCTTCTCTCCAAGGCTTCTTTGCCTCCCCTAGGAGTCACCATGACTCATTTCACTCTTTTCTCTTATGAGCGGGCTCTTCGTCTCCCAACCTCCTTTGCCATTTCAGGTTTGGTCAGACTAGGAGTGAAACCAAGACTCTGCAGATCGTCCTGGAGAGCTTTTGCATCCACTCACCCGCTCATGCTTCCTTCTACTTGTTCTAGGGAGACTCTTCTTGCGTGCCCTCCCTGTCCTCCTTGGAATCTGCCTTCCTTCACGGTGGAGTTCATCCTTTCCACTCCATGCTCTCGCTCTCGCCAAGGTGCGACTCTTGCCCACCTTGACTTTCTCCTCCATCATGATCTGGTGCTTTGGACAGACGGCTCTGTTCCTTTTCCTTTTGGTAAAGGCGGCTCCGGTGTACTTGCCAACTGCTCTGTCTGTGGCACTAAGGCCACTCTTTCCTTTTCGGCAGGCCCAGTATGCTCAAGTTTTTCTGCTGAAGCCTGCGCCATTCTGCAAGCTCTTTGCTGGTCTTGGCAGCACCAACAGGTCTGCCACTTCTCATCTCTTTTCCTATTATCTGACTCTCGTTCTGTCCTCGCCACCCTGTCCTCTCCTCCATCTTTCCTCTTATCTGAAACTCTGTGGCAAATCTGGCAGGAACTGTTCTTTCTCTCCTCCTGTTCTATCAGACTACAATGGCTCCCCAGACACTCGTTTCTACCAGGGAACGCAGCGGCTGATGAGCTGGCCAGACGGGGAGCGCTACTTGCGTCCTCCACAATCCCTGGTAGTCTCTCTCTTCTTACCTCTCGTATCCGCTCTTGTCTTTTTTCGGACTTGAGGCGTATTGTCTTATCTAAATTCTTTGACACGCAGGTTCCCTTAATTTCCACTGAGGAACTTGTGCTCCCTTGTCATGCTCACTGTGTCCTCTCTCGTCTTCGCTGCAATGGACACAGCCTCCTTTTAGGTTCTTTTCTCTCTAGGATTGGCAGTTCGAGAATCCTTCCTGCAGCGACTGTGGACACTTGTGTCAGGACACCTCTCAACTCATTCTGCACTGTCCAGCTACGGACTCTTTTCGCCGCTCACTCTTTGGCGACTCTCTGTCTCTCTACAACCTCTGGCCCAGACCCTGGAGAGTTGCCCTGTTTCTGGGGCTCCATGGTCTTCCGCCATGCTCCCATCCCTCGGAAGGGGTCGGATAAACAACAACAACAACAAAAATATGTGTTTTGAAAATATGGTTATGTGTTTTGAAAAAGCGTACAAAGTTACCCCATGGTGTTCAAAATTACCCCGGTGTACAAAGTAACCCCAGTTTACGGTATGTTGCGAAGTTGAAAAATTGGGAATTTGCAATTTTTTATGTGAAATCTTACCCAACTCGCATTAATTATCCGCAGTTTCAGCCCAAAAACTTTGTAAAAAATACGTAAGAGCGGAAAATGTTGTATAACCAGACATAAGAAACCATAAGTTGCATTGGTCTTTGTTAAATGTGGACTTTTTAGAGTTTATAAGTAAAATTTCTCGTTCGTGGATCTAATTACTTTCATGTTAACGAATTTTATGTTATTTGAATAAAATCATTTATAAGTACTGCTATCTCTTTAACACTAGAACGACCGAGGGAGTCGTTTTGACACCTTTTGAAATTTAAATCTGTACAAAACCTAACCTGATTAATTTTCAACCATATCCTTTTGTGGCTCTTAATCGTTTCATGGGCTTGATAAAGTGCTGTAGTCACTTATTGTTTGGAGTACAAAAAGTCACCTATTTTTAAAATTTACCTTAGACGACCAGAGGTGTCATTTTGACACCCTATTCTGCCGTTCGTACATAAAGGACAAGTTCTCTAGTCCTTTTGAAATATAACGATGTAAAATACCTCGTCTCGCAAAAAAGCAATTCTCGACAGTACAGCAGCTGATTCAAAAGGTCTTTCTAAAAGCAAGGGACATTGTTCCGCAATGATTTCCAGCCTCTCAGTACCTCTTTGTACAGTGCATGTTCCTGGCACAAAGCCTACAATTGTTGTGATTCTTCCGCGCAACGTGCATCCATGCTGTACAAAAGATGATGTCATAAAGAAAGCCTGCAGCCATAGCCACTGACCTACTATTATTCGCGCAGGCTAGTGCTTGTACAGGAGTTCAGATTTAGCCTGTAGCAATGGCTCAGAAAAAGCCCGGTTGAGCAGCTTTTATCAGTACTTCGTGATATACCCGATGACAGATCTGATGACAAACAAGAACTACCCTTTGACATAGAGTCAGACGATCACGAGTTTATCCCGGTGCCCAGTTCTTCTAATAGTGATAATGATGATGTACAGGAACCTTTAGGTGTATTTTCAAATACTCCTTTTATTTATTTTTTTGGTATTGTGGTAACATTTCTTATAACTAAGTTGTGTCTACATTTTTAGGTAAACGTCGATGCATCCGTGTACGTGAAAGACTCCAGCCATACACGAAAGAAGGAGAGAAGCTTTCTGGTAGGCAAGAAGAACCCTCTGCTGCGTCTGGTTTGAATAGTACTGCTGCATGTGAAGAAAACCAACAAAATCAATCTCCGACAAGTATCGTCAATTCAGCAATAGATCCCAATGATAGTTTACTAGTTTCACCTGATGGTACGCAGTGGACTAGTATTGTTCCTGGAACGTACTTAAAAGGCAGGTATTCGCAGCAAAACATCCTAAGAGAATGTCCAGCAGCAACATTTTAAGCTCGAAGGAACGTTAGAATAAATAGTCCAGCAAGTGGATGGCGTCTGATCATTGATAAGATTATTCTTGTGCACATACGAAGTTGTACTGTTACAGAAGCTCATGTTCAGACAAGGTGTGAAGATTTTACACTTACTGTCGAAAAAACTGGAAGCTTTTATTGGCATTATGTATGCACGTGGGGTGACTGGAAAAAATGATATGCCGTTGACCGAACTTTGGAGTAAGAATTGGGGTGTTGCATTTTATAAGCAAGTGATGTCCAGAAATCGCTTCAAGGAGATCCTCCGATTTTTGCGATTTAATAAAAAAATGAGTCGGTCAGAAAGGCTACGAATCGACAAGTTTACTTTGTTTTCGATGGTAGGGAACCGGTTTGTTGAAAACATTATTGCGTGCTATAAACCGGGAGCCTTTTCATGGTAGATGAGCAGCCCTTCCCAAGTAAAGCTAAATGCCCTTTCACTCAATTCATGGCATCTAAACCGGGCAAATACCGACAAATTATTGGCTAGCAGTAGACAAAGACAGCAAGTATATAGTAAATGGATTTCCACATGTTGTAAAAGACTAGTTGCGATCAAAAGAAAAACGCGTTTCTGACCACGTCGTCATGAAGCTAGCTGAACCATATCTCAAAAAATGAAGAAACATAACGATTGACAACTAGTTTACTTCAACAAAGTTGGCAAACCTTTTGAAAAGTAAAAACATGAGTCTATTAGGAACGTTGAATATAGTGCGAAGAGAAGTTCCTCACAAAATCAAGAGCATGAGAAACAAACAGTGTGCTACCAGCCTTTACAAGTCTATGGATATGCTACTTACTGTTTATCAAGGAAAGTCAAAGAAGAACGTTTTATTGGTAAGCACTTTGCACACAAATGCTGCTATAGGTGAAAACAACAAAAAAAAACCGAAACAGTGAAGCGCTACAACGAAACGAAATATACAGTGGATGCCGTGGACCAAATGGCTCGCAAGTACACTGTCAGGACAATGACAGGAAGGTGGCCTGTCTATCTTTTTAAAATACTTTGGATCTTGCTGCTATAAATGCTTGGGTTTTGTACAAGGAAATCAATGACACAAAAATTCCAAGACCATACTTTTTTCAAAACTAAACAGAAGAACTTAGAATGCTTTTCATGAGAAGAACCAGCATATCTGATGCAAGTGAGACTGTGGAAGAAGCGAATCAGTACCAACAACAACCAACAAGAAACTGCCAAGTTAAAAAACATTGTAAGAAAAAACCGCTTTGTTGGCAGATGCCACAAATGCAGAAAATCTCTGTGTGGAAAATGTACTGCAAGGACAGAGCGCGTGTGCCCAAGCTGTCGGCCTAGTTGACGACAAAGAACTCGGATACAGCGTTTACTTGTTACAGGCCTACATCGCATTTTTTCACATGCATTTTTCGTATCAGTAATAATTGCTATTTAGTTTTGGTGTGTTTTTGTGTTTCGTTAAACAAATAAATCAAAAAAAGACACATAAACTTCATTATAATTATCTTGGGGATTCCAAACTTTTAGGGTGTCAAATTGACACCCTTGGTCGTTCTTGGTAAGTCAAAATTCCGGTCTTTCTAGTGTTAATTTATTATTACTCTAACCAAAAAGTCACTATAATCATATCTTTTTGCTGGTAAGTTTACATGAAGTTGTCAAGAATATAAAAATAAAAAAATTTTGGTTATCAAGTGCAAGTAAAAAGTTACTTGCAAATTGCTAATAACAGGGATTAGCAAAAATTTAATGCTGTAAGAATAAAGTCATAAATTATTATAAATTTCAAAAAATAAAATCGTATCTTTTGCTTTGTTAGTTTATTAATTAATGGCTCCATTATTACTCCTGCTTTTGATGGTCATCAAAACTGTAAAATTTTCGTTAAGATCGGTTTATTTCTCCAGCCAATTTGAGTCATTGTACCATTCTTTTATACATACCAGGCATAAAAAAAAATGCAACAAAACCAAAGCCGTTGAAAGATGCAATGAAAGCAAGCGAAAAAAACCAACGCAAAAATCAGTTTTAGATAAGCAATTATTTTTGAAACTCAACCGAGCCTGAACCAAATCCCAATCTTTAAGATTTGAATCAGAACCAAACTTAAACCGCAAAAATTTGGTGCTGATAAAACCAAACCGATTCTGAATTACAATTTTTATAAAGCATGGAACCAGAACCGGAGTTGAAGCGACAAAACGAATTTTGGTGAACCCGATTTTGAGCAATATTTTGTTACGTGCGATGCCCTGGCTCTAACTGCTGTAAATATTTTTATATTAGAAGCAGCTTTTTAAGTCTTTACCCGCGTTTCTACGGTTATTATTGTAGGAGAAAATGAATAAAACAAAATCTTCCACCCAAAACGTCATCTTATTTGTTACAGGGATAAAACTTTATTTGTTACAGGAATAAAATATACACGAGCATAATTTTTATTACTTTGGCTTTTACTCATCTGGATATTAAAATAACATTGTTATTCTCCTTTGTTTACAAATTATGTCGCACATCGCCGTGGATCGCACCTTCTTTAACAAAATTCTCTTCAAAAAATAGTGATGCGACCTATCTACTAAACATAACAAGAAATTGTCGTTAACTTTTCAGTAACTGTCATTGCGGTAACGCGTAAACCCAGATCCAAGTACCAGAATGCTTACGTTAAGCATTAGAAAGCTGTCCTCTGCACAAATCATATATAAAACGATCCTACCGGTCCACAGCTTTAAACTGATCTGATGCTGTTAGAAATATATTTAATTACAAAAATAGAATTGTATAATATTTCCAAATCCAATCCTCGTACATTTGACACTGTTTACATTTAAGATTACGACCTTGCTCTATATCATGTATCGAGCATGCGTATTGGGATATATACTGTATATTGTTATATATTTATATTTGATTTTTTTCAATGGCAGTGTGATTTCCCAGATTTTAGTGCGACCTATCTGCAAGTCAAACTCAAATACCCGCTTCATTTGCCTCAAACTAAGCGTGCGACCTATCTACTGGTGCGTCCAATCTACAAGTATATGCAGTATAAGACCTCATCAGGTTGGTAAAATTCTTCCATGTAAAAATTCCAAATATTTTTGAAAAAAGTTGTTAATGGTCAGGGAATGCGTTTGAGAATATTTCGAAAAGGTTTTAAATCAATGCAAGTGGAATTCTTTACAAACAATAATTTTAGGTCTTTGAAGTGATATTTTTTCAAAATAAAACTTTTACACATTTCAGAAGGTTGAACACTCTTACCTCTATAAACACGGCCCTCTCAAATTGCAATTCATTCTTGCTTGTTAAATTTAGGTCGAAACAGTGTCACTGTCTGCAGTTTGCTAAGTGCATCGCAAACCTCTTGCATTACTATAAAAAATTTAAATTTGTTTTTCACAAAGTCCTGGGTATGAATTTGAACATCGGTCGTCATAATTCAGTTTAACACTAGAAGCCGCTGAAAATTCATGGATATACGAGTAAATGCAGTTTTTATTGCCGCCGCGTTTATTTGGTTGCTCCGTGCTTCATATTGACTCAGCATTACTTGCCGGGTCACCGTTCCCTCAAAACCAGTTTTCTTTGGTCGCAATGACTTTTGAACCGATCCCAAATATATAATTGATTGTCAAACTTTGTATCAGTTTTTTTCTATTTTTCTTATTTTTACTCCATAAACTGCCGGTGAATCTCTCCAACTATGGCAAAATTCATTACGTAGTTGCCACGACTAACCACCAAGGCACAAGATGATAACTATAACAACGAGAAGGAAGAAACAACGTGCGTCTGTGTAGCGTAAAACATGACTAATTCTGCAAGAGGCTAGCGATGCACTTAGCAAAACTGCAGACAGTGACACTGTTTCGACCTATCAGGTCTCTTCAGTGCAGTTGGTGACCGACAAGAAGCTAGAGGCTTTTAATAAAGCATAGCTTAGACCGCCACACTTGCGGGATCTATACTAGATCCACTTGGTGGATGGTCTGTCAGTACTCTGCGAAGCCGTATCACTCGTGAATGAGTGGCGGTTGTCGCAGGTGCACTAAGTCTAGCAACTGCTAGAACAATAGTGCTGTCACAGCCTAGTGGTCACAAGGTCTTACATGTATAGTAATGCAAGAGGCTAGCGATGCACATAGCAAAACTGCAGACAGTGACACTGTTTCGACCTATCAGGTCTCTTCAGTGCAGTTGGTGACCGACAAGAAGCTAGAGGCTTTTAATAAAGCATAGCTTAGACCGCCACACTTGCGGGATCTATACAAGATCCACTTGGTGGATGGTCTGTCAGTACTTCTGTTTTGGCGTTTTAGAGCTTCTACTTCCTGAGTAAGAAAGAATTTAATTGCTTTTACAGCAAGTTGAGATAACGATCATCGGTTATCACACATTTCGGGTGTCTTTGAGCTAAAACTACATTTATTTCACTCAAGCATCTACGTTTCCTTTGTTTATTGGTTTTCGCTTTTACTCAAATAGATGTATACACGTTACCAAGCCAACAGCGTTGCAAAATAGCATTAACATTGTTATTAACTGTTGACATATCCGGATTGACTTTTCTCGCTGTTTCATTAACAAATAGATTAAATAATATCAGAAGCGTATAGCACAGTTTAAATATAAAATTATCATTACACAACAAATCATTGCAACTTACGCAATTCGCATCAGCTTTTACGTAACTGTACAATTGATTACGCTTTATTACAGTCCAAATGATTTATTTTTGATGGAGTTTCTGTATTGATTTTGAATTTTGATAAGAAAAGATGAATTTCGAACTTTAAAGGATAACAATACTGAAATGTTGGGTCAATTTTTAATTTACCAATCAAAACATATCGATTCTCAATCGTATTTACATTTCGTAAAAAACCTTATTAACTTGGTAAAATTCTGACACCTATAAATTCAACACGAAGGTTTGAAAAACCAATTGTTAATGGTCAGCATAGACCTATCAATAACTAGTTTAGAAGTTATTTAAAAAGGTTTTGAATCGATTAAAGAAGAAGTTTTGCAAAAATCTTTTTAGAGTTCTGCAGAAACGATCTAATAAATAAGGTTTTTACACATTTTAGGGGATTGAACTCCCTTAAAAACTGTCAACTCAGTCACCATTTCTTTTTTATATTTCTTTCTCACAAAGCCCTAGATATTGGTTCGTACATGGCTCGTCCCAAGCAAGTCCAGCCAATGATGGTTGGAAATACAGACCAACGCAGTCAAAATTGTTCGAGTTTTTCGGAAATTCTCTGTGCCAGTATAATTCAGAATTTCTTGCAACCTCACCATTCAACCAGATCCAGTTCTGTTCGTTTGCAATTCGTTCATTTAAACCGATCCAAAAGTAATTAGTGATTGGTAAGTTTCGAATCAGTTTTTTCCTGTTCGCAAGAGTTTTAACTCCATATACAGCCAAATTTCCTCCCCAGTTTTGGCAAAACTCTTGACTCTTCAGCCACGACTGACGACTAGGAGTGAGTTGATAAATATAAAAATGAGGAGGAAAATACAATCGTTGGGTGAATACGTCTAAAAAATGTTGATTTTTTCTGCTTTGGTTTCGTAGAGCTTCCATTTCTCGAGCGAGGGAGTTATATTGATCTCGAAGTAAGTTTATTTGTCGAACATCAGAATTTCCAGGTTCTCCCTTCTGACCGGAACTCCCAGGTGACCCTACTTGACCTCTCGAGCTCTGTTTGCCCGCAGAACCCTATAATGTTCTTTGGGGCGTTTGTGGACTCGTTTGATTTAATACATCATTAGTCTTGAAGCATGTGAAGTGCTCTTGAGCACAGCAAACTGCGGTCAAAATTATGATGCAAACAACCAGCTTCAACATCTCACTTGTTCTGTCTGATATTTTTGTAATGCGCGATTATATAAGATGGTGCGTTTATTACGGTTGAATGAACAGATTTTTTCTTTCAAATATGTTTTTACTAATAATTCGCTTGTTCAATTAAGGTAAGAAAACATAGTGTCATGTCCTGCCACCTTTTGACTTTGGCCGAAATTGCTTGCTTTCAATTTGTTAATGAGCATTGAAGAAATAACAATTATTTTTACCGAACTACGGCAAGGCAGAGCATTTTGTGCGGCCCGCCAACACTTATAGAAACTTCCAGATATTTAATTTAATATAACAGGGGTGGCCACGCTTGCCGTACTAACGAGCCAAAAACAATAGAAGCCATCAGTGAAAGGGCCGCTACGCAAGTCTGAGTTTAAATTGACGCATCTTTGGTCGAAATAGAGGCTGATGAACATTTTTTCCTTTGAACGGCAGCACTTTCAAAGTCCTGTCATACAAGATTTCAAGCTATTGCAAGATTTTAGACACTCGCTTTCCGCCGACTCTTGAATGGTCAATGCGGCACTCCTACTAGAAAGTTTGCTCACGACTGATCTAACTTTTTTGTAATGTGTAACGGGTTCAAAAACGGACTTCCATGAATCAATTAGTGTAAAATAATTTCTGAGTTGCGGTTAAAGTCGCTTTGTGCAACTCTGGATCGGAATTTACTTACAGCATTAAAAAAATTGAAGATATCATTTTTGATGACTTTTGCTCTTTAAATGATTTTGCTAAATGTGCACTTGATAGAGTGCTAAACCTAACTCGTTTGTGCAACCCGTAAGCAATGCAAAAATACTACTTTGGCTTTTAATACTCAAAAACATGCATTATTATCTCAACCATAAGAATTGCAATGCAAAAGCAGTACCGGTATTGGTTAGCTTATGCTATTTCATTTTCTTATATTTAAGTGCTTTTCTACCAATTTATTTTGAAACATATTGATGGTGGCAGTGATGTAGTTTACTTGTACCACTCTCACAGTGCGATTCATCAAACAAAAAAATATTTAAAAGCAAGAATTAAAGAATGTAATTCAGTGAAGTTGGATTCAAACTCAGCATCCCACTGGGTGCTTAAGGAAATAAACCCAGATCTTTGAAAGCGAGAAGTTTTATGTGAGTGTACCGCATTAACACTATGATGCCTAGCTTTTGATACATTCTAGAACGACCAAAGTAATTGCTTTGAACACCCAAGTATTTTTGGTGATTTCTATCAGTCAAATATTTTTTTACCAATTTACAGAATGGTACCATCACTCACATTTACATTATTTAGGTCACTTGTTGCTGTTGGTATTATTACCGGACCCTTCCGAGGAATGGGGGCATGGCGGAAGACCATGGAGCCCCAGAAATAGGGCAACTCTCCAGGACCTGGATCAGAGGTAGTAAAGAGACAGAGAGTTGCCAAAGAGTGAGCGGTGCAAATAGTCCGTAGCTGAACAGTGCAGAATGAGATGAGAAGTGTCCTGGGACGAGTGTCCACAGGCGCTGCAGGAAGGATTCTCAATTCTGACAATCCTAGAGAGATAAGAACTTAACAGAAGGCTGTGCCCGTTGCAGCGTAGACGAGAGAGAACACAGCAAGCGTGACGAGGGAGCACAAGTTCCTCGGTGGTAATCGAGGGAACCTGTGTAACAAAGAATTTTGATGAGACGGTACGCTTCCAGTCCAAGAAAAAAGAACAGTGGATACAAGAGATAAAGGGAGAAAG
Source organism: Trididemnum clinides (assembly GCA_963675345.1). Lineage (NCBI taxonomy): Eukaryota > Metazoa > Chordata > Ascidiacea > Aplousobranchia > Didemnidae > Trididemnum > Trididemnum clinides. The sequence continues at coordinate 3,924,770 of OY776302.1, read as the reverse complement.
ACTATAAGGAATTGCAGAGGGCACAAGTAACGCTCCCCGTATGGCCAGCTCATCAGCTGCGTTGTTCCCCGGGACAAAACGAGTGTCCGGGGACCTATTGTGGCCTGATAGAACAGGAGGAGAGAGAAGACAGTTCCTGCCCGATCTGCCAGAAAGTTTGAGGTAAAAGGAAAGATGGAGAAGTGAGCAGGGTGGCGAGGACAGAGCGAGAATCAAATAGAAGGAGAAGAGAAGTGGCAGACTTGTTGGTGCTGCCGAGACCAGCAAAGAGCATGCAGAATGGCATAGCAAGATGTGAAGAAGTAAATCTATGCCTGAGCGAGGAATATGCTTTTGCATGGGATAGGCAACTTTGTCTGGGCCAGAGGCAGTGGAGGAGGAAAGGTTGGAGGCAGCCGCAAGAAATTCAGCGGGAGAGAAGAGAAAGCAAAAAGACGAGTGAAACTCCTCAGGGCACGTGGCTCGGCGGAGCTCGGAAAGGTAGCCTCTTGCTATGCTACGCAGGGTCTTTGGCTGAGAAACAAAAAAGTGGGATCACAGGTAAGCGGTATAGACCGAAGCCGACTCCCTGGGAGAGGACCAGTTGGGGAAGTTAGGAGAGGAGGAAGACGAGGAAGGAGAGCCAGCGACAGAGCGAAGAAGAGAGTATTCAGATTTAGGGTTAAATTTGGGTAAAAGAGAAGAGCAAGTCGTCTGCCATGCCTCAGCCTTGGCCTTGACGATGACTGACTAGGCGCGTCAAGAAGCGGAGATGTAAACCTGGCGATCTTCATCACTTCTGTGAGCGGCAGCGAAAGCCTTGCGTCTTTCACTAATCGCTCCTTCCATTTCAGCAGACCACCAAGCTTTAGAATAGCGTTTGATGCGTCGAAAGGAATGGAAGATTTGGCTCATTTAGTGCCAGAGAGGTAAAGAGAGTAGCAGAGGAAAGAGAAAGAGACAAGTATTCCTCTGCAGAAGGACAGTGAGAGTCAAAGTACAAGGCAAAGTCATCCCAGCAAGCTTTCGAAAAATTGAAGGAAGGGGGACGCTCGTTGGGGCGAAAGACCGGAGAGAGATGGACAAATAGAATAATTGGTAGATGATCAGAACCCAGGTGCTGAAGCACCTCCCAGGAGCAGGAAAGAACAAGAGAGAAAGGAGCAAAGGAAATGTCAGGAGAGGAGCGACTGCCAGAGGAGCGATGGAGAAGAGTAGGTATGTCAGGGGCATTGAGGGGCAGGAGGTCAGAAGATATGACCCAGTCGAATACTTCCACACCACTGGGGTCGGAAGTACCTATTGAGTCCCTGAGGGGTTATTGTCAATGAAGTCCCCCAGAATGAAAAGATTTCTGGAGAAGAGAAAAATGGAGGGAGAAAACGAGTCGGTTCTGCCATCCGTCCGAGAAGAGCAAATAGGGGGAGCGTACACATTAAGAAATGAGAGCGAGAAGGAGTTGTTAAGAGAGATGTTGACCCCTACATAATCAGAGTAGGGATCAAGCAAAGAGAGAGACGAGGTAGAAAGTTTAGAGAAAGATAAGCCCTGCCTGAAGAAAATGATGACGCTGCCGCTAGAGTGCGTGGCATCACGAGAGAGAATGCCAGACCGGGAGTGGGTGCGATCAGAACGCAGAGCAGAGAATCCAGAAATCCGAAGAGAGAAAGATGAGTTAAGATTGGATTTCTGGATACAGATAAGGCCAACGGGATGGGACAAAAGAAAGCGAAGTAGTTCAGTGCTCCTGGCTCGAAGATTGCCAGCATTTTATTGGAGAACCCTGAGGGAGTCAGGGCGGGGAGGGAAAGCAGGAGGCGTAGAAAGACAGCCGGTAGCAAGGGGCGGTGGTGAGGAAGCATAGGGAGAAGATACAAAATGGGCAGAAGGAGGATAAGAGGATTGAATACGAGGGTGGGGCGGGAGTGCAGCATTAGCAGAGATGGAACCAGATTGCACAGTGGAGGAATACAGGTCGGAGGAGTCCGAGGAGGAAGTCGCAGTATTATGAATAGGGACGCAGAAGGGGGGCAGCTCCAGGAGTAAGAGCTGCCAAGAGTTCTGAATTTGGAGAGGGAGAGTAGTGAGTACCTTAGATGGACCCATTTGGAGCAGGTACAGCATTGCACTGACTTGCCCCTCCAGGTCACATTTTTAGCGCATACTGAGCTGGGAAAGATGGGGCCATGGTCGGGATGAACGTTACCTCTCATCAAGAGAAGAAGAAAAATGAGATGAAGACGGGCAAGAGAAATGCAGAAGAGAGAAGACAGGCGACCGATTTTAAAGAAGCTGTGTGCTGCCCTTCTGCGGTCGTTCAGGGAGCAGCACAACGAAAAAATAAAGGGGAATGCCCGACGTAACTGGGATCCTAGGGAAGACCAACAACCATTTCGAGCCAACACAAACGCGGTCGGGGACCGCACCACCATATTGAGGCGGCTGTTGATTGGTGCAGATTTAGGCCACTTCGGTTTTATAATTTCTTTTAGTTTGTTTTGCTATTCTCGGTTTTACCCTTATTTTTGCCGATTGTTTTTTACACGAGCACTTAGTGAAAGTTTTTAATTGCTTTTTGCAAGTTTTTTGCCAAACGTTTCCTTTTTATTAAAATTTCAAAGCAAATATGTTTGCATCCAAGCAACAAAAAATTAATACATTTGCTCAAGTTACGGTTTGTCCAAGCACGCTGTACGTTTGAAGTGCATTTACCTCCACAAAATATTTGCAATTGCATCATTTGCCAACAAGACAATTGTTATCGCAATGCTTTTTAATATGGCCTTCAATCACTCTAGCTACAGTCTACGCAAGTACGCTGTACTCTGTATGCTTGAAGTACATTTCCCGCAAGAGAGTTTTTGCAATTGCAACATATGCCAACAGAACAATTGTTACTACACTATTTTCTGATCTGGCAGTATTTTCTCTGCTTCATCTCTATAATCCGTTTTTCTGTGTCAATTGAGACTGCAAGACTTCTTCCTCGAGCTTGTATGGAAGGAGCAGTTAGTTCTTCCATCTGTTTTTGCAAGAAATATCTTCTCGTCAATTTTGGTCCCACAATTTCACTATACAGAAACCAAGCATTTGCAGCGTCTAAAGAATGCTAAAAAAAATGAACTAACCAGCGTCTTGTAGCTGTACGTGCAGAATATTTTGATCAACATTGCCTACTCCATACTTTGTTTCAATTTTGGACTTTACTGTTTTAGGAGTTTTTTGAGCGTTTAGCAATATCAACATCAGTATGTAAAGTACTAACAAGCACAACGTTTAAATATTTTTTTCCTGATAAACAGTGAGCGATAAATCTCCGCTTTTGTAAAATTTGCTAATACGGAGTTCTTTCTTTATATTTTTGATGTCACTGGGGTTATCTCCTCCAATTTTTTCCTTCTTACCAGTAGGGCTGTCCTCTTGCTCTTCAACATTCTTGCGAGTTTTGTCACAGTAAGGTAAATGTTAGTCGTTACATTTCTTCCTTTGGCAAGATGTGACTGCAGTAACTTCATTACGACCTGATCAGAAACATGTTTATCTGACATGTTCATCTGCTATCTGACATGTCCATCTGCCATCTACCATGTTGATGGGCTGAATACGTTTAATTCTCGTATGAAATGTTAAAAATGTATTGTCGACTTATTTATGCGAGATTGTTTTTAACTTTATGCTTGTTTGATCACGTTATTTTTAGTCACATGGTTTGCGTAAAGGTGGATTTACACAGGATACTTTTTTTATGTTTTTTATAAGGTTTTGCCATTTTTTGTCCGATTTGGTGCGTTTTTTGCCCTCAAGCACTTTTAAAAAAATTTGCATCCGCTGTTGTATTTATGTGGTGTCATATAGTATATCTTTTTGTTCTGGAGCATGTTATGGACAAGATTTTTAAAATCATAGCGGCCGACTTTAAATTGTCCACCTGGAATAACCGACTTTGAATTGTTGTAGAAGTACAGGGTGCGCCAAAAAGACCTGACGCATTTGAAAATTTAATAAAAATCAAACGCGTTGACGAAAATAATTGATGTTTACATTTTTGGAAAGCGTATAGCATGCCATTTTGTGCGGTGTCCAAAAAACAATCTACAATGCATTTGTGACGTCATAATGGTTGATTTTTAAATTAATGTAATTTTTAAAATTGTGCTTTATTTGCTAAAATGAAGTGGTTGGGCTCACACCGTTCTTTCGTTGTGGAAACTTTTTTTACGAACAGTGGATCAACAACTGCAACTCAAAGATTATTTCGTACGCACTTCAAGCTTGGAAGACACGATCCAGTGCCAAGTCGAAACACAATTTTGTTGTGGATAAAGAACTTTAGAAAAAAATGGATCTGCACTAAAACGACGATCGACCGGCCGACCTCGGCAAGCACCTAACTGATTTAATTTTTAAAACCTAATAAAATGCATCGTTGTTATTTTGTTATTTTACGTTTTTATTTAAAAATGTTGTAGTGTTTGGTTTTTAGTGTTATTTTGGTTTTTATATTGCATTAATATAATTGTTATTTTGCATTTAAAAAGTACTTTGCTTACAAAATGCCACAATTTTCAACATCAACTATTATTACGTCACAAAATGTAGTGTTCATGTTTCGCGTATTCGACACAAAATGGCATGCTGTACGCTTTCCAAAAATGTGAACATTTCCTGTTTTCGTCAACAGGCTTGATTTTTATTAAACTTTCAAATGTGTCAGGTCTTTTTGGCGCACCCTGTATAATCAAAAAATGGTTTGTTAACCATAAATTGCTAGTTATTACAGTTCATTATTTATATTTTTAATGTTGTGAGAAAGTAGAAGGATTGTAGAATCAAACCATATCTTTTTTTTTACAAAGTTTTATGCGCTTTTATGTAATTGATAAAATGCTAGAGGCTGCTAATGTTGGAAATAAGGCTTTCAATGCCTTTGCTTTGATCGAGCAATTAAATCAGCAATTGATCGGTTCTTGCACTTGGTAAAAAATAACACAACAACATGAATGTTTTTTGTGAAAAAAAAACAACATGAGCAAACACCGTATTGTTCTCTTTCAAAAATCAAGTAATGTAAGCAAAATGCTAGATCCTTTTTTTGAGAAAATGATGTTTTGGATCATCAAACTTGCAAAAGAATTAAAAGCTTTTGACCAAATATAATTCAGTGTAATCCTGAAAAATGTAACTAGTGAGTGCTTCTTTACAAAATGCTACGTTAGATCTTTCTTGTTGCATATGAAACCAATAAAGCCAAATATTTTTTTATCTTTTTGTTATATTACAAACGATATTATTAAAGCAGATGAAAATATATTGGATTATAGTTATGACCGTACTTTTTTGAACACGCGAATTAAGTTTGATTACAAAGATTGATTTTTAAGACATGTGGGTTTGAAAATTACTGTGCCTTCTTGGCTGCAAGTACCATACTATACTGATAATCCTTTTAAACGAGACCCGTCAATTTCAATATTTTTTCCCTATCAATTAAACATTATTTGAGACATTGATGAAACTCCCTGCCACAGCATCATGCAAAGACAATTCTAAATGATTAATTAATCTGTCGTTGATTAGATAGTCCGCAGTAAACTGAATTAGTTGCCTTATCATCAGTAGTTTGATTTAAACATTTTTCAAATATGACACATTTTAAAACCAAGCATTCATGCAACAAAACAAGAAAATAAATTTGAATTGAGTATTAAATTCCAGTAATTTTGGATTGATATGTAATATTTGAGTTTTAGAGAATCTGAGGTAAACTGTTTGACTCGTACTGTCATTGCAACGCAGATGCCATCTCCAGAACGCGTAGAAGTGTTCATAAAAAGCGATTGATAGTAGCATTTGGAGCCACTTTGTGAATCCAACTGATCCGTAAACTGCAGTTTTCCAAAATCTGCCCTGTATAACTTGCAATCAGAGATGCCAATCTCGCAACCTGAGGCGTGGTCGGCGAGTTGCTGTTTTAATGTCCACGGGTAAACTCAGTCAATTACTGCAAATTTTTTATGCAATTTTTCAATCAAGTTAATTGCTTGCTCTCGTGCAAACAACAGTTCTGGCATCAACATCGTCTGAGTCACTTACGCACTTCAAAATCTCATCAACATTGCACCAAACACATAAGTCTACAAGAGAAAATCCTGCCCCATTTGTTTTTATTTTTGCGGCTACATCTTGGTTGAAGTTGTTCTTCAGGTTTGTTAGCCTATAGTTGCTTATCTTTTCTTTACTTCTTTTGAGCTAGTTCCGTCACTCTGAGGAATAGTTTTTGCTTGGAGAAGGAACTATTTTTGATCATGTAACGACCAAACAATGTGTCAATCAGTGTATTTGGTGGAAACAAAAAACAATCGAGCAAGTCCAATGATTGAAAACTAATGAAAAAACAAAAAATTAAATGTCAGTAAAGGGTTTGGAACAATAAATTAATTCGATTTAGATTGCGGTATTGTACAAAAGAGAATGCATCGTTCTTTGAAAAAAACTGCGGATATGATCTTGATAGAAATGCAGGTTTTGCAATAAATGGCACAGACAGTAGTCGCTGGTCAATGACTTTTAAACCCATTACATCATTGGCTAGTTGATGATTCTATGCCAGCAAGTCGACTGCCTTATGCAGTAGTTAGGGATTTTTCTCCTGTGACAAATTTTGTTCTATTTGGAGTGGAAATTTTGTATTTTAAGATTTACAAATTAAGAGTTCCACATGTTTTCATTTTATAGCTTGTAATTTAACACTTGCGTTTTAGGATTGCTCCATACATTTGATAAGCTTACGTGTCTATCGTTGTGATACTCTAAAAGGTTTCACACACAATATTATCAAAAATTTTCGAAGACAAATAAAATGCCAGCTTAAAAACTCATCTTTTATTTTTGTCTAAAATCACTTTTACTTTACAGAAAAGTGATTTTTCAAAGACTATTTGAGAGCCTACATTTCAAGTGCACCTCCAAAAAAGTATTTTGCCAAAAGAAGGGACAATAAATTATCTCTTGTTGTAAAGTGTACTTCAAAAGAAAAAAATCGTCATCTCAATAAATGTTCAAAACCTATTCTATCACAATTTTATCTCATAACTTTGCAAAAACTTTTATAATTTACAAAATTAAAAAACAACTCCAAAACCACTATTATCCAACGAAAACTTTTTCATTTTCCGTTTCCGCATTCCTGCACGCACATGCTCATCCTCCCCTCACACACTAATTAATGATTTTATTTTACAGTTTTTCAAGTAGTTTGTTTTGGATGGTGTTCAAGAAATAGAAATAACAAACATCAAGGTCTTGTAATTTTTTTCAATTTTCAATTTTAGATATGGAGGAATAAAAGATTTTAAAAACGAGTAAGTGGGGAATACTTTAAAAAAGATTAAGAATCACGGGCCAGCATTTAACATCGCTGATGTTATTTGCAAACGGTGCTTGCAAGATCTCAATTAATTTTATCATTTGCTTTTGAGCAGAAAAAGTCCTTTCCTGATTCCAACAAATGTCTGATTTCAATACGTATATGTAAATCGTCTCAATGCTATGCCAATTACTCAAGGATAGCAAGGTCTTATTGGTAAATTCATTTGAAAAATAAAAGCAAAAATGACACATGTTCTTCCAGTCTTTCAAGCTCTGAAAACGGTAATGAATATATTCTATGACGATCGATTTCTTGAGAGCCAAAACCAATTTGGCTTTATTCATCAGTTAACCTCCACAAGAAATCTGACATCACCAATGTCTGATTGAAATACGTGACTAACAGCCGATTACATCAACACTATGCTAATATTATTTCATTATGTAGATGCACCAACATTGTATTTTGACATTGACTTTAAAGGATAAAACAGTTGAACCAATAATAGAATATGCATTGTATTTGTCTTGCACATGCCGCTGTGCACTTGCGTGTCATTACCAAAGATTTTACTTACTTACAGGATTGGGATACTTGCTTTGAAGCAAATGTATAAACACTTCAACATTTTTTTCAGGAAAGGAGCGTGGAGCGGAAGCCATGGCGTCATCTTTATTTGAAGTCTTTGTTTCTATAATTGTAAGCATGTAAAATAAGAACTTGCTTTGAATTGGTTTTTAGCTTTTGGAAAGCATAAGTTTTCACTATTTCACTGTTTTCACAAATTTCATTTGTAGTTGTTTGTAATTTTTAATTTTTTTTAGGCTATTCTTTTGTAATGGTCATTGGAGAAGACTTGAGCCTCTGCGAAATGAAGAAAGTTACCAATTTTAAATAAAATTGCTGCATTTGTTTTACATCTGAACAAAATTTTTTACAATCTTGTTTCAATCATTGTAAATTTTACCGACAATCAAAAAAGTGGTATGATAAAAGCAACAACGATTCGTTACTGTGGCAAAAAAAATAATTAACAACCTACAAAACTAGTTGCTCATTTAAACAAAATTGATTTTTTTCTGAACTAGATATCACGTGTTTTTTTTTCTCCGGCCACTGGAAAACTTTTTGTTGTGAATTATAGAACATCTTTGTGTTCAAACTCGCCTTCAAATCATATAGGTTTGTTGATGCATTGCATTGCTATAACAAGCATTGCAACTACACATGAAAATCCCTCTGAAGTGCCATTTCTAAGAGTAAATTTAAATATTACAGAAGTTTACGTTCAACTGATGGTTGATCAATCTATTATTTTTTATTTTTAGATAGCCTTTCTGGAGGTCTACGATCTAATGACACGGATGTGGAAGCTTGTGCATTGAAGAAATTTTGCTGTATTTATCGGAACTATCTTTGAACTTTGTTTGTTTTAAGCCAAAGTGATCATATTTCTGTGATGTGTTTGATCATTAAAAGTAAGCGCTCTTAAACAAGGTTACCGCCGGCCTAGAAGAGAAATTTAGCGCACAGTAAAAAAATGATGGTTTTGCTGTGAATTTATCATTCTCATTCTCACAATTCAAAGAGAAGACTTTTTTGCTGGAGGTCTTTTTTTCCACTGGCAAAATGATGCATTGCTTTGGAAAAACACAGAGTCCAGAACCTATTCTTCAGAAAAATAAACGATTTCCAATTCAAAATATGCACGCGCACAAAAAATAAGCGCGTTTTATAGAAATAAGCACAAAATGGTAACCATGTTTATAAACCAAGCAGAGCAGTGTGGCATCAAGAGCACAGAGCACCAGCACAATCATAAATATACATGTCTCATACACTTGTAGCAAATATAGAATGTCCGGTCCAAAGAACAATCCTCTAGGATAACCAACTTACTATTACTCTAAGTACTTACAACACCTTGCGTAAACGTGCTTATCAAGTTTTACGCTTTTTATTTCTGTTTTTTGCATGGATTGACATCAGAATCCATAATGTCTCTCGTCAATTTTTTAGCCTCGTTTTTTCATTATTTTATGTAATCTTTTCCCAAATCAAACCGTAAGCTGTCAGTGGTTGATGAGTGGATTAGGAATCATTTTTGCATGATAACTTACATTCAGAAATATTCCTGATCTGGTTACATCATCAAAAAATCAATCAAAAATGATGTTGGCACTGGAGCTAGCAGTGAGTGCATGAGGTGTTTCGTGAATTTTTGAAACCACAAATAAAGTATGATTGAATTGCGATTGAAAAAGTAAATGTAAATTGAATTGTAAATTGCGGTTAAAAATAGATATAGCATTTTTATCTTTTGTTGGAGAGTGAGCTCTTTATTTAATTTTCAAATCACAGTTTAGATTACATCAATGATTATAAGCTATTCTTAAAAATGAAATTTACGTAAAATTCTAGTGAAATAGTTAACGTACAGTGTAAATGCTAACTTTGTTCTGACATAGCTTACCTCATACTTTTATGCCTTTTAATATAATTAAAATCATAAGAGATGCTGTCTTGATAAAAACCATAAATACTTTAGCTAGGATAAACCCATACAAAATTCTCCGTCTGGACCTGTTTGGTTGTAATTTTTTAGGAAAAACGATAGGCTGTCAGTTTTTAGAGGACATGTGTTGCAAATGGAAGCACTTTTGACTTCTTGTGAAAATTGCGTCGTAGGCTACCTACTTTCACGCTTACAAAACTGATCTACTACATTGACCAGAATAACTAGCTTGATTTTTTTGTGTAGTAATCTGTTATTTTTACAAGAATACAGGGTGTTTCACAAGTTTTGTCACATTGCGACACCGTAAGTATTAATGACTGTTAGAGGTATAAACATAAAATTTTTAATTCCTGAAAGCTAATGATCTCATATTATATACACAAAAATCTTGTTGGTGTTACAGAATATTAAAATAGCTTTGAAAAAAGCTGTTATAGCCTTAAGCTTTTCGTGACTCTCTCATCAGTTGTGGTATGGCGTCATAAAAGGGAAGAGCTAGAGCGAGTAAGTTGTTTTATCGCATTAATTTGAACGGTAGGCAATCAGAGCAAGCCAATGATAGCACTAGCACAATAATACGCGCCAAAGAAATAGATTTCGCAATAGCGAAATGCTAGAATCGGAACAAGACGCCAAATAAGAATGCCGTAATCATTGAAACACTGTGAGAGTGTAAACAAACTCTTTCTGTCTGCACAATACCGGACGCTGAGTCTCGATATAATTAGCCTCTAATAGATTACGATGAAAAGAGCTGCGTACTATGACGAGGATTGAAAATCGCTTGAAGTCATAATTTAATGTGCATTGTTGATTTTCTAAAAGATGCTGACGAATGGCAGATTCACATTTTGGCTTAGTGTCATTTTGTTTGCACAATCTGTTTGGTTGAAATCGGCGTAGACAAGTCCATTGTTATTTTAACCATTTAGGAACATGTTAATTGATGAGATCCTATAGCCATTGAGATGTTTGCCCTACGTATCAACTATCACAATGGTTTTTGTATTGATAGATGACAGATCATTTCTGAGTGGTAGGTATAATCTTCTTGCAAGCTACTGGCAGCATACGCTTTGAAGTAAAGACCGAGCGGATGCTGCCGTAACCATAGCGGCTTTCCATGACTGTTGTGACTTCTTTTTTGAAGTTTGTGGAGGACTTATCTATCCAAGAGACCTTCAAGCACACAGGACACTTTTCAGTACCAAATTGATTAAGGGTGAAGAACTGAACAATTTTCTTGGCGATCTAAGCGTTGACGACGTTTTTAAGGTAGCCATTGACATGTAATATTTTCTTGATCCGTTCTATTTCTCCATTAAGTCTATGTTTGGTGCAAATCGTTAGGGCTGGATGCACTAATCAGACTTATTTTGAGTTTGCGGAGAATAAAGAATTTTCAACGTAAATACTGGTTGGTAAAAGTGGATTTCCGGTAACTAGTAGTTTCAAAACCAGTATCTGTTCTCTCGACATTGACATATATTTTTTTTCTTTATGCGTATGAGTTCATACTCGGTTTGCAGGTCTTTTGTCAGACTAAAATTTTTACCAGTGGGTTTTAGGTATTAGATAACCTCATAGACCAATTTTTCATCAAAATTAGAGATGTAGGGGTTAAAGGTCTGTGGTGATTTGTCATGAAAGACCCTGGTTTCAATTGAATCCACCTAATATAGACATTACTAAGTTTTTTTTAATTTGCATTGCATTATTTTTTTGCACACAATAGCAAATCTGTTATCCTATGTATTATGGATTTTTTTACACATGTCTGATGACATCCAATTTCGATACCAGTCGCGGGTTATTGACAGGTTGTAATGGATTGTTGTATGGTATAATGTTGGTGATTTTTTTTGTGCAAGTTGTCTATTTTGCCGCAGTGTAATGCTGAGGGCAGATCCCTTAAGTTGGAAAATTGCCTCAAATTTGCAAACTAGCAACTATTACCCTCTATATTAAAATTTGAAATCGATTACAAACTGTACTTTCGTTTCAGAAAAAGCAACAGTTTTCGTTATTGAATCCAAATTAAATCCAAACTTTGCCACAATTTGGGATCAATTAAGGATCTGTATTTGTACGGTATAGTACAAGCATAGTCTGTGGTTTTACGCAGTGCCGACGCTAGTCCAATTACCCTCCCCCTCCCCCCTCCCAAAAGTCAGTGCTAAGCAAGTAAAATGGTTAATGTAAGAAAATCGTTATAGTAGTCATACCATGCCCATTCATTGTCCTAATTTACAAAAATGGGGCAAAAGAAACTGATTTGATGAATCATTGAAAGTAACGAACAAAATTGATCGAAGACGGTCCGAGAAATTTTATCTACATTTATTTTTTGATATTTTAGACACAGCATTTATATATTTATTTATTGTTTATACCAAGTATATCAGAAAGTATTTTTCACACTTCCCAAAAGTAAAAACTTTAAAGTTTTTTAAACATGACGTTGCTATGGACTTGATTGGAAAATTCTCAAGTTGTAAAGGTACAAGAACTTCTTCCATTCCATCATTAAAGCTACCTTCCACTAGGCTAAATTTGCACCAAGCTTCTGGAGTTTCGAAAACTAAAAGAAGTCGCTGCAAGTTTTATATTAGAAGAAAAACTGGCTGCAGATCCTGTGCTTGATGTAACATCTGCAACATTTTTCTGCACCAAACTAGCAAAAAAACTCTGTTAGAAAATAGAACTCTGATGCCTAAAATTTACTTTTCTGCATATTAATGGAGAGTTTATGTGTCGGAGGTTCGAAACATAATTTTTGAGGAAAGAGAGACTGGCGCAGCCCATACAATAGTATAAAGTAATATAAATTGATTTCCGTCCACAAAGTTTAGTCGCAAACTAGATGCGAAAACAACAAAACAAGTATTTAAGCATATCTAAAATCTAAATGCTGAATTAGTACTGCAGGAATTCCACAGTTTGGAGTAAAAAAATACAACTTGCCTTCAGACGCAAATGACTGCTAGATTTATATTACTTGTCAGCCATTGTTGTTGGCGTTACAATGCATTCTTACTACGTGATTTGTAATCAAGCGGGCCAAGCAATCGTTTGAATGACTTCCTGAAAAACACAACAGTAACAATAAATTCAATCGCTTAATAAGAGATTTCAGATTCTGGAACCAGTAATCTGAATCAGGGCTATCAACGCCTGCTGAGGAAAAACCGCCTAAAATTTGCTGTGCATCCTGTTTAATGATTCTTACCCCCTTGCAAAGACTTGCTGGGTATTTTAAATGATCGGTGTCGCTGCTTCGCTGCTAAAAAGAATAGCTCCGTATTTTGCAAGTCACTTTTTTGACAAGCATATTCAAAAGTCACTTTAGCAGCGTATATACAAGCAGCAGCATTTTAGCGATTTAGGAGTCACTTCAGCAGCTGTCGTAATGTAGTGGTAGGCCAATTGTTTCTGATGTGGGAACGGAAAACCGTAGGAACGAAAAGTTTGAAACTCCACCTGATTTGTAATCGTCAGGAAGTGAGTCCAGAATTTAACGTGTTGCACTTTCCAGCAAAAAAAAGGTTCAAAAGCAAGTGGACAGTGGTAAACACACTCCAAACTAGCTAAAAGATTTTAGGCTTCACCGTAGGTCCAACAAAATATGTAATAAGCTTAGTTTGTCAAGACTACCTGGTCCCACTTTCTCTTGGACTTATACAGATCCTAAATATTTCGTGAGGAGATTAAAGAAGTGTAGGAGTTTTAACAGAATAGCGCTCATTTTCAAATTACCAAAGTTAATATCAATAATGATATCTGCATCAAAGTTTTATAGGTCAATTAGCTCAAAGCTTACACATATTTATACAACTTTGCAACAAGCCCGAAGTCATGTTGAACATATCAATTTGCCGAAAAGCATAGTCATCCTTCCACATGAATTGACAAAATCAGTTCAGGACAGCGATATAAAAGACGTTTCTAATCAGCAGCAAGAAGAGAATTTTATATTCAAATCAACTGGATACCTTAAAATCAATTACGTCTTCAATTAGTCTTCAATCAGTAAAATCAATCAGTCTTCCATCAACTCAGCCACTCGGACAAGTTAGAGGTGATGCTACACCTAACTTGCCAGTAGATCTCTGATATAATGGTGTAAATTATTACAAAAAGCCAGCACCACAAGGGCAATGCAAAGTTTGTTAGTAGAACACCTGTTACAGATGTGCAAAATGTAACTTTGACATGTTGTCTTTGTCGTGTGTGACGTCATAAAAAAATAAACAAAAATCACGTTGAGTATTATTCAATTCTATGAATTATAGGAGCTGGTGTTAGCCTGTTTAAGATATTACATTTAATTAATTGATATTAAGCCATATAGGCTAACTGCAATCAGTTGAATAAAATATACCACTTCCACGACCGGTTTCATTCCTATTAGAACTCGTCAGGTGAACTCAGGTATTGAACCGACGATCACAGGAATTGCTTCATGCGGTTTATGCCACTCCGCCATCGGTCCTTTCAACTGATGCTGTTAATTTTAAGCTTATATATGGTGCATGGATATAATATATAAGCCGGATATGTGGTGCATGGATATGTGGCATATATAAGCTTAAAATTAACCGCATCAGTTGAAAGGACCGGTAGCGGAGTGGCATAAACCGCATGAAGCAATTCATGAGATCGTCGGTTCAATACCTGAGTTCACCTGACGAGTTCTAATAGGAACGAAACCGGTCGTGGAAGTGGTATATTTTATTCAACTGATTGCAGTCAGTGTATTTTATTCAACTGATTGCAGTTAGTCTATATGCCTTAATATCAATTAATTAAAAGTAATATTCAATTTTATGTTATCTGTCATTAGTCAACTTTATCGCATTTTATATTTGTTTCGACATGGGAGCATGTCTACATCTCAAACACCGTTAAAGATAGAGCTACAAAATTTTCAGGATTTCTTAACAAAGAAAAAGTATCGCGGAAAATTCAAATTTAGCAAAAAATTTTATTGAGAACAGGGAGTGGCATGATAAAAGCTAACCTTTTTGGAGATTGCAATCGATGCCGACTAGTTTTTGTGTTTTTGACGAAAGTTTAAATCGAGGCAAGCAACAATCCTACCGGTAGTTATAAATGCTACAGCTCTACAAATATATCCAAACGAGAAAAAGTAAATGAAATCTAAGCTTTGAGAGAACATTTAAGAGGAAATTAAGCGAAATTTTAAAAGGTACGGAAAAAATTTTTGCGGAGTTTATATGCAGGAACTTTCTAGGGATCATCGCTCCTGTAGCTCTCCCTGGCTCCGCCTATGACGAGATAAGGAGGCATAAGCGCGTTCAGGAATTAGTGGCAAATATAATTGAAAAAATACCATACTGAGTCGTGCATATTTGTAATTCATTGTTTCTCCTCTCGTATAAGCGGTCACTGTTTGGACGCTCATCCAAAACTCCCACCTTTGAACCACCCGTATTTAGGTCTTAAAAAAGTGAATAGAAATTTGTGAAATGACGGGTTGTTTGTGAGTAACATTAGTAGCAATGTAGCCAAACATTTGGCTGGACCGGATTAGGGACATAATAAATCATTTATAGTTATTTAGTAGCAAATGAAATCTGGCTTTGAGTGAAATTAAAAAAGAGCACCTTAGAAAAAAACCGAACTGGTTAAAAATTACCTTAATAGGTGTACCGGGATTGGATTTGTTATTCGAGGAGAAATATGGCACTTTTTATCTTTTGCTGGCTACAAGGCACACAGTCACAACCAGGTATTTAAGGTTTCAAACGGAATTTGTGTAAAGGATTTTACTCAGGTCTTAAAAATATCAAAAATTTTGGAGTAGTTTTCTAAATTCCAAACACTTTTTTGGCTACACTCAAAGAAAGGAAAAAAAAGTTGGCAATTGAGCAGTTGGCAATTTATTTCGCTTCTGCTTTTTCAACACAAATAACTCCACAAACGGATAAAAACAACAAGCTAAAAAGGGATGCAGATGACAAAACAAATCGACGTTAAACATACTTAAACTTTTTAAAGTTACATTAAATAGATTTAAAAAGGGGGCATGGTCACCGCACCTGACAAAAGCATTAAGCATAACAATTGAATAAAAAAAAAAAGAATCTAAAAAAGCAGTCCATCAAATAAACGTAATTTTACCCTATGTAAAAACACCAAATAGCTAAAAAATTCATCCTTCTCAGTTTCAAACTGTTGTTGCTCTAACTAGGGGGCTGGTAGGTACTACACCTTGCTCAAAGATTTATTAGGCCTGCAAAATCTTGAATGTACACGTAATACAATTTTGTAGACCACATTTGCAGCATTTGCTTGTCTGGCGAAATTAAATTAACGCAAGCACTTTATAAAACACAGGAGTTGCTTGTTGCTAATTAGCATTTTTCAAAGCAATCTCCTATTGAGACGGATCTGCCTCCAGCATCAATTAAAATAAAAATTGTTTCTCAGAAACGATCACTAACATCATACGGTACCATACAGCAGTTTCTTACATCATGTCAATAACCCGCGACCGGTTTTGACCTATTGGGTCTCATCAGGCGGGTGTAAAAAACACTCAATAATAAACATGCTGAAAAAAGACAAATTTACCATTGGATGCGAAAAAAAGATGCAATACAAAACGGTATGATACAGCAATATCTAAATCATGTTGGTCACATTTAAGGAAACACACACACACACACACACACACACATAACATGGACAACAAGTCACATCGGTAAGGCCCAAAAGGGGTGTAGGATCATTGTCAAGACTTACATTTTTTAGAATACAGATTGCTAGTTGCTAATTAGCATTTTTCCAGGCGATCTTCTATTTAAGAAGAATCTGCCTCCAGCATCAAGTTAAAATAAAAAATGTTGCTCAAAAATGATCACCAACGATTACCATATCAAAAATGATGGGCATATTTATTATTGAGTGTTTTTTACACCCGCCTGATGAGACCCAATAGGTCAAAACCGGTCGCGGGTTGTTGACATGATGCAATAGACTGCTGTATGGAACCATATGATGTTAGTGATCATTTTTGAGCAAAATTTTGTATTTTAACTTGATGCTGGAGGCAGATCCGTCTTAATTGGAGATCGCTTTGAAAAATACTAATTAGCAACTAGCAACTTCTGTATTTTAAAAAATGATAAGTTTTGACAATGATCCTACACCCCTTTTGGGCCTTACCGATGTGACTTGTTGTCCATGTTATGTGTGTGTTTCCTTAAATGTGACCAACATGATTTAGGTATTGCTGTATCATACCGTTTTGTATTGCATCTTTTTTTTCGCACCCAATGGTAAATTTGTCTTTTTTCAGCATGTTTATTAATAAGTGTTTTTTACACCCGCCTGATGAGACCCAATAAGGTCGAAACAGGTCGCGGGTTATTGACATAATGTAATAGACTGCTATATGGTACCGTATGATGTTAGTGATCATTTTTAGCAAAATTTTTTATTTTACGCAAGCACTTTTAAATTACTTAAAGCACTGTCTTGCTCCCACGCGTTTTAGAAAAAAGTAAAAGCTTGCATCAATATTGTCAATTAGTTCCTTATTGATACGCATCAGTGTTTCGTGACAAAGTTTCAAACGTACTACCAATAGACCATACAGTTATGGTTGGAAGGCGCATTGAATATTAAATATCACAATAAACATCAATATTTCCTGGCGCAACCACACAAGTACACAAACCTTTTTATTGTAAAATTTTCGTGAAGTAGCCTCATTAAATCACTAATTTTTTTGCTCGGACAAAGTTCTAATGAGTGGCAATTTTTTTAAAGGAAATTTGGATATTTGTGGTCAATATAATGATCTAACAGAAAATTGCATTTAAAGATAAGCAAAGTATGCTAAATGAGACAGCTAACTTAGTTTAATTTATAAACAGATCTTTAAAAACTTTTCGTTTTTTGTTTGTTTCCACTGCAGCCATGTTTGTGCTCATTTTTACAAAAATCTTCCGAAGTCTACTAAGTACGACATGTATTGGTGTTCAGCATAACTTTGGTCTTGTTTTCGTTAATTAAATTTTAAATCCTGTTACATTTTTTTGTAAAAGTCTTGTTGGGTTTGAAATAACATAACCTGAAAAAAAATTTATTTTGCTGGTAAATAAATATGATTATTTGTGTTGTACTGTTAGAAGTTGAGAAATTGTGTTAAGAAATTAAATAATTTGAAAAAGCAAAAGGAAAGAAAGGTTGTTTCAATTATTTCAAATATTTTAAGCTGTCAGTTTTTATTCAGCAGATAATTTAATTGGTCTAACTTTGCGTAATTCTACCTGCAGTTGTTTATATGGAAGATGGGTTAAACAGCGTGATGCAAGATGGGTCATTTCTCCGAAGCTGTTGGACCCAATTACAGTATAAATTATTTTTGGCGAAAGTGCTAAGAATTGCTCACAAGAGAGCTGTTTACTTTTAATTTTATTCCAAAATTAGGATTTTATTAAGTTTTTCTTTGTTTCTTGCCATCAAAAAACAGAACTATTGATACTTTTGTATAACGTTGATTACAATGCACTGAAGAGACCTGATAGGTCGAAACAGTGCCACTGTCTGCAGTTTTGCTAAGTGCATCGCTAGCCTCTTGCATTACTATATATGTAAGACCTTGTGACCGCTAGGCTGTGACAGCACTATTGTTCTAGCAGTTGCTAGGCTCAGTGCACCTGCGACAACCGCCACTCATTCACGAGCGATACGGCTTCGCAGAGTACTGACAGACCTTCCACCAAATGGATCTAGTATAGATCCCGCAAGTGTGGCGGTCTAAGCTATGCTTTCTTAAAAGCCTCTAGCTTCTTGTCGGTCACCAACTGCACTGAAGAGACTTGATAGGTCGAAACAGTGTCACTGTCTGCAGTTTTGCTAAGTACAATAAAATCTATTTGTGCAACTTGTGATTAGGAAATTACCTGAAAAACTAAAGAAATAGAGTTTGCAATATTATGATTTTAGTCAAAATTTCTATTAAATTATCAAAAGATGTTAGAACAATTTGCCAACCCAATTAAGAGTTTCTCAACCGTTTTCCATTTGCAGCCCACTTCTTATCGTTTTGAGCACATTTTTGTAGCTTCAATCTCTCTTGATTTATGGTGCCATGGCACAGTGGTTGAGAATCAGAATCCCACTATGCTATTTAGGTTACATTTCCGAAAACAAAACAGAGTTGTAAAGTCTACAAATGCCTTGTATTGTGCATGTAATACAGGTTAACTACAATGGCAGCGATTGCTTTTCTGTAAAAATCAAGCTAACGCAAATAACTCAAACTTATTTAAAGCATTGCTTCCGTGGACGGTAAATTTTAATGAATTAATCTGTTTTGTTTTAATCTAAATTTTATAGATTTCTTCTCCTTTCGGAATCATGGCTGTTGCAGCTCTCGATGAACTATGGTGCTTTTCTAGTTTGTTCTGTTTCGGGCAGCATCCCATAATTGTTCAGGATTTTGGTACAAATGTTTAAAGTTGTTAATAAGTGTGAAATGCTGGGCACCCCTTGCAAATTCCATGGTAAAAGAGAACAAACGGTAGAAATTTTGCAACAACTCATTGTGTCCATGGTTTTACAAATTGCTCAAAAGAAAGCAAAACCTCGTATTAGAATTGACAACTAGTTCATAAATTATACATGTTGGTCTTACACGATAAATAACCAAAAGTGTACACATAGTATGAACCCGGAGGATTAAAGGACAACTAAAACAAATTGATTTTATGCTGTTGTCTAGATATGATACGAGAATTTGGCAACTATAATACGCGGGTTACGTAGTCTAATTGTAAGCAATGGCTTACTGAGACAACAATTTATTTGGGTAGAAAAGTTATTTACAGTGAGTTATCAAATACAGTAGTTCATTACTCATATCGATCGGTAAAAACCGTAACAGTTGCTAGTTAACCAATGTAGGCCCATTTGCATAAATCAGTGGATCAAATTAGAGCGCCTAATGACAGCACCAGTATTGTCATAACTAATGGCATAAACTATTGTCATCATTCAACGATCATAAACATTTTATTTCTCTAAAGACTGTTTCACGTATAAATGCGTCGTGAGGAAACTTTATTCAATTAGAATTTTAAAGATGCTAGTAATACATACTGTTATATAATTTCGGTATAGACACTTGTCCTTCAACAAAGCAGCTTCAATAATTTCTAATTAACTTTCAAGTATTTTTGGCACCGTACATGGCCCTCCATAATGAATACAAATATAGGGTTAAATCTTGAAATTAATGCGTTCACAAAATTACTAGTTTTGCTTAAAGCACGTAAACACGTTATGAATACAAAAAATGACGTAAAGCACACCCACCAAATATGACATAGAAGAACGATCAATGCGTTAAAACGTAAAAACAAAACAAATGCCCAAATAACAAACCACCATTGAATTATGGAACATTAGCCAAAAGGAACTACCATTAGCATACAATTTTGAGTGCAATGGTGGTTTTAAATTTTTTCATCAATAACGCGAATTTTAGCTTTATAATGAAATTGCATTGTCTAAGCACTTTAAAGGAACCCATGCCTACGTTTCTTCGAGTTCAAGATGAGCACAATTTAATATGCTGGATTAGAGCAGTTTTATTATTTGCTGCCTGCAATGCTTCTTGGTTCTAATAACTAAGCTACAAAAAGTCATAGCAGCCTATATCATATTTGCATCGCGCAAACAGGTGAATTTTTTAAGCAGATTCGACACAAGAGCGGTAGGTGCATTACATTTTAACTGGAAATACTATGCGGTTTTTACAGATTTGAATTATAATAGCTAAATCAATAGCAAATTTTCTTTATCTTAATTTTACTAATTACAGCCCGATTTATATGATGGATATGCAGACTACGAAAAGCTAATTCAATATGGAAAATTTGTGTCGGCGTTTGTCCTTGATTTCGTTTTGCCATATCTTCAAATTTTTTCAAAGCAAGGCAGGGATCAAAGAAGTACCTAAATAAACTATCTTGAAAAAACATTCTAGGTTGTTTATTAAACGTAATTGTTATACAGCAGTGCATTTGAACAAATCAATTTTCCTCGCTATAACAGGTATATTGATAAACCAGAATTTCAAATTTTAGGATCACTAAATGAATAATCTATTGTAAGACACGTATTTGACAGCTTGGGATAAACTGAGCACTCAAAAACGTTATTCAAAGTATTAATTGCAACGTCTAAAAAACTTAAACACTCTGTTGATTTTTCAGTGGCAAATTTCAAATGAGGGTGTTGTATATTGTGCACACTCAAGACAGGATCACAAGTACAATTATTGCCAAAAGCCGCAAAAATATTGCAAATGTACCAAAGTCATAATTTGGGTTTTGTTATCCATAAATTGCAAAAAATATTTCTTTCAATGGATACTTAAAAAAGGGAATTGGCCAAAGTAGATCCCAGAAGTGATCCTATTATATCCCCATATGCAAGACATTGCATGAAACAGTGGCCAAGCATCATGTGACGTCTCAATAGAAAAACGCCAAAATTGTATGGTTCTTGATGAGTAACTGAGCAAAATAAATTACCTAAAAACATGTAATATAAAACGTTTGATTTTTGAGTGATGATGATGTGTGTGCAATGATAGTGACATGAAGGAGAAAAAGTGCTCCTGTAAACATGATAGACTTTTAAAGTGATATTTTTAATTTTGTGAATTATAGAAAATTCTAAATACCATTGAAATAAATTTTAGTGGGTCGGTTTTGTATGCATGAGGATGAAGACTTTTCTTCTGGAGACTACTTTGCATCAAAGGTTTATTTTTCTTTTCATTTGAGATAACGATCTATTTTTTGGAGGTATACTTATAATGCAGCCTCGTATATAGTTTCTGAAAATCGTTTCGTCGTTAAGTAAAAATGCCAGTGAAAAAATAAAAAGTGTTTCTTTTAGCAAAACTTGTCCAGTGTCCTCGGAATTTTTCAACACTCCAGTATGTGAGAATATATTCAAGGCATCGTATTGCAAAACAACTGGGCTAAGAAAATTTATGGAATAATTCTGAAACACAAATGGTGTGCTAAATATAACAAACCTGAAATCATATGAACTTTAAAATGTGAAAATTCTTTCCCTAAATGGGTAGAAATCCTTTCGGGAAGGAATTCCTGCCAGCTGGAAACTGCTGAACTAATTTAATAAAATGTATGCAAGAATTCTGAAACACAAATATTAACCTAAGTGCTACAAATTTAAAATCTTTAAAGTCTAAAAGGTGGAAATTCCTCCCCTATGAAGATAAAATTCCTCTTCTATGAAAGTAAAATTCTTTCCTGGGGAGGAATTCCTCCCCGGTTCGGAACCATTGCATTAGTGGGAAAGCTGAGAGATCAGAACCACAGAAAATAGATTTTCTCATGTAATCCATTGTTCAGGACCTGTGTCGGGAAGCAACTAAAGGCCAGTGGTCACTACCGAAATACATTCTGCTTTGCATGACATTAAGCCACCTTTTCCCGAGTGCCAATTTGAGCGTGTTAATGAACAAATTGGGTCATTCAGAGAGTTACTCCTTTTCATTAGAACTTAAAACCGCACTTGCAGAGACTCTTGAAGAAGCTCATACCATACTAACATCACACATAATACAAATTCTTATCGCCCATCATTATTTCGCAGTAACTTTGATAATTAATTTTGATCAACTTTTTAATGCATCTCTGGTGCAGGTTCGATTCACACTTGCCACGGGATAATCTCACAAAATATTCTCTCTGAGCCTGCTGCTGATAACAAATATGACAGATAACCAAGCAGAAAACCTGCTATCTCTGCTCAGGACAGGGCACGCTCTCTGAAATCCTTGGCAAATGATACACTATTTCCATGCTATATGAATAAGAGTGATAGCCCAAAAATGACGATTTCTCAGCAAGGATTGGTAGAATATGAAGATTCTGTGTCAAAGTCGATGTTGAAGTATTTCCTGTGGTGTATCAGGTGTTTGCATAGCAGCACTGTATCTCAGCATATACCTGGGTTGGCGGGCTTCATATCTGGAATTGGTCAAGATCCAAAGCGCCTTACCACAATAGATTATTACCCAATCATAAATCACCTTACAACAGACTACTCCACTGTAAAAAGTGCCTTAGAGTATCAAAAAATCCATCGCGAGAAGTCGGTCAAAAATACGTTGTCACAACATTTGACTTAGGTTTGTGCATAAAGGCTTACTCTATTGTTTGGAAGAGTCCAGACTTCTATGATGACCACATTGTAATGATGAGATCCTTTCATTTGATCTGTGCATACCTAAAAATGATTGGTAAAAAAATGAATGAGACCGGATTAGCTGATGTGCTGATGGAAGCGGGGGTTATATCTGTTGGTTTCATGA
Source organism: Trididemnum clinides (assembly GCA_963675345.1). Lineage (NCBI taxonomy): Eukaryota > Metazoa > Chordata > Ascidiacea > Aplousobranchia > Didemnidae > Trididemnum > Trididemnum clinides. The sequence continues at coordinate 3,901,514 of OY776302.1, read as the reverse complement.
ATGGTGTGATATTCGGCAAAAATTACAGTCGTGCAATAAATTGCGACAAAGTCATGCCTAAAAGCCTGGAAAGACTGCTTCTTACAGATATTTGAAAATTAGATGTTTATAAGGCTTGACAAGTGATTTGCTACAAGCAATAGATCATATTAATCATATTATTAAAGAAAGAACTTCAGAAAACTTGCATACTGCAATGCAAAATGAAGCACTTGCTAATTTTCTTGAAGAATATTCTTCGTTCAGGCAACAGGTCCGTGGCGGAAGCCAGAGTCAGAGACGTAGCAGCCGCCCCCCAAACCCCCAATTGAGGGGGGCCCAGGCCAACTTTGGGGGCCCAAGTTAGTCTGAAATTGCTTTTTGGCTACGTGACTATTTTCAGTTCAGCAGACTTGTTTACAACCGATTTAAACTGTAGGAAGAAATTGGCTTGTGACATCATAAGTGAATGCAACGTCATTTTATCTCGCAGAATCTAGAATATTTCGATTGATTTTCTGGTAGAATCTTGAATAATCGATTGACGTAACAATGCCGTTGTTACGCAACAATCATAGAATGGTCTGGAATTCTGTTTGGCTATAAATACCGGGACAATATACAGGGTGTTCATAAAGTCCTGATACAATTTCAAAATTTTTTTATGAAGTCAATTCTCAAAATATCTTAACCAAGTTGGTTTTATTTGAATCAGTGCTGCTTAAAGATTTTTTACCTCATTTGAATCAGTGCTGCTTAAAGTTTTTTTACCTCATTTAATACATTTCTATATGGACACCATTAGTTAAGCGAAGCACATCAAGACGGTATTCCTGCCAAGTTCGTTGCAGCATATCCTCATCAATGGTGGCAATAGCATCAGAAATTCTTTACCTCAAGTCAGTTATATCCCGCACCTTTGTTCGATACACGATATCCTTCACATAAAGCCATAGAAAGAAGTCCAGAGGAGTAATGTCTGGTGAACGAGGTGGCCATGAAATCGGTTCATCTCTTCCAATCCATCGGTCTGAAAATGTTTCATTGAGGAACTGACGAACACGTAGCCCCCAATGCGGTGGTGCACCATCTTGCTGGAATATGATAGTTGATTGAGAATCAATTAGTTGTAGTGCCACATATTCAGTTAGAAGGTCCAAGTAAACGTCTGCAGTAATTGTTCTCTCGTGGAAGAAAAATGGCCCAATTACAGGATACACATTGTGCTTTCTCTTGAAGAGTAACCGTTTTATAAGGGTTATTTTAACACATTTATAAAACACATAAAAATCATATCTGAAACACAAAATTTTATTTTAAATAAAAACTTTAAGCAGCACTGATTCAAATAAAACCAACTTGGTTAAGATATTTTGAGAATTGACTTCATAAAAAAATTTTGAAATTGTATCAGGACTTTATGAACACCCTGTATATACACTGCAGAGTGCAGATAAAGTATTTTATTGACATTGTATAGAATGAAACGTTCAAAAAGTGGTGCTCAAAAGAGAAAAGAAACAGCCACTGCTCGAGATGCTGTAGCGAAATTGCCCAAGATGACAGATTTTTTCAAGATTACTGAGCAGAGTAGACCTGGCACTAGTACCGAGAGGGATGAAGAAAACTATAGTGTACAAGAAAAAGAAGACTATGACGATCAGCATCAAAGTGATTGTGAATTTCCAGAAAATGTAAGTTGTGATTTACCTGCCAATACGCAACTTTCAATATCAAAAATAACTGAATCTCAATTTACCCCTATCCCTGATGACCCATGCAAATGGCCTGAAAGTATTTCTGATGCTCAACGATGTGATATAGTAAAGCGTGGACCACATCAACTAATAATGAATTTTCCATATAATAACACAACTCCAAGGCGACGTTTTTCCTCCAACCATTATAAACGTGTGTTACCTAATGGTGAAAGTGTTTCACGGTCGTGGCTAGTTTATTCTGGGGAATCAGATCAAGTTTTTTGCTTTTGTTGTAAGCTATTTGGAAAAACATTAAGCCCCTTTTGTAGTGGTATAAATACATGGGAGGGTTTTTCGAAAAAACTGAAAGACCATGAAAACGGCATTTCCCACCAAGAATGCTGCAGTCAATGGATGTTGCTAGCTGAAGGGATAAGAAATTCATCCACTATCGACAAACGCGAGATGAATATTTTTTTCAATGCAAGACGTTTTTGGAGAAATGTTTTGGAGAGACTTATCGACATTGCCTTGTTTCTATCGGAAAGGAATCTTGCTTTTAGAGGATCTGAAGAAGTCTTAGGATCTCCTCACAATGGAAATTTTCTGGGTATATTTGAGCTTTTGGCAAGAAGAGATCCGATCCTAAAAGAGCTTCGAGACAGAATCAAGAATAAAAACACTAAAGATCACTATTTGAGTCCTACCATACAAAATGAACTAATTGAATTGCTAGCGACAGAAGTTGAAAAAGAAAATTTACAGCAATTGAAATTGGCAAAATATTTTTCTATAATTTTGGACTGCACTCCAGATATGTGACATCATGAACAAATGTCTGTCATTCTCCGTTATGTACTATGTAATGAAGAAGCTGCTGTTGTTAAAGAAACATTTTTTGGCTACTTGAGAATAAGTGACAGTACTGGGAAAGGCTTGTTGGACGCTTTCTTAGAAAAAGCGACCGAACTGCAACTCGAATTGTCTGATTGTCGAGGTCAGTCATATGATAATGGTGCTAACATGAAAGGAAAACATACTGGGGTCCAAGCAAGAATGCTAGACATCAATCCCAAAGCTGTTTACGTGCCCTGTGCAAACCATACCCTTAACTTAGTTGTTGTTGACAGTGCTAATTGATCGACGGAAGCATTGACATTTTTTGGAGTACTTACAAGGTTGTATGTGCTGTTTTCTTCCTCTGCTCAGCGTTGGGAAATTTTGAAGAAACATGTGGGGCTGTCCATCAAGTCACAATCTGATACTCGTTGGGAAAGCAGAATTAAATGCATCAAACCTCTTCGATACAATTTAAAAGAGGTGTTGCTGGCACTGAAAGACTTGGAAGCCATTTCCATAGAAAGAAAAGATGGAAGAGCTGCCTCAGAAACAAAATCGTTGATAGCTCATTTATCAAAATGGAGTTTTCTTTTGTCGGTGTTTATTTGGTATGATATCCTATTCCAAGTCAATAAAGCAAGCAAGATTCTTCAATCGTATGGAGTCTCCCTTCATACAATGGAAACGGAAATCCAGGCAACTGAAAAGTTTTTGCAAAACTATCGCACAACGGGTTATGACAGTGCCGCAACATCTGCTGTTGAAATAGCACAGGAATTGGATATTGATCCTTTTTTTCCTCCGTCAAGAAGTGGAAAGAAAAGAAGATTGTTTGATTACCAAGGTGGAGAGGAACAACGAGCTACTCCTGAACTGAAATTTAAAAGCAACTTTTTCTATCCATTAGTAGACCAGGCTATTATGTCAATAAAGGAGCGCTTTAATTTGTTACGTGAGGTTTCTTCCGCCTTTTCATTTTTGTACACACGAGACAAACTTTTGCTTGTGCAACAAGAAAATGCTCTTCTTACTTGCTGTAAAGAGTTCCAAAAAAAGTTTGGTGACATTGATTCTGATGAAATGAGCGCTGAGCTACAGCGGTTTGTTTTAATTTTACAAAAAAAACGCAATCTCAATACGGCTCAAGACTTTCTGAACTATCTTCTAAAGACTCATTTATTTGAATTGTATCCGAATGTATACATCGCACTTCGAATCTCACTAACTTTCCCCGTGACTGTTGCCAGCGCTGAAAGAAGTTTCAGCAAATTGAAACTGATCAAAACTTTTAATAGAACGTCTATGACAGACAGTAGACTATCTTCATTAGCCATGTTGTCAATCGAAAATGACTGCGCCCGATCTCTTGATTATGACAGTGTCATAACAGCATTTGCTAACAAAAAGGTTCGCTCCAGACTATTTAAATGATACTGTGTTTTTATAACTTTTTCATGTTTTTCAGTGTCATTGCTTTCGTTTCGCAGTGTCTGCATAGATGTCCTACTGAACTCTGGCATCGGTGCCGAATTTTTTATGACTTGCACCTTCGGTATCGGCATGCTTTATTCTGACATTAGCCTGTTTACTTATGTACAAATTGTGGTGTATTTTCTTAATGCAGCTTTTCAATTTCACACCTCTAAAGTGATATGACCTGTGCGCAGGGGCTCTTGCGCTTACTTTGGGGGGGGCCCGAAGTTGGAGTGCTACGGGACTGGCTACCGCAAATCATAATATCAACATGTTTTCAAAAATTGCAACCTTTTTGCAAAATCAGTTAATTCTAAAACTGATTTTTGACCTCATTTCTCAACTGATTTTCAAACTTTTTTCAACAAATTAAAGATTATTTCAAGGCAAGTTCAAAAGTATACAATATGTACAATTAGTATTAGTTTTTATACTGAAAAAAGTGAACTTCAACACTTGTGGTGTAACTTTTTACCTCTTTTGCAAGGAGTGGGTTCAGTAAAAACACGTGACTTTAATACAAAAACGTTATCATAAAGTACTAACAATTACTGTCCTTCGAAAGCTTAGGAAATTTCCTTTCCAGTAATATGTGACTCCAATTACTTGAGGCTGAGGATTAGTTTATGATGGCTGATCAAAACTTGGTTGCCGTACATTATGTTTTATTTTTAGTTGAACAATTATCCTACTTGACCTAACAAACTGGCAATTGTTAGACAAATTTAGTTTTTTGGTATATTTGACTACTTTTCCTCAAAAGCGTGGTTTTTTTGCATTATCTGTCGAGGTTTTCAAAAAGATTCATCCAAAACTGAAGCCTCCAAATGTTCATGAAATGTAGTTTATCGGTTAAAAACACACAAAATTTTAGTCCCTGCAGTTCACAAATTGCAATTTCTAGAAAAACTAAGTCCTTTGGTACATTTAAGCTATTCTTTCTCGATGCATAGATCTTTGGCATTATCCATCAAATTATTCAAAAGACTCATCGAAAAATGAAGTCTACAAATTTTAATATGTAGCCTAATCCAAACAAAACACTTGGTGATCACCCAAGAAAAAGACGATAAGGTAAAGATGGTCCTTTCTTTTCGCTTGCAACAAAATGTAAGTGTCGAGCTACATATGATCTAAATGTTGAAGCAATTTCCTTTGCAATTGGGCGAGGCTGTCGCAGCAGCCACCTGACTTGATGTTCTTAGCCTCAACATAATTAATGGGGTTCCCGCTATTGCTACAACTGAACTGTCAGTGCTTCATTTCGGGTCAGTTTGCTCTTTGCATGGCGGCGCTTATGCCAGGTTTTAGGAACATGCATGCAGTCAGAGACGTTAGTTCATATTACTTCGCCTAGAGCAGGGGTTCCCAACCGGTGGTACGCGTACCACTGGTAGTACGCGGAAGCTTTCCAAGTGGTACGCGAGATGTTTTCCAAAAATGCCAAAAAAGTATATGTTTTCACAGAAACTCTCATACAGAGAAATGTAGAAACGTGAATTTGGTTTCAGGTCATTTTCTTTTGCTTCTCAACTGTAATAAATGTAAATTTGTACATATTGTATAACGTTGCATAATGTCACGAGGGCTAGCTAGCTTGCTAGGCGCTTTTTTTTCCTTTCTGTAGCGCAGAGGTTCTCAAACTTTTGGTGACCTGGAGCCCATGAAGAGGTTGACCACTATTTACGGAGCCCCACAATAAGGACATGGTGGTCTCCAAAAAGAAAAGGTCACCGTCCTTCTGTCGGAGGGAAAATGCGTCTACAAAGACTGTCAAAGCCTCTTTTCATATATGAATGTTAATATGTGTGTTAACCTTTGTGTACAATTCTTTTATGGACAAAACTAATCGTCAAAGTTAGGTGGTACGCAGCTACAGAATAACTCCATAAGTGGTACACAGCAACAAAAAGGTTGGGAACCACTGGCCTAGACTAATGAAAAAGTGGTAAGTAGCATCCTAATAATAATGGCTCAAAACGCATTGTGAGGTCATAATGTTAAATGACATCACAATACTTGCCACTATTTAGTGGAAACAGTAGCAGACAGCAAGATTATCCACGGTTCTTTTAATAGCGAATTGGTAAAGCCCATTACTGATATTTGCAATTGCAGGGATAGGTCTATAGGTACAAAACACTAATCTTCATTTTAAAGTAGGGATGTCTGGATTAGGGGCAAAATTAAATGTAATAAAATTCCAAATTTAAGACACGATCAAAGTTAAACAATAATAGCATCAATATGTAACACTGGATCAAGAGGGAATGCTTTTGTTTGAAAACAGCGTAATAGGCGCTTCTTGTGATAGATTATATGACTTAAAGGAAAGGCAGGACCGCTATTCATGCTAAGGCCAAATTAGAGCAAACAGCACAGGCAAAAATCTTAATGCCACAAATATTAATACGAAAGCGGAGCCACCAAATCGTCGAACATGCCTACCACCAAACAGCTCATTTCCTTATGAGTCAAAACGACCACCATTCGGGTGACGCCATCAATTTTGACTATGTTTGATCTCCCCCCTTACTCTTTTAAAAATTACGAATGGCAGTTTGTGTCATCGTTCTTTCTTTTTGAATACTTCCAACCTTCATTAGTAGACCAACATAAGCACCATTACATGTACAGGAGCTATGGCTTATATTTACTAAAACATTTCATTTTAGCTCTAACAAGTGTTTGTACGGTGAAGCTGGCGCAGCTGCATTAATTTATACGACTTAAATCGGCAGAGGAAATAGTATGGCCTGCCGGGGTTAAATCGCACCTACTTACTATTTTTTGAAATCTTTGAATGACATCGTAGCAAACGTTTTAAGCTGTCAAAAAGAGAATTAATAGTTGCTGTGTGCAATCGAATGGCAGAAACCCATCTAAGTTCGCGACTTCTAACAGCTGCAGCTGTGAAATCAGGTAAATTAAACTGTTTAGTTTCCCTGTTCAGTAAAAGCAGTTGCTTTACTCATCACTAAACAATTATGCTATTATTGGCGTTGGGCGTTTAGACCAGTGTTTCTCAAACTGTGCGCCGCGGCACACCCGCGTGCCGTGGGAAAGTTTGCAGATGTGACTCAGATTTTTCTTAAAATATTCAAAATTACATGTTTTCTTAAAAAATTAAAAGTTTTCAGAATGCTACAGGTGCAGCACGTTTGTAACCATTATAAAGGCCTGCCTACTCATTTTATCTTCCGTTGCATCGACATCGCCGCTCGTAACGACCAGTATTGTAGCACGCTCTCTCCCTTACTCTCTGCCCTGATGATAACAAATGAGAACGCTACATTTTGACGGCAAAAAATGGAAGCTGTTCAGGTTCTGCATTTTTCCATGACAAATAATGACTAAAATTTAGGCCACCCTGACAGACGCACAGCAGTCTTGGAGTTGGTAAAGATAATAATAATTGGTGTGATTTATTTAAATTTTTATGTTGTATGTAGCACGTGTGACGACCACCGCCATGCGCTACCCGAACTATAATATTTATGTTGCATTGCATGCTTATATTTTATAATCTAAAATCATCAATAAGTTATATTCATTGCTACCGATAGAAAAATATGCTAGCAAGTATGAAACTGTGAAGGCGTTGAATAAAAGGCAAGGAACCAAATGAAGATACAATTAAGATTATATCGGGTATGGTTTCATATTTTCGGAACTTGAAGAGAATTCATTGCCAACCTGTCTGATCTGCAATTCAGCTCTGTCAAATGAGACAGTTGTTCGGAACAAATTGAGGAAACACGTGAAAACAAAACATCCAGCTGTAAAAGAGCAATCCAAGGAGTATTTCAAAAACATCAAGGCTCAACAAAATAAACAAGCTAAGAAATTTATGATCTATCTAAAGCTGCCAGAAAAAGGATTCATTGCAGGTTATAGGATTGCTCAGTTGCTAGCAAAACGCAGAAAAGCTCAAACAGTGACTGAATCAGTCATTGCATCAGCTTTAACAATAGTTGTTGAGACTATCCTTAAACCCGATGCAACCGAAGAAGTTATGAGAGTTCCTTTGTCAAAGGATACTATCTCGCCCAGAATTGAAGACTTATAAACAGATTTAAAAGATCACATATGCGAATATTTTGAAGGGCCTGACGATGAAGTGTCTCTATTGTGGTTTCTTCAAGTTGATAAATCTACTGACATTAGCGGCAAAGCTCAGTTGCTGGCTTTTATTTGGTTCATAAAGGATGAAAAATGTGTCAACGAGTATTTATTTTACAAAGACTTACAAATATGCAAAGATATTTTCGATGTGCTCAAGGATAACATTTTGTTCTTTAATCTACAGTGGAAAACCTGTATCAATGTTTACGCCCAGAGACGTAGCAGCCGCCCCCCAAGCCCCCCAATTGGGGGGGGGGGCCCAGGCCAACTTTGGGGGCCCAAGTTAGTCTGAAATTGCTTTTTGGCTACGTGACTATTTTCAGTTCAGCAGACTTGTTTACAACCGATTTAAACTGTAGGAAGAAATTGGCTTGTGACATCATAAGTGAATGCAACGTCATTTTATCTCGCAGAATCTAGAATATTTCGATTGATTTTCTGGTAGAATCTTGAATAATCGATTGACGTAACAATGCCGTTGTTACGCAACAATTATAGAATGGTCTGGAATTCTGTTTGGCTATAAATACCGGGACAATATACAGGGTGGGCCATAAATAACGCACCAAAGCATATAAAACAATTCAGATAATAATAACAAACGTTTTTATTAAAACAAAACTTCTTAGCAAGATAAATCCGATTAAACTTCTTAGCAACAGATCGATTAGTGGCGCCATCGGCACCAGACATTAACACTAATTCAACTCGTTCTTTAATTGTTAAGTGCATACCCTAAAAATGATATAAATTTTTTTTAAAGGCAAATCATAACTAAAAAACTTTGATTGAAATTAAATTTAACAGTTATAGTAACTGATATTGAAATTAAATTTAACAGATACCCAAAGAAAAGATATTTACATTATTTCACATCACAATTTATTTTAAATCTTTGGTGCGTTATTTACGGCCCACCCTGTATATATACACTGCAGAGTGCAGATAAAGTATTTTATTGACATTGTATAGAATGAAACGTTCAAAAAGTGGTGCTCAAAAGAGAAAAGAAGCAGCCACTGCTCGAGATGCTGTAGCGAAATTGCCCAAGATGACAGATTTTTTCAAGATTACTGAGCAGAGTAGACTTGGCACTAGTACCGAGAGGGATGAAGAAAACTATAGTGTACAAGAAAAAGAAGACTATGACGATCAGCATCAAAGTGATTGTGAATTTCCAGAAAATGTAAGTTGTGATTTACCTGCCAATACGCAACCTTCAATATGAAAAATATCTGAATCTCAATTTACCCCTATCCCTGATGACCCATGTAAATGGCCTGAAAGTATTTCTGATGCTCAACGATGTGATATAGTAAAGCGTGGACCACATCAACTAATAATGAATTTTCCATATAATAACACAACTCCAAGGCGACGTTTTTCCTCCAACCATTATAAACGTGTGTTACCTAATGGTGAAAGTGTTTCACGGTCGTGGCTAGTTTATTCTGGGGAATCAGATCAAGTTTTTTGCTTTTGTTGTAAGCTATTTGGAAAAACATTAAGCCCCTTTTGTAGTGGTATAAATACATGGGAGGGTTTTTCGAAAAAACTGAAAGACCATGAAAACGGCATTTCCCACCAAGAATGCTGCAGTCAATGGATGTTGCTAGCTGAAGGGATAAGAAATTCATCCACTATCGACAAACGCGAGATGAATATTTTTTTCAATGAAAGACGTTTTTGGAGAAATGTTTTAGAGAGACAGACTTATCGACATTGCCTTGTTTCTATCGGAAAGGAATCTTGCTTTTAGAGGATCTGAAGAAGTCTTAGGATCTCCTCACAATGGAAATTTTCTGGGTATATTTGAGCTTTTGGCAAGAAGAGATCCGATCCTAAAAGAGCTTCAAGACAGAATCAAGAATAAAAACACTAAAGATCACTATTTGAGTCCTACCATACAAAATGAACTAATTGAATTGCTAGCGACAGAAGTTGAAAAAGAAAATTTACAGCAATTGAAATTGGCAAAATATTTTTCTATAATTTTGGACTGCACTCCAGATATGTGACATCATGAACAAATGTCTGTCATTCTCCGTTATGTACTATGTAATGAAGAAGCTGCTGTTGTTAAAGAAACATTTTTTGGCTACTTGAGAATAAGTGACAGTACTGGGAAAAGCTTGTTGGACGCTTTCTTAGAAAAAGCGACCGAACTGCAACTCGAATTGTCTGATTGTCGAGGTCAGTCATATGATAATGGTGCTAACATGAAAGGAAAACATTCTGGGGTCCAAGCAAGAATGCTAGACATCAATCCCAAAGCTGTTTACGTGCCCTGTGCAAACCATACCCTTAACTTAGTTGTTGTTGACAGTGCTAATTGATCGACGGAAGCATTGACATTTTTTGGAGTACTTACAAGGTTGTATGTGCTGTTTTCTTCCTCTGCTCAGCGTTGGGAAATTTTGAAGAAACATGTGGGGCTGTCCATCAAGTCACAATCTGATACTCGTTGGGAAAGCAGAATTAAATGCATCAAACCTCTTCGATATAATTTAAAAGAGGTGTTGCTGGCACTGAAAGACTTGGAAGCCATTTCCATAGAAAGAAAAGATGGAAGAGCTGCCTCAGAAACAAAATCGTTGATAGCTCATTTATCAAAATGGAGTTTTCTTTTGTCGGTGTTTATTTGGTATGATATCCTATTCCAAGTCAATAAAGCAAGCAAGATTCTTCAATCGTATGGAGTCTCCCTTCATACAATGGAAACGGAAATCCAGGCAACTGAAAAGTTTTTGCAAAACTATCGCACAACGGGTTATGACAGTGCCGCAACATCTGCTGTTGAAATAGCACAGGAATTGGATATTGATCCTTTTTTTCCTCCGTCAAGAAGTGGAAAGAAAAGAAGATTGTTTGATTACCAAGGTGGAGAGGAACAACGAGCTACTCCTGAACTGAAATTTAAAAGCAACTTTTTCTATTCATTAGTAGACCAGGCTATTATGTCAATAAAGGAGCGCTTTAATTTGTTACGTGAGGTTTCTTCCGCCTTTTCGTTTTTGTACACACGAGACAAACTTTTGCTTGTGCAACAAGAAAATGCTCTTCTTACTTGCTGCAAAGAGTTCCAAAAAAAGTTCGGTGACATTGATTCTGATGAAATGAGCGCTGAGCTACAGCGGTTTGTTTTAATTTTACAAAAAAACGCAATCTCAATACGGCTCAAGACTTTCTGAACTATCTTCTAAAGACTCATTTATTTGAATTGTATCCGAATGTGTACATCGCACTTCGAATCTTACTAACTTTCCCCGTGACTGTTGCCAGCGCTGAAAGAAGCTTCAGCAAATTGAAACTGATCAAAACTTTTAATAGAACGTCTATGACAGACAGTAGACTATCTTCATTAGCCATGTTGTCAATCGAAAATGACTGCGCCCGATCTCTTGATTATGACAGTGTCATAACAGCATTTGCGAACAAAAAGGTTCGCTCCAGACTATTTAAATGATACTGTGTTTTTATAACTTTTTCATGTTTTTCAGTGTCATTGCTTTCGTTTCGCAGTGTCTGCATAAATGTCCTACTGAACTCTGGCATCGGTGCCGAATTTTTTATGACTTGCACCTTCGGTATCGGCATGCTTTATTCTGACATTAGCGTGTTTACTTATGTACAAATTGTGGTGTATTTTCGTAATGCAGCTTTTCAATTTTACACCTCTAAAGTGATATGACCTGTGCGCAGGGGCTCTTGCGCTTACTTTGGGGGGGGCCCGAAGTTGGAGTGCTACGGGACTGTTTACGCCAATAGCTGCCCGTCCATGCAGGGAGCAGAGGGATTTGTCATTTTTGTGCTTCAAGAAACTCCAAATGTGTTAGTTGTTTACTGCATGATCCACAGAGAAGCTCTCGCCTTTAGTTCTTTGCCAAAAGATTTGATGTTTGTTCTGGATCAAGTGATTACAATTGTAAACTTCATCAAATCTCAACCACCTGCATCCCAACTTTTTCCTCAGTTCTGTGAAACGATGGATTCAGACTACAAATGCCTCCAGTATCACACCAACGTTTGTTGGCTCTCAAGAGGAAAAGTGTAAAAGCGTGTTGTCCAACTCAAGGCTGAACCTATTTCGTTCTTGGAAGCTGAAAGAAAAAGACCAGATTTTCTATTCATGACAAAATCTGGTGGAATAAGGAGACATTTCTCTTTGATTTATATGACAAATTAAATTCACTCAGCAAACTGCAGACAGTGACACTGTTTCGACCTATCAGGTCTCTTCAGTGCAGTTGGTGACCGATAAGAAGCTAGAGGCTTTTAATAAAGCATAGCTTAGACCGTCACACTTGTGGGACCAAATACTAGGTCCACTGTAGTGGAAGGTCTGTCAACCTCTGCGCAGCCGTATCACTCGTGAATGAGTGGCGGTTGTTGCATGGCGGTTGAGTGGTTGTCGCATGGCGGTTGAGTGGCGGTTGACCTGATAGGTCGAAACAGTGTCACTGTCTGCAGTTTGCTAAGTGCATCGCTGGCCTCTTGCATTACTATAAATTCACTCAATTACAGTCATCAAGAACCATTGGAAAATATAATCACTCTATTCTCAAAGCTGAAGTCATTAGGTGAATAGTTGTTACTGTAACAAAGTAAGAGCTCGAAAGGAGTCTTCTACTGCTTTCCTACTTATGATTGACTGATTACAACAAATGCACTTTAAATAAACAAATCACCCTCGAAATTCCATACTCACTGAGACACTTGCAGTCAGCGATGCAGCATTCCCAGCAGTTGCAAGTAATAAATATAAATGGGTCAGCAATCCATTTGGAAACTATGAAGCTACAAATCGTATAACTGAAGAAGAAGAGGAGTTCATTGATTTAAAAAACGATACATTTCTTCAGCCAAGATTTGCCGAGAAAAGCCTGGATAAGTTTTCGACCTCAATCAACAAGATATATCCTGAAATCAATTTAAAAGCAATTAAAATAATTCTTCCATTTGCATCTTCATGGTTTTATGAGATTGAATTTTCAGCACAGACTGAAATTAAGTCAAAGAGAGAAAAACATTTCTTTTTATTACGCTAGAATATGAGCTTGTTTGTCGACTTTAAAGTCTGGATTACATCACATTTGCTCTCAAAAACAAGCACATCCTTTACCTTGAATGCAATACTTAAAAACAAGTTATACAATTTTTATTTCACGAAAAACATAACTGTTGTTTTTTTGGTGAGTGGCGAAATTTTTTTATATTGTGCCAACCGACAAAAAGTTCGAGAAACACTGATATAGACTATTAGCTAGGCGGCTTCCTCTGTTCCTGCTAGTGCCAACTCAGAATTCTCAAAATATAGAGACTAGTACCAGTAGTCGCAATTGTAAGTCAATGAAGCCTATTGGGAGAGTGAAAAAGCTGTTGTTCAATTTTTTTGCTTTGCGTTCCATACAAAATCCTTGCAAACCTTACATACGCCCTTGTCAAGCCACTTGTTGACCCATTCCTCTCTAAGAAGCAGACAGGGTTTCGACAGAAAAGATCAACCAAAGTTCAAGTTACCTAGTTGATGTAGTTGCCAAAAATATATTGGCAAAAAAGGCTGAAGCCATGCTGTTTGACCTCACAGCTGCCCGAAACCTTGTTTGGCGCCGCAACCTTGCCTGCGATTTGCTACGATTCCTGCCAGACAAGCACATAATTTGTACGAATGTCAACTTTTTCCGTAACAGGCGTTTTACTCTTGCTACTGGTGACAACATACAAAGCAGTCTGAGATGCTTTAAAGCATCCTACAAAGATCAGACTTCTCTTCCTCTTAATTAGGATCTGCGTTCACTACCTTTTTGCCTTAACCTACTGTAAATATGCTGATGCTAATGACTTTGTATTGACACTTTGGGGTAGAAATTGACAGGCACTTAAGGAGGTTTGTAGCCAAAACATGATTTCAATATTAACGTATCTCCAGAAGTGGAGGTTTAAACTCAGCGCAAAAAAATAATATCGCTGTTCTTTCACTTGAATAATCAAGAGATCCAAAGTGATCTCAAAGTTAAGATTAGTGGTAATTCTAATTGTCTTAGATTAAAGTTGGACAGGACACTCACGTTTCATCTAACGTATTACTTGAAGCATTACTTAAATAACAAACACCGCTTGTCGTATTGCTTAGACGTCTTGTGGAGGATCTGATCGGGGAGTAAATGCAAAAACCTTGCACCCACCTTCCCTCTAGTTAGTGTACTCGGCGGTGGATTGAGCTGCGCATCATTTTGAGATTGCAATATACAGTATATACTAGTCTCATTGATAGTGTAATTAAAGAGGTACTTGACTTGACTACGAGAATTAAAGAGGTTTGTAGCTGGATGCTTGCGTCTTACTTCAACAGAAACCTCACCTATTTTTGCACGCATCTAGCTTGAGGGTTTCGTTGCTCAAAAGCTACACTTTACTAGGAAGATCGAATCATCGAAAAACGCTGATAACTTACAGATTGATCAGATCACGTAATTTATGGAATGAAAAATAATTAAGACATCCATTTTTTCCGGCCTCACGGAAATCATCGAATACCGCTCAACTCTTAATAAACGACGAGACACTTGGACAAACCTGCAATAAAGCTTGCATTCTTGGAAAACTGATCAAAACTCCTTATTTTCATTCCAAAAGCTGGTCCAAAGTGCTTGGGATTAAGCCTGCTCAGACTTGTATCGATAGGACTCTACCGTTCTTAAAACTGATGTTGAACAGTTTCTGTGTTTTATGCGAAAATGGATTATTGCTACTTTATCGATTTGCAAGTGTGACAAAAACGAGCTCACCGTATAATATTAACATGTTTCAAACATCGCCCATTAACTCTAACAAAAGGTGTCACGGTCTTGGATGAAAATTCCAGGAAATAGCTTAACAACATTGATACCAATTTCTGATTCGATACAGCCTGAGGTAATAAAAGAATTACTTTTGGGTGATGTAAATATTTCTAAACGAAGACGACAACAACGACGACAATAAACTATTACATTATAGGTAACTAAATATAAGTAATGACGTAAAATACTGCAAAGATATGTGCCACTGTTTGCAGCGTTTTTAGCACCAAATCAGTTTTTTATTTGAGTAAATTTGATTTTATATTTTATTCTCCTTATTACTTTTATTACTGAGAAGTGAGCGTAAAATTGGTAAATACCATTTTTGAAGTTTCTGGTGTAATTCGATAACGGCCAATTGTCACAGGTCTACCAACAGAAAAGCAGAAACTCTTATCACTACGCCATTGCCATTGCCAATAAAATTCAACTTTGAAACTTGCCTTGCATTTATAGAAGCTTATACCTTCCCGATGTAAACTTATTGTTGATTGCGAACATGTCCTTAAAAAGCAAGCATAGACCTGCGTCAAATTCTCTTGTCAGTTCATTAATTTGACAAAAGAATTTCAATATGGTCTTTACCGCTATTTGGCTCGGTGTTTAGTAAAAAGAGTACTACGGTGAAAATGAAATGTAAAGCCGAATTCATCCCATTACGGTTAAAATTTTTGGAGCGTTGGAAAGATCGTTGCATCTGAAAAAAATCAAGAAACTACACGGTATATCATTTGATAGCAGTTTATTAAAACCAAATTTTTGAGTCAGTTTTAAAATGCTTACTTTTTACTAACACAAACATTTTTGCATGAGTTGCTAGTTACTAGCCAGCAATTTTCGAGGCGATCTCGGGTTACTGACATGATGTAATAGATTGCTGTATGGTACCATATGATGCTGGTGATCCTTTTGGAGCAAATTTTTCTATTGTACTTTGATGCTGGAGGCAGATCCCTCTTGATAGGAGATTGCCTTGAAAATTGCTGGCTAGCAACTAGCAGCTCATGTATTAATGATAAGTCTTGACAATGATCCTGCACCCCTATTAGGGCTTACCGATGTGACTTGTTGTCCATGTCATGTGTGTGTGTCCTTGAATGTGACCCTCATGATATTGGTATTGCTGTATCATATTGTTTTGTGTTGCATTTTTTTGCACCCAATGACAAATTTGTTTTTTTAGCATGTTTATTATTGAGTGTTTTTTACACCCGCCTGATGAGACCCAATAAGGTCGAAACTGGTCGCGGGTTATTGATATGATGTAATAGATTGCTGTATAGTACCGTATGATGCTGGTGATCATTTTTGAGCAAATTTTTCTATTGTACAAACATTTTTGTTAAGAAAAAATGATAAGAATGCAATTGCTGAGAAGCAAAAATTTTTTGTTAGCTTCCTTAATATGTAAGAAGTAGTACGGTTAATTTGTAAGAAGTAGAATTGCGTAGTAGTTTTTCTTAACAAAGTTTGGAGGACGCTTTCATTTGAGGCATAATGCCTTGTGTCAGTGGTAAATATGCTGGTGGTGGTGGTGTGGTGAAAATGTCGCCAGGTAGTCGTGAGCTTTGGAAAAACATGAGCTCTGCTGGTGAACAACCAAGTTCTACTCGATGCATGGTGTTCAGGGACAAAATGATAGCACCAAGGTTCATAGACAAAATGATAGCACCAAGGTTCATAGACAAAATGATAGCACCATTGCACTCCGTTATCAACGCGTAGCACTCGCATCTGCCCAAAAGTGCTTATATAGGCATTCATGCCTATAATTACCGATTCTGTCTGAATATTGCAAAGAGAGTAAGTAGTTACAAAACGTGAAAATCTGTCAATGTATACCAATAAATAGAAGAATTCTTGACATTCTGGATAAGGTCCACACAAATCTGTATGCACTGTATCAAGTCGCGCTGTAGGTATTTTACATGAAGCGATTGGTGAAACAACATGGCGATAGACCTTGGATCTTTGGCAACCTGTGCATGCTCGTACACGATCTCTAATTTTTCGACGCATGGCATGAAATACAAATCGTGCAGTGATGAAGCGTTGAGTAGCTTTGACACCCGGATAATTTAGGAAATGATAATGGTCAATAATCTGATTTTCAAATTTGAGAGGGATTACAATACGTTGATGTCCTAAAGAGTTATCTACCAACAGCTTGACAGTGTCTGCATTATAAGATGCACCCACTTCTTTAATTTGTAGTGTCATGTCTTGAGGGAAACATAATGTTTGTGTATTTGTTTGAAGGCACCGTTGTTGCTCCTTGGCTATGTCTGTAATGTTGATGGGCAACTTGTTTTCAGCAAAATGTTGTGAATAACTAGTCTTGATAAACAGTCTTCAGCTTCATTGTGAGCACCAGGAACATGTGTAATAGTGCAGTTGAACTCAGTCAAATATGATAACTGTCAACTTTCTCTAGGAGAGTGTAAAGTGCTAGGTTTTTTAAAAGCACGCACCAATGGAAGGTGATCAGTGACAATTGTTAAATGTCGATCAAGCAAGAAGCACTCAAAGTGTTTGACGGCAGAAAACACGGCTAAAAGTTCTTGATCGAAGACAGTATAACGTTTTTGACAATCATTTAATGCTTTTGAGTAATAAGCCAGAGCTTGTTCAGATTGATCTGGCAGCTGCTGCACCAAAACAGCTCCCATAGCATTTTGTGAAGCATCAGTATATAACTTGAGCTTTGCATCTTTTCTGGGATGAGCAAGTTCAGTTGCTTTGTTCGATGCAGCTTTGATGTCAGAAAAGGCTTGCTTTGCTTCCGAACTAAAAGTAATTTTGTCACTATTTTTGACTTGTCCTTGCAAATATTTAGTCGGAGGAAGAGGTATTTTGGCTGCATCTTTGATAAATCTTCGTTGGAAATTTATAAGGCCCAGTGCCTGACGCAATTCACGAATTGTAGTAGGTTCAGTGAGGTGATCAATTGCATCTGCTCTATCTTTCAGAATAAAAACTCTTTCACTGGCAAGTTTGTGACCAAGAAATTCGATCTCTGACACTGCAAAGGTAGACTTGGAGAGATTGAGTGATATACCATATGCTTGTAGGCGGTGAAGAATTTGATGCAAATGCTGTTTGTGCTCTAGTTCATTTTTAGAGAAGATTAGAATGACATCAATGTATGCAAAAACAAAATTTTCCGTGTGATGTAGTATGTAAGAGATAGCCATTTGAAATGTAAAGGCTGAATTTTTGGTGCCCATGGGCATTTTTCGAAATTGTAATGTGTCTCGAGGACAAGAAAAAGCAGTATATTTTCTATCTGCAGCACGAACATTGATCTGCCAGTATCGGGTTTTAACATAATATAATATAATAGAACTTTCGGTTCCATCTCAATCTTAATTTTTTTTAAATTGAGGCGACGTATAATAATGTATTAAAAACAGAATAATGTATTCATAGGAATAGTACTTCACGACTTCAAGCTTCTTCGCTCAACGATCTCAAAATTAACCACTTTACTACACAATTAGGAACCGCCAAAACTAATTCCACCAACAACTGTTCAATATTCGCCACCTCAACAGAATCCACAATAAATTATCACAAAAAAACAGTAGCCCTTCTTTACTCCATCAATCAATCTTTCTCTCTCCCCGCTACAACGCTTCCCTCTACTACCTAACTACTAAAAAAAATTCCGTCGCGTTATATATAAATCGAAAAAACAATCCAGATAACGCTAGAACGAAATCACGTGAAAAAAGAAAAAAAAGCATTTCAAGTTATGTAATCGGTTATCGAAATTCTTCGAAGAAGCTAGAATCACTAGATCAATCTGGAATTTATTTATGTCATACACGATTGTGACGTAATAAAGGCGTACTTACACCAAAATCCAATTGCAAGGAAAAAAGTTCTTTTTTTCAATTAGTAGCCGAGCGAACAAACGATGCAGCACTTTACACATACAGTATATGAAAACTACGCTTACAAGGCAAATTTCCTTATTCGTGACAGCCAGTAAGCATTTTTTAGATCTAATGCAGAGAATACATGAGAGCCATGCAAGCGGTGTGTAACGTCAGATATGCGAGGTAGGGTGAAACACTGGTTTTCCGTCTGTGCATTCAGTGTACGGTAATTAACGCAAAAACGAAATGCACCTGGTCCCTTCTTAGGGACCAAATGCACAGGACTTCTAAATGAAGAGCGAGAGTATTCGATGATTCCTTGGTTTAGCATTTTGTCGATATGAGAATTAAGTTCTTTGTATTTTTGTGGACCCAATTTGCGTGCTGCATGAGAAAAGGGTAAACCCTTGACACTGACAGTGCGTTCTACTGGAAGACGACATTTACCTTGAAAAAACTCACCAGATGTTGCATCAGGAAAAAGATTTAGTATGTCATTGCAGGATAAGTTCTGATAATTGATTAGTGGCAATGAAGAAAGGTCAGGAGAGGGTGTTTGAGTGTGGTTACATGAGATACTTTTGTTGTGAACATCAACAACAGCATGTAATTTGCTTAGTAAATCAAGACCAATAATTGGAGACTGGACATTGGTAACAGTAAATGAATGATTTACATGATGGTGTGGTACATCTTCAAAGTGCAACAAAAGATCAATTGATCCATATGTTCGCAAGGGGTGGCCATCAGTTGCCAGTAAAAAGGCTGAATAGGTATGATCTTTGGTCTGATTCTGATAGATGGATGCTGGAAGGAAGCTTACTGGTGATGCAGAGTCGACGATGAAGTAAAGCTCATTGTATAAATCATGAAGGTATATGAAATAGTCATTATTTGGCAGTGATATTGAGGAAGGCCACTCATCCTTTATTGTGTGTATCGTAAGAGTATCTGACGTGGAGCCAAATCGGATGCGCCGCCTTGGTAGTTTAAAGGCTTTGATTGAGACGTTGTTTGTTGTAAAAAGGTGCATCCAGGAGAACATTTGATGGCTCTTGGGCCAAAGGTGTTATGGTACCAACAAAACTCTGTTGGACCTGAAGTAATAGCACTGGGATGACGTGGGTAATTATGACCAGTGGTAGCTGGTGTTTGGGCATAAAATTTGTCTGTACGAGGTGAGTGTGCTGGGTGCCTGTAAGGTGAGGAGACAGCAGCATGATGCTGAAGGGACAGTATATTGTTCATTGTTGTGGCGAAACACATGGCGCTGTTGTTCAACAACATAATCTAATTTGGAGTTGAGATTTTGTAGAGTTTTGTTGCTGTGAATGAATGTTATGCTCTGTTGCTGTTTTGTTCTGTTGTAAGTGACTGCTGATAGCACTATCCATACTGTATTGGTTTCGATTGCTGATTAGAGCATCAGCTTTCTGTGCCAACTCGTTCAACGTGGGGTTATCCATCATAGTTAGCATATCCCTTGTATATACTGGTAGTCTGGAAAAAATTCTTGGCGTATAGTGTGCTTAAGTAGTGGATTGGCCTGAAGATGTCGTCCTAACGTTCGTCTCAGTTGAGCAAACAGTTCTGAAGGTAATTTGTCCCCTAATTCCGGAACTTGGGATAAATCTTGTATGGACTGGTCGATAGTCCTGCCATATGTGTGATATAACGCCTCTTTTAGTTGAGAATAATCAGTAGTACCATGGGATAATAGAGATTGCATGCGACAGTGATGATTGTAGTAAAGCAGGGGTGCCCAACCTTTATTGACATGTGATCTACTTTTACATTTTCCAGTCTCTGGAGATCTACCAATCTGGCAAAGCTGTGAAAAAAAACAAACCGAGCCTATGCTGGTGGGTCTATCGGTATATCTCAGTTACACGTACAACTTACATTTACATAATGTAGTGAATAAAAAACATAATGCATAATGCACTAAACCAAAAACATATTTAAATAACATTTATTTCATGGAAATACATTCATTTTTAACGTTAGTGAGACACCTGGCACTGGGGCGATGTAGGAAGTTCCTCGTAGCCAGGGCAGTGGCTGATGGTTACAAGTCTCAAGCAAGCCAGAAGATGTTGATCTGTCATAACCGATCTGTGTCTGGATTTTGTTATCTTCATGCGAGAAAATACAGATTCACACGGGTAGGTTGATTCAAAACAAGCTAATATACAAAAATCAAATCTTTTTATAATGGAATATTTCTCTTCTAGGAGCAGTTCCAAGATCTTCCCTATTTCAGTGGATGCCCTGGATTTTATCTCTATATCATTTTGAAAGGAAGAGTATTTCATTTTCCACTGCAGTTATATTCAGCTGAAAGAGTGCTCCAATTTTGCAGGCAAGGTTGTCCACATCTATATCTGTCGCAAATGGGAAAGCACATGTAGATGACAATAGGCTCAACTGATGCAAAGTCAATGAAACGCTTCTCAAATTCTGATGACAGGCTTTGCATCTGCTTAATGTAACGTGCACTATTGAACTGTGCAGTGATTTTGCTCTGAAGCACAAGTTCTGAATTTACGTCTTGAAAGTAGCGCGCAGATCATGGCGTTGCAGCTTGGTTGAGAGCAGCTGTAGCTTGCGTTTAAATGGGTTTACAGAGCTGATCATGTCAACTATATTTTTCTCTTTTTTCTGCAGCACTAAATTTAGTTCATTTATCAGTGCAGTAAAGTCAGTGAGAAAAGCTAAATCTAGGAGCAACTGTTCATCCTCAAGCTGTGCATGTTCTGCATCTTTAAACTGCTTGAGTAACTCTTTTATTTCAGGCAACAGCTCCCCAAATCTTTCCAAAAATCTTCCTCTGCTCAACCACCTCACATCTGTATGGAGCAGCAGGTCTATGTGCTCTACCTCAGCCTCTTCCAGGTGAGCGCGGAAAAGTCTTCTCTGCAGGCTTCTTGCACGAATTGAGCAAACAATTTTCATGGCAATATTCATCACCTCTTTCTTATTTAATACTTTCCCACATAAAGCTTGTTGATGGTTGAAGCGGTGATAATGAATAAAGATTGGATAAGAGTCATTCTGTTTGCGGAAAGCAATAAACCAATTACTACTGCCCACCATAGCGGGTGCCCTACCAATTATAATGTAAATAAGCTCGACAAGTGGCAGCTTGGTTTTGTTAGCAAAATTCATGTGTGCTTGGAATGTCTTTATCCCGTGTTTGTCCTTTAAGAGGCAACATGAAAAGAGCTCCTTTTTTGTGGTCATGTCCTCAAACACCATTCTTATGAAAGTGCACAGTTGCGTCATATCTACAGAGTCTGTTGACTCATCAAATTGAAGTAAATACCATTCCCAGCTAACAATCTCTCTCTCCAACTGAGCTGCAAGATTTCCATTCTTTCAAATCGCCTTGTTACCGTATTTCTCGACAACCGAAGGTCTTTGATTGATGAGATAATTTCATCCTTGCTTTCAAAATCCCTTACAGTCAATCAGCAGCTTCTATAAACGCTTCCTTGACCATTTCTCCATTTTGAAACGATTTCTTATACTTGGCAAGAACGTGGCAAACTCGATATGATGTTATGTTAGCTGCCTTACTTCTCGTGTTTGGCTTGGTAAAAATAGACTGTTGTGTAGCTAGTTGTGATTTCAGCTCTTTTAACTTTTTTTTCATTTAGAAAAAACGTTTTTAAAGAAAATTTTTAAAGTTAAAATTTTGCTGATTTAAGTTGCATAATCAGAATCGTCAGTCATTGCATTAAGTGTCAACTTAAAAAAAGAAATTAATTAAATTAAAGAAACACCCCCTGCGCTAGTAGAAAGCTGTTACCAATAGCGTTGCTAACAATAACAGGGTTGCCAGATTGAAAAAAATGTACATATACATAAGCGTTCAACTTTTAGTTTGGCAAACTCTTATACCTGTAAAAAATCACCCGCGATCGATTTCCAAGGCTTTGAAGATCGACCGGTAGATCGCGATCGACTGGTTGGGCACCCCTGTAGTAAAGTGATTGCAGCAGCTTATCGAAGAGTTCGGGGCTGGATAGATTATTATGTCGATACATGGATTCGAATCGTTGGAAAAAAATCAATGTTTTCAGGATCAAAAGGTAGTTGTGTAGGAGATGGTTGCATGATGATTTTTTGTGTGGGATTGTGATTATGCGAATGATTGTGGCACTACTGATGATTTTTGGGTGACTGAAGAGGCTGGCAGTGATATGTATCAGAGCATGTAACAGTGGGTGTGGTGATATGTTGTGTAGTGATAGTCATGGTAAGTGTGCAAGAAGTGGTTAGAAATTGTGCAAGAGATAAAAGTGTTGCCATAGAAGGGGTGGTTTCAGAGTTTACAAACGCATTTGTGGAGGTTGCAGGTGTGTAAACGCAACTAAAAGGGCTGTCGCATGTCCTATCAACTGTTTCTGCATTAAGATTATGAAACATTTTGAAACTATCAGTAGCAAAGACACAAATATCATTAAACAACAACTTAGTCCATACAAGACAAAATAATATTTGTCACATTAAAAAGATGACTGAGAGCTTGTGCCCAACGTTCCAATTTATTGGGTGGATAAGATATACTACGTAACAGGGCAATAAGTAGTATTTTACAAAATAATGCACCCGGTGAATTTAGTGCTCTTCTACTTTTAAGCACAAAGTTGCATCAACTATTACCGTGTACAACTGAAGAAATTGATTAGCAGTTTCTTCAACAATTAGTTGAAAATACCCAGTTGGCAAGACTAATACAGTAGATCAGTGGTTCCCAAACTTTTTAAGTCACGACCCACTTTTCAAAACATAAATTTTCGGGTCCCACGTAATTCTGCATGTACTTCGAAGTACTTGGAAAAAAGTACAGTGAAAACAAACATCTATTCAAGATGTTAGTTCACTTTTAAATTATTTGAGACAAAGCATGCAGTAATTTGAGTTTTAAATGACTTTCGTGACCCACTGAAATTACGCCCACGACCCACCAGTGGGTCGCGACCAATAGTTCGGGAACCGCTGCAGTAAATTATTTCAAAAGATGAACTGAGGTAATTTGCTGTACATTGTTGATGACCAATGCTGTCAGATCTAGGCTACAATTTGAGAAGCCAAGCTGTTTACAGTTTGTTGAAAGATAGTTTGTTGATGAATTTTCTTCTTCTTTTGAAAGTCGGGGGATACCATGTGTAAACGACTGCGGCCTCGCACAACAAATTAATTTGAGTATAATCAGAACTTACGACCGAATTGTTGACATTTGATAAATAGCAGTCTATGAAATCCAATGACTATGTAGAATTTCTTTGTATTTGAGGTTCAGTTATTAATTATCAAAATTATTGCTTTTAAATAACGATTAGCTTTGCTGAAAAATACACAATACACAACAATCCTTTTTTCTTTGGCTCTACTTGCTTATCCCGTTTCTAACGTGGTCAGTGTTGCCACTTGATTTTGAAAATATCTATTAGGTGCTTGAGGGAACCTCTACAAAAGTTATCCAACATCTGTTTTCTGCGGCAAAAATAGCCTTGTAAACAGTAGACCGGGCTGATACCAAAGATTGAAGATCCAATGGAGCTTAAATGTAAACAATAGAGCTCAAAATGCCAAAGTTCGGTGATTGAATGGTATTTCAAGCTTTAGGTTACATTTTGAACTACCTGGCTATACATGGCCAGTATTTAGTTAAATTATTTGAGTTCTGTCTTGCTGTTGTACAGGTAATTTCAGTGGCGACTCCAGCTTTTTATGGCTACTCAGGGTCGTCGCTGACAGTGTCGCAAAATATTGCAAAAACAGTAAATAAAGCACTAGAACTAGCGAGAAGGCAAAAAATAGCAACAATTCATCCAGCCATTTAGTTATTGTAAAACGCCTTTATTTACCCAGTTATAACAAAACGCGTGCTTTTATCAACTGTACCCGATTTCAATCAAAACTTAAGCAAAAAAGTGTCTGAAACAACGTAATAAACGCTCGCATTGTTAGATCTCAGGCAATTGCAATCAAGCCAGAGTTAGATTTAATTCGAAAAAATGCTTGAAAATATCGTTTCTCTCTCTCGTTATTTCTCTGCATAGCGTTTATGGCTATTTTCGTTGAGTCCGAGCTAGACAGAACAGTACTAACAGTAGACGTGCTTGTAATTTATTCTTTTATTTACCTTTTTCTGGTTGCAACTCGGGCTGTTTCTCGCGTGCCTGAGTTCATCAAAAAAATTAAACAAAAAGGTGTCTGAAATAACGCATTAAACCAGGGGTGGCCAACCTTTTAATTCCATGCGCCAATATTTTTCGCCATTAATTCAGATGCGCGTGTCAAAAATGGGTTGTCAAAACGTCACAATGTTAGTTACTGGACTACATTCTCGCGAGGAAAATTATATACTGCAGGGGTGTCAAACTCGTGGGCTTCTGGGGGCCAATTTGCATATATGAGCAATTGTGCTGAAGGTTACATGAGTGGGGGCCTCATTGCACATGTGAGCAATCGCGCCAGGGGCCGCATGTGTTTTTGGATTCGGGGATCACCATCTCTCTGGGCAACGACCTCTGAAATTTGGCCCAGAGATGGATCGCTCTCCAAAAAAAAGAAAAAAAAAGGTCATCACCTTTCTGACATCGGAAAAGTTGCCTCTGAATGACAAAGATTTGTACCTCTACAGTGTGGCCTGTGATCAGAACTTCACGCGTTCGTTCGTTCATCAATTGTCCGTTGCAATACTGCCGAAGTTCATTAGTAATTTCAGAATCCTCTCGGGGGCCGCACTGAGAAGCTCAAAGGGCCGCGAGTTTGACACCCCTGATATACTGTATACCTTTTTAACTACTGAAAGCCAGATTGATCGAAAAAAACTCAGCAATTCCACAAAGGACGCGAAGAAATATAAAATCACCAAAATTAGTGAGTAGAAGTGGCTTGCTTTCTTGTCATCAAAAAGATGCAATGCGCCACTTTTAAGCAGCCATTGCGCCACAGGTTGGCCACCCTTGCATTAAACGCTCGCATTGTTAGAGCTCGGGCAACCTCAATCAAGCCCGAGTCAGATTTGAATCGAAAAAAAGCTAAAAAATCGTTTCTCTCGTTATTTCTCTGCACAGCGTGTCTGGCTATTTTCGTTGAGCTCGAGCTAGAGAAAACGTTCAGCACAAAAAGCAACTGCCACCACTAACACTGGTGGTTTATACGTTGTCCGGTTTCTTCTTTGGACTTAATATGAATTAAGTAAAAAAGTTATACACTTGTTTCGCAGAATTTAAATTTAACAAAGTTTTTCCTGATTTCGTAACTCAGGCTCAGCCCGAGTAGCTCGAGTGCCGGAGTCGCCACTGGGTAATTTAGATTTCACTTTTGCAAACCAAGCAATCACAATCAAGATCAACAATTTAGTAAGCAAGTAGCGGATTAGTAAATTACCATAATAAAAAACAAAATCAATTGGGCGTATTTGTTCTAAAAAACTAATGTGTATAAAGGAGCGATAACACGCTACATTTGTTTTGCAATATAGTAGTGCTAAACAGAAGCGCCGCTTTGCTTGTGCAAAAACAGCATGAGCAGGATTGCTGCTAATTCTATGGGAAAGAGCAGAAGCGCTTCTATAGGAGCGGCTGCCCACATCTGTTTTAATTGCTGAATGTTTAGCTCTTGTTCTACCGATATTTTTTTATAGCATTTCTTAACATACGGGTCCAATGAACCCGTGGCTCGCAAAGTGTGCTGTATTTTACAGAACCAAATTTTTTAATAATGTTGCATTTGCAGATGCAAAGTAACACTTAACTCGAATCAAGCAACATCTGCCAAACCCTGAAAAAATATTTTCTAATGTGGTCCTTGTTTTGGCAAGCATTGCGTATCACTACAGAATGTTTAGAAGAAATATTTTTATGGCAACCGGCACATATGGTTCGCGACTTTCCATTACTTTTGCTTGAACATATACAGCATCTCTTCTTCTTTTGAAGACTTAAAGTAGGTTTCATATTTGTCTGAAAAGAAAATGTATTCAATTTATGGTCTTTTAGGAAGTCGGGTGGCTAATTCTTTTTAGAGTTGTATCAACAAGATTCTGCGAAGCCTGTTTCCCAGACTGTTGCCGAAGGCAACAATGTTCAGTGAAAGGTAAACGATAACTGTGGTTAGAGCATAAATATCAATTGCGCTATAGAAAACTGCCATAGTTCATATTCGAGTCATTCGTTTAGTGCTCTAACAACCAACCATTTGATATACTGCGTCAAATCCAGATTTGGTAGCGTTGTTATGTGAAATCACTTCTGGTTTCTTGTCAATTCCTCTTTCTTCGCCCTTTTTCGAATGCAATGTGCTAAGTAAGGGAACAACTTTTCCTTTTTTGGCAACAACAAGCTCTAGGAACAACTCTTTCCTGTTTTTGCGAATTCTGTCGCCCAGTGTATGAACCTGATAACCCACACGACAATCAAACTGAGAAAAATCCAGTAAACTTTAAAGAGCTGTAAAACACAAATGCAACTGTAGAATAACATTTAATTTTTTTTATTATGTCAAAGATATTTACAAAATTATTCTTGAATTATTTCAGCAGATAAACGCCAACACGATCAAAGTTATGAAGCAAATAAAAAAACTGTTATGATTTTTTTTTATTTTCCGTGCATGAACCTGGTAACTCACATATCAAGTTTGTACATTGTAAAAATTATTTGGCAAATTATTTTAGTTTTATTATTAAAGCTAAGCTCAATTTGTAACAAAGATTCAATTATCATTGGAAGAGATTTTAAGGCCATAGTCCATATGAAAACAATAAAAAAGAAGCTAAAGCTAAAAATAAAAATAAAACGTATTAGTTAAACATTAATTCAACCAGCTCGACTTACTATAATGAGTCGCATTATTATGTAATACGGGACTGGCATTTATCTGACAGTCTGTTGTCCTCAATGTGAATGCCATAGGTCCATTTCTAAGTGAGTTTTTTCAAAGTTAAGGTCAACTTCAGTTCTTGATTCTGCTGTAGTATCTAAAAAGAGGGAATGGAATAATGCAGGTTAGAGAATGCATATATCACGTCTGCATGAAAGAGTGGAAAATGAATAAAAATTGAATCATGGTCTTTTCATGCGCATAACTGATTTTTGGTCATCATTTGCAAGCCACATTTGCTATGATTAGGCTGGCCATTTTTTCGAAATGCAAAACCGGGACACATATCGCAGGCTGCCAACATGACTAGGGTTATCATATTTGGAAAAGCAAAAATCGGGACAATGGATGGCCACTTTTCACTCAACCAAATATTTGGGCCTGTGATAGCCTTTTGATCAAAAACGGGACGCTCAAATTCAGATCGTGACCGCGGCCGCGCCTACGGTGGGGGTGATCTCCAAAAAAAAAGAAAAGGTTACCACTTATTTCGCTGCTCGTTTGTTGTCATTTTCGGCCGGAATCGTCATTGAGGTAGGGTTGGCTGTCATAGTGGACTAGTTTTTCGGTACCAACTTTGGCTTACTCTAGGTCAAGCTGCGCTAGCTGACTGAACGAAAAAGAGAGACTTTCGATGATTTAACCGGGACCAGGCCTGAAAAAGTGGTACTGTCCCGCCTAAAACGGGACGTATGGCCACCCTAGCTATGACAGATTTTATGAGTTGCATCACTAAATAGTTTACTGAAACCCACTACATCTATCCTTTCTATTGTCAATCTTCCTCCTGTCAAGCACTTTTTCCTTTACTTTTTAATAAATAAAGTGTATTTGCACACTTCTAACTTTACAGTAATGCAATAAAAAATAATACGTAACAAATTTTCACGAGCATAGCATGGTAAACAAATAAAAAGTACTTTCTCGAACATAAGGGTCCATTGGGCTGTAACTGGAAAACCCTGGTTTCATCAGGAGAACAAAGCCAAAATGTCTAATGCGCCTCTGATATTTCGTAGGACAAAATTTTGATAGAAGTATTTATGAAGCAGATTGAGCTTTAACAAAATGTCAAGAGCTAACCATAAATGTAGATATGCATCCAGTTGCATGTGGACGTGATCGTATGCATTCTGTATAAAGAAGGCTTAGTGCCTAAATCCAGAGAATAGCAGTTGAAGGTGTGGCGACCTTGCAAAAAAGTGTATTTGAATTCGGAATTCTCAAACCTTGTGCAGCTGTATTGGGTACTGTGTCCAAAACTGATAGAATAGGCCGCTACAGCTATCCGCTGAACATTCTTACCTTTTACGCGATAAACGTTAACGCTAGTCCCTCCAGAAACCAGCAGCCGTTTATCGCTAATGCGCAAAATGCAGTGGTCGCAAATTCAAATCTCACTCAAAATGTTACTATGTAAAAAGAAAACAGTCATTTTTTCTCAGTCCAGCTGAGAAAATACTAGCATACCAAAAGATACCACAAACAAATGTACTAGTTGTCACAAAAAAAACCAACAACAAGCATTTAGGCCTATTAAAACACAGTTATTTCAAAAAAATGAGCATTTCAATATCTTCATCGCTGACATGTGATGGATTTAGGGCCCTGGGGCAAAATTTCATGATGCCCCCGTCAGCGTCATTTACAAACCAACTACTCCATTGGCTAATATTGGGTGATTTCTGCAGACACTCTTTTATGACGTTAGGGAAATCTCAATATACTGTACTCTCTCGTTTTCAATATTTCCAGTTTCATTGATTTTGAATTGATTACGCTGTTTATAAAAATATATCTTGTGTTTAGTGCCTTTAATTTCAAGCGTAGTTATAGATTAAAATTAAACAGAAATATCAGCACTATTACCTCATATAATAATTAGTGTAACAGCAGTCTTTGTAATCAGTTTTGGAAGACTGAGGCTGCTGAGACAGGTGTATATAGCCGAATTTTACGCGTATTCCAGAATTCACTTCCACCCAATGTTATAAATATTTGTATATTGATGTGGCATCAAAGTGGGGGAGCGTAACAAGTACGGTTATCTGAAATACGGAGACGAATTAGCAAATGAAACGCACACAAATTAGATTATAATGCGGGTTCGATTACACACAAGTTCACATACAGAAAAACGGGATCAAACTACGGGTTCAAAACGGGATCCGACTACTACAAGTTATGCTCGAATTTCGGATTAATAATTTAGATATAAAACAGTCGATATAAAGAAAAATCCAGCGGGAAAATTGGTAACAAAAGCAAATATTACAATTGGGCTTACCGGACTATGGCGGAACCGTTCCAAATATATATGCAAGACGTACAGTATACTTGTGATCCAAAAATAGCAGCAACAATTTCCAACAATTATATCACACGAATCTTCCGACAGTTACAAATCTTCCGACCATTCTCCCCGTAGTCAATTCTCAATTATAATGGTTCACATACATTTTTGACTTTGTCTTTGAATTAAGCATACGTAAATTTAGGAAAGCTCCGGGAAAAAAGCTCAAATGTTAATAGTAGCAGCACGACGTAATGAATTAAGTGTCAGGTTTGAATCGAAAGACTGCGGGTTTAAAACTCAGAACATTTCATATAAAATTTAGACGTGTAAAATCAACAATTAGAAAAAATTAAGAAGGCTTGGAGAGCCTAATTACACAGAGAAAAAAATAAATCAAACCAATTTAAAATTAAACATCGGATCCAATGGACCCTTCAGGCATCACAAAGATTAAAATCATTTTCCAGAAAGTTAGAGTCCACCACTGGACCTCAAGCCCACTGGGTTCTTGTCTCACGACGTATCTAATCCACCTATTTCATTTATTTTCTTTCACTCGATTATCTGACTGGTGACTTACCGCGCTAAGAGATTGTTGCCGGTCAAAACAGAGGTGTAAAATCTTGCCGTTTATATGGCAAGTAATCGAACCTGGAGTTCAATAGTTCTTATCATCATAATTTTCTTGGCATAGATAAAGTAAAAATTAGTTTTGTGCAGAGCCTTGGCTCATAACAGTGCAGCCGTTAGTTAAAGTAGTCACCACAATCATGTACAGTTAACCGAAGTTGTATATCTTGCTTTGCCACTGTGCATTGTTTAGTCTTGAAGACCTTTTTGTAGAACAAATTTTTTTAAAGTAACGTTTTTGCTATATTTGGCTCTATACAACAATAAAAACCATTTCTGTCGGAATCGGGTTTTAAAACCACAAAGCGATTTTGACAAAATAGCCAGCGACAATAACCAAGATCAAATTAGAAGGAGCAATTGCCTAGTCTCCACTTCTTGCTACACCCCTGTCGTACACACCCTGTTAATCATTGCTGCTAAATTTTGCTTGTGTGGTGTTATAGATTTTTCGAACGGATGGTTTGTGCAATTAACTTCTCAACATAGAAAACGCAATAATTATATATTGGAAATTGGCATCAGGGTTTGGCTCATAATCTCCGCTGCACGCTGGTGTAAGCACGGCAAAGAACGTGATATTTCAACACCTTTTAAAGTTTGACTACGTAGAATTCTTCCGTGATATGGGAAAATGTAATCACTACTAAAGCCTCTTTTTTAAAAAAATTGACCATTTTTGTCATATATTATCATTCAACAAGGGAGCAACACTACTATCACTTTTAGCCTTTCTTACAACCTTTTACGTGTGGGAAGAACAATTATTTTTGCTAACGTGTAACTTCACATTAATAAAAAAACGACCAGGTTGTTTATGGAATTTGAAATGTAGTCCTTGGGTTTTACAATATCACGGTAGTATTTGGCTAAGAAATCATGTATTATTGAATGACACTAAAAATGCTCATGTTGAAATTGCTGATAAAGTAATCATAAACATTTCTGGATGAACAAGCAAGCACTTCAAAATTATGCTATACGATAGTAGATCAAGAAGAGTTTAATAGGGAACGTGGTGTTGCAATTACGTGAAGTAATAATAAAGATCTAATATTTCCAAAGGCTGTAAAAATGTAGCCAACTTTAGAATGTATAAATTGCTAAGACAGATAAGACGCAAAATTTTTGAGCCCATTAAAATTAAGATGGAATCATCATAATAAGCAAGCACTTAAAATTTTTGCAGCCTTTAGAAATAGTATATCTTTGCAATCAGTTTACATAATTATAACGCCACATTCCGTATCCCTGAAAGAATTGCAGAAAAATAAAAAGGGCATCCTTATGACTGTGAAAAGCTAAATATCAAAGCAAAGGAAAAATATTGCTCTTCTTTGGAGTTTCAAAATCTTATAAAACAAAACATTCGACTTTTGTAGTATATTTGGAGTATTTATAAAATCAATATAAGAGCTTTTTTGCCAAACGAAGTGCTTAGGTTATGATCCTAAAAAAAGTTTAATTTGGTTCAGTATTTGCAAGTTATAAGTGAGATTTTACATCAATGTTGTAAGTGGTAGCAGTGTTTGCTACAAATACACTTCGCCAGCAACAACTGTATGTGAGAAGCGGATCTGAGCATGCGTTATTTTTTGTGTATCTGCAAAGATTTGTTTGTAATCGGAGACTAAATCAACAATTAATTCTTCAGACATTGACTTTAGTCAAAATATTTAATCTCAATCATTCTTGTTCAAATTAATGTCAATTACAGAAGAAATAATTACACTGTGACGTTTCAACAAAATTTATCACTTTCATTTATAACTACAGTTTCATTTACAAGACTTCCTGTACTTCAAACATTGGTTAGAACAATTGGAGTTTTCCAACCATCCAGCCGTAAGAGGCCAATATTGGGCACTTACTGGTCAACATTTCTTTTCTCCACTAGTTCGTAATTATACTTAACAATGCGAAAAGTGATTGCGACGTTGAAAGTACCACTCCTGATGGGGACGCTTGGGATTTACCCTCTTCTATATATTGCGCTACTTGACGAAGCTATTGCAGCCATATTTGTGCAGATTTTTGTTACAAGTTTGGCTTTGAACCGATAGTCCAAACTCATCAGCAGCGACATGGTGAAGAACGTGATATTGCGAATTTACAAAGTGCCGACGGATTTACTTACCAATAAAGACTCCACAAAAAACTTAAGATTACGAATCAGCTTAAATAGCACATGTGCAATGGAGTATGAATGACTCGCAAATCATGAATTACTGATTAAAAATGGCGACAAATGCTATACTGAGACTCCGATAAAAATATGATGTTATCAATGCATTTTGCAACGGAAGTGAGCAATGTTTCCTCTAATTTTTTTAAGGAGTGTGCGCAGAAATACATTCATGTGCAAATTTTACATTTTTTTCAAAAATATGTGCGCTCCCATGCAAGTGGTCGAGCTGATTATATAATCCACTGCACAACATCATTTCCAACATGATTGCATGAAAAAACTAGCAGTTACAAAATATATATGCATTACATGTGTAGTTGGTATTAACCTTTTTTTATTTTTTCTATTTGCAAAATATTCATTACTAATTTTCACATTTATTTAAGACTTATCAGTATAGATAACTATACTATTTTTCTTTTGCTTTGCTGTAGTTTCTATCTCTTCATTTTTTTTCTCTTCTGTCTTTAGAATTCATCCACTCTTTATACACAGTATCTAAATTGATTGAATTTCCATGCAGTTGGTAACTTTTCAAGTTCATAAGCATATCCAAATGATATTCTCCTAAGCGGTTTCTAAGTTTGTTTTTTATTTGATTCATTAGACTGAAACCTCTCTCACAGTCTGCACTAGATGCGAGGAATGTTCCTCCAATATCTAACAATTTTGCCAAATCAAAGAACTGTTCATTTTGAAGAGCAAATACTACCAATTGGACAAAATTTGATATCAATTTGGATTTTATTTTTTCTTGTACAGAAAATTTGAAATCATTAAATTGATTAGTTATGTCTGCAGCATTAGCTAAAAAATTGTGATATTTAAGACAAAGAGCATTTACATGTTCTATTCCAAATGAGAAATCACAATGTGAGATAGATGAAATATCAAACACTGACCATTCTTGTACTTCATTCTCTGGAAATCTATCCTCTAAATGGATGCATAAACAATTTATAAAATTCAACAAGGGCTGAGTATCCACTGTTTCAGTCTCTTCTTGCTTAAGTAAAGCATTTACTCTGTTACTTCAACAAGCATCACCTTCTAAATATTGATTCCTAATTGTGTTAATCTTTCCCCTGGCAAAACTGTAGCTGTCTAGTGGTGTCAAGTTACTTCTTTGCAAAATTTTGCACAAGGAAGCCATTTCTTCAAGAACATCAGCTAAAACATGCAGAGCAACCTTGATTGTTCCGTTAATTAATTTATTGCGATAATAATTAACAATTGGATCATTTGATGTGTCTTTTTCAAAATATGAAATAAGCCCTTCATAGTTTCTTATTATTGCCTGCAATGCAAAATGTCTGGATAGCCACCTAACTTCACTGAGCGGCCTAAAGGCAATAGCTTCATTTTCAGATGCCTCAACAATTTCTTTAAATTCATGTCTCTTTACTGAAGAACGAGAAAAAATTGTGTACACTGTTCTCATAAATGTATCAATATCTCTCATTAGTTTAATTTCCTTCCAAGTGTCAGAAATTCCTAGATCCTCACGGTGAGCCACACAATGTTGCTGGACAAGATGAGGGACTTCTAATTTCAGTTTTGCAGCAACACCGTTGACTTTGCCCAACATCACTGAGGCACCGTCAGAGGTGAACATTACCATTTTTTGGAGATCAAGTTTCTTTTCCTGATAAAACTGCTCAATAGCTAACAGGATAGAGGAAGCATCACAAGCCTGCAAATGAATTATTCCTCCAAAAAAGGTTTTGTATTCATGACAATCTTTGGGTCTAAATTTGAAGTAGAGAATAAGACATTTGTTAACACTTATATCAGTGCTTTCATCAATGGTCAAAGTGTGAAAATTTGCTGCTTCAATTTCGTTAAAAATGTCATGTTCAACAACAGAATTAATAATTTCCAGAAATTCAAATGCATAGTTTTTGCTTCGCCAGCTGTCTGGAAGCTCAACATATTTTTCGATATATTCATTAATATCTTGAACGGAATATAGAGAACTATTTATTTTAATAGCGAATAAAACACTATCAATAAGAACTTTAATCTGCTCTGGCTTTGCTCGTTTTCGTTCTCGGTCATCCGAAACTTTACATAGCATCCGAAGAATCCCTGTAGCAGGCAATGAATGATTTTACTGCCTAAGTTTGTGCACACCATTCAGATGCATTTTACTTGTTAAGTGGCGTTTCAAAAAATCTAATTTCCAAGCAACATCAAACTTCTCCCATTAGCAAAATCCCCAGCAATCTTTGCATCACGACAATAAATGCAAACAACTCCAGTAGCAGCGTCATACGTAAATATTTCACGTAACTGGATATTTATCAACTCATGTGCTTTTGGTGTAGATGTTGTCACTACTTCATCTAACCATTCATTTTTAAAGCAGCTAGCAGTTCGTTTTCGTTTTACTCCTTTTGAATTTGACATGGTATTAAAATCGAATAAAAATTTATTTTTAAAAACTTTGTTATTGTACAATGCACAGTAAATTAACAAGCACAAACTTTTCACCTCTGCATCTAGTTTTGAACTAAAACAATAAGTCGGTTGCCTTAAAGAGCTGAGGGAACTCACGAAAACGTTTCAAAGCGTTTTAAAACGACACTTAGAAGGCGCTAAATGTGGTTGAACTTAACTCTTAAAATGCTAACTAGATGCCAACTGGCTGGCTTATGAGGGTCTGCCATCAGCGATTAGATTTTTATTTTTGCGTAGCTTTTAAAGGAAACTATATTATATTGAGTAAGTAATTAGTATTACTTATTGCACATATATAAAATTGATTTTTACACAAGTATAAATGCCTATATCTTGCATGACCAATATTGACCAATTTTAGAAACTTTGGTGACTCATTTTAAAAAACAATCTGACAACCCTTATAGACTTTATGTCAGAAAAATTTCTAATTAACTGCATTAAAAATGTTCTTTTAAATTCTTGTTGTTTTTGGCTGCAAATCTTGGGTTTTGTTAAAATTCTCATTGGCAGCCCCGGTCGGGAAACCAACCTCTTAAAACTCTGTATAGCCAGAAAAAAAGTGAACGTTATTACAATGTAATTGTTCCATGAGCCAATACAAATCCATATCCCATACCAACAGCACACAATTACCATAGAGTGGTATATGTGCATAGCTACAAGGGCGGAAGAAGCGTGTGTATGTATTATATGTAGGTCGGAATTGGCTGTGTAGGGTAATAATTGACAAATAAAGTATTGTTATAATGAATGGTCGTTAACAATCCCAATAAAAGTTGATTGCAAATAATGCAGTTCTATTTTTGCAACTCTTGTTGATGACTAGCCAGTCAATCTCTGCAATTAATAAATTTAATTTAATATGAAAATCTTGTGTGCGCACAACTTTTTTCTTTGTGCACTACCTGTAAAAGATGTGTGCGCGCGCACACGCGCACAGCTTAGCGGGAACATTGGAAGTGAGTAATCTTAATGTTCAGTTGTTATACCGTGAAAGTCGGATAACCTGCGCATTCGTTGCGAGTCTGTTGTGGCAACACTTTTGTAAGAATTGCTGATGATAGCCAACATTTAATTTCTTGCGTTGTTTTCACTTCAGTTTTCGGTAAACACAGCGAGCGTCAAAGATCGGAGCAGCTCCACGCCTGGCATGAGAAACTCAACGACTTCCTTCTTCTACAACTGATGTAGCAACGCGCTGTCCAAACATCATTTCTGCTGCACCTCTACCAAAAGGTTTTCGCATCCCAATCTGCTTGGTACTACGAGCTTCAAGTCAAGTCATGCACAGCTTTCTGGCAAGAATTTTCAAAAAATTTCTTTGTTCATAATCTATTTTGACAAGTCGCTGGTTGCATTTCTGATAGATGACATAAGATGATTAGCTATAATCGTAAATCATGCAATAGAGCAAAGTCAGAGGCTTACGTATGGTTTATCGTTTCATAGTATACTCACCAAGCATTTCGTTTACAACCTTAAAGCTATCTCTGCTTTGGTTGTCGTATTAGAAAATATTTGATTTGGGTAGCTACGTCTGTTCAGCTTCTTCAATCATGGACATGGATGATTCCTTCTTTTAAAGGGAGTGAGAACATACTGTTGCGTCGCAATTCTACAAAATATTCGTCGAGTAAACACACCTATTTCTGGCGGTCTGCATGTTTCCAGACCGGAGCCCGTTGCTTCTTATAACAGTGTCAAATAAAGTCATGTTTTAGAAGTTCAATACGTTAGTTAACTCCATACTTGTAAAATGGTTATTGGTGATGACATTTCCTCCTGAGTTGATGAAAAAGTTGACTAGATCGATTACTGTTTGCTCGCTATAGTTTACTTTTCTGGGTCCATCTATTGGTTCTACTGCGTAAATTTTGTCGCGCGGCGCATCTGATGCATTGCAACCCAAAAAAAACCTTGATACTTTGCTTAGCGGGTTTAGATGGCATAAACAGAGTGCCTCAATAGTACATTATGATCTTAAAAACTTTTAAAATTTAATAAAAGATATAATGGGTTATACAAAAATCTTGTTGATGGTACAGAATTTTAACATAGCTTTGAAAAAAGCTGTTTGAGCCATAGGCTTTTCGTGACGCTCACATCAGTGGCAGTATCGCTTAACAAAGGAAGATCTAGAGAAAATAAGTGTTTTATGTGAATAATGATAATTAATTTCATGAATAATTATTCACATAAAACACTTATTCACTCTAGATCTTCACTTTTGACGCAAACCGCCACTGATGAGAGCGTCAGGAAAAGCTTGTGGCTCAAACAGCTTTTTTCAAAGCTTTATTATAATGGGTTATGTAAGTTTGTCAAAAGTTTACGAAAATATTCTATAAACTACTAAAAAAATTTTAATGTCCTAATATCTGATTGATTTTACCAATTCACTGGACATTAGACTTCAACGTGGGAACCACCAATTTTGAGATATTTTAGCTATTTTTGATACATTCTTGTGCGACACTTTGCTATAAATATTTTGTAATTAGTCCACATGATGCTTTAATCTGTTGTTCGAATTCTTCGAGATTTTGAGGTCTTATGAAGTAAATTGTGCTCTTAAGGAAACTCCAAAGAAAAAAGTCACATGAAGCTAAGTTGGGTGAAAAAGCGGCTTAACTGCCGCTGCATGACGAATGGATTTCCCTTGACGCAATGCATATGCCTTTTTAACTCCTGAATGTGTTCCTCTAAGCGTCCGCTCTTTGATCTCCCTGATCGTTGTTGCTTAAGCTACATATGCAGTTGCAATAAATTTACGATCAATTGCATAAATTGTTCGTCATGTAGGCGCTAAATTGATTTTAAATTCGTTTCTACTGTTTTGAAGAGGCGCCGAGTTTATCTCAACAAACCATACGCTTCCTGCCAAACAGCAATTTTGCCTCTCATTTCTTGAGTTGATCTTCCTGCTATTATGTGGATTGATGGAAAATGCAAATTATACCCAAAATTTAGTTGTTGTATACGCTGTGTTCTCTAAAAAAAATGAGTGCCCCATGATCAGCACCAGAAAAAA
Organism: Trididemnum clinides; assembly: GCA_963675345.1. Lineage (NCBI taxonomy): Eukaryota > Metazoa > Chordata > Ascidiacea > Aplousobranchia > Didemnidae > Trididemnum > Trididemnum clinides. Next base: position 3,863,165 of record OY776302.1, on the reverse strand, counting down.
AATCAAATTTGAAAGTGTATACTTACTTTTGAAACACCCTGTATTGTGAATGTGGTATGACCATTATACGAAAACAGTTGTTCGTCGACGGTGATCCTTTCATATGTCGTAAAGGCACTCTTCAAATTTTTATTCAGCATCGTCCAAACACATTTTAATAGTACAGCATTGCCTGTTTCAGCCCGTTGGGCATGGTTTTTTCACTTCTCAAATTAATAAATCTAAGCATTACTTTAGAAGCGGTCTCGTGACAAAGCAACCCATTAAGAGAAACATACGCAAACCATCAGATTTCCTTCTATCTTTAAGATTCTTTTTGTTACTTCTGTGTACGCCAGCAAAATACCACAAAATGCAACAAACTCTTGAACCGTGAATGGCCGTCGGATAATATTGGGATAACTTTGTGCAAGAAGATTTTTGCAAGCACGTACTTGCGTACTTTTTGCCCTTGGTGTTTGTTTCACGTAGAGTGAGGTCTCATATTTCTGATCTCAAAATCAATTTGAACCCTTTTTTCGCAGGAAACAGGTTGCTGATTTCTGCTGTTCTATCTATTGCTGCAAGATGTCAAAAGATCTTGCTTGTGCACTAACTGAAATAGTGAGTCACTACCCATTCAGCTCTATCTTAGTTTTATAAATGCTATGAACTTCTTGAGGCACAAGTTGATTCTTAACGCTTTCTTCTTCCCACTCTATGACCACGGCTTGCGCAATATCTGAGTCTTTTGTATGAGGAGCATTTCCTGGTAGTAGATATTCTTTATCATTAGATGCAATCATATAGGTCTTTTTTACGTTCAGAATCAGATTCTTTATGCATTCGCCGCATTTTTACAGCAGTATTTCTGCAACGCCACAAAAAAGATAGTTTAATGCTAACCTCAGTAAGCTAACGCACAACAGAGTACGTTGAATATAGTAGGCACTTTTTTGTTGAGTATATTGATATGATAAGCAGATATAATCGTTTTTTCCACAATTTTGCATTTGTAAACATAGGGTTTCGCTCCCCTTGGTAATCGGGCAGCCTCCTCGCAATACTCTAAATGTTAAAACCCGTGTATAACATATAAGCTGTTGATCAGGTTGAGACAAAGTCTTAGATTTGCTACACCAGAAATACAAGCTTAAAACTAACTTTATATTTCCCTGGATTACGACAAATGCTTGATCCTTTTTCCTGCTCACTCTTAACTTTGTATACAAACAACGAAGCTACTTAGAGTGCAGTGAATTGTAAAAAGAGGAAAACTCGACGCTAGTTGCCAAGACGAGCGATATGTAATTAAAAAAACACAATTGTTAAAAGAAAAAATCTTTTATTAATTATATTGTAGACTTAATTACAGTAAAAAATGTCTGTAACTGAATTATCATTCAAAAAATACATGCAAGTGCAATTGTACTTACGAGAAGTAAAATTTTTCCATCGGTTAAAGCAGTGGTGCCCAACCAGTCGATCGCGATCTACCGGTCGATCTTCAAAGCCTTGGAAATCGATCGCGGGTGATTTTTTACAGGTATAACAGTTTGCCAAACTAAAAGTTGAACGCTTATGTATATGTACATTTTTTTCAATCTGGCAACCCTGTTATTGTTAGCAACGCTATAGGTAACAGCTTTCTACTAGCGCAGGGGGTGTTTCTTTAATTTAATTAATTTCTTTTTTTAAAGTTGACACTTAATGCAATGACTGACGATTCTGATTATGCAACTTAAATCTGCAAAATTTTAACTTTAAAAATTTTCTTTAAAAACGTTTTTTCTAAATGAAAAAAAAGTTAAAAGAGCTGAAATCACAACTAGCTACACAACAGTCTATTTTTACCAAGCCAAACACGAGAAGTAAGGCAGTTAAGATAGCATCATATCGAGTTTGCCACGTTCTTGCCAAGTATAAGAAATCGTTTCAAGATGGAGAAATGGTCAAGGAAGAGTTTATAAAAACTGCTGATTGACTGTAAGGGAATTTTAAAAGCAAGGATGAAATTATCTCATCAATCAAAGACCTTCAGTTGTCGAGAAATACCGTAACAAGGCGATTTGAAAGAATGGAAACCTTGCAGCTCAGTTGAAGAGAGAGATTGTTAGCTGGGAATGGTATTTACTTCAATTTGATGAGTCAACAGACTCTGTGGATATGGCGCAACTGTGCACTTTCATAAGAATGGTGTTTGAGGACATGACTACAAAAAAGGGGCTCTTTTCATGTTGCCTCTTAAAGGACATACACGAGATAAAGACATTCCAAGCATTCATGAATTTTGCTAACAAAACCAAGCTGCCACTTGTCAAGCTTATTTACAATATAATTGATAGGGCACCCGCTATGGTGGGCAGTAGTAATTGGTTTATTGCTTTCCGCAAACAGAATGACTCTTATCCAACCTTTATTCATTATCACTGCTTCAACCATCAACAGGCTTTATGTGGGAAAGTATTAAATAAGAAAGAGGTGATGAATATTGCCATGAAAATTGTTTGCTCAATTCTTGCAAGAAGCCTGCAGAGAAGACTTTTCCGCGCTCACCTGGAAGAGGCTGAGGTAGAGCACATAGACCTGCTGCTCCATACAGATGTGAGGTGGTTGAGCAGAGGAAGATTTTTGGAAAGATTTGGGGAGCTGTTGCCTGAAATAAAAGAGTTACTCAAGCAGTTTAAAGATGCAGAACATGCACAGCTTGAGGATGAACAGTTGCTCCTAAATTTGGCTTTTCTCACTGACTTTACTGCACTGATAAATGAACTAAATTCAGAGCTGCAGAAAAAAGAGAAAAATATAGTTGACATGATCAGCTCTGTAAACCCATTTAAACGCAAGCTACAGCTGCTCTCAACCAAGCTGCAACGCCATGATCTGCGCGCTACTTTCAAAACGTAAATTCAGAACTTGTGCTTCAGAGCAAAATCACTGCACAGTTCAATAGTGCACGTTACATTAAGCAGATGCAAAGCCTGTCATCAGAATTTGAGAAGCGTTTCATTGACTTTGCATCAGTTGAGCCTATTGTCATCTACATGTGCTTTCCCATTTGCGACAGATATAGATGTGGACGACCTTGCCTGCAAAATTGGAGCACCCTTTCAGCTGAATATAACTGCAGTGGAAAATGAAATACTCTTCCCTTCAAAATGACATAGAGATAAAATCCAGGGCATCCACTGAAATAGGGAAGATCTTGGAACTGCTCCTAGAAGAGAAATATTCCATTATAAAAAGATTTGATTTTTGTATATTAGCTTGTTTTGAATCAACCTACCCGTGAGAATCAGTATTTTCTCGCATGAAGATAACAAAATCCAGACACAGATCGGTTATGACAGATCAACATCTTCTGGCTTGCTTGAGACTTGTAACCATCAGCCACTGCCCTGGCTACGAGGAACTTCCTACATCGCCCCAGTGCCAGGTGTCTCACTAACGTTAAAAATGAATGTATTTCCATGAAATAAATGTTATTTAAATATGTTTTTGGTTTAGTGCATTATGCATTATGTTTTTTATTCACTACATTATGTAAATGTAAGTTGTACGTGTAACTGAGATATACCGATAGACCCACCAGCATAGGCTCGGTTTGTTTTGTTTCACAGCTTTGCCAGATTGGTAGATCTCCAGAGACTGGAAAATGTAAAAGTAGATCCCATGTCAATAAAGGTTGGGCACCCCTGGGTTAAAGGCTAACAACAGTTCTAATTTTGTATGCAGTTGAGTGCTGTGAGAAGAGGGGTGGTCACTTAGATTTGGAACTAAAAATGTTTTTGAAACTACAATAAGCTGCGATAGACTTAAAAATGTTAAAATATAGTAAATTGATTGGGAAAATAGAAAACAGCGTAATTTTGTATTCTTTAAGACTATGAATCTCACGTAAGTTTAACGTCATGCCAATCAAAGTTAACAAGTTACATCGGCTGCTGTAATCAATCTTTTAGAAATGAAATTTACATGACATTTTTGTGAAAAAGAAACACATTCTGCTGAGATTAGTCGCCAACGTGGTCAAGTAGATTGGAGCGCCGCTTTGTGTCACAAATCATAGTGGAGTTTTCCGTTCTAACCTCATAATGTTGACGTTACAAAGTTCTTGGGAAAAGCATTTTACGACATTTTCATTTCGTTAATCGCTGTGCTTCTAATAAGCAAACACTGTGCCAGCATTGTTGTAATTCCAAGCTGGTCTAAACAAAACGGAGTTTTAGCAAAATCAACAAAAAGCTTTTCCGTAACCAAAAGATAAAAACTTATAACTCTACTCAGCTACTAGAAGCAAAGATGGAAAATGAAGAGTTTTTAATTTTCTGGCAAAAATCTTTGTGTTTCAAACTCCTTTGGAGTTACCAGTGTTAGAGGTGCTATGCATTTCTACCACAAGCACGGCAACCAAGCAGGGATAATTGCTCCGTCATTATTTCTGTGTAAACGAGTTTTGAGCAAGAGTGACCCTCCCGACACAGGAAGAATAAAATTAGAACGGAATTCCAATTGCTGAATGGACGTAAGAGAAGCAGTTGGTAATTAACTGTCTAAATGAGTATTGCAAAAGCACTAGCTACAACGGTAATGATTACTCATAGAAGCAAAATAACACAGCTGGAGGCCTCATAAGGCTAATTTACTTCACGCAATTTTATTTGTGATGGAGTTTCTGCCAGGAAATGGCATTTTAAAATTACTCTGCGTTTATTTTAATTTCTATTATTACCGCCTCAACTTAATTTTAACCGCTTTTTTGTAATTGCTTCAATCAAGCACTATAACATCAAACTTAATTTACCAAGAAAACGCTAAAAATGTAAACTAATCTAAATTTTTCTACCACATAATTCTTCTTTGTGAAGTAAGAACTTGTGGTTACGGTACAAGTGAAGTATGTGGTTACGGTACGTAGTAGTCATTACAGGAGCTGGCTTTTTTGGTTGTGTTGAAACACACGGGCAAGAAAACGTCTGTGATACGCTGTATAGTTTGAATGAGCCTCATGGAAAAGCATTGAAAGTCTAGATGACCCCTGATGATAGCTACCTCAAGAATTTTTTCGTCATTCTTGTGTTTACAGATTTGAAAAATTTTTGATTGTTGTTTTGCTACGCTATTGGCACAACAAGCTATTTTGCCACAACTTTTTGCTACGCTATTGCCGCAAAAAAGGGAATATCAAAGAATGTGCAACTACCAAGAAGTAAAACTAATGGCACACATATTATTAAAAGTTGAAAAGTGAGAGCTTCAATGGAGTGATGGTTTTATACTATTTTTTACCATTTTGTATACCATGCTTGAATGACTGAGTAATGAAGGACCCCACACTGAAATTTCTTCGTGATTTCTCCAGTTTGACCAAGCTTAATATAAAAATCCACATTACCGTCGGTGCCAGCAGTGTTTCTTTGTGAAGGGCTGTATAAACGAAAATACGGGGCGCACGCCTGCCTCTCATCGTAAGGCTAATATTATGCTTTTAACTTATAACGTGGTCCAATTCCGAGTCACGACGACAATGCTTTATTAAAACTCGGTTGTTCAAAACATCAATAAAGTTAAATGGCTGCAAGGAAAGAGGCATTTGCAAGGAAGTTTACCATATTGTGCTTGAGGTTAAACATCAATTGTTAAAAGCTGATGGTATTTCACTACTACAATAACCTACTGATTATCAATCAGATATATTACATAAAGTTTTCTGCTGCTGTAGCAATTTCTATTGCAGCCGCGTAGCACAGCCAGATGTTGTCAGGAATTTTCCCTCTCCGTAGCAATTACTACAGCAGCAGCCGTATATACCAATTATACCATGGCTGGAGAGCCGTAGTAAGAGCTCGGAGCTAAATCTGTAACTCTAGTGGAGCTGGATTTGCAGTCGGAGCTGAATCTGAAATTCTATGTGGCGGATCTGGAATCGGAGCTGATGTGAATCAATAAAGCTCCAAGTTATTGCAACAACAAGCTATAATGGTTGGTCATAGCTTTATTAATATTTGACAATTTTGATTATCATTATTTTTTTGATTTTTCCAATTTAACTGATTGAAATAAATCAAACAGATTAATAATCTTTCTTACTCTTATGATCAGGACTAAGGATCTGGAGTCGGAGCCTCAGATGCCTGCCAAATGCCTTGAGCTGTAGCTGGAACCAGAGCTGAATCTGTTGCCATGGTGGAGTTGGAGTTGAATGTGCAACGCCAATGGAGCCGCAGTTGGAGCCGAAGTTTAAACTTCAACTGGCTTAGGATCTGGAGCTGGAGCCGTAGCAAAAATTTGCAGGCTCCCTGACTCTGGTATATATCACATTTGCAGGGCTTTGCAGTTAATTAATCTTGATTTGTGCGAGTTAACTTGTTGAATAATCCAAATCAGTATCTCAACATAGTGGCAGCAATAACTTTTGAATGTTAATACCATAAATCTAAATCTTAAATTGATAAATTTAGGTTTGAAGTTCCATCACGTACATTTTTATTTCTCAAACTAAATAGAAGAAAGAAAAGCAAAAGTTGCAGCTAGAATAAGAAGTGATACAAATTTATTTAGTAAAGAAGACCAAAATGTGAAAAAGTTCTGGAAGTATTGTTTGGTGGCGGTTTGATTTCTTTAACAGTACGAAACTTTAATAGGGAAAGTTTGATCTATGACGAGCTCGCATTTTGTTAGTGTAAGGCTAACAATAAGCACGCATGTGATGTGAGTTATGAATATTTTTCTCGCCGCAAATTCTTGTCGTGGACACAACACAACTTGCAATATTATTGAGTCTCGCAGCTGTCAGCTACTGATAAACAACCAGTGCTCGTTGACTCATAATAATATCGAGCGGTGTTTGTTGACCTTTGGTCGACAACCAGAATTCTCATGTGAAAATTTTTCTTGTAAGGCTGCGACGATTGTTTGGGTTCTCCGAGTGAATTGGAAAGTAAAAAAGTTAATTTTATAACCATAGCGATCACACATTTCCAGTCGCTGAAACGGTTTTTAAATACTGAAATTGTACAGATGATAATGCGATAAATACAATGTATAGTGGAGTTGATGCAAATGAGAACGCTCAAGAAAGAATGATTTATCACCCCCATGGTGCTCTTAATAAAACGGATTGGTTTGATACTTAAGGCTAAACAGAAATTTTGTAATAAAGTGCAAAATAGAATCAAAGATTGTGACACTGTTTCGACCTATCAGGTCTCTTCAGTGCAGTTGGTGACCGACGAGAAGCTAGAGGCTTTTGACCTTCCACCAAGTGGATCTAGTTTAGATCCCGCAAGTGTGGCGGTCTAAGCTATGCTTTATTAAAAGCCTCTATCTTCTTGTCGGTCATCAACTGCACTGAAGAGACCTGATAGGTTGAAACAGTGTCACTGTCTGCAGTTTTGCTAAGTGCATCGCTAGCCTCTTGCATTACTAGAATCAAAGATCTTATTCAACTAATCGAATACCAAATGAGCCGATAATTAGGTAAACTGTACAATGATCTTATGATCTTTGTATCAAAAATCGCGCATACTTGTTACGGTGGGCGTAAGCCATTGCTTGAACCCATATTGTCAGTTTTAATGCAATCGCCAATTTTACACGGTTATGCCGTATGCAATGTGACGCTCTGAGTGTTCACTTTGCATTTTTGGATTACAAGTCTTACGCGCATTCTACTGTGCCACTCCTAGACAACTTTGGTCGAGTCATCTAGTTTGTGAAAAACAAACATTTTTACCATGAACACTGTAATCAAGCTGAGAAAACTTCAATGAAAGATTTTCTCAAAAAAGCTTTTTTCGTGTGTTCAACTCCTGGTCCATTTCGCCATCAGTGCCATGTAGACCTTGTACCGCTGAGTTACTTTATATGAAATAAAATTTACTGCATGAAACTTAATTGCATCGAACTACATTTTTCAGGGAGATATATCTACAAAACTTTCGCCCTAGGTGTCGCGAAAAAACTTTTAATCCTAGCACGGCACTGGTACACCTAAAGATTTAGCTATGCTATATGCGTTCAAACATGTAAATAAAAAATTCAAGAAATGTAATAAGTGCGCTAAATATTAAATACAGTGCGTCAACTTATCTTCATGTGCTGGTTGGTTGACGCAATTTTTCCGAAATCTCAAAACGCAATAACCAACCATATCCTTGATTGCAAAAGTCCGTAATTTTGTCTCAAAGCAGCAATGTGAAATGACATTTGATGAGTAAAAATTTGACAGTAATTGATAAAAGCAACAGACTAGTTTTCGATATTATCTAAAACATGAAAACATTGATTTCAAAGGAAAAGAAAACATTATAGGGTTTTTAGGCAGTATGCGGAGGTACAAATTTTTTGTTGGCATTGTCAGAAAAATTCCGACTTAAAAAATTTAAGAACTTTTGCATTAAGGAATTCATCACTGCTGCTCATTATGTATCCCATGTTGTTTCAAGACAATAAAACATTTTATCAAACTGCAAGTTGAGTAAAAACTACTTCCAAAATTATAAACTTTGGCTTGCAGCACAATTCAATGCACTAATAAATTTCTTATATCACACTTTTTTGCATTTAATGGGTTTACAAGTGATCAAAGGTTTCCATAACACCAAAAGAGCCTCCAGCGCGTATTTGTATTTAGCATGTTTACAGTCATATTGCCATCTGTGGAAACAGCTAACCTAGCAAACAATAACGCCGCTATTTCAGGTCATTTAAATTTATTTCAGATTTTGAACGTGTCGTGAGATCTAAACTATTACCATCGGTTCACAACGTTTACGTTATTTGTTAGTTTGCTTTGCTTTTGTTATTAGTCACCCAAGGCATCATAATCACAATTTAATCAAACAAGTATTTCTTAAAAATTTGTAAGTGCTACAACTAAAATGTCAAATCCATATGAGCGTTACCGGGTAAAGTAGTTTTCTTTCGTGATTAGGAGCAATGCAATTTTTTGTTTCTTATTTTGCAAACGCAGAATATAGTCTTTTGAACCCTGAATAAAGATTACATCAAATTAATGTGCGTGATTTGTGAAAGAATGTTTTGCAAGAAGCAGGTTTACACGCAAGTTTACTTCTTGGCCAAAAATGAATGAATCTTCTTTTATTTTGAGCATTTATGTTGTTTTAAATATTTTTCAAATTTCAAATATAAACAAGAAAAAGTGTGCAATCATTTCAAACAAAAAACGACGCCATCACTCCCCTCAGCTTTTTTTTTATGAAAACAAGCCACAGTGCCGTTCACTTATTTGCTTCAAAGAATTGTTTAGCAATGACAAAGCAGACTGCCATTGCGTTTAGATATGAGCGAAGTGCATTTTGCTATTGCTTTGGATTTCCTGTTCTTTCTAAAAAATATCAAAATACGCCCTTCGTAGTCCTACAGAACTTTGGCACAGTGTCCCTGTGATTTCCAATAACGTGATTAAATCAGGCATTGTTGATGCCAGAATTTTTGTCCGCACCAGATCTACTGATCAATGTAGTCAAACTCGTTTTGGTTTTCAGGAAATTATTTGTCAATTCACGTATTCTATACTGCGTTCAGAGGATTAGTAAGAGGAAAAGCATGCGTTACTTTTTATTTCGTTTATCAAATCAACCTCCCTATAAGGTCTTGGTAAATCTATGTCATTGATACAAGATTGATGCAATTTCCTAGTGCGTAATGATATGAGACATTAATAGGATTAGAAAAGCATTTCGGGCGTTCGAAAGCAATGGATTAATTTAATAAAGATCTTGTGTCTAGAGTTTGCAAGCAACATCAGCCATATCAAACGTTATGCCAGTGGTTCCAATCGTTTTCAATGCATTCCTCTTCTGCACGTCTTTGAAATCTTTTGTTTGTTGCATTTTAGAAATGAAATAAAAAATGAAAAACTTTGATTTATGCAAATTGTGCTTCTTAAATGCAAACGCGCTTCTATGTAAAGTGGTAGTAAACAACGCTAGAGTTCGAGTTTTTACAAATGAAAACGTTTAGTGTTATCTAAGTAATTAGTCAATGTATTTATCGCATAATATTGGTTTTGTAGAGTAAGACAACTGAAAAGTAATCGTTGTTAAGCGTAAACAATCGTTAGGCGGTGTCTTACCCAGAAGCTTAATTAATGACGCGTTCGATTCTTTTTTTGGAAAATAGTTCTGGTATGTGGTAATAGTTGTCGTAATTGTCTGGAGTTAAGTAATTGTGATTTCTTTGTTTTTAGAAACGGGTGTTTTAAGAAAAGCATACTACACCGAATCCTAATTGTGTCAAATTAAGTTCATTAATCAATCATTTGTTTTCGTAATTCGAAATACATAATCAGAATTTCAGTTTTCCGTTATTGAAGCTATTTCTCTGTTGATTAAAATTGATTTTTAATTTTTACGATTTTACGAGTCCAAGACCAGAAGTTTGCCTTGTCGATAAAATTTTTTTAGTATCGCTGGAAAAACACTAAGTGAAAATCAATTGACAAAAACTTTGATTTAAATGGAAATCTTGTATGCTAGCGTAAAAACCAGCTTTCAATTCAAATCTTAATCTTCTGCATATTATTGATTGAAATGGGCCATTTTTGGCACAAGTTTTTAAAACCGACTGGTAGGCGTACCATCGTTCTAGCCTAACTATGTAAAGTGGGATGAGTTATTTTCACTAAGCTGTTTTGTTGTATCTTTTGGTTTTTAACAAGTTCTTGGTAATAGAAGTACAGTTTGAACCTTCTCCAGTGTTGGATTTTTTGTAGTTTGCTTTATCTGTCCAAACACACAGTGATTTGTTACCAAACCAGTTACTGTATTGGTCAAGTAAGTAGCAAAAAGGGCAATTCCCTTCTCAAGAGGTCTTAATACCTGGAAACGGGAAATCTAAAAGGGATTAAATGCCGGGAATTCCCGAAACCGGGATATAGGTTTGAAAACCCTATTGCTTAAAATAGAAAACTGTCTGAAATTTGCTGTGCGCTATACATGTATTTAAGAAATCGTACCCTGCTTACACTTGGTGGATTCTTCAAATTATTGGTGTTGTTGCCACGAGGCTAAAATATAGAAAACAATGCCACTTGAAAACTCATCAAATAACGGACATTGATTGATTCTATACTTTAGGTCTTTATGAGTTGGATTAAAAATATTTAATAGCAATGTCGTCATCAAAATGTAAGTGAAGTTAATTTATGTTGATGTCAAATTCATATTAAATGTTATTGTGAAAAATATTTGCAATACAGGCAATAATTTTTATTCAGATTTTACGATTTCCTTTTACAGGGAGTCTTCGGGTTACGACGGTCCCGACTTACGCTGTTTCGAGGTTACGAACGCGCCCCATAAAAGGGAAAATGCCCCTGGACACCCTGCCCAGCTGGAAGACTTTTACCCTAATGTCAAAAAGGTTTACCTTCCACCTAATACCAAGATCTTTTTACAGCCCACGGACCTAGGAGTAATTGCTTCTTTCAAGGCCTACTACCTCAGAAGGACAATTGCTATGGCATTACAGGCAACAACCCTTTACATCAGCTGCCTCTATTGCTACAGAGCCTCCACCGTCTACCGCAGCTGCCTCTACTATTCCAGCTTCTCCACCATCTTATTAACATTTACTTTAATCCATGTGATATGGAATTGCTTTCTCTTTTTCTGATCAAGTACTTTTTTTACATCATTTTTTACCTTTTATTATAGTGCAATACTTTACAGTACAGTACGTATAGAGTAATTTATTTATAATGTTCCGACTTACACTGAAATTCGGGTTACACCGTGTCATAAGAACGGATCAACGTCGTAAGTCGAGGACCCCCTGTATTCAGTAATTTTGGCAAATGGTGGTTTAAAGTGATGAAGTCATCAAAGCAAAGTTTAACGTCGATTTTATGATAAATTAATTTCAAATGCTATTGCATGCCTTTTGTTAGGAATTTTATTTCATGTCGATATTTTTGGAAAAGAAATGTTTTCACTCATATGATAGCATAATCAAATCATCACCAAATAAAGTGTTAAAAAAGTATCAAACTCGTTTAACTGCAATTTCTGATATAGATGCGTATGTCAGTTACCATTTCCATCAAAATATTTTCTGGTAGGCATGAAAACCATCCTTTTGAATTGTTAGTAACATAAGTTGTTGAACACGAAATGACGGGCTACGCAATCTATCAATGGTTTGACACAAAAAGTTTGATGCATTCGTGGCAGAAGAATTGCATATAATTTGGAACCGCATCGAAGCATAAATTTTCATTACGTATTGTGTTAGTAAAAGCAAAGTTTCAGAAGAATATATCTTCCTTACATAAAGACGCGAAATTCTGCTTGTGGCTTTGAGTCAACGAAAATGATAGAGAGCTCTAGTATTGCGCGGAAGAACAGTGTGATTTTTATCACCTTTATAAATAACAGAATAGATTTTTAGTAAATACATTTGATCAGTACTGCAATCATCGCAATTATCTTTTATACTTTTTGCCTCAAAAAGTTGAAAGTTTTGTCAATGGTAAGATTTTCTCACTTTTGCCATTCCAATCCAATATTTACAGAAAATGAAGAAGGCATGGTGGTCTTTCTATAAAGTTTTGTAAGCAGATGTCGTAGTGGAAGCTCATATGCATAAAGCTGACAAATTAACTACTGTAATAGTTTGCCAGTTGCTTTTTCCAATTGAGTTACAACTTCATTCTTTGAACAGGTGTTCAGTTTCATCACAGTCAATTGCCCTCAAATAGCAAAAATCCAAATAAGAAATGTCAAAATTAAAGCACTCCTAAATTCCACGTGCACTATCTTTAGATAAACCAGTTTTTCTTGCATTTTTTACCGTTGCTATTTTTTTCTTGATTTTTATACTTTCATGATAATGTTGTTGTTGTTATCCATTCTTTTCCGAGGGATGGTGGCATGGCGGAAGACCATGGAGCCCCAAAAGCCGGGTAACTCCCCAGGGTCTGGACCAGAGGTCGTAGAGAGACAGAGAGTCGCCAAAGAGTGAGCGGCGCAAAAAGTCCGTAGCTGGACAGTGCAGAATGAGATGAGAGGTGTCCTGGGACGAGTGTCTGCAGACGCTTCAGTAATGATTCTCAGTTCTGCCAATTATACAGAGATAAGAGCTTAACAGATGGCTGTGTCCGTGTCAGCAAAAACGAAAGAGCACACAGCGAGCGTGACGAGGGAGCACAAGTTCCTCGGTGGAAATCTAGGAAACCTGTATGTCGAAGAATTTAGGTGAGACAGTACCCTGCAATCCGACAAATGGCAAGAGTGGATACGAGAGAAAAGAGGAGAGAGACTACAAGGGATTGCAGAGGACACGAGTAGCGCTACCAGTCTCGCCCGTTTATCACCCGCGTCGTTTCCAGGGAGAAACGAGTGTCTGGGGGCTCATTGCAGCCTGATAGTACAGGAGGAGAGAGAAGACAGTTTCTGCCAGAGAGATTGAAGCAGAAGAAAAGACTGAGGAGAGGATAGGTTGGTGAGGACAGAGCGAGAGTCAAAGAGGAGGAGAGGAGAAGTAACAGACTTGTTGATGCTGTCAACACCAGCAAAGAGCTTGCAGAATGGCCCAGGCTTTGGCAGAAAACTTTGAGCGTACTGGACCTTCCGCAAAGGAAAGAGTAGCCTCGATGCCACAAAGAGAATAGTACGCCAGAGCCGCCTTTGCCAAAAGAAAAATTAACAAAGCTGTCTTTCCAGAGCACTAGATCGTGAGGTGAGAGAGAGTCAAAGTGAGCGAAAACCCCATCTTCACGAGAAAGAGGGAGATTAAAACCAGGGCATGGAGAGGAAAGGGTGGACTCCTTTGTGAAGGAAGGCAGATTCCAAGGAAGAAAAGAAGGGCAAGCAAAAAGAGCCTCTCTAGGGGAAGTAAAAGTAAAAGTAAAATCATGAACGGGTCAATGGACGCAAAAACCTTTCAGGACGATCTGCAGAGTCTTGGATTTCCTCCAAGTCTAGCCAAACCTGAAATGGAAAAGGAGGTTGAAAAAGGAAGAGCCCACTTATTAGGTAAAAGAGTGATATGTGTCAGGGTGACTGGTAGGGGAGCTAGAGAAGCCAGTGATGGCGCGACTAGCCGCTCGGTTGAGGCATTCCAATTTGGTGATATTGGCAACGCTTTAGAAAGGAAACCATCCGGGCAGCATATGCGAGAAGTGGCCGATGAAAAACTTTGTACAGAAGAGAAAAGGACTCCTTAGATGAGACCCTTGAGGAAGCAGAGATACAGCGTAAGGCCTTGAGATTTGGGAAAAACTTGGCCTTTAGCGAAAATACATGTTTAGAAAAGTAAAGAGTGCGGTCGAAGGTGACCCCAAGAAAGATTGGAGTTGGATTGAAACGGAGGTGGGAGCCGAGTAAGAGGATGTTGGGTTGGTGGGGATCCACTGAGAAGAAGGAGGCCTCACATTTGCTCGGATTGAGAGGAAGACACCAGTACTCCGATCAGCGCTCCAACTGAATCAGAGTTCTTTGTGTGGCTTCCACCGCATCGCGGACCGAGGGGAGGAGGACCGAATGACCAGATCGTCTGCGTAAAGAGAGCAGCTGACGGAAGAAGGCAGAAATTAGGTAGGTCGTTGATAAAGAGAGAGAAAAATACAAGGCCAAGAACGGATCTTTACGGAACACCTCGATGAACTCGAAAAAAGCTGCTTTTGTGATTTTGATAAACCACGCAAGCGCGCCTGTCAGAAAGGAAAAATTGAGTCCAGCAAGCAAAGCAAGGAGAGAGCCAGCCAAAATGAGTTTATGGAAAAGGGCGGGATGCCAGACAGAGACAAAAGCCTTCGAGAAATCAATAGTAGAGAGAATCGTCCGAGACCCCTGCCTGGGTTTGTTAACACTAGAAGGACCAGGTTTTTCAACTACCTACGACGATACGTCAAATACCTCAATTGACGTTTGTGTAGAATAATGCAATATTGAGGTCTTTAAAAATAATATTAATGCGAAAATAACTTTTTGAACAATTTAAGAGCTGTTTTAATGTCGTTTGCTGCACATCAAATCGCTAAGGGATAAAACGTGAAGGTACAGGAACAATGGCCTTCTCTGCATTTTTCAGACAATATCAAAATTGAGCAAATTTTTAAAAATATAAACAGTTGATTAAAATTTAACAAACAAAGACTTATATTGGCGCATAATAGAGTTACTTAGTTTGGCCCACTTCAAAAGTTATTTGTATTTATATAATACATCCAAGCTTTTACGAATTACAACGCATTTAATGGCAATTAAACAATACTAACAATCTAGCAACAAACGTTTTTATGACATGCACAATCACGATCGTTTTTTCGCACATTTTCCGCAAACAGGTTTGACACGATTGTCGCAAACATCTGTTGTTCTGTTTTTGCATTGTCAGGTCGAGCAGGTTCGGCGATATTTAGAAGGTGGAGATTGGATGTTTGCTTCTCTGTTTTCTGTTTGAGTGCTATTGGGAACATTACCAGTTAGCTCTTCACTAATCTTTTGCATATATTTTCTGCGAGAGATGCTTGATTTGCAAAGTTTTTATAGACAATTCAACTGTTTGTAAGAGCCAGGTCTATTATATTGTAAAAAACGTGTATTGGCCACCGTCTGCTTGCGGTCTTCACCTAATAAATTCTCGTCATTTGATGGAGAACATCTACCCCAAACTTCGTTTTGTTGTAGAAAAGAACAGACTCTGATTTTTTCTTTGGTTTATTTTCTTTTTGAATAGAAACGCTTGGATGCAAGGTGCTCAACATATTGACTGATTTTAATTTTTTGCATTGATAGGAGGTGATGGTCACAGCAATATCTTCTTTTAATTTTGCAATGACGGTGTCGTGCAGCTTTCGCTTAGTTTTCAGAATATTTGGAATTTATTTTCGATTATGGCCAATTCTACCAACAAGACTGCAATTGTTCTGAGCAAGTTTCACAGAAAGAGGCAATGACGTAAAGTAATTGCCGCAAGTGACATTGTAGCCCTTTTTGAATAGTGGATCTATAAGTTTCAGTACGATATCAGTGGGTACACTAACATCATTACTTCTGGCTTCATTTTTTCCTAAATATGGAAAGCCATTGTAAAAATACTTACTTTCCATATCCACAGCCATCCAAACTTCAAGCCAAATTTGTCTGGCTTATTTGCCTATTTGCCATGTACTGTATAAATTTACAGCGAGTTTGCATGGCAGTAGCTGTTTGAAAAACGTTTGGAATGTACGCTTTTTGGCAATTTTTAACAAAAGGAATCCATATGGAAGATGCCAAACAAAATTTATCATACTCCAAATTTGTTCTTCTTTCACTTTTTAAGTCAAAACGAATGTATCTCATAATTTTCAGAAATTTATTACGTGGCATTGTGCTATTGAACAATGGGCAGCCCCAAACGCTATCCCACATGCTTTTGATAGGCAAGTTTCTTCCACCAATTGCCCCTCGAGCAATAATTAAGCCAAAAAATTTCTCTAAATTGTCTAAGCTTATTGTCCAGTTGGGGTTTTTTGTGACTCGGTATGCTTCAGCTTCAGTGCATTTTTGTATGTTTCTCAACATCGGCTCATTGATAAATATTCGCAAAGACGAAAGAGGATCGTTGAGATTTACTCGGGATACAGAGTATGCAGTAGACCCTGGTCGTATTTTAACTACATTTTGTTTCTGCATACGGCTTTCAGAACGTTGAAAAGGATCCAATATTTGCCAACGTGATCCATCTTGACTAACTATATCTTCATCAGCTGCAGCAATGACTTTACTTGGGCTTTCATCATCTTCATCACTGGCGCTAGAGTCATTACGAGGCTGAGCAGCATCTTGACATCATGGCATCTTGAATTGGCGAGAGCGCAGGATGTGAATCAATTTGTACCGTTTGTATTATGTCCTTAATCTCATTTACATCACTATCCGAAAATTCACCATTTGAAGTATCAGAAGGAATATCATGAAAAATCTTCAAAGCCTCAGTTACGCTAAGATTACGTGCTATTTTTATTTTGATGTAAAATAACTGTGCACCTGCAAAAATGCAAAGAGTATATTCTATGTTGCTTTTTTTACTACTTAGCGTCTTGTTACCCTCTCCACTTTTACCACAAAAGGCATGACAACCCGAGCAAATTTAACCCACTCAATCAATACAAAATCAAGTCTTCTGTTCTCCTGTATTTTTTGGCCCTAAGTTTTCTATTGCATTGCACGGTCATTGTAGCTTAGTACTACGAGAATCAAAGTGCAATAAATAGATTTTAGCTTTACCGAATCAAAAAAGTTTTCTACATAATTACCAGTTGTTGGACAAAACTTCAAGCTGGAAAAGAACAAAGCAAGCTATCAACATCCAAAAATAGCTGTCGGCCACATCAACAGACTTTTAATCGGTCTTTTGATGCTGCTGATAACAATTATTGTTTTTCTTTTTGTTTGGTAATGTTTTGGTGTAGCTGACAGTAAAAGCTGGTAGTTTTGCCTCGCATTGTTTCTTGTTTGCTTGAATTTTAATGAAAAAAATGCATCTGGCGTCAATTGACGTACTTGGTCCTTCTAGGTAGTACTACTGATTATTTTGCAGCTGAACAACTCAATGCGTTAAAATTGAAGTGAATTAAGCGCTTCATAGAAAGAACAAAAGTCAGCAAAAAGGAAAAGAAAATATTGTAATTGCGCTAATTTATCGGCATTTGAAATCTAATAAACGTCAATTGACGTACTTGGTCTTTTCTAGTGTTAAACCCATCCGAAATGAACTGAGAAAGATAAAAATTTGATCTAGAGTAGACCGTCGAGGGCGAAAACCGGCCTGGCGGGGAGAGAGAATGGAATTCGACTCTAGAAAGAAATGTAGACGCGATAGAATGACGCGTTCAAAAGGCTTTGACACGCATGAGCGGAAAGAGATAAGGTGGAAAACAACAAGGGAGTCGAAAGAGTTTTGCATCTTATGAATGGAAATAACAAAAGATGTCTTCCAGAATGGAAGGAAAGGAATGCAAAGTCCAGGAAAGATTAAAGATGTAAAGAAGAAAGTCCGTGTCAGAGCTAGGAAGGTGCTTTAGCATGGAATAAGCAATTTTGTCTGGGCCAGAGGCAGTGGACGAGGAGAGGTTGGAGGCAGCCGCAAGAAATTCAACGTGGGAGAAGGGTGATCAGAAGGACAAGTGAGACTCCTTTGAGCACGTGGCTCGGTGTAGCTCGCAAAGGTAGCCTCTGGCTCTGCTGCGTAGAGCCTTTGGCTGAGAGACAGAAAAGTGAGATCTCAGGTAATCGGCAAAGACCAAAGCCGATTTCCTGGAAGAGGAACAGTTCGAGAAGTTGGGAGAGGAGGAAGACGAAGAAGAACCAGCGATATAGCGAAGAAGAGAGTATACAGATTTAGGGTTAGATTTGGGCGAAAGAGAAGAGCAAGTTGTTTGCCATGCCTCAGCCTTGGCCTTGGCGATGACAGACGAAGCACGTCGGAAAGCAAGATGTAAGCCTAGCGATCTTCATCACTTCCGTTAGCGGCAGCGAAAGCCTTCCGTTTTTGACTAATCGCTTCTTCCACTTCCGCGGACCACCGGGCTTTAGGATGGCGTTTGATGCGACCGAAAGGAATGGAAAATTTGGCCGCATTCAGTGCCAGAGATGTAAAGAGAGTAGCAGCAGAGGAAAGAAAAAGTGACGAGTATCCTTCTGCATACGGACAGCGAGAGTCAAAGTAAGAAGCAAAGTTATTCCAGCGAGCTTTTTAAAACTGAAAGAGGGAGGACGCTCGTTGGGGTGAATAACTGGGGAGAGAGAGAGAGAGAAAAAATTGGTAGGTGATCAGAACCCAGGTCCTGAAGCACCTCCCATGAGCAAGAAAGGGCGAGAGAGGAGGTAGCAAAGGAGATGTCAGGGCAGAAGCGACCGCCAGAAGAGCAATGGAGAAGAGTAGGTATGTCAGGGTCATTGCGGGGAAAGAGGTTGGAAGAGATGACCCAGTCGAATACTTCCTCCCCACGGGCATCGGAAGTACCTCTTGAGTCCCAGACGGGGTGATGTCAATTGAAGTTCCAGAATAAAGAGGTTTCTGGAGGAGGAAAGGGTGGAGGGAGAAAAGGAGTCGGTTCTGCCATTCGTGGGATAAGAGCGAATGGGGGGAGCGTAAACATTAAGAAAAGAGAGCATGGAAGAATTGCTTAGAGAGATTTTGAACCATACATATTCAGAGTAGAGGTCAAGCGAGGAGAGAGAGGAGGTAGAAAGTTTAGTGAAGGATAAGCTCTGCCTGATAAAAATGATGACGCCGTTGTTAGCGTGCGTGAAATCACCAAAGAGAGTGCCAGAGCGTGAATGGATGCGATCAGAAAGCAGAGCAGAGAATTCAGGCTTCCTGAAAGAGGAAGAAGAATTATGGTTAGATTCCTCGATACAGGTAAGGTCTACAGGATGGAACGAAAGAAATTGTAGCAATTCAGTGCTCCTGGCTCGGAGACCGCCAGCATTCCATTGAAGAATCCTGAAGCAGTCAGGGGAGAGAGGAAGCAGGAAGTGTAGAAGGAAAGCCAGGAGCAAGAGACGGTAGTGAGAAAGCAAAGGGAGAAGAAACAAAATGGGGAGATGGGGGATAAGAGGTTTGAAGGCGAGGGTGGGGCGGGAGTGCTGCATTAGCAGAGGGAAAGCTAGATAGAACAGTGGAAGTATGCAGGTCGGAGGAGTCCAAGGAGAAAGTCACAGTGTGACAATGAGGTGTAACGGTGGACGTCACAGTGGAGAAAGTCACAGTGTTACAGGCAAGGACGCAGCAGGGGAAGAGCTCCAGGAGTGAGAGCTGCCAAGAGTTCTGAATTTGGAGAGGGAGAGTCGTGAGCACCTTAGATGGACCCATTTGGAGCAAGTACAGCATTGAACTGACATACCCCGCCAGGTCACATTTTCAACGCACACTGAGGAAGGATAAGTGGATCCATGGCTGGGATGAACCTTACCGCTCAAGGGAAGAAGAAGGGGGAGACGAAGACGGGCATGTACAAGGAGGAGAAGGGAGAAGACAGATGACCAATTTTAGAGAAACTGTGTGCTGCATTTCTGCGGTCGTTCAGGGGGCAGCACGGCAAAAAAATGGTTCGAGGAGAGTGCCCGGGGTAACTGGGACCCTCGGGAAGGCCAACAGCCTTTTCGACCCAACGCAAACGAGGTCGGAGAACGCACCACCACATTGAGGCGGCTGTTAATTGGTGCAGGTTAATGATAATCGGTGCCAAGCATTAACATTTTTGTAATTGTTCTTTGATCCAATATAAAACTACACTTATTGCAAGGGTCTTTTTTAAGCGCTGTGTGGTTACAAAAATTAAAGTCGGAACATTTGATGTACAAGCAGCTAGGTCAAACAGTTTTTTTGCTTCTCGTTGAAATATTTTTAGCTTTTCCTGATATGGTTTGTCAGCTCTAAAACTGTAGTTGCATAGAAGCTTATAAATTGCTTATGTTAGCCTTGTAATATATGACTTTGATGCGTTTTGGGGATACAGTAGAAATAGAAGCAGTTTCCTACAAGGCAAGCAGGAAGCATGTCACTTCGTTGCAAATGTCATAGAAGACAGGTTCTCTTTCACGATGATTGCCAAATATTCATTTGCTCATTTTGGTAAGCTCTGATAGCATCTGTATTTGTTGGCAACGTTAGAGATGGCAATGGTTTGGGTTGACCATGCAATTGGACAATCAATACTTTTCCTTGTTAACCTACTCATATTTTTCTCAATCAGTTCTAATAAAGATAGTGACTTTCTGGATGAAATATTTTCAGACTGGCTGAAACCCAGCTAGCAGTTCAAAGTATGGAAGCTAAATTTTCCAGCCATCATGTACAACTGGCTAAAATGCTAAATTTGACTAACCCGAAATGAAGCACGCTTAGTTAAGTTGCTACAATTGTAGTTATTGTATTGATAGATCGTTAGCTGCATCAAGAAATATATTAAAAACGAAGCTCAACTCCCATTGATTTCGGTTTTGTTGAGCTCATGTTATGTAGACCGTCTTGATTTTATCATTTGCATCTTAGTAAGATTTTGGATGCATAAATTTGTAATTGTTGGATTTGTCAGAGCCGTGATGATTTGCCGTGTCAGCGCGACATGTAGCGGTATTGTTTTAGCTGATAAATCTTTTTTTTTTAAAGACCGGTGTACACAAAAGTTTTTCTAAATCATAACTCAGCTGTGAAAGGCGCTGGTAGCAAGCAATAAGTTGTGAGTTAAATACTCGATAAGTTTTTGATCATTTTATGATGTTGAAGGATGGAGCGCTAAATTGAGCATCGCGCTTGATTTTTGTCGGAAGTCAACACGTCAAGCGTTTAATATTGCTTGAGTATAAAAAGACACAAAATGGATTATAATAACACTAAAGTAAACTGGCGTAAAGTTCAAGGGTAGAATTTTTATTGGTTTTGAAACCTGAAACAATCACGCTCGGCTTTTTTGTTGCTTTATTGAAAGGCTGTCGACATAACAGCAGTTTTATCGAGCTTAAATCTCCAGGTATGAAGATATACTAGAGCAGATCGCATTACAGCCAGATCAAAGTTATTGGTGCGTAATGTACAGCTTAGATGCTGTTAAAGAAAAGTCACAGATGTAGCCAAAACACTGAAAAGTAATGGGCAGATTTCTGAAGGACCACATCATAGCATTTCTTTTGTCGCGCCATTTTAGTAAAAGTAATGCTGCCGTTGTGGGCAATAGAAGTGTTCAAATATGGGTGATGTTGAAAAAGTTAATCTCTCCTCTGTTTAACTCGTACTTCAAAATCAAAAACAAGTTTGTGAAAAATATGCCATTTTTTTAATCCATGGCTATCGCACGTGATGGTAAAACATGTAGTTTGAAAATCTAAAACTAAATATCCTTTATAACGCCACAAATTGTTTAACTCCCAACAACGCAAAATCGAAAACAGGTAGGAAAATTAAAATTACTTGCAACCAGGGATCCCAGTGCTTGAGATTTTCCCAAGGTTTTGGGATTTGGCTCTAGCCTTGCGATCTTGGGAAGAAACTCCGAAAAAGGTCAAAATCTTGAGATCTCAAGTAAAATCACGTCTAAGGAACAAATTGTTAGTTTATCTATTAAAAACCCGCTACATCGACTAACAAGTTTATGACGATAATTTGAAAAAAATTATGGTAATACTATATATAACTTGATCACCGATATAGGTGTTTTTTGAGCAGAATTGGCAACACTGGTCTTGCTAGTTTGCTTGTCGCGGCAATGGCGCCTTGGTCATGTGTTGTGTATGGCAAAAGCACTTGTATCACATTGACTTGTGTGATTTCTATGATAGGTAATTTTTCATTTAAAGTATGTATCTTTACCGAAACCATTTCGCCTGTATTTTACCTCTCTTACCATTATATATCTTTACCTAGCCTCTTCTAATAAATTTTAAAATAGACTAGGCACCTTTTTTGATCAATTATTGATAGGCATCTGACGTTTGATCAATTAATGAGTGTCATAATCAAATAAAGTAAAAATAACCAAATTATTTACAATAATTTGATTATATTTACTTCATTTAATTAGCTTGGAAATGTTTCAACTTTTTTGGGATTTTTCATAGCCAATTGTTGAGCAATCCAAAAAATCTTACAGGGATCCCTGCTTGCAACTTATTTGGTTGAGTTTAAGTTCGACTTGAAGAGTTTGTTTGATGACGTGATTGTTTATTGATGTCGCAATTTCAAATTTTTGTTTTTTGTAATAATTTAATTTGTAAGTCTTTGATTAGCAATTGTGGTATACATTGGATTTTAACAACATTTGTGATGATCTACTTATTAGCTGATATCACCATTTGGTAAGTGATAAAGGCGTCATCATTACATTGCGTTAGGAATATACAATTTTCGTTTCATGTGTGTAAGCAGCGCTACAAAACTACTGAACACAGCCCCTGAGTGATACAGTGTAACTTTTTCTAATCAGTCCTGGGACTTAAAATCCTTGGCAGTTGCACAGCTTAGTCAAACCACACAATAATTGCTTTGACTTCTCCAGTCCATTAAGCTGGCGACTGCGTAGTATTTGTTGCGCTGCTAACATTTCAACCCGCAGCAAACAAGATGGTGATCGGCAAACTTGCTAAGTGCTAAATCTAGCTAACAAGAAAAGCTCAAATGAAACAAAGGATGATGTCAGTAATTTGCCAACAATCCCAGGTTTCAGAACGATGCACACTATATATTATCATGACATCCAATGAATGACAAAAGTGTTGGGTCAAGCATTATTTAAAATGCATAAAGCAAAACCGTTAGATAATTAAAAAATCAAACCTGTTTTGAAGCTGTATAAAAAATAAATTGGTCGTTTGCTCTATCAGCAAGTAAGAAAATCAAGCGGCAGCAAGTGATCTGTTTGTTTGTTTGTGGTTAACCCTCCTCTTCTTCGGGATGGAGGTACAGCATGCCGTCAACCTAATTGAAATTAGGCTAGAGGAAAGATGGCAGCCCATTTCGAACCAGTTTTAAGTGACTGGTAGCCCCACCACCAACAAGGCGGACTGCCACTGGTGGGTACCCAAGAGTCGTCTTTTACGACATGCTGAGTTAGCAACTTCACAATTGTAATCCGGTGAATTACGGGTGGGCCACCTGTCTGCCACATAAAGGTGGAGGCGTCCCGTTTAGTGTCTTGCCCAAGGACACAACAAGCAAGCTTGCCGGCTTGTTCTCCACACTATCCCTTTTTCATGCTGAGCGCCAAGCCGGGAAGTTGTGAATACCATTTTTTAAAGTCTTCTGGTATGACTCGACTTAGAGAATGAACCCCCAGGCCTACCGACTGCGATGCTGACGCTCTGACCACTACACCATCGCGCCGGTAGCAAGTGATCTCGCTCCCCTGATCTTAAAGAACAGCTGTAGTAAATTGGGAGTATGGGTCAGGCAGTACCGAGATTAATGCCTTGTAAGTTATAAGGTCAATGTTGATAAAGACCAGACAACATGTCATCAGCATGAAGCGGTATCGGCAAAAATTGATTTCGCGTGATTTCATCATTTGTTCTGATGGTTTTTATTACACCCTAATTGCATGAAATTTATTAAACAAATATCTATTTTTCTTTTGCCAACATTTGCTCAAATATCGGCTTGTTGTGGTTTCCATGCTGACCAAAACTGTGTTCCCAAACAAAACTGCTGTTGACAAATATCTGGGCTCACATCAAAACGCAGCCAGTGCATATCGGGGCTCAAACTCACCCTCTCTCATTTATACTACTTTTCAATTTTTA
The DNA here is from genome assembly GCA_963675345.1 of Trididemnum clinides. NCBI lineage: Eukaryota > Metazoa > Chordata > Ascidiacea > Aplousobranchia > Didemnidae > Trididemnum > Trididemnum clinides. Next base: position 3,838,935 of record OY776302.1, on the reverse strand, counting down.
CACTTGAGTATAGATCAATGTTTTAAAGGAAACGCACTGCGCTCTTAGTACAGGAAATACTACTGCGGTCTCGATGTCGTAATCTTTTCGGAAAATTCTTCGAAAAACAAGTTTCTTTTTTTAAAGCAATTTATGGCATGTGTTTCAGAATCAAACGAAATCATTTGAATTTAAACATTGTACACAGACAAAAGCCTTGAGCGCCCCTTTGGGTTGATGTACATAAAAATCTTACCACATCATGTGATAGTGAGTTAAAAATTTTGCAATCACCAGTGAGAAAGTAATGCGTCCAATTATAACTGCATTGAAAACTCTATTGAGAAAAACAAAAAATATTAACTTGACACTTGAATGCGTAAAAACAAACAAATAATAAATAAACTGTAAGTGACGGAAATACTCCAAAAAGATAACATACGTAAAGTTTCAAAACTGCTACGTTCCCATTACCAATCTTGATAGGTTAGCATTGGTGTAAAATAAATGTGAAGGCACACAACTTGTAGTATGAAAGCACAAAGATAGTGTGTGATATTTCAATACCTTTCGATGACGTACAACGTAAGAATTAGAAACGAAGCCTAAAATAATCATCTGCATATTCTTGACAATGATTCATTAGTTGGAGTGCCGCCAAATTTTGGAAATGAGAAAGGGTGGCATTGAGCTCCAGTAAAAACTTTTTTGGGGAAAACAAAAAATTTCTTCAAAACCAGTCCTTGGGGAAATACAATTTACGAAGTTTACCAAATAATATAAATGACAATTAAAGGGCAAAAGTCATGTATTGTCCATGTTATTTTTTTCGCAAAATAGGCGGACTTAAGTTCTTCCAACATAAAAATTCTAATTACCGAATGACAAATACATCGGTAAAACAGAACTTATGTACTAAAAGCCGGCTTTGCCGACGTCGCCAGAGAGGGTTCCCATCAGTAATGTCGAGGTTAACAATATTGGCCGAGCCGGCTTCACCCAGTGGATAGTTAAGAAAACAGTAATAAAAAGCTTGCGTTTTTTCACATAGCCAAATCTCGTCCCGAAATAAAGCTATTGTTCGTGAAACGCAATTGACAAAAAAAATGATGGATTATGCAGTAAATATAGCCAAAAAGCATGGAGTATAATGAACAACCTAACTAGTAGATCACGGCACTCCCCTCGTCACTGTGCCATCTCAGCTAATGCTATTGCGTCCAAGCTGATTAGAAACAGCAGATACGGGGGTATTGACCCTGAGTCATCTCGACTCATCTCGCAAGAAGTGTTAGATATTTAGAGGGCCACTCCAACTAATCCAGTGAACATCTATGAAAGTTTTCCTTTCAGGAGTTCGCTGCTGCTCTCAAACACCTGAAACGAGGAAAAGCTTCAGGCCCAGATTCTATTTGCCCGGGCTAATAACCAATGCTGGAGCTGCACTAAAGTCCTGGGTGTGTGGCTTCGTTTCTTCCTGCCTGCGCCGCCTCAAAATTCCAAAAGTCTGGAGAAGAGCACTGGTAGTGGCGATCCCTAAACCAAAGAAGTCTTTAGAGGACTCGAAAAGCTATCATTCTATCTCCTTGCTTTGCGTCCCCTACAAGATCCTCGAGAGGCTCATACACAGTCGTGTTGAGCCGATTGTTGGCCCACTTCTCCGTAGGAAATGGGCTGGGTTTCTACGGGAAAGGTCAACAGTGGAACAGGGTCAACAGTGGAACAAGGTGAAAATATTGAGAATTCGTTTGAGGCCAAAAAGAAGGCTGGTGCCGTGTTTGTCGATCTGACAGCTGCTTACGACACTGTCTGGCACCGTGGTCTCACCTGCAAGTTGCTTAGGCTTCTACCGGATAAGCACATGTTCTGGATGATAATGGAACTTGCCCGGAATAGAAGCTTCACGCTCACTACTGGTGACAGCAAGCAAAACAGGTTGAGAAGTTTGCAAAACGACCTCCCACAGGGATCGGTCTTGGCCCCCTCCTTTTTAACATCTACACATACGATCTGCCTTCCATGACTTCTCAGAAGTATGCATATGCTGTTGACTTTGCATTGCTGTATGCTTCTGGAGATTGGAAGACTGTGGAGGGCACCCTAAGCCAAGACATGACTACACTTTCAGTCTATCTCCAGACTTGGAGGCTAAAGCTCAGTAATACGGAAACGGGATGGCGGTCTTTTCTTAACAACAGAGAGACCAAACGTGAGCTTAATGTTTACAACAATGGCAACCTATTGCCATCCTGTCCAGTGCCAACGTATCTTGGGGTAAAGCAGGATAGGTCGCTCACTTTCCATCACCACATCGAGGCTTTGGACAAAAAACTCTCTACCAGAGTCGCGCTGTTGAGGCGACTTGCGGGATCCGGATGTGATGCAGGTGCCAAGACATTGCGCATTTCTGCTCTTTTCTTGGTCTACTCCACCGCTGAATACTGCTCACCAGTTTGGTGTCGTAGTACGCATACTCGCCTCGTTCACAGCATTCTCAATGATGCTTTGCGCATTGTCACTGGATGCTTGCGTCCCACACCAACGGAGGACTTGCTTGTCCTCGCAGATATCCAGCAAGCTGAGCTCCGCCGATTAGGAGCGACATTCTCCTTGACGAATCGTGCTATCTATGACCCCAACCATGCACTGCACTGCAGGGAAAGTTGGTTGGACAGCAGGATGCGCACCAGAGGAGACTTTGTTGAAGACGCCCATATGTACTTGCTGCGTTGAAACTATTAGGTAGTTTGCCTGAACTGGACATCCGCGTGAAACAGCGAACGAAGCATAAATGGAACGCGGACTACTTGGAGAGAACTTCAAGGGTCCGTGCTTTCATTTCCAGGATTAATTTAAGGCCTCTTGGAATGAGTGTGCCCAGAACATCCTGGGTAAAGCTCAATCGCCTGCGGACTGGTGTAGGGAGTTTTCACTCGTCCACGCACAAATGGGGTCTCGCTCTATCACCGAATTGCAAATGTGGCGCCATTGAGAAAGCTGCAGATCACGTCATATTTTCATGTCTCATACATCCTGCACTAAGAGGAGCACGAAGTCTGCAGGTTTTGGATGACGCAACTCAATATTGGCTTAAAACCACCACTGCCAGCATCTAATCTGGGCGGCGCAGCAGCCCGGGCTGGTAAAAGGATAGACCCTCGGCCCTGGCCCTGATTTGTGCTGGCCGGGATTGAGTTTGGGTGCCTAACCAAACAACCACGACGACGACGGCGATAAAGAAACATTGCGTGGGATTGTGCATAGCTACCACATGTCTTTAAGTTTCTGGAACCCCTGGCAACGTCTTATTTGCACTATTTCAAACATAAAGTTAAACCTAACAAACTTTTATTCGTTAACATGAGCTAGTGTTTTAATTGATCAAATTAATCAAGTATATCAAAATTGTAGAAGGGCGCTAAAGTAATTGATATGCATTTCCGGGATTAAGCTGTTAAATATTGGCTCATTACTTACAACTTTATCATAACTGCTTGGGCATTAGTATGAGCTAACGCTTCTGGCTGGGCGCATGCTGCGTAGGCTTAGCATAAACGCAGCCAGGCAAAAAGCAAACTAACCCGAAATCAAACACTCGCGATCAAGTTGTGAAAATAGCAACCCCCTCATCAGTATTGTCGAGTGTAAGAATACTGGTTCAGTGGGCTTCACCACATTGATATTTGTCAGAACAGCAATAAAAAGTTAATGTGCTGTTGACCCAGCCAATTGTCGTTTCAAAATCAAAAGTACCGTTTTTTAAATAAAACTAATTAAACCATAAAAAATCATTACGGGGGTTGCGCATGGCCACCATTGTTTTTCAAAAGTTTCTGGAATTCCTGGCTACATCTTACTTGGCTTGTGTTCTACGTAGCAACTGAACTTGCTCGCAGTTGGAACAGCCAGCGATTCCAAAAAGTTATATTTGCTTAATATTATGAAGTGCATCAAAACAAAATTTCAAAGTTTTGTGTAGGAGAGGAGCAAAAGTAATTTACCAAAGTATTTTCAGGAATACCTTCATGTTTTATTAGGGGGAGCACCAGTTTGTTTGTTGTAGTAGGCGGCTACATCTTAAAATGGTTGGAGACTTCATTTTTAGATAAATCTTTAAGAAAATGTGGATGGCTAATGCCTAAGAAGCACGCTTTTGAGAAAGAATAGTGAAATTGTACCAAACAACTAATTTTTTCTAGAAATTGCAATTTTGTGAAGTACAGGCACCAAAGTTTTGAGTGCTTTCAACGGATAGGCTATACCAGAAAATTTTTAAAATCTTCATTTTTTGATTAATCATTTTGAAATTCAAATGAATAATGCCAGAGAACCATGCTTGTTCGGAAAAAATAGTCAAAATGTACCAAAAAACTTTTTCTAAAAATTGTAGGTTTCTTAGGTCTAGTAGGAATATTGTCCAAATAACATCAAAACGTGATGTATTGCAACCAATTTCAATCAGCCATTATAAACTAATTCTTAGCTGTAACTGATCAAAAAAACATATTTCTGGAAAACAAGTTTTTATAGCTTTTAAACGACACTGAGTTTGTACCTTATCGTAAAGTTTATGCATAAAACTAAACTCTTTTTACTCAGCTTTACAATTATTTTTTAAATAAAGTTACGCTACAGGTCTTAAAGTTCAACTTTTTAGTATAAAAAATAATAGTGAATGCACATGTCATGTATTATTGGAATCGCCATAAAATGTCTTTTGATTTTTTTAAAGAATTTTGAAAATCGGTTGAGAAATAATGTCATAAATTAGTTTTTAACTAAACTGATTTCGTAAAAGTGTTGCAATTTTTGATAAAATCATCAAATGATGATCTCTGATAGCAAAAAACTGCGTTAATCGTGCCAGACGTCCCAAGGATGCATCTAACTTCTCTGCTGTTGGCCCAAATATTACAAAAGTTTAGTTTCAGTCATTTCTTTATTTAAAACAAATAGTCAAGAAATTTCGATAAAACCACATGAATATGGCCCGAGATATGCCAATCAAGAAATGCAAATGCGTCAATTCATGCGCCTAGAACTTTTAGTGTATAGAGTGATTGTTTGTTGTCCAACAAAAGAACAGTCAAAAAATTGTATTGAGTCAATTAATTTGAATGGTACTGTGAATGAGCATTTGTATTCATTTTTAGAAACAGCTTTTGAGCATTTGCTATTGTTCGCGTGCTTACCTGCAGTTTTACTTGTCATCTTGAGAGCAATATCAATAAATGTTGTCTCGCTGATGAGAGTGATTTGCTTTTTTTATGAACATCATTCTATACGAGACGGAGCTGGACAGGAGCGACGTAAAGTATTTTGGTACGAGACTGGATAGAATTATATTGGTCCTTCAAGCGGTTGCTAAATGCATTTTAAATAGACGGTTTTTTAAGGCACACGTAAGACGGGAAGTTTTCTAGGTGTAGTGGTTAGAACGTTCAGGTTGAGTTTGGTGGTATTGATTTTGACTCCTTTGTGAAGTGATATCAAATACTATAAAAATGATATTTACCAACAATCTGCTTGCCGTTCAGCAGTATAACTAATGGGGAGAACAAAAGTCATATGAAATTAAACTCACTCAGTCATGATTAAAATATGTTCAAGATCTAGAACAAACGGTAACATAAATCCAAAGCCTGCACGATATTTTGTTTCACTAGCGATTTGGCATCATCTATCAAAATTTTTAGGAAAATTCATCGCAAAATCAAACATCTAAAATTTGTAAAACCTGCCTGCTGTGGGCAAAACATTGGAGATTTCCCTACAAAAAAAGGGAGAAATGAAGATGGTTCTTAGCAAAACTGCAGACAGTGACACTGTTTCGACCTATCAGGTCTCTTCAGTGCAGTTGGTGACCGACGAAAAGCTAGAGGCTTTTAATAAAGCATAGCTTAGACCGCCACACTTGCGGGATCTATACTAGATCCATTTGGTGGAAGGTCTGTCAGTACTCTGCGAAGCCGTATCACTCGTGAATGAGTGGCGGTTGTCGCAGGTGCACTAAGTCTAGCAACTGTTAGAACAATAGTGCTCGAAACAGTGTCACTGTCTGCAGTTTTGCTATGTGCATCGCTAGCCTCTTGCATTACTATACATGGAAGATGGTTCTGTTTCATCTTTTGCAACAAAACATTATTGTTAATCTACATATCGTCTAAAATTTGAATTAAGTTTCTTCACAACTATACGAAGCCGGCACAGCCGGCTGATTTGATATTGTTAACCTCGATCTGAATGATGGTGGCCCTGCTATTGTAATAGCGTAACTGCGATTACTCCATTTCGGGTCATTTTGCACTTTGTATGGTTGCGTTTATGCCACTACCAAGCAACATGCTCGCAATCAAAGGCTTTTGCTCGTATGAATAGGCATGCAATAACGAAAAAGTAGTAAGTAGTGGTCCTAATATTTCATAGGTTACTAGCTGGCTCCGCCGGCGTCGCCCATCAGGGCTATCAGTCAGTTATGTCAGCTTTCTAACACCGGTTCAGTTTGGTTTGCCGGCTCCAACCAAGTTTTATCAAATATTAGGACCACTACTTGGTACTTTTTTGTAACTGACTTCTCAGAGGTTGACAGAACATCCACTACAGTGTACCCAGTATTAGATCCCACAAGTGTGACGGTCTAAGCTATGCTTTATTAAAAGCCTCTAGCTTCTTATTGGTCACCAATTGCACTGAAGAGACCTGATAGGTCGAAACAGTGTCACTGTCTGCAGTTTGCTAAGTGCATCGCTGGCCTCTTGCATTACTATATATGCCTATTTGTTTGGCCTAAAAGCTCTAGCGGGACGCATGTTGTTTGCCGTGACATAAACGCAAATACGGGGTTTTGTTTTTTGGTGATGATGGGAGAGGCCCTGTTGATGAGTACAAAAGGAAGAAACGCGTCCAGGGATGGTCTCGTCAAATTATGGGAAGGGGGCTTTATTATTTTCAATACTATTGATTTGTGAAATAATTACGTCACTTGTGTGAACATGCAAATAAAGAGCGGAGATTGCTTTTATGGCTCAACAAATTGATGTATGATAAGGTTATGATGATCATGTGCTATGTTCATGGAGGTAAGGGTTTTTGAATAGATCTCACTTACTATTAACTCTTCGAGTAGTATACTGCTAAACGTTTGCCCTAACCAATCGGAGTTACGTATTGGTGGAGAGGAAATTTCCTAAGCTTTCAAAAGACACTAATTGTTAGTACCCTATTATAATCTTTATTGTTTAAAATAACGTGTTTTTACTTAGCTACACACAGTTTCAGAAGGAGTAAAAGTTACACTACCGGTGTTAATGTTGAGTTTGTTTTTGTCGTGTTTCAAAGGAAATTTGAATCTATTTCAATCTTAATTTACCTCTTAAAATTGATGCGACTTGCAGTATCGATCGAATAATTAAGTTTGGATACAACTTATTAGCTAGGAAAAGATTGGCTTCCACTAAGATACTTTAACCCGCACACTTCTCGATCAAGAACAGAACAACGTATTCACAAACCACTTTATAACTTCGAATTCCTTCGCTTGCCAAAACACAGAACTAAAGCACTTTAATAATTAAATATCAGAGACTAACTAAAACTAAAAACCACCAAAATAATTGCTTAATTTCTGTCACAACAATCACCACACAACAACGCCTTTTTACTACACTCTGCTATCTTTCTCTGAACTACACTTTCTGAATCTCTCTGAATGAATAAAATCTTGCCACCGTATATATACGACCAAAAATAATCTAGAAATTGCTAGAACATCACATGATACAAGAAAAACTGTTACGTAATCCGTAGTAATAAAATAAAGAAGAAATCTTCGAGAAGAAACAAGAATCACTGAAATACGCTGGAAAGTCACGTAGACAGCCTTTGTGACATCAGAAAGAAGTGTGAGTTACAAATCTATTTATAAAACCGAAAGAAAAAAGGTCTTTCTTTGAAAACAGTTTAGCAAGTTTTGGGCTTCAGACAATTTAGATTTACAATTAAAAATGATCACTGCAAAATGAAACAACAGATTGCAATAACTATACATATAAAAAAACTATTCTTTCAACGCAAATTTACTTATTTACGTATTCGTGACAATTTTACACAAAGACAAATAGCAATCATACATGCCATATATTGGAATATATTGGAATTATTATTATTGGAATACATTATTGGATTTGCTTTGAAAATTAACTTTAATTTGTGAAATGTGGTTTGTGTATACGATAAGTCGCAAATTTGTTCACTTATACATTTGGAATACTCGAAGATTTCGCTAGCAAATTAATTCTGGTATGTACGTTACTTATATTTGTAATTGGCGCCCCTCCCTATATAGTAGAGTAATTCGACGTATATTTTTGTAGAAATCGGAAAAATCAATTGGCCTTTAAAACCTAAAAAACTACCAATTTGAATCGAATATTTGAATAACTGTACCTGATACCTATCTTTGCATTTAAATTATCTTTCTGAACAAATTTCATCGTATCTTTAAGATAATTAAACATAGGCAATCATCCAGCTTAATGTTTTATTCACGGAAAATATATTTCGATTATCTATTAGTCATCATCAGTTCCTTATTCAAATAGAATCCCTGGCACCCGGGCCGCATGCGATCCACGGACGGCTTTTGTGTGACCCGCGAATACTTTGTGCATATTGTATTCTAATTGAATAAGGAACTGATGATGACTAATAGATAGTCGAAATATATTTTCCGTGAATAAAGCATAAAGCTGGATGATTGCCTATGTTTAATTATCTTAAAGATGTAGATACGGTCACTGGTGATCATTAGCTATAATTGCTTAGTTTTCGGTTTGTCAAACCTTTTGACTAGATTCCTTTACACCTTAACCACCTCGATAATGACAATGATCAAATTCCATCGTAGTTATGAAATAAAATCGTTCAAAAAACTCGTTAAAGACTATTGCAAAACAGGAAAGTCTATCACTCCAGTAAACCTCTTAGCGCCCCATGAGCTTTTCCAGCCGCTAACAAGAAAAGCGTTAACAGGTACTTTTAATTTTGAAACGAGAATTGCATGTCCACAACAAATTAACTTTTCGTTATTGTTCTCAGAAATACCAATGTAGTGAAGCCGGTGCATCCGGCTGAACTAATATTGTTAACATCGACCTGAATGATGGAAGCCCTGCTACAGTAGGCGCCGCTTATTATGACCATGGACCATATTATAACCAGCCGCTTATTATGACCAATTTGGTAGGGTCCGGAATTTCTCCATTTAAAATCCTCCGTTTAATATGACCAAATTTCGGATAATATGACCAACATTTTCTCCATCTCTTTTGTTACAGTACAGTGTTATTTCCCGCCACGCACTTATAATTTCACCTTTTCAACATATTGTTACATACTGTACTTGGTTTTACCGTTACTTGTAATGTTACAATACTGTACTTTGTTTTCCTGCCAACGTCACTCTGTTACTTCGGTTGAACGATGAATTTGACGGTATTTGGACTTCTTGTGGCTTAAGGCCTCGATTCAGGTGCGGCTATGGAGACTTCGGTTTTTATAACCATTCGGATATTTTGACGAAAATGGTCTGATCCCAAGGTGGTCATATTAAGCGGCGTCTACTGTATTGTAATAACAACCGCGAATGTTTCATTTCGGGTTAGTTTGTACTTTGCCTGGCTGCGTTTATGCCACGACCAAAAACATGTGCCCGGCCAGAGCTTTTTGGTCGAACAAATAGGCATACAGTTACAAAAAAGTAGGAAGAGGTGATCATAATACTTAATAAAACTTGGTTGGAGCCGGCGAAGCCAGTTGAACCGGTGTTAGAAAGCTGACATAACCTACTGGTAGTCCAGATGAGCGACGCCTGCTGGGCCGGCTATAAAGCAAAGATTTATCTTTTGCTTCTTTGCTGTTAAGAAATCTGTAACTTTATTACAAAGCAATGTGACAAAATCACAAGTTAAAGAAAAAATCAAAATAAAGCTATAAACTAAACATTTGGTAAAACTGAATGAAGAGAGAATATCTTTTTTGAAAATAACTTGGGCTTATGGGCGCTTACTAGAAAAAGATGAATGACTTTGGGGAAGGCATAACCGCCAGCTATTTATAACAAAAAAATAAAATCCAATAACTTTCAAGACGTTTTGCTTCAAAATTTAACAAAAGACTGCCTTTTAAAAGTGCTGGAAAGGAAGAGCAGACCGTTTCGCGCACATCCTAAAATAGGTCGCTGTTTTTAATGCTCAAGAATAGAACTAACTAGCAAACTTGAACTAACATACCTTATCACGGATAAAAGGTTTTTCGTTTAGGTTACTGTGATATCATAAAACCGTTTTGCAAGCTTTATTTTTAGCTCAGTTTTTTTCGAGCATAGCTTTGAGAAATAGTTCACTGAAAATTTTGCTTGCCTGACATAGCTTTTGCTGAAACTGAAACCAAACGCTGTCAATCACTTGATTGTTTTTTTATGCCTTGTCACGCGATAGTTCTTCATCGTTGAAGGTAAAACTGCTCAATCAGCCATTGATCATTATTGGATGCCCAACAAGCGAGCACACACTGTTAGTGGTTGGACTCTAAGTGTATGTTCACTTCTGATTCAAGGTGGCATGTCACATTTTTACCCTGCTAATTTGATTACATGACAAATTGAGTTTTCGATTTGGGAGAGACTTGTTGATGTAGGTCGTGTTTCCGCGTCATAAACATGAGAAATATTTTAAAGCAGAGGAAATTCGAAATTTATGATAAGTTTGATATATTATAATTGTACTGTTTGTAAGATTTTACTTTATTCAGTGACGCAGACAAAATTTGGTGAAACAAAAAGAGGGCGGGGAGAAGTAGTTTCGGAAGATCAAAATTCAAAAACATAATGAAACGTTTTCTGTTCTCACCTTTTGATTTTGTCCGCCTGTGAGCTTCTTTTAATTTTGTTGTGCCTATTACTTTTTGAGATTGCGACCCTGGCGAAGAGTTAGAATCAACGTATTTGTCTTTCGGTGTTGGTTGGAGGATCTTTTGCGTCGTTTTTTTTCCTATCACGTGACATGATTTGACTACTCAGACTCGCCCTTTAAAAGTCTGCCAGAAATGACGCAATAATGTAGTTGTAAAGTGACACATTAATTATAATAATTCGATTTAATTGTTATAATGCTAACAACAATTTCTCGACACATAAGCGTTAAGGCGATTGTTGTGCAATAGCAACACCCTGAATTCAACGATCTCGTCAGAATCTTGGTTCGACTTTTGATACAGCCGAAAGTATATTGCTATCGTGTAATGCCGTAGTATATTGATTTTGTTACAGTTTTGTAAAAGCATAAATTTAAAGATGTCTAGGAGCACAATTCAAACGATTTTGGCTTTTTCAAAGCGCTTAACCATTATGTCATTTAATTATGCTTCACCCAACTGGGAAAAAACAATGTTTTAAGAAATGTACGTTTGGATTGCAAAATGCTGTAAGTAGAAAATTCTAATTTCGAAATAAATTTTGATTAAACTTACAATTTGATGTCAAATAGGCTGCAATTTACAAACATCAAGTCTCTAATATGATCAGAATATGTGGATCCTTTAAAGCTTTAATGTCATTAGAAACTCTTATCATTGTTTCCTATTTTTTCTTGTATTTTTGTCAATTGTAGTAAGGTTGGGAGAGAGTCTTAAACTTGAGTTCTCCCTTCCCCCTTCTCTCCGTTGACACTCTCAAAAACGTTATATTTTTTGCATAGAAAAAATATCGGTGTCATTTTCTGAATGTTTGATATTATTAGTTTAGTTTTGGTTTTAATCTTCATTTTTATATGGCTAGTACTGAATTTTGCTTTATTTGGCGGTGATGTTTACAGCTGTCTTTTCGTTTCTAAGATAAACTGCAGAAATTGTAAAATTTAAAACAATTTTTGATATGGAATAATTTTTTTATTTTGGTTTTGTTTTGAAGCAGCTATTGTTTGGCTGATGTAATGCGCGTTTCATTTGGTTCTTCAGAGAATTTTGTGCTCAAATGACATCATTCAGCAAAAGCACTGAATAGATCTTGCATGTTTCTTGAGGCAACGTGTCTCAGAAACATCCGCAGAGTTAGAGGTTCAGCAGCGGCAGTCACACGCTTGGCTGCCGCTATCATTTGATTTTAAACGGAGTTATTTGGCGTGATTCATTTTAGACATAATCGCATTTTGTAAAACTTGGGTTAAAGAAGTCGTGTTGCGGTCTGTGGCGGTGATAAATATAAATCAGTTTGAACGCGAACAAGCTAGCGCCAGCTTTAGCTTAAAGCCTCGTTTACAGCGATAATCAACAAATCGTATCTTTTGTTTATCTTTTCATCGTTACGATTGGTTGAGCCCACTTACAAGTGTGCAAAAATTTAAAAGCGCCGTTGCATGCGAGATTGAATGGCTATTAGATATAACATGAAGTATAAGTGCACGTGTAAGGGGACTTAACGAATCGTACGATGAAACGATAATATAACAAAAAAAGAATACGATTTGTTAACTATTGCTGTAAATGGATCGTCGTGGCACAAGGGAAAATAATAACCAGCGACATGCAAACAGCGCTATATGGCAGCACCGTTATACTTAATCGTTTAAATCAGTGGTTGTCAACATTTTTGATATCTTAAACCTTTTTCGAAGAATGGAATAAAATTCAAACACTACGGCTTGAAGGAAATTTTTTTGATGGCACAATTACTTTTAAAATGTGACGGAATCACTAAGGCGCGTCCCGGGGGCAACTGCTTTAGGACGCGACAGTCTAGCAAATGGTCTCTTACTAATTATGCTAACTTTTTTGAAGTGTTGCTCAAAAGTTAATTTTTTTAAAGCCGGGGGATTTAATTCTATGGAACTCACTTCTTAAAAAAATTTTCTACTTATTGGCTGGCTAGTGGTATATGTTCTTTGCAACTAGGTTCTGGAGTGGGGATGATAGTGTTCATGTCCGCTCTCAGGTGTCGCAGGCTCGAATGACGTCACTGTGGGGTCCACTCACGTTTTTAAATTGCTCTTCACAGCATTAAGTTATACTAAATTCTGCGCTGTACCAACCATAACCATTTACGGGCAATTTCAAACAAGACCTGGAAGCAAATTGTTCGAAGTATAGCTCTAGTAACCAGCATAAAATCAGGAAGATCATATAGCGAGTCAGTCACCAGCACATATATGCGAACTAATTTATTAGGCCAAAATATTTTGTTGTGGCCAGCCATAAAATGCTAATTAATAAAAGTATGCCTTTTCGTTTTTATCAAAACATCTCGTGAATTTCATTTATTATATAATTATTAGTTTTTTCTGACGCTCAAATGAGTATATACACATTATTACACTCAAATTAATTTTTCCCACTGCTTCGTAATAAAATTACTAAACAACAGTAGAGGCATACAGTATAAGCAACGCTATTGAAATGAAGATTAAAAAACGAAATAACGTAATGTTGCAGTATTATTCAACTCATCTGTTGCAAAACAAAACAAAAGCAATCTTTTAGTTGTTTACTATGCACTTCAAGTTTTCAAAAACGTTGATAACGAGATGAGTTAATTTTAAAGCGAAAAAAGTTAACAAAATGAAAATGCTTGGCTAGTTCAATGTTAGTTATTGGTATCGTACATCAGAGTTTTCAAATAACGTTTTAATTCGAATATCTATGGAGTTTATATAAGAGCTAATCAACTTGGTGAAATTCTCTCTTTGAAAGTTTCCACACCTATTTTTGATAAAGATTGTTATTTGGAAAATTTTTGAATCAAGGAAAAAAGTTTACAAATATTATCATCGGGTGTCTGGAAGAATATTAAAAGTTTTTACTGATTTCAAATGGTTGAACACCCATACCTCCTACAAACACGGACCTTTCAAATTTAATTTATTGATACACGAAACATTTAAAGCATTTTTTCGCATAGTGCTCGAAATTGATGCGTACATGAGTAGTCATAAGCACGTTCTTCATTAGGATATGTGTAATTTCCAGCAACTACAATACAGTTTGCGTTACGATCTTTTCTCCGATTTCCTCCAAACCAAATTAGTTCAGAATTATTTGCCGGCTCACCATTTACCCATGTCCAGTTTCCTTCTGATGCAATATCGTTTGCACCGATCCAAAAGTCATAGATGTTGATTAACAGATTTTGAATCAGTTTTTTTCTGTTGTTTATGGTTTTTACTCCATGAACTGCCAGATTACCACCCCAATCTTGGCAATATTCTTCACTTTCTTGCCAAGACTGATAATCAGGAGTGACTTTATAGTCATAAGCATTTGGAGGAAGATACCACATGTGGTCAGATAGCTTGTGAATTTCTTTTCTTTGATTTTTAAGCTCTTTTACTTCCTGAGAAAGAGAATATATTTGCTCTTGTTGTTGATTATTTAGAGCTTCCACTTCCTGAACAACGGAATTAAGTTGATCTCGGAGTAGTTTTATTTGATAATTGTCAGGAATTCCAGGTTCCCCTTTTTGACCCCGTTTTCCTCGTGATCCCACTTGACCTTTGGCTCCTCTTTTTCCGGGAGGACCCTGCATTTCTCTTTGGGGTGACTGTGGATTTTGTTGATTCAATACATCATCGGTTCTCAAACATGTGAGGTGCTCTCGAGCACAGCAAACTGCGACCAAAATTATGATGCAAACAACTACCTTGAACATCGCGCTTTACTCTGTCTTGGTTTCTTTCCACGCTTGTTTATGTGCAGTCACGCAATCAATACGGTTCAACGAACAGATTTTTTTACAACAAGGTTTTTCTAAAATCTCTAAGAATATTTTAGGATAGAGAATATTGTGCCATGCCCTTGCCCTTTTTCATCATTGACAAAAAAGCAAATTAACGTTGACTTTCAAAAATACGGTTTTTAGTAAAATTGTACTCTCAAAATGCTTAATTTTTGTAAAATTTTGCGTAACCTCTACGCCTTTACTTTGTTTCCGACTCAAAAACGTTCAATTTTATCAAAAATTTAGATAACTTTTATTATCTTGACTTTGGATTGTCTTGCTGTCTTTCTTTCAAAACTTTATACTATGTATGAACAACGGATTGCTATTTACTACATTTTAATTTCGAACATTATTGAAGATACCTGTCAGTGTGTGTTGGTTTCCTGTATATGTTTGTTGCAAAGGATCCATCTTCCATCTGTTGTACGCTTACGTCCAAAAAGGCTAATTGTCCTGATTTTTTCAATTCGTTAGTAAACTTCATTTAAGTAGATATTGTATTTAAGTAGTCATGAAAGAAAACGGGAATATGCTGATGCTGTCAAGACTTTTAACATCAAAAAGTCAGCGCTGAGTCAACATGCTATGGATTTTGATCGTAGAATAGATTGGTAAAAGGTCAAAATACTGAAGTCAGAGTCACATGCGTACAGGCGTCGCGTCGCGGAAAGTTTTTTGATAAATCAAAAAGCTTGTTCACGTGATGTAATTAGTCGCAATGATGGTGCAAATTTTCCTGCTGTTTGTAGTGTGTTTGTCTCCAATAAATAATGTCTTATGTATTTCACAACACTTTTTACTTGTGCCCACTCCTGTATCGGTGATGTAACAATGTTTTCGTTATTACGTAATTGCCTGCCCTGTTGGTAAATAATTTTTAGTGTTTAGAAATACAGGTTGTCTTTATATTTTTATGCTGTACAGTTTATATGTTACATTATTAACATCTACCGTATTCTGAAAAAGCCATCCAGCAACTACCGGGAGCGAAACGTCTAGTTTGAAGAATAAATTTGTCGAAAGAACGACTTGTTCTGGTTGTAATATCGTTACACTCGACAAACGAGAAATGCTTGCTATATTTAAGTTCTAAAATACTTATAACCGTCTCAAATTTCTTCGAAGTTTTTAAGATAACTTTCTATTGGCTTAAATTTCTTGATAAATTAATCTGCCAAACAGAAAAAATTACTAAAAGTGCTTTTGTAAAGATAGGCCTATAACAGAGCTACATTAAATTAAATTTTGCAACGGTGTAGACGTTCTCTACAAACTAGGTATTTTTAGAGAAACCAGAGTCATTGAAGTAGCTGCATTCTAAACTCTTTTTTGAAAAAAATATTTTGGGACCTTTTGAGAAACATCCTTAACTTAATTTACCCCCAAATTGTCCTTTTTCAGCAAACTTTTAGCATTTTTCACAAAAAAGGCGTTGCTCTGTCCCATGGAGAAACTAATTTGTTTGTCAACATTTCAAAAGTAGGCTCATTTCACTGGCATAACACTTTCTTTTGTATGAAGAAAAGCCATTGTGGTCCCAAACAACGTTAAGGACCTTTTGTTGGAGTTAAGTTTTTCTGAGTGGCTTTTTGCCAGTTTTTCTTTTAGCTCCAAACAAAACAGTGAAGATCATTTTTTCGTATTTTTCCCATTTTTGAAAATTCTGAGGGAGGGCTGAAGGCATGTTTGTCTCAAAATAAAGTTGAGCATTTTTTTTCGAGCAACTGATAATCTATTTTGCTCCAAGCAAGCAAAGGTGAAGATCCTTTTTTTCGAGATTTATCGTTTGAAAACTATTTTTTTGCCTGTTTTGGAAATTTATAGAGGGAAGGGCTGTAGGGAATAAGTTCCTTGAGCAAGAGCGTGCTGACTGAACCCCAATGTCTGGGAGCTATGGCGGTCACAAGGAAGAAAACACGACTAATAATTTATTGCATTAATGCACGCAGTTGTGGCCGGCAATCCAAAACCACATCCTTCTGCCACGACGATCAACAGCCAAAGAGAAATGACAGACAACCAGAACACGTCCGTCCTCCACAGCGATCGACGAAAAAAGAGAGCACAAAATCTCCGACCACATGGTCGGTCACAAAATACTGCACGCGTCACCACGAATTAGATCGCTGCACACTTTTATGTAACCAGAACACTGCACACGCCACATAAACGAAAACAACGGATAAACAACCTAATGGCGGGAAAGGCAAGTCGATCAACGAGCTACCAAGAGAGGACAAAAACATAAACATATCTTGCCCTAATAAAAAAGAAAAAAATGTGTGTAATTTTAGAGACAAGCAATAATAATACACGAATACGCATTGCAATATCATGGCTAGATTGCCGAAAAGCAATGCAGGCTTAGATTCCTGACGTGAGGTTACATCGCCAGGCGTGCAAACTATAGGAGCACGATATACTTTAAACGGATAGAGCCGAGCGACTACAAACCTGACGGTAGATACTTCGTCAGTCAATATTACTTCATCAGTAAAATCATAGGGTAAAGCAGCAACGGTGCACGAGCTGGGCATCAAACTGGGGACGCACGAAGTTGCAAACTAGCAAACACAGCTCTTACAGTAATCAACAAGAATCACACACATCGGCAGGAGCAAAGTGCTAAGCCGCCGAAAGCAAACTAACAGAAAAATAAAAAAAGGACAAAAAGATGTTTGGCATGGCAGCTCGAAGAGATGCGAGGCGCGACACGCTACAGGGCTGACAATATTTTGGGAGGGGCTTTAACTTTCCCCTGCTTTTATGCTCATGGCACCTTTAAAAGGATAATGTAGGAAAAGTGCACAGCCTCCCCTCTTACATTTTTCCGAAACGAGCCCTAGAACTTACTTTTACAAGAGATAATCGGTCAATTTATATCGGTAATTCAATGCGGGGCTTCTGCATGTTCTGGTTGTACTATGCAATGTTTTCTGCATTAGTCCAGTTAACCATTAATTGTTAAAGTTTCAATACTTAATTCTTATAAACCATTGTATTAACAAATATTAAGTCATCATCAACTTCATACAATAAAAACCGCAATTGAAGAAAAAAAAGGATAAAAGTTAAACACAAATGAACTGAAATTTTGATAATAGGCCATTAGAACAATAAGTTTATCCGCTCTTCGAACTAAATTTAAAGGTGACCCTGTGACAAAGACTCTCGTGATTAGAGGGTCTATACTTAAAACCAAGATAAATCATTTCATTGTAAATTTCACATCCTCCCTCTTTGCACTGAAATCGGTCAAAGTTTATCTGTAGATCCACCTCAGTGACATTCCTCACAAAAATTGGAACAGTAAAACAATAACTTGAGAAGGAAGAACAAACCAATTTCCGACTACTGCTGTGATGTAGTAGACAACATGAAATAAATTATGTTGATCACAGGTAAACTATTTCAAGGTTGAGTTGTCCTAGCACAGCAAGAATTCACTCTCTACATAACTGAATTTCAACTAACACCAAGCGCTTGTCGAGCGCCATCAAGCCGAAGCCATACCACGATCATAAAAACAAACCCATCCACCATAAAATAACCCAAGTTTTTGACAAACAATTTGAATATAAAACTATGCTATCAAATTTGACAATTTTTGTGGTTTTATATATAGCAGCAAACCAAAAGTATAACATGCATGCTGATGTGAAGGCCCAACTTTAGATTTTTTATGGAGAGACGCTTCGACACATGCCGACTATGCCAGTTTTTCAGCCAACATTGTATAGTAGCTGCATAAAAACACAATACAAAAAGGAATGTCTTATTTTTCATAATGACGAAAACAATCTGTCCTCAAAAAAGAAAAAAAAGGAAGTCTTTTTTCCTTTTCTTTGATATTAAGCGAACCAATCTACTCCGCCACAGTTAAATGATGAAGGCATCAGTTTTAAAATACTGCCTGAATGCATTCATTTCTGAAAGTCATAGAATCTTGACAGCACCAGTTTTTATAGACCCTGCAACGTTATATTTATCAGCATTACTTTTCATCAATACTTCTACTGCAAAATTGACAATGCTTTTTCAAAATCTACAATATTTAACTACGAAATGATTTGGTATGCCACATAAAAAGTTTGCAATTAATTGGATTTATGGACACGAAAATGGCCGCTCATCGGCGTAACTGATGAATAAATGTCATGAATAAGTAGAAAAAAACAATTCCTAGGAAGTAGACCTGCTTTAACATGAGCCTTTTTGAGATGACATTTAATAACAGAGCAACATTGCCTCTGTCATATCATAGAGTTTTGGTATTGCACATGTACTTCAGAACAGCAAAAGCCCGTTCGAATTTTATATTCAGCCACAGACATACCAAGCAACAAGGTAGTGACGTTGCCATTACAATACCAAGGCCACAGTGTTAGTAGAACACACTTGTATCCAGGGATGTGGAAGCGATTATTTTTCAAACGCTTCCGCTTCCACCAACAAAAAACGAAAAAACGACCGTTGACAATTTTTTTTTAACTTTTGTGGCTTTGTAGCCTGCCTTCTCCTACACTTTATCATTTTGAGAAAACAAAAACCTTCATTTATTGCTATTACTTTACCTACTTCGCTTGAGCTTATTGTTTTGAACAACTCTGTGTTTGTTTTTCTTAGATATCAGAACTCGTGCTGAATGTAGTACAGTACTTTTCAATCTTTTTGTTATCGCGGAGCCCCTAATGTACTTTCGCGTTTGTCACGGAACTCCCACTAACCAAAATTTTGAAATCACGAATTGCTTGCAAGAAAATCAAATATTTCGTTACTATAATTCAAAAAATAATCAAACACTTCAACAAATAGACAGTTATTACAAGTTCGTTCACTACTTACAACTACTTTTACAACAGTTAACCTAATGCTTCTCAGATCTAAATCGTATGACCACGTGTTACAGCTCTCGACAATAACCTGTCGTCGCAACAACAAATTGCACCGTATAGCGTTGATTTTCCCTCTCTATCCTCAACTAACTCTGACTTTAAGCTAGCGTTAACTCTAATCATCATTACGGACCTCCTGTCCGTCCTCAAAACACGTATTGACTCCGATCTTTTTGGATAGTGAAGTGCGAATTTTTGTCGTATATATAGTATGTACATGTAAAGCGAGAAAAATTGAACTGCACCAATCAACAGCCGCCTCAACATGGTGGTGCGGTCCCTCACCCATTTGGATTGGGTCAAAATGGTTGTTGGCCTTCCCGAGGGTCCCAGTTACCCTGGGCACTCCCCTCACACAAACCATTTTTTTGCCGTGCAGCCCCTTGAACGACCGCAGAAGGGTAGCACGCAGCCTCTTTAAAATTGTCCTGTCTTCTCTTTACTCCTGCCTTTCTCTTGACTGTCTTCTCATTCTTATCCTTCTCCTGATGAGTGGCAACGTTCATCCTAACCCTTGCCCTGTTTTTCCCTGTTTAGTGTGCGCTAGAAATGTGACCTGGCGGAGTAGGTCAGTGCAATGCTGCACATGCTCTAATTAAGTTCATTTAAAATGCTCACTACTCTCTTTTTCTAGATTCAGAACTTTTGGCAGCTCTCACTCCTGGAGCTGCCCTCCCTGCTTTTTTTGGAGATTCTACACCTACCAGCAGTGTGACTGCCTCCTCGGACTCCTCCAGCTGGTATACCTTCACTGCTCAATCTGGCCCTCTTCTGCTAATGCAGCACTCGCACCCCACCCTCACTTTCAAACTTCTTATCCTTTATCCCCCCACTTTGTATGTTCTCCCTCTGCACCCTCACCACCGCCTCATGCTCCTGGCTGTTTCTCTTTACCTCCTGCTTTCTCTTCCCCTCCATAACTGTCTTAGGGTTCTTCAATGGAATGCTGGGGGTCTCCAAGCCAGGAGCACTAAACTACTACACTTTATTTCGTCTCATCCCGTTGACCTTATTTGTATCCAGGAATCTAACCTTAATTTATCTTCCTCTTTCCGGATCCCTGGATTCTCTGCTCTGCAATCCCACGGCACCCACTCCCGATCTGATATTTTTTCTACTGATGTCGCAGACGTTAGTGGCGGCGTCATCATTTTCATCAAGCAGGGCTTAATCTTCTCTGAGGTTTCTACCTCCTCTCTTTCTTTGCTTGGCCCCAACTCTGATTATGTAGAGGTCAACATCTCTCTAAACGACTCCTCCTCGCTCTCATTTCTTAATGTTTATGCTCCTTCTATTCGTTCTTCTACGAAGGATAGCAGAACCAATTTCTTTTCTCTCTCCATTCTTCCCTCCTATGTGGAAGCGGAAGCGGTGAATTTTTCGCGCTTTCGCTTCCACAGAAAAAATACCGCTTCCACCGCTTCCGCTTCCAGCTTCCGCTTCCACATCCCTGCTTTGTATCATTCTTTCGAAATCCTTACCAGTGCATAGAATCTCTTTCAACTTGTTTTAATTCCAAATATCGCAACATTCCATAATTTCTTTGGCAGAAACTGCACAAAACAAATAGCCGCAGATTAATAGATGTCATTCTACATAGCAATCGCAAAAAAAGTTTCGTTTTAACTTTGCGCTGTCGTTTGGAATTTGTGAGTCAGCAACTTTGGTTCCAACCGCGAAAGCCCAGACCCCAGGGGTCCACAAAAGATTTTAGTAAGACACTCAGCATATAAGAGATGCTTGCAGTAGTGGCCAGCAGGAAAACTCTAGTTGTGATTAAAAACTATAAACCTATAAAAATTTGTCAAAGCTAAAAGAGGGTAATAAGAAATGAAGGTTAAGAAAAAAAATTAATCAATCAAATACTTGAAGAGTGCCGTTTTGTTTTGCACTTCAAGAACCTGCGTTTACGTGATGCATTCAATTAAGTAGAAAAAAGTATTTAAAGAACAGATTGCACAATTTAAGTTAGTTAGTTTCAGGAAGTGGAATCAGTACTCAACTACTGCTTGTTGGAAGCACATACATTTTCGGCATCAGATCAAAAAAGCTTTGTGTAACAATAATAATCTCTTGAATATTCAAGTCATTATCCCGTGTCGTCGTAGTTTTTCTGCTTTGACCATTAATTCCGGTATTTTCCCGTATACAAACCGTCGCTTGTGTATTTTATTCTCAAAGCAATTTTATTGGTAGCTATTTCCTATACTCTCCCCGTAGACCAACTTTTTCTGATTGATTTCATATGCGTTGTTATTGGTTGTTCTTAGGGTAGCAGTTTTCGGTATTCCCCCGTTTTCAAACCTTTTCTTGTTAATTTTTAGTTTCTAGATTTTTTTTTGATTGGCTAAAATATTTGGGAACGTTGTTTCGGTTACGTACGAATGAGAAGTATATATACTGGTGGGTCATTTTGAAAACTCAGAGAGAGAGAAAAAGAGAGACAAAAGCAAACAGACGACAGAACAGAGAAGAAAGAAAAGAAGGAAGAAGAGTGAAGAATTAGAAGGCAAGGGCCAAGTACTACTAGAAGGAAGGGGGACTATCGGCTGCTACAGTGTGGTGTCGGTGATTGTCGGAGTGCAACCGCTTATGCATTAATATAAATTGTGGTGTTAAAGAGTGGGCTGCAACTTAGCTTCACAAGCGTAAGTCCTTAGGCCGAAGGATAGGGCATAGAAGGTAGTCGTTGCACTGTACCGAGCTATCTTCTAGTCGTCGAATCGTCATCTGCCGGTCACTAGGATACAGGGCGAGTGACCTAAGCGTATTCGGCGACACTTTGTAATTAATTAACACCAACAGCATTACTAATTTCTTCATATAATCTGAAATATAACGGTACTTGCAATCAGATAGTTATTCGTTTTTAATCATGTAATGAGCAATGGATGAAGTTAAGCCCAGTTGAGTTTTTACAAGTTTAAATGCAACAATGGTTTCTCTAGGCCTGCTGTAAGCACGGTGACGTGCCAAGATTATACCTTGAGGTTGTTGAGATACAGCATCGAATTTGGTGCTTCACTTATGCTGCTGACAGAATAAGACCTTAAAAATAGTGTTTATTAATATCGAGACAGGAAGGACAGCAACGCTTGGCGTTTAATTGTTTTCTATGTTCAATATCTTTCTATGGCTGAAAACAAATTTGTTGCTTGTCTAAACTAAAAAAATTATCATAGTGTCTTTCAAAATAGAACAAAGAGAACAAAGCCTTTATGAGGTCTGTCGCAGTTACCATAAACGGAATGCTTTAGTTTATTTAATGCTATTGCAACCTACACAACACTAATGGTAAAGAGCCTACCTGAGTAAACTACTACTAAATTAATAAAATCACTGCATGCTAGCGAACAGTACTTATTTTACCCATATTTGTTGCTATTTGATGAGTAAGTAAAAGCTAAATTTGGAGATGTTGATTGATAAAAATTCTAACACTGAAATAACGATAGTTGGGCACTACTAATACTGGCACTCACAATAAATTTGAAAAGTACGCTACAGTTACCACGTTACTTAATTGCTTAAGTTTTATTCTTCTTGCAACATAACCAGCTGACATGGCCAAGCTTTATGTTTTAAGTGTAATGGAACTTTACTTTAGCCAAAGTGATGTTTCCACAACTAAATCTCAACAATGCTAAAAATAAGCAACACTAAATTACAAAAACAAAAAAGAATCAACTGAACTATTAATAATAGCTGAAATATACAATTCAAGACTAATGGCATCATTAAAATTTAAATTTTTCAGTAGTTTTACGATTTCTGAACGAGTCAGAATCTTTACCAAATATTTTCATATTTCCACTATAAATTTAGTGATCCTTCATTTTACTAAGAATTTCCTCACACTTGTATTTCATAATGAATTTCTACAGATCACGCCATTTCTTTTTTGGTAGATCATGCCATTTCTTTTTTGGTATAATTTTCTGATATTCAGTAACTTGTACTTCAATATGAACTTCCATACATCTGCACTTTCATATTTTAGTGTTGCCCCACAAACAAATGCTTACAATGATTTAACTTTGCACCTCCTTTTAAATGTGCTATCAGCATAACAGCGGGGGAAGTTAAAGCCCCTCCCAAAATATTGTCGGTCCTCCCCTCTATAAATTTCAGAAATGGGCAAAAAAATAATTTTCAAACGATAAATCTCGAAAAAAAGGATCTTCACCTTTGCTTGCTTGGAGCAAAATAGATTATCAGTTGCTCGAAAAAAAAATGCTCAACTTTATTTTGAGACAAACATGCCTTCAGCCCTCCCTCAGAATTTTCAAAAATGGGAAAAATACGAAAAAATGATCTTCACAGTTTTGTTTGGAGCTAAAAGAAAAACTGGCAAAAAGCCACTCAAAAAAACTTAACTCCAACAAAAAGTCCTTAACGTTGTTTAGAACCACAATGGCTTTTCTTCATACAAAAGAAAGTGTTATGCCAGTAAAATGAGCCTACTTTTGAAATGTTGACAAACTGATTAGTTTCTCCATGGGACCAAACAACGCCTTTTTTGTGAAGAATGCCTAAATGTTTTGCTGCAAAAGGACAATATGAAGGTGAATTAAGTTAAGGATGTTTCTCAAAAGGTCCCAAAATATTTTTTTCAAAAAAGAGTTTAGGATGCAGCTACTTCAATGACTCTGGTTTCTCTAAAAAAACCCTAGTTTGTAGAGAATGCCTTGACCCTTCTCAACGTAACTACCTACTAAAGATTGTTGCAAAATTTGTTTCAGTGTAGCTCTGTTATAGGCCTATCTTTACAAAAGCACTTTTAGTAATTTTTTCTGTTTGGCAGATTAATTTATCAAGAAATTTAAGCCAACAGAAAGTTATCTTAAAAACTGCGAAGCAGTTAAAAATGGTTCTTGTCCTTCTTCCGCTGTTGCTTATAGAGAAACAGCTTTCCCGAAAAAAAAGGTGTTGTTTGCCTTTAGAAACAATGTTAAAGATGTTACTTTTAGTATCTCAGAAATATTGTGATATTTCAGATTGTCAGATGTGTCTGGATGACCCATTTCATTCCGATAATTGATTTAAACCTTTTACCACTAAGTTAATCGGCAACGCCTGCGACGATCTGAATATTTTATACTTAGAAAAGATACTTTTCAAGCAGCCTGCAGCACTGCGTTTTTGGGCAATCGTTTCAACCTCAGACTCCGCTGCACAGTAAACAGCAGGCAACCAAACCAGTAAACGACCAGTTAAAATTTTACGCTTACGCTATACTCTCACGCTATACGCTCTACGCCTAATGGAAACCAGCCTTTAGCCGTAAAAAATCGCTCTGGAACGAACTCGTTTCGAGATTTTGCGCGAGCGGGAATTCAAATTCATGCGCGGAGCGTTTTCGCTGACAAAATAATTTTAAATAGATAAAGAAAGAGTTTTCACGCTACGCTGGCAATCTACGCCTGATGGATACCAGCCTTAACTCAGGAGTAAAACGAGACGTAAAACGCACAACGGCCTGAAAAAAACGTAGTACGCTTTTTGCATTGAAAGCTTCTTCTTATGTTCTTTACCTACTGAATTTTTGAATTTTTTGAAAACATTATGTAAAACAAACGCAATTATTAATTTGTCACTCTTTGCTGTCTTTGTGGTTAAAAATTACCAAACAAAGAAGTAACGAAATTCCTAGAAATTGAGGGACTGCGGACAGTGACACTGTTTTGACCTCTATGGTCTTTTTGGCACTGCAGACCTAGTTTAGACCCACAACTGTGACTACCTAACCTATGCTTTATTCAAAGCCTCTAGCTTCTTGTTGGTAAACAACTGGAGTAAAGAAACCTGATAGGTCAAAACATTGCCACTTTCTGCAATTCGCTCAAAGTGAATCGCTGGCCCATTGTGGTACTCTAGAAATTTGTTCTCCTTGCTTAATGGGACTACCGGCTTAGTTGGACCAATTTTTCTTGGTCCCAACTGTTCGGTTAGGCAGGTTTGATTGTATAACTCCCCCTCTCCTAATTCAATTAATCGAACTGCTATCTTTTGCCCAATGCAAAATTGTAAAATCTTACAGTGTTAATTGATAGGAATATAATCGGGGGCTTAATAGTTCTTACCATCAGCCGGTTTTTAGTACACTCAAGGTAAAAGTTATCCGTGTGTCTAGCCTTTTACCATTATATTGCTGGCTACTTAAAACAGTCACCTCAAGTACGTTGTGCATTTGTTAATAGCACGTTTAGATTTTAGCCGATGAAGGTAAAAAATAAAGTGTTGCCAATTCGTATTGAGTTTAAACCAATCAACTTAATGATCATTAGTCAACAACCTGACGGTCATTAGTCAACGTAGTCCCCGCACACTACCTGGCTGAAATACTGAAACAGCGTTTTTGCATTTCCTTGTTGTGGATCTATTTTTGAGCCGATGGTATGAGCAGTCAGCTCACTCAGCAAAAACGTGGTTTAGCTAATTGGCGTCAGGTTGGTATCATTGAACTCAGTAGCACTTCAGCGCGAGGACGTGAGGAGAAACGTGATATTGCTAATTAGGTTCAGGTTTGCACAGATCAACTCAGCAGTAAAGTTTATCAGCTGGAACCCTCGTTACAAAAGCTCTTGTTGAACCCCTGTCTAGCACGTGGTAACTTTTAACAATTCAGTTCAAAATGTCAACACTTTAAATTAAGCGATAGTTACAACAGATTAACTTACATAAATTTATTTAAGATTTGCATGTTACGCCAAAGCTGCTGTAGCACGCCACCTATAAAGAGCTGGCGTAACACCACTGCTATATTGTCGCAACTAATTAACGAAAAAGCATATCAAGTGAAATTTTCGCAATCTTCTTCTTCGTATGAGCAAGATTTTTTATTTTTGGAGAAGCTTCTTATGAGTCCTTTGGGCTAGTCTTCAGTTAAGACTGGGCCACTACGGCGAGTACACTGCTTGGCCCTGCCACCTGTCTGCCACAGAAGGATCGAGGCATCCTGCTTAGTGTCTCGCTCAAAGTCGCAACCACCAAGCTTTCCGGCTTGTTTTCTACACTATCTCTTTTGTGTTGAACTCCAAGCAGGGAAGCTGTAAATACTGTTTTTAAAAGTCTTTTGGTATGACTCGACTTCGAAAATGAACCCCAGATCTAGCGACTGCAAAACGGACCCTCTAACCACTACGCCAATTGGCAGTGTTTGCTACTTTTGGAAACTACCTATGTTGTTGTCAAGAGGAAAGTGAGAATTCACACACATCCTTTAACCACCATATGGCACACCTCTCTTATTCACCATATAATTTTGGAAAAAATTAGTTTTGAAAATCACTATTTTGTCAAGAGAAAATGAGAATTGAGTGTAAATGTGTGTGTGTAAAATGAGAATTTAGAAACCTCTCTCTTAACCATAATATAATTTTGGAAAAAATACTTTCTTTAATAAAATTGAAAAATTAGGAAACTAAATAACCCAATTAGATTGCTGAATAAAATGTGTTTCGTTCTCGCATTTTTTAAAGAAATTGCAGTTAGAAAGTATTTGAAGACTAGATGTGTTGATACAATGATGAAAAGCTGTTTCTGTAAAAAGAGAAAATCTATAAAGAAAATTTAAGAATATTTTTTATGAAAATAGCATTTTACAGCAAGTTTTTTTTGGTTGCAGTGTTCGCGGAGGATATAGACTGAGCCAGCAGTGTTTGCTACTCTAAAGCGTATCTGAATACGTGTCTGATACTTTTTGTATCACAGCCAAGATTTTTCTGTGATTGCAGGCCAAAAATGGTATTGATTCATTTAGAAATTGTTGATAATAATTAACATATTTAGCCGATATAGTTTGCTTTTGCTCAAATACAGGGTGGACCATAATGATGGGACACATTTAAAATGCTATTTTTTCAGCTTATAAAAACGACGCAGAATATTAAATATATTTGTTACGCGACGGATGCACAGGAGTTTTGCACGTTATCTTAGGTTTGAATATTATATTAAGTTTTCATTATTTCAGATATTTAGGTATTTTAGGTATTTTTATTAATTTTTATTATTTTTCAAGTTGCTATTATTGCTACTAGCAATACACCGTTGAACATAATAATACAATATATTTATACAATTCAAACGTTTTCGGCGCTACATTTCGCCCTCACCAGGATCTATACACAAATATTTACAGCATTAAAACTTTGGTTGAACGAAAACATAAAGTAACTTGAAATATTTCTGACAAAAAACAGTAAAGCTTTATTCTACGCTCTTCGTAATTGTCTGGTCACTGCTAACAAAGAATTTGATAATAAAAAAAAGAAGAAAAACAATTGCCTGCTAGGAGTTAATCGGATTTAGGGTTTTGTAAATAATTGTTTCAAATGAATGGAAATTGTTTGGTTAAATGATTAAATAAATATCTTTAATTAAAACACGTTTAGTAAAATTGACGCTCCGTTTGCATAGAGTTGTTTGTTTAGCACAGGGTTGCTTCTTTTGATGACCAAGGCTTCATGGATTTTGGCTTCGTAGGATGTTTGGCATTTTCTAATTATTTTAAATTGCCCCATGTTATTCGGCTGAGTTTTGCACGAACTGCATTTTTTTATATGTTCTTTGATGGCACTTTTACTTGACCTTGAAACATTTAAGTGCTCCCCTGCTCTTATACTCAAATGTCTTGCGGACGTACCGATGTACGTGACGTTCACATCACGTAAACAGGTAAACTTATAAACGACATTTGAGTTCAAGGCCAGAGGAGTTTTGCTTTTCAAAGAGAAATATTCCTGCACTTTTGTTGTTTTGTAGGAATATTCCTGCACTTTTGTTTGTTTTTGTCAGAACTATTTCAAGTTACTTTATGTTTTTTGTGTTTTCGTTCAACGAAAGTTTTAATGCTGTAAATATTTGTGTATAGATCCTGATGAGGGCGAAATGTAGCGCCGAAAACGTTTGAATTGTATAAATATATTGTATTATTATGTTCAACGGTGTATTGCTAGTAGCAATAATAGCAACTTGGATACTAAAAGTCACCTCTCTACCGAAATTGTATTATCGAATCAGCACCAAGAGAGGCATCACTGTTCGAAAACTACGAAACTTGGAAAAGGTAGGATGGAAAACAGTAAAAATCAAATTAGATTTGAAATATCTGCAAACCTGTCTAGAGCTCGACCTTTGCCCGGAATTTTTGAAGTTTAAGCCCCCAAATCTTAAGGTATACAACAAGCCAAGAGACAGATACTGGTTAGTAGTTAAGAAGAAACTGAAAGAAATCAAGTGTGAAGAGAACTTAGCTGATCGCAAATACCAAACTATCAAAACAGGAATTTTTAAAGAATTAAGCTTCTTAGAAAAGTCTTGTTTTATTCGTCTACTGAAGAAAAAGTTTGAGCAAAGTGCAAAAACTATCCTAAACACTCACCAACGCAAACTGATAAATCTATACAGGAAACAAACATCGAGAGTTCCACATGCTATAACCAATCTCAGTGATAAGAAACTCAGCCTAAAAGAAACAAATGCGTTGAGATACGGACTGAAGCACCACATTCTACCAAAGAAAGTAAAACAGGATGAAGTGAAGACCAATATAGAGAAACTTATTTATTCCCTCAAACGAAAGAATCCCAATATTCATATTGATGATGAATTTCAAGATCAAACCAAATTCTATCTGAAAAGGTTTTTAACAGAAAGTAATCGTCTCTGTTCAACTAATCAAAACCAAAGCCTCCACTCTCCTCTACGTAAACTACGCCAAAACGAAAATATTAAAATATGTCAGTACGATAAAGGAAATGGAGTTGTTGTGTTAAATAGTGAAGATTACTATTCAAAACTTGACCACATTATTGACGACCCCACAAAATTCATAAAAGTTAACACAGATGGAAAAGTACATCCAATAATTGCCAAAGAAAGTTCAATTAATTACTACATTAATAAGTATCTAAAATCATATGATAACAGCATAACCAGCAAAATTGTGTCAACTGGAAGTGCACCAAGAAAACTATACGGAACTATAAAAGTGCATAAACAAGGCAATCCTGCAAGACCAGTAGTCTCAATGATTGACACGCCAGAATATAACCTAGCCAAATTTCTTGATCAAATTATTAAACCCTACATTCCAAATCAATTTATGCTGGACTCGACATTTCACTTGTTAGACAAGCTAAAAGAATTTTCTCCATCTCCTCACCAAATTATGGTCAGTTTCGACGTAGTTTCCCTATTCACCAACGTGCCGCTGGAAGAAACAATAAATATGATTGGTAATTACATATACAAAGAAAATAATCCCAGCCCCCCTGCTTTTGAAAAAGATGTTTTTGTTAAGTTGATGCGTCTGGCGACCCAAGGATTGTTTTTGTATAAAGACACACTGTATAAACAAATTGATGGCGTCACTATGGGCTGTCCACTTGGACCAACACTTGCAAATTTCTTTATGGCTCATATGGAAAACCAACTTTTATGCAATGACCAGGAAGCATCTCCCAAATTGTATCTCAGATATATTGATGACATTTTTGCAATCTTTGATAATGACCAATCATGCACCAAATTCCTAGAAAAGCTTAACACCCAGCACCGCAATATTAAGTTTACTTTAGAACAGGCTAAAAATACAATTCCATTTTTGGATGTGGAAATAAAAATTAACTTGGATAAATTTGATACCTGCACATGGAGAAAACCTTCTAACACCGGATTATTGTTAAATTTCAATGCATTTTGTCCCAAAATTTGGAAAAAAGGTCTTATTTTGTGTCTTCTTAATAGAGCAAAAATTACCTGTTCAACGGACTATCTCTTCCAAAAAGAAGTAGCTTATTTGAAAAATCTTTTTTACAGTAACGGTTATCCAATCCATTTTTTTAACAAAATTTTATGCCAATTTCAAAAAGAAAAAACAGACAGTAAAACAGAAAAAGAATTTATCAATCTTTTTATCATCCCCTACCTCGGAAAAATCTCAAAAGAATTCGGTCTACAAATTCAATCACTAATAAAGAAACAGTTTGACATTAAAATCACAATTGTCTACAAAACAACAAAAGTGCAGGAATATTTCTCTTTGAAAAGCAAAACTCCTCTGGCCTTGAACTCAAATGTCGTTTATAAGTTTACCTGTTTACGTGATGTGAACGTCACGTACATCGGTACGTCCGCAAGACATTTGAGTATAAGAGCAGGGGAGCACTTAAATGTTTCAAGGTCAAGTAAAAGTGCCATCAAAGAACATATAAAAAAATGCAGTTCGTGCAAAACTCAGCCGAATAACATGGGGCAATTTAAAATAATTAGAAAATGCCAAACATCCTACGAAGCCAAAATCCATGAAGCCTTGGTCATCAAAAGAAGCAACCCTGTGCTAAACAAACAACTCTATGCAAACGGAGCGTCAATTTTACTAAACGTGTTTTAATTAAAGATATTTATTTAATCATTTAACCAAACAATTTCCATTCATTTGAAACAATTATTTACAAAACCCTAAATCCGATTAACTCCTAGCAGGCAATTGTTTTTCTTCTTTTTTTTATTATCAAATTCTTTGTTAGCAGTGACCAGACAATTACGAAGAGCGTAGAATAAAGCTTTACTGTTTTTTGTCAGAAATATTTCAAGTTACTTTATGTTTTCGTTCAACGAAAGTTTTAATGCTGTAAATATTTGTGTATAGATCCTGATGAGGGCGAAATGTAGCGCCGAAAACGTTTGAATTGTATAAATATATTGTATTATTATGTTCAACGGTGTATTGCTAGTAGCAATAATAGCAACTTGGATACTAAAAGTCACCTCTCTACCGAAATTGTATTATTTTTATTAATTTATTTATTAATTTTTATTTTTATTAATTCATATTGCCATGAAGTCCACAAGAAATTGCATATGTAGTTGAAGAATACTTTGCTAGTCAAAGACCATCGTTACAGTTCAAAGA
This sequence comes from Trididemnum clinides, assembly GCA_963675345.1. Lineage (NCBI taxonomy): Eukaryota > Metazoa > Chordata > Ascidiacea > Aplousobranchia > Didemnidae > Trididemnum > Trididemnum clinides. Next base: position 3,807,374 of record OY776302.1, on the reverse strand, counting down.
AAATTCCGACAGCAGTTTGGAAAGCAAAATGCATCATCCCAAAAGGTTATTCTTCGTGCTGTTACAAATTTCCGAGAGACAGGCGATGCCGGGAAAAGAGCAAATCCCCAGGTCAACCTCTAACATCTTGCCGTACGTGCTATGAGATATCGAGCTTTCGAATGTTTTCATTGTGATAGTGACCATCTCAAAAACGTGATATTCAAACCTCAGATAACATATATAAATCCTGTGCATCAGTTATGTCATAAATATATTTAGTACTCTGTGTCGCTTTTATATAGCCTGGGAATATAGCATTTAAAATGTGTCCCATCATTATGATCCACCATGTATATACAAATTATCTCACCAACAACAGTGTGACATTAATATTAATATGTATCATGGATCTTTTGCTACGATTTACAGTTTAATTGGTAAGACGCCCTGTGGTTTTGGTCAGGTCAATTGATAGTTCGAATGTTATAAGTGACGCCTCCAGGAAGACGAGGGGGAAGCAAAACAGACCAATTGGTCTTATATGGAGGGTAATGGATAAGGGATATTGCTATATGAAAAACTTTCCATTAGGCTATATAAAAAAAAAGTAATTAGAGTTTTTAATCGTTTGCTTAAACAGATTTTTGTGGCAAGTTTGATTAAATTAAAGTTTGCTTAAGTACATTTAATATGACGCATTATATGAGAAGGGGGCTCCAAAACGTAATAATTCGTCACATAGAAAAGGGAAGTCAAAAATTCAATAAAAAAGCGTCTAATGATTTGTGAATAGCCCCTAATAGTTGAAGCCAACCAACCATCGAGTCCAAAGTCTTGACAACTGGGTAGAATGCAGGTTAGAATTGTACAAAGGCAAAACTGGTAACTAGTGTTTGCCAACTTGAGAGTGCTGCATCCAATATGAATGTTCAGGATTCGAGTTTGTTGTACTTGAAGCTTTTGCTGGTCGAGCAACAGGCCAAGTTCTCAATTTTTTATGGAGTGGTTTAAAGGCAGAAAGAAAACACGCAAAAGTAACTTTCAGAAGGCGTTAAGCTTTTCGGCTATTTTTAGGTAAGTGTTTTATTTGCAAACTAATTAGTTTTATGCAGAAATTTATTTTATTTCCATAAGTCCCAAAAATATAAACAATAAGTTAATTGCTCTTTTGGAATTCTTTTACTCGGAGTTATGTACATGCTTACTAGAACTTCTTTATTGGAGAACTATTTACACGTAACGAAAGGACTTGTACACTTCTTGTCACTGCCATCCAAACTCAATGGCGTTGCAGCAGGTAGGCTATTATCTTTCAAATCGCCATGAGTTTGATCCCGCTGTCTCTTGTTTATCGTCTAGCTTTATGTTTACTTTGTTGGATGTTAGGTCGCTTGTTAATAGACTTCTAGATAAAGTCATAAACTTTTCGGACCAAGTTTTTGTTCTTTAATTAATCACTGTTACCTCCCCAATATAGCTGACTGTTATTGCACTCGTAGTCAATTTGGAATTGGAGTGAATTACTCTTTGATTGACTTGTAAGCTACGGTTATCAGAACGCTTGCGAATACTATTTGAGCGTTTTTTGGGTCTGATTTCTGGTCAAGCTATAGTAGCTGAGTGCTTCATTGAATTTATGTTTGTATATTTGTGTTATGTGTGTTAATTATTTTACAGAAATCCGTACTGCGTCGTACCGTACCATATCGTAGTTTACATCCTGAAATTCAACTATCAACTTTGTAACACTCTTGTTTTGAATTTATTTCAATTATATGCTCTGTGTGGAACCTGTGGTACGCGTAATTTTAGAAGACAGCATTAGGCGGGATATAAGGCCAGAAGTTTATGTAACAATGGTCTCCAACCTTTTTATGCCTAGACCAACAGCACCCAGCTGAAGACATGAATGGTTCGCTCCACCCTATTTTTGACTTACAGGAATTTCATTAATGCCACACTGGAAACGTATTGCAAATAAAATTGAATGCATAGCTCAATTTATTCAAACGTCAACGTGAAATTTGTGTTGATAACTAAACGAAATGTTGAAGATTTTTGTTGCTAATACAATTTTTGCTTAACTAGCTCACCTTTTGAATGTTCCGCTATGAGCTTAAACGTAAACAAATTTTTTCGACAATAAGAATACTTGCGACTAAAGAAGAAATTACGTCTGCTTCTAAAAAACCAATCGTGTGAGATAGTTTAAAGTCTGGATTTATAGATATATTGCGGATAATTAGCAGACAGAACAAAAGAAGAAACGCATTGATTAATTTTCAACTTGGAATTTTTAGCACTCGACGAAATGTCGAAGACAGCTTCAAAGATAGCCAATTGTTCTTGTCTGATACAACCAGAGCTGGGAACCACAAATTTACACTCAATTCCGCAACCGCAAATTCCGCAAAACTGCAAGAGGTGTTTCGCAACCGCAAATCCGCAAGTTTGCGGTAGGTTTGCGGTAACTTTTCGCACTTCCGCAACCGCAAATGCACATTGCACTTCCGCAAACTTAAACCACACTATTTACTGTTATTTTGTCTTCGTGATCACCTTTTTTATTCTTGAAGGTCAAATTTTGCTATCGACCAGACGTTGACCTCCAAAAAAAAGGTCATCAACTCCCGGACGTTAACTTCCAACCCAGAAAATAAGAGCGTCCACTTTTTCCAAGCGGTTTTACCGCGGATCAGGCAACACTGCTTATTGCTTTGCGGATTTGCGGTAAATTTCAATTTTTCACCGCAAATATTTGCGGTAGGAAATTAGGTTCGCAAATCCGCAAATAGAAACTTGAGTCCGCAATTTTCGGATTTGCGGACCGATTTGCGGAAGTGCTCACCTCTAGATACAACCCTTACTTAACTAGCTCACCTTGTGATTGTTCCGCTATGAGCTTAAACGTGAACAAATTTTTTCGACAAAAAGAATACTTGTGACGAAAGAATAAACCACATCTGCGTCCAGAACTCCGATCGTGTGAGATGGTTTAATGTCTGGATTTGGAGATATATTGCGCAGACAGAACAAAAAAAAGAAACTCATTGATTAAATTTTCAATTTTATAAACAAAAAACTTTTTACAAACAAAAAACTGGCCTAGTTACAAGAGATAATCATTCCGTTTCCTCGGATAATATTGTAATGCATTTTATAATTGAACAAATTAGGGGTAATTTAAAATGGACAGAATTATTTGGACAATACATTGATGATATTTTCTTAATTCATTCGGATTTAGTAACACTAAATCTATACAAACAGCTTTAACCAATATTTTTCAAAATAATGGCTTGACCCTGCCTGACATTTCGCGAGGTGAACAACAGACAAACTGGTCAAGGTGTAGAATTTTTAGATGTATTTCACTAAATTGAAGAAGATGACGCAATTGGTTTCGTAACAAAAAATTGTACAAAACCAACAGCAGCAGGACGTACGTTTTTACATGGAAACTCATATCATCCTCTTCATATCTTTAAAAGGTATCATTTTTAGTGAAGTAGTAAGATTACGCAGATTGAACGAAAGACAAGAAGACTACATAAATAGCATAAACGAATTAAAAGACAAATATTTAAGTTCCGGGTTTAATAAAAAAGTGACACAGACCATAATTCAAAAAGTAAGCACTTGGACAGACACATTTGGACCTACAAATCAGAAAAAACAGACAGAAAAGAATCCGATTCCATTGGCAACAAGCTTTCTACAATTTCTACAACTTACTGATAAAGAACGCTCCATAAAACCAGAAGCCAATGTTATATACAAAAGACCCGCATGTCTGGCAAATACACCAACGAAGTACAAAACTTTTGCCCATAAGCAACAAAAGATTTTAAAACTTGGTTCATCAAGCCGGTGTGGCAATTGCACCCTTTGTGGAAAATTTAGCAAATATGAATGTATGGTAAGGAGTGTAAATTATTTTAATTGCGAAAAAAACAATAGACAGGTTAAACTTAACCAATCGTTAAATTGTAGAAATTATGGTATTTATGTTGCCAATTGTGTAAATTGTAATGCTCAATACGTTGGACAGACAAAAAATAAATTTTCGATTAGATGGAATAACCATAGACACACTTGGAAAAAATTAGATATTTTGACCCAAAACGATAGTACCGCTCTCCTGCAACATTATAAATCTAATCACAACCTTTTGTTAGCACGCCGTCCTAGTTTGTCACAGTGTTTTTCTGTTATATTTGTTGAAGAACCACCGTTTGATATGTTAGATATATGTGAAGATAAATGGTTTCATAAACTTGGAGCGTCTATAAACCAACAAATTATGATTTTGCCAGCTGTTAAATGATTTATGTTGTAGGCCTCTTGTCATTTTTCTTGTTTATGACATAACACTTGTTTCATAAATTTTTTTGAGCCTTTTATCTTATTACATAGTAACTAGCCATGAGCGAGTAACAAGTTTTAGTTTTTCCTTTTTTATGTCTTTAGTTTGGTACTATATCGTCTGTTTAGTTTTAGTCGAGGAATAGCATTATGTAGTGTTTTGTTCCAGTGAGTAGTTAGTCAGCCCCCTTAGTTTATTTCCCGTTCATAGCAATTATAAGTAAACTGCATGCTTGAATGTTGTTTATTTAACCCTTAAACGCCCAAGTAATTCGCCAACCACTATTACCTATGTGGATCGTTAGCGACCCGGCGTATTGAAATATCTTTGTTCAAGCTTTCAGTTTGTTCATCTTCCTAAAACATGGTCATGAAACTAATCAACATGTTTCAATTTCACTATTATTTACTGCTAAGTATAATGCTTAAAAAAAACCGACAAAATTTGCGAAAATTGCAAGTGTAATATTTTCCATTTTGTACGAAAAGCGACCTATCAAAAGTTGAGATGAACACTGCATACTACCAACAACAAACGATTATGGAAATAACGTGTAACATCAAAATTTAACACAAAAGGAATGAAAAACAATAAAACTATTGCAGTTGGTAAGCCTCTAACGCAATAGGCATGATAACGCCAACACACAAAAATCATGCGGCACAAAAGAAACATAAAACCGTGACCTGTTTGTGATCAATGCGAGATGGCTCATACATTTTTTGAACGCGTCAGTTGTTTTGCGATCCAGAAAAGATGGACAGATGTAGCACTGCCTCTTTTGCGCTTTTCATCCTAATATGCAGCTGATTGAAAAGTGCCAATGTCAATTTTGTACTCACAGTTTCGTAATGATAGTTTAGTATCTCTTGGAAGTTGCTTGACTTGCACTCGTCGCTGTAGCCGTGGATGAAGCAAACTCATGCCTAAGCTTTCTAAAAATATTTGGCGTCAATAATTGACTTTTTTCCCTCTGTGGAAGTTTTGCTTGGAAAATCACCACGCTATTGATGCCTGCAATATTGAGGCAGTTGAAGAAGTATGCAAGTGGTTAGGGCTTGGTCCTTTTCTGCACAATGTAATTATGGCAAAGTTGGTCTACTCGGTCAACAGCTGCTTTATAAGCATTGTAGTATAGTGTTATTGTAGACAAACTTGAATCTTCATCAATTTTGTGGTCATTGTGCATAGTTGAAAAGCAAAACCATAGCTTTGTTTTTCCTGGGTACATTCGATACTAACGTTTGCCTGTTACTAAAGCTAACCAGCTTGATCCAATCCTTTTTGCCTTCCGTGTTGCAAATTTAATGGGAAGTTTTTATTATCGATCCCAGCAAAATAATTGGTTTCTGGAATAAGTCCGCAGCAAGCTGGGAATTGGTGAATCAATTATCAGTTGTTACATTGACTCCAGAAAAATGCAGTAATGTCAAGAAGAATTTCACAACATCAGATGACAACCCAACGTTTCTCTGATTTCCTTGACATTCAATATACAGTATGCCATTGAATGTGTAGCCAGCGAGACAGTCACACAACAAAGAGCTTCAGCTCGCACTTGTCTAGCTTGCAGAGCATATACTGGAACGAAACTACTAACGACCTAGAAATGACCTTAGTTGTTCATGCACGGTTACATAAGCGCTGACAGCATAATGTTTTCTGTACTTCTCAAAAAACTATTTCACATTTGCCGAAATAGAACAGACTTATCATCCGTGTTACGACCTTCACAACTGTCAAAACCTAGGTTTGCTAAAAGTTGCTCAAATCGATTACGGTCAAAAGAAGCGAAAAATATAGCTCTTACTGATGGGCCAGGTGACCACAACGAATGAAGGGATTCGTGCTGACAACAATACACACCAATAAGGTACAGAAGATCAACAATGTCTTTTATTTCACACAAGTCAAATGGCATCTATTTATCTGGATTTTGGGTTCTTTTTCTGAGGTCACTTCTTGCACGCTCGTTAGTGTGTTTGATAACATGCTTGAGCATATTTTCATCAATAAAGTAAGCAAAAGGATCAACTTTATTTTGGATGGTTTTTGCAGCACCAATTGGTCTTCGTTGGTGTGTCTAAGATTACATGCATGTGTTCTTGATGGTGGGGGACACGTGGTAAACCACACACGGCCATTTTTTTCTGCAAACGAGCTTCTGGCCGTAAGATCATCACTGTCATGCTCAGAGGAGTCTTCGCTATCACCTTCTTCCCCACTACTGACAGTCACATCATCGTCTGTACTTGTGGTCTGGTTTCTGATAATAGAAGAAGCGTCATCACATCTCTCAGGTGATGATTGGCCATCCACAGAATCTTCTCTCTCAATGATTTCTTCATCGTCAGAGTTGTCTGCTAAATTAGACCAACTCATACCACTTTTCCAGCGGCTGTTGCTGCATCCAGTAGCCTTCTTGCAATCGTTGTTCAGATTCTTTTGGGATCTTATACCGATTTGCAATCAACTCTTCGATGTTGCTTTCTTTCTTCTGAAACTTCAAATCTTTTGTCATAAACATTTTTATTTTGAATTACCCAGCATGAAAAATGCGATGATTAACTATTTCTTATATTGTTTGATTTAGTTTGATGTTTGTGGCACTTTACAATTAACCAATAGCTACGTAAGTTGTAATTCAAAAAAAAGTTACACTATTACCTAACATGGGTCTCCAGAGACCCTATAGGTTTTTTCTTTTAAATCCTTAATAACTATTTTATCAGCGTAATATTTTTGAAATTGTAAATGTGAAATGGAAGAAGAATAAATGCTTTGGGAATACTTGAAGTCTCCATTAGCCGGCCATTTCAAGAGATGTGAGGAAAAAACAGAAGGCTCGGGTCGCTAGCGACCCACTTAGGCGTTTAAGGGTTAACAGATTCAAAAATTTTTTTATCGATAGATTGTTATCGCAAATTGCAAAAACATCATCCACATATCGTAAATATAATTTAGGGTAAAAGCCATTTGTTTCATTGAGAAGCTTATTTTCTAAATTTGCTAAGAAAAAGTTTGCTAATGTCGGTCCAAGAGGTGACGCCATTGCTACTCCGTCAATCTGTTTAAATAGTTTTACTAGTTTACTGTTTAAATAGTTTAATAGTTAAAAGCAGTTTACCATGGAAAAATCAATGCAGGCACTCCCATTTCTGAATTATAAGTAAATTCACGAAATATTATTAGCCAGCTTTGTATTTTCATTTTTCAACCAGTGTGAGATAGTCAGTTCTGTTTTCCTATTTTATAATTACGGTAAGTTAGTTTATGCATTTTGTTTTTTTTGTTTTACATAGAAATTGAAAATGTCTGTAATTGGAAGCACAAACAGCAAAACGAGCTAGTTTGAATTTTATCGGCGATGGTGAAGTCGAAAAGCAAGACAACATTCTATCCTTCTTCTACCCTGTAACTATCAACTCTTTCTGTCTCTTTGCCACTTCCCTTGTTCTCCTCCTATTCTAACTCGCATAGGGTAATTTCATGGAACAAATGAGGTCTTGGTGCCAGAAGTATAAAACTTTCTTTACCATTTTTGCGTTTTTGTTTTGATCTTCCTGTATTAAGGAACGCAACTTCAACTCTTCACCATCCTTTAGGATCCCTGGATACTCTGCTGTGCAAGCTGATCGCACTCACTCCCGGTCAGGCCATCTTTTATTCGATGTATTGCATGCTTGCCGCGGTGTCGTTATCTTTGTCATACAGAACCTATTATTTTCTGAAAACTTTATTTGCTTCTTTCTCTTTTGGCTTGGCCCCTGCTCTGACCACGTGGGAGTAAACATTTTTATGAAAAACTTATTTTCTGTTTTTTTATTAAACACTTACGCTTTTCCTATTCTCTCTTATTGAGCGCATAGTAGAATTGGCTTCTTTTTTATTTTGGGGGAATGCTCTTTCTTCAGTGGAATACTTCTTTCTTGCTCTTTCCTCTGCTATTGCGCTTTTTACTTCTTTGGCTTTAAATGCAGGAAATCTCTAATTTCTTTTGGCCGCGTCCAACGCCAATCTCAGGTCTTGTGCTCTTCTATAGTGGGGAAAAAAACAATAAAAAGACGTTAAACTTTTGCTTCCGCTCACAAAAATGATAAAGAACGACAGGCTTAATGCTCACCCTCCCGGCTTGCATAGCTCGTAATCACCAAAGCCAAGGCTAATCATTGCACGAGACAAGCTATCGTTATTTTCGTTTTTGTGGTGGCAATGCATCTTCTTCCTCCTTTCTAGCTTTCCCAACTACTCCTTTCCCAGTAAGTCAGCATCAGTCTGTGCCAACTACATGAAATCTCACAATACTGTTTCTCAGCCAAAGACTTTACGCAGCACAGCCAGAGGTTATTTGTCTGAGCTCCACCGTGACTACTACTCCGAGAAGTCTACTTCCTCTTTCTACTCTTTTCTCACCTCGGGTAAATTTTTGCGGGTTTCGCCAATCTCTTCTCTTCAAACTCTTCCGGCCTCGATACTGTTGCCCACTCCATGGTGAAGTACTTACCTCTCTCTAACATGGATCTCCCTTTTTATGTTTTCAATCTCTCCTTGTATTTGCATTCCTTTCCTTCTATGTGGAAATCTTTATCTATGTTTCTTCATTCACTAAGTGCAAAAAATTCTCAAATCAACTGGTTTCTTGCGGCCTATCTCTTTTAGTTAACGCATAATTCTATCGCATGTGCTCTTTTATCTGGAGTCCAACTTCATTCCTCCTTCCCGCCAGGCCATTTTCCGTCCTCGTCGGTCTAATCATATCAAATTCACTAGTTTTCTCAATAAGTTTCGGAAAAGTTTTAACAAACCTAAGGCGGGGTCTCGGACCATTCTTGCTACTATCGACTTCTCCCGAGTTTTTTGTTTTTCCTCTCCTTTGTTACTTCCTGCGTCTGAGGCCACACGAGGAAGCCTAATTGGAATGGAGCACTGGTTTGAGCACAGGTGTCTTTCTCTCTGTCCTACTAAGTGTGAAGCTAACTTCTTTATAGACCCCCACCAAGCTAATCTCCACCCTAATCTTTACTTATTCAACTCCCTTATTCGCTTCAATTTCACTTGAATTTTCTTGGAATCACATTTGACGGCCTCTTTCCTTTTCTGTGTATGTCTCTTTTTTGATGGTCAAGTTCTTTCAGCATGTCAAAGCCTTACGCTGAATCTCTGGTTCATTCGGGGACCCCTCTAACAAGCTCTTTTCTTTACTTTAAAAAGCTTTTCTTTGGCTCGTTCTGACTTACGCTTCACCCAATTGGTTTCTCTTTCTCAGCGTTATCAACGTTATCTAGTTAAAACACTTTTACCAAGCTTCCAGTTGCGCCGTCACCAGCTGCTTCTTGTCCTGTCACCAGCTGCTTCTTGTCCTTCTCTATTCTTTTGCTCTTTATGAAACGTCCCTGCCTTTATTACAAGACACCGTGACTCATTTTCTTTTATTATTTTATGAGCGGGCCCATTGTCTTTCACCCTCTTTTCTCATCTAAAGTCTAGTCAGATTAAAGTGAAACCTATTCTTTCCATGTTCGTTTGGAGAGACTTTGCGTCCACTCCCAAGCTCATGCTTTCAACTACTTCTCCATGAGGGTACTCTCTGCTTTCTCTTCATCCCCTCATTGGAATTCGCATTTCTTTAATGTGAAGCTCACTCTTTCAAATCCATGTTCTTGTTTCGACTCTACTCTTCCTCGCCAAGGGCAGCTCTCAACCATTTTGAAAATAAAGCTTTTGTTGTCGACCGTTTTATTGTACTCTTTTAAAAAGAATAAGTGAAAACTCTAACGTTTTCGTCTAGCTCATTTCAGTAGTTATCGCTAGAATGAAGCCTGGTGTTGATGGCGAGGTATTTATAGCAATTGAAATGGGCGAAAACGTCGGAACGTTCTGATTCGTAGATAATCACACGTTTCGTCGAGTCCAAATCAATAACGTAATTTTAGCGTGTAGACGAATTCTTTCTGGCGACAAAGCTCTGGTTTAAGCATTTTGATTAAAGTTGCTTCCAAGGTTGATAAATGAAAATTATCCCAGAAAATAGATTCCATTCGATCGATTCTCTGTTCAAATGGCTATCCGGAAAAATTAATTAATTCGAGAATAAAAAAAGAAAATTGAAGAGTTTAAATTATCGCCAAAAAAAAGGACCAAAAAAATGTCCAGTTTACCCGAAACTACCATGGATTGGCAATATCTCCACAAAATTTGAAAAGCAATGCAAAACTGCTGTCAGCTCATGTTTTGGTGCAGTAAAACTTCGTGTTGTATTTTCCACAGGAAAGATGCTTCCAACGGTCCGCAAAGATGTCGTGCCTACCAAGCAACAAAATATCGTCGTTTATCAATACGTGTGCCGCTGAGATTGTCAGTACGTATGCCGCACATTTCAAGGACTGCAGGATAGAATAAAGCAGCACATACCAAAAGCAATGAGAAAACAAACTCAACCAGATCGTGACTTATCTCAATCCAATCCTACCAGTACTTCGGCAATAGGACAACACCTCCTTAACAATGAAAAACGCGCCTCTTACTACGATGACAACCAATTTTCTATTTTGGCTAAAGGAAGAACACTTTGTCATTTATCAACCTTGGAAGCAACTTTAATCAAAATGCTTAAACCAGAGCTTTGTCGCCAGAAAGAATTCGTCTACACGCTAAAATTACATTATTGATTTGGACTCGACGAAACGTGTGATTATCTACGAATCAGAACGTTCCGACATTTTCGCCCATTTCAATTGCTATAAATACCTCACCATTACCACCAGGCTTCATTCTAGCGATAACTACTGAAATGAGCTAGACGAAAACGTTAGAGTTTTCACTTATTCTTTTTAAAAGAGTACAATAAAATGGTCGACAGCAAAAGCTTTATTGAAATTTTGTACCACTTCTCATCTTTTCATTTTAACCTTGAGATTTTGACGGATGACTGAGTCACTTTTCCTTTTGGCAAAGAAAGCTCTGGTGTTGTTGCCAAATACTCGATCTACGGCGCTGAGGTTAACCTTTCCTATTCAGCAGGCTCACTGTATTCTAGCTTTTCTGCTAAAGCCCACGCCCTTCTACAAGCGCTCCGTAGACCCTGTCAGCACTAAAAAATTAGCCGCTTCTCTTCTGCTCTCCTTTTCAAAGACTCTTTTTGCTTAACAGTTTCTGCCTGCTACGAAAAACTCGGTCAAGGAAACAAACTAGAACCTGCCAGTAAAAATGGTATTGTACTGCTTCGCACTAAGGCAAAAATTTAAGATAAACCAATTTTTTCTGGACAAAAAATGCCTTTACAAGACATCAATCTTTGGTTCTTACACGCGTGCTTCCTTGAATCTGGGTGCTTCTGCGGCTTTCCACTGCATGTTATGTTTATTCGCTTCAAAATTCTATTGAAATACAAGCGTTTTATCTCCTTTGATGACCTGGCGAGAATGCCCAGATCGTTTCTTCTTTTTTCCAGCATGCTTTTATAAAACTTGTCTCAACATTGCTTCTGGTCTTCGAATAAAATTTAGGTCACCAGTTTTGCACATACCATTCCTATCCCTAAAATATGCGTAATTCCTTGTTTAGGCTGAGATCATCCGCTATTATTTGCACCTTTAATCTGTCGTCAGTCCGCACCAGCTGCTTTATTCTTCCTATGTTTTGTTGGTCTTTGTGGTAAAAGGTCCTCCTGACCAGGGGTCATTCTCCACTTCCTTACGGCCACTCTCAATACGTTTGTGCCATTTGAGACTCGTGTCCTCGATACCACATCTTTGCCATAAACCTCATTAAAAAATTTGCAACACTCATTTGGACTCTGTCCTAGTTTAACCAAAACTTTTAAATTGGCTCGTTGCTCCATTTTTGTGTTACCAACATCTGATTAATCTGATTAACAACCAACAGCAACTGATTGCGAAAAAGTGCGAAAGTTTCTGGAATCATTAAGTCTGCCCTAGCCAAGCTGGAAGCTTCTCAACAAGTTCCAGCTTTGCAGTGTTGAACGACTGTTGGCCTTATCGCGATGTTTAAAATAAGTTGTTGCTAATGTTGTGCTTGATGACATCATTCGAGTTCACTGGCTACCGTAAAGTCTTCAAGATGTTTTACAGAAAGCAAGTAAACTGCTTCCTCACGAATAAAACCAGCAATCTTTCGGTTGTTTGCTATTTGTTTTAACGACGTTACACTACGATGTTAGCTTATCACAACCGGTAGATGTCGCAAATGAAGCAGAGATTTACAATTTGATCATTTAGCTACAAAACCTACCACTTCGGGAATTTATTTTTACCTCAGATACTAAAACCAAGCAAGAGAAGCTACCATGAAGTGCTTTGCCAAAGCAAAATGATGCAGAGCCAATGTGAAATTTGTATCGATTGCGATACTAGCGGCTTGTCGCTCTGCGCTAACCGATGCTCTGTTGGATTTCCCATTGTATATTTTTTTATTGACAGTAGACTGAATTAGTATTAAATTATTATCTAAATCTAAAGTACGCCCACGGTGGCACTCTTAAGGCGGACTAGTATATTATATTACATAAAAATTCAGGAGTTTTTGCGGTTAGAACCATCGCTTCCTTAAGCGCTTATTCAAGAAGAATTCGTTATAGCCATGAGCGAGTAACAAGTAACAAGTTTTCAAATAGATATTCTATTTGAATAAGCACCTAATGAAGCGGTGGTTCTAACCGAAAAAGCTCGTGTTTTTTATGTAATATAGTAAACTAGTTAGTCTTAAGAGTGCCACTGTGGTCTTATTTCAGATTTAGTCTGCACTATGTCCAAGGCCAACGCGGTTAATCATTCTAATTGTAAAGTAATGGCTTATTTCATGTTTCATGTATTCGTAGAAGTAAACAATAACTCCAGCCAATGAAATACTGTGGGGTTGATCAGTTTTATAAACAATAGCGGAGTATACACTTTTAACTTAAACAGAGGAGCAGTGATTTCCTTCTTGTAAATCAGTTTGGATGAATAAATTTACTGCTTTTTTCAGTGCGAAACATCCTGAGATTTTTGCAAAGAGAGACACTACAAGATTATTTGATCCTTTAAAGAACCACAATACTTCACCATCATTACCGCAAGCAAAGGTGCTTTTCTTGTTCTGTTTATGCTAACATTGATAAGGTTTGCAGTAAAATTTAACATCTCTCTACCTATTCAAATACGACGCATCGAAGAAGCAACTAAAGAACAAATTAAAACAAAAGTAGTTTTCTTATTAAATTTCAATGTTCGTTGAAAATTGGATCGATATGTGACAGCTCAGTTTTGTAGTATCTGATCTGAGCTATTTAAGTAAAAGGTCTAACTCTAAAGAAACCACTTTGGTACCGTATCATAATGTCCATAAAAAGCGATTTGTCACATCATATCTTGTCACTCAAAAGAATTCTTCTGCTTTACAGAGCGTTTTCAGGTGGAACTTTTGTGATTTTTATTATATCTATTTTGCGTACTAGTGAACTATACAAAGCACTTTCTTTAAACAAAATGTCGCAATCAAGATAATTACTCAATGGACATTTTAAAACAGTATTTATTCATCAATCATTAGGTCAAAGCAAAATCAAAATATTTGATGAAAAAGCAATAAATTTGACACAAGTAAATGAATGGAAACTATAAAACATTTTCGTAATCAGAACTAGCGCTATGTTTGGACAAAAATATTGGAGAAGAATGCAGCAGTGACGATGCTTTTGTGTAAAAAACGCGCTTCTGCCCTTGTGTGATTACGCAGCCGCAGGTCTACACAAATGATGCTCTGTTCAGCCTGTGACGGAAATGTAATGTGGCAATCAAAAAGTTGTTGCAGGGATGGGCAACGCAGCTGAACAGGTGTACCGTGGTACTTTTTTATAATCGTATCAATAATACTTTTCAAAAATTGTACCCATACTGCGTTTTATATTTTAGGTTTTTTTGATTGGCTCTTTTGGTAAACAACTTTCCTTTTATATTTTACACAATTCTGGCAGCAGCAGCAGCAGCATTGAATCTAATGTTAAACGTAAGGTTGACGATTTTTTTGGATCGTTTGCACAAAACACAAAAAAAAACACTAAAACATTTAAACAAGTCTTTTATAGTGATCTTCAAAGGGTGAACAAGTGTAATTTGGCAAATGACTCAATCAAGCAATTGTGATTGAGACTTATTCGCCAACTTCGCCAAGCGCTGCATTGAAAAGACTATTTTTCATTTATAAGCACATTTTTAAACCCAAGAGTACATTACTTAGCGATGGACATTTTAGAGAAAAAAAATGCAACTCACGCCAGACATCTTCTACTTACGAGAGAACAAAAACCTGGAGAGTCAATTGCCGAATATTCTCGCGAACTGAGATCGCTGGCAAGAGATTGTGATCGGCGTGCGGTGTCAGCCCAATAATTCCAAAGTGAATTGACTCGAGATGCATTCATTACTGGAATTACTTCCTCGTTCATTAAGCAGCGACTACTTGAAGAAGACGCATTAACTTTAGATGATGCTGTATTAAAAGCTGAAATTTTAGAAAGAGCGCAAAACCAATCTGTAAGTTTATTTGTTAAACCGCTACAATCGCCTGTCTCCACCGCTTGTTCCTCCCAAAGTAAAACTGGCCAAAACAAGAAACGGTGTTATTTTTTTGCTGGAAATATGCATCCCGGCGGTAGAAAGGAATGCCCTGCTAAAGATTGCTACTGCCGGGGTTGCGGAAAAAAAGGACATTTTTACAAAGCATGCAGATCGTCATCAAAATCTTTAACAGCGGGAATTCATGATGAAAAAGATGATCAAATTAGCTCTGGTGATGACAATGTAGCTGCATCCTTATCTCCGTGTTTGTTTTCGCTAACTGGAGTACCAAACTGCTTAGCCTTGTCTACCATTCCAGTACAAATCAATAAAAAGACTATTTACGCATTATTGGACTCTGGTGTTTCGCATAGTCACATCAGCTTAAACGCGGTTGAATGGCTCAAGTTAAAAGCGCCCAACGAGCCGATTACAGAAGTAGCTCTAGCAAAACAGAATGCTACTTTTAAAAGCTTAAGTAAAACGTCAGCAGAGCTGACTGTTTTCGAACAAAAACATAACCTGCAGCTTGGAGTAACACAAAATCTGTGTGCTGATCTTATACTTGGCCAAGATTTCATGAAACGACATCGTCGAGTTGTATTTGAAGTGAACGAAGAAGGAAAAGATATTATCATTAATTCATCCGTTTGCACAGTTGCGGCTGCAAAGATCAACCCGATTCGTATTTTAAAAAATCTCGACCCGGGCGTAAGACCTATTGCAACGAAATCAAGACGCTTTAATGCGGAAGATCAGCAATTTATTCGATTAGAAATACAGAAATTACTAGATGATAACATTATTGAACCATCCACGTCTCCGTGGCGAGCTCAAGTCCTTATTGCTGATGATGGGCGGCATAAAAAGCGAATGGTGATCGATTATTCTCAAACTATCAACAAGTTTACCCTTTTGGACGCATATCCGCTTCCAAGAATTGATGATCAAGTTAATCAAATTGCTCGAGGAAGAATTTTTAGTACATTAGATCTAAAGTCGGCCTACCATCAAATTCCCCTGTGTGAAATCGATCGGGAATATACAGCTTTTGAAGCTGATGGAAAGCTCTATTAATATACTAGACTTCCTTTTGGCGTTACCAACGGGGTGTCGCATTTCCAAAGAATAATTCAAGAAATCATTCAGAAATACAAGCTGCAAGGGACATACGCTTGTTTGGACAACATCACTGTTGTGGGAGCCAATAAGAAAGATCATGATTGAAATTTAAACGCTCTTCTTAAAGCTGCTGCAAAAAACAACTTGACTTTTAACGAGTCGAAGTCGATCATTGCTAAATCTGAGATAGATTTACTGGGCTGTAGCGTATCGCATAGCGTTATTCGACCCGACCCTGAAAAACTGAAACCGCTAATGAACTTACAATTGCCAACTTGCAAATCAGCGCTGCAACAATTAGTAGGTATGTTTGCTTACTACGCACGTTGGATCCCTCAGTTTTCTGAGCGTATTCGGCCTCTTAATTTGGCTATTACTTGTAATGATTTCCCTTTGTCTAAAGAGTCTGCCGAGGCATTTGAATCTCTAAAAGAAACTCTTCTCAATTGCTGCTTGTCATATATCAGAGATAATGTACCTTTTCAAGTTGACTGCGATGCTTCTGAACATTCTGTGGCTGCTACTTTAAGCCAAGAAGGAAGACCTGTTGCTTTTTTTTCAAAAACACTTGATAAGAGCGAGAAGGTTTATCCTGTTGTTGAAAAAGAAGCTCTCGCTATAATGGAAGCTGTTAGACGATGGAGTCATTACCTCTATGGCAACTGTTTTGATCTAGTTACTGATCAACGCGCTCTATCTTCTATGCTCGATAAAACAAGCAAGGGCAAAGTTAAAAACCGAAAAATTCAATTGTGGAGAGCCGAGTTGGGTTGTTTCAATTACCGTATTCAACATCGCCAGGGAAAACTTAATCTAGTTCCCGATTCCTTGTCACGCATACAAGTTGCTGCTAGTGCCTACTCTTGCGATCTCGCAGACATTCACAAGAAGTTGGGACATCCTGGAATCACTCGGTTAGTTCATTTTGTCAGGACTAAAAATCTTCCATTTTCTGTGAATGATGTAAAACGAGTATGCAGCAATTGTAAAATTTGCGCAAAGATAAAAGCTCGATTTTACAAAAAAGAAGAATTGCTTATAAAAGCTACACGCCCATGGGAGCGTATAAGTATTGACTTTAAGGGACCTGTGCCTGGACCAGCTCCATATATTTTTATTGTGACGGATGAGTATTCTCGATATCCTTTCGCTTTTCCTTGCAAAGACATGTCAACTGCTACTGTTATCAGAAGCCTAACTCAGCTGTTTGTTCTGTTTGGCCTGCCAATGTACGTGCACAGCGATCGCGGGGCTGCATTTATGGCCAGAGATTTAAGGAATTATCTAGTCAAACGAGGAATTGCTGCCAGTCGTAGTACCCCTTACCACCCGACTGGTAATTCTCAAGTTGAGCTGACAAATAAAACAATTTGGAAAACAGTTCAGCTAATGGTTTGCGACCAACAAATCCCTGTTGAAAGGTGGCAAGATGTGCTTCCCGATGCTTTGCATGCTGTTAGGTCCCTATTGTGTACGTCAACTAACAGCACACCACATAAAAGATTTTTTGGTTTTGAAAGACGGTCCATGCTAGCAAAAGTCTATCTTCTTGGCTACTACAAAAAGGACCAGTTTTGTTACGCCGATTTGTTCGAAATAAAGATGAACCTTTGGTTGACGAAGTTGATTTACTCAATGCTAACCCCAGTTTTGCGCATATCCGTTTTCCAGACGGTCGTGAAAGCAAAGTATCAACAACTGATTTGGCTCCCTGTCCGAGAACTACTGCAAGGGAGCCTTCTTCCGAGTTAACTAATAACTTGCCGGCAACTGGTACTACAGCGGAAGTAGAAAACGCCCAAAAACCCTTAGAACAAACTGACAAACATGATTTAGAATCTACCACTCAACTCCACAATGAACGGTTACAAAATGACTCTGCTAATATTAGCAACTCAGGTATACGTCGATCACGACGCATCCGTAAACAGCCAGAAAGATATGGAAATCCCATATCTTACTGATTGAATTACTAACGTGAATTAATATTGTGTTATACTGTTGTTTACATCATTTGTAACTAAGTTTTGTTAGTAGGGAGAAATGTAGTAAATGTTGGTACTACAACTATTCGCGTGCCTAATTTGCTAATGCGTAGTTGCTTGTGCCTTCGAGCCTTGCAATCAGTTGCATTATCTGCGTTGTGCAAGCAATTAGCTTGCTGCAGTAACCATGGCTGTAGTGCAATGACAGTCAGCTAATTAATTGTATTTACGAATCTTTAGTTTGATGAGCTATATTTTGGTTTCTTTATAGCGTTTTATTTTACAGCTATTTTATACGTTTGTTAACTGTGATAAGTGCTTTATTAGTTGAATAAAGCTAGGTATCAATTTGTCGGCCTTGGTTCACAACATGGTAGATGATTCCTTTGATGAATTTTCATAAAAATAAAAATGAGCAATTTACTTGATGATTTTGCAAAATTTTTTATCAGATTTGTTGATGGTATGTGAGTTAACTGAGAGGTAACAACTGTAGCTGATGGTAATAGTACAGTAGTTCTAGTTCATCTGCTTTGACATCAAAATATTGTAAATGTCAGCAATAACTTGGGCATCAAATTTTCATTTTGCAATAGTAAAAAATTGTTAATGCCAACAACTTACTACTCTTTGGTCATCGTACCCACCAATCTCAAACCAAGAAATGAATACGTTAAATAATTTGTCATCATTTGCAATCACTCAGATTTGCGAGAAAAAGTTTACAGCTGCAGTGACGGCAAAAGTTGAACACCGACATCAAGCTGAATTATTGCTCTGGGCTATTAGCGAAATGTAAGGTTTAAGGGCAGCAGACCTTCTTCCTCTAATTTTTCGTCATTTTGAAGCACTGGTCTTCAAATGCTTGATTTTCGTAAGAAAAAAATCTTCCTGTTGATCCCCTTACTAAAATGCCAAAACCGCCTCAAAAACTAAAAACAAAAAATTACCGCTCTTCGAGACTATCTTGATCTATGGTGTGGGTCAAATTTACATACTTGGATGTCAGTCACCCACTGTTTTGATAACACTTCTTCCACCAGCTGGCAGCAAACAAATCAATCGTGAGTGTTGTTGACACTGGTGAAAGAAGTTGGTAGTCAGTGTTATTGAACATTATTTTCAGCTGATAGATTTTGATGCCATGCTGCAATACTTAATATGTGCATATCGGGTGACATAGTTAGTTTTGACATTTTTTGTTCTTGGAGTAGGGCGACTTGATCGAATTAAAATTTAGATTGTTTCAGCAGATTTTGATTATTAGGAGATATACTATCGAACATACTGAACTTATTGCTAAATATAATAATCAAACAATTGGAAAACAAAAATTGTTTTGTAGAATTTAGTCATGAATATCCAGATTGTAATGAACTGTAATTGTAATGTGTTACGTAATTAAACCTTGACGATTAAATCTGCGACTGTTATCCTAGTTTCCGTTGCTTTTCTTTGGTATTACGAGTAGCTACCAACTTTAGGTTATTTGCGTATAGTTCTAGTGCAGTGTCAGTTCATTTTACATTAAGTGAAAACCACTTTACATAAATGAATTTGTAGAACTATCTCAAAAAATAAAAGATTAACTTTACAGCAGTATGTTTCGTATTTTATACTGCTTTGGAATTACAATTTCATTAAAATTCTATGCTATAAATCACAGCTCTTTCTGAGTGTTTTGCTTAAATGCGTCAGCGCGTAAACGCGCAAGTTCGTATGTGCGTAAATGCTTTTGCTTTAACTCCTCCAAAACTACAAGGCATGCAAATATGTCTCATGGCACAAGTAATCATTACCATAAGGTGAGTATCACAAGTGAGTTTGTTACGACATGATGGCGTTATAATAAAGAATATTCTTTAATTTGTGTCTCTTGCCAAAGAAAGACGACTTTTAACTTAAACAAAATTTGAAATTGAAAAACGTCGCAATTAACGCTTGAATGCTGATTTGATTTTGTTTTTTTTGTTATCGCAAAAAATGATAACCGTAGCAGCGCTGTTGAAAGCTTTTTCGGTGAGTATTAACAAGCTGTTGCTCAAAAAAAGAAGTGTACAGCAATTTGAGCCTTTTTCGCAACTCAAAAAGCCGTTCTTTTTTTAAGGCTTTTTTAATTTTGAACATTTTGTTCTTTCCATTTTTTGTTATATGCTTCAATCGAAAAACCTTTGTGATCCCATAATCTTGTCAACTACGATTTCAGTTGAAACAGCAGCAGGCAACAATTGCACTTATTATCCATTTTTCATATGAAAGAAAAGGTAAATACAGTAGAGTGATATGCAGTAAGTCCTCGTTATACGGTAAATATGCGTTCCTGAAAATCTTGTCACAAATTAAAATTACCGCATGCCAAACACATTATGATGCATAATAATAGGGATGTGTTCCAGCACGTCAAAAGTTACCCCTACAGATATGAAAATAGTCTTATAAAAAAATGTAAAGTACTGCGCAAAAGAAATAAACAGAAAATGGTTTTATTTACCTTTCACCCGCCACGTATTCTATTAGATGATGTCCCTCTCGAAACTAGAGGATAGTAGGAATTTCAGCCCTTAAATCATCTTTGATGATGCGTCACTGTGCATCGTGATAACGATATCCACGAAAACACGCCGTGTGGATTTCACTTGCGTTCAATGGGGAACGCGGGAAAAGACTGAATGTTGTGGTGGTGCTACGGTATGGTGTAAATAAAACATGAGCGGATACCGCATCTGTGAATTTTTCTTACCGTAACTAGAATCGAAGGTACTAATTACCAAAGACGCCACAGTTAGTTTACCTGAAAACAAAATACTGTACCGTAATAGAAGAACTCACTCTACCACACTACCAACATACCATTATAAATCTGCATTTTTAATAAAGCGATGGCAAATACGAAAGCTGAAACAACTGAACTGCAGGAGGCTCCTCGTTAAATTATCTTTGTATATTTATGACTCAAGTCTGACTAATCTTAACTCTTAAGACAAAACGACTTCGTATAGCAAAGTGAAACAAAGTGTAAAGTTGTGGCGTGAGCTCTTCCAGTAAGCCACTTGCTTCAATAAACCTGTCATAGCATCGGTTTTATGTAAAACTGTGTAAGTACTGACAAAACACGCATAACTTGAACTAGACTTTGATTGCGTGAAGCAAGCCAACGGGCTGCCTCTTGCTTAGCTACTATGAAAATAAACACGTGAAAAGAATGATTGCAGATAATGGCACAGGATAACAGGTAAAAAGAATTAGCAAATAAATAGGAGTTGTGTAATATTACTATCTCCTCGGCCAAAAGTGTGGAAAGATCTAAGAATATAGTACAAAAAACAAAGTAGACTGGCGCACTTAAGCAAATGTAACATAAGCGGTAAATAACTTAATAAATTTATGATAGACTGGGTCACCGTACTTTGACACGAGTCTTCAAATTCTGGGTGCTCGTTGAACTTTAAAAAACGAGTTTTGTGGATGTATTTGCTTTCTTGAGGTAAACTTCTAAGCAGGAATTGTCAATTTAAGGTTTCAGAAATATTTTATTTTTAGCGAGTCAGATGATTTCTGTTGAAGGTCCTTATTCGCCTTAAGATCGTTTTGTACAGCTGTTTCGTGATAGTCTATATTGCGTACGGGGAGATCTAAAGGCTTTGACTTATCGCAAGCAAGTGCGAGGTTTCGTAGGGAGACATTTGGATCTCAACCATTTGCACACCGCACTATGCCGTAGGCTAGATTTATTTCACAAGTTATCCACCAGAGGTCGTACTTGACGAGTATGTGACCAGGTTTAAGCCAAGAAGAAATGGAGTTGCCTGCAAGAAACTTTCGAGGATGCCTAAAGATTCGTTCATTAGTAGTGCAGTTGGTAGCTGTGCACAGCAGTGATCTTTGAGCATAAAGAGCGTCAAGAAATACACTCTCCCTGTCGCTCTGAAAGAGTTTATAAGACTACAAAGTTCCAGTGATGCTTTGCCAAAGCAGTCCATTGTAGCGCTCTGTGTGGGCATTTCCACATGGGTTGTTCCGATTGGTGCGCCTGGTTGCAACACCGTGCTTGAGCAGAAATAATTGAAGTTTTTCTGAAATTAGAGGTTAGTCTTGATCACAATGAACGTAGTATAGAAGATCAAGTATTGAAAAACTTGCACTTTACCCAAGCCAGTTGACTCGAGTTGTTGCATTCTAGTCTCGAGTCACTCATGTCGCTTTTCGAGTCGAGTCGAGTCATTTCCTGCAAAAAACTAAAGTCAAGTTGAGTTTTTTTTACACCGACTCGATTCTACTCGCGACGAGTCGTTGGCTCGACTCTCGCTAACACTGCGTTATACATCCTTTTTTAGATTTCACTTTTTTTAAACTTTAAGTTGAATCGTAGGTGTTTTATAATCTCAAGCAATCTGTAACAAGGCATAGTTTTTCTAAACAAAGCACATCTCCACAACTTTTTCCACATACTGAGGATGCGTAATGTTTGACCATCAACAACACTTTGGACAATGACAAGGCCAAGTAACTTTATCAACTTCTTTAACGATACCCTCCGGTCAGGATCATTTGTAACTCGATGAGCTTCAGCGATAGTAAATTTTTGGATGTTTATGCGCATAGGCTCGTTAGAAAGAACCCTGAACGATGACAAAAGACCATCAGCATACGCAGTAGGACCTGGTCTAATTCTTATTGTATTTTTCTGCTGCGAGCTCCAACTAAAAGTTTGACATGGGGCCTGGGGCCTTTTTATTGGTTGTATTAATAATTGTTTCCGATATCTCCCCCATAGATAAACCCTTTCTTGTTTATTTTTTCAAGCGATTTTATTGGTTGTTTTTTTGGGTAATTGTTTGCGGTATTGCCCCGTCTACAAACCTCTTCTCGTTAATTTTATTTTTTAGCAATTTTATTGGTTAAACTTGGAAAATATTCGGTAATCATTTCTTTATTACGCGACGCATGAAGGGTTATATATGCTTGCGGGTTAAGTGCAAAAAAAGGAGCAAAAAAGGAGAAGAGGTGACAGAAGAAATAAGTGAGAAAAGTGGAGAGCAAAAAATCAAAGACCAGGGTGCGTGTAAGGGAGGGAGACTTTTTGCTGGTAGGGCAAAAAATAGTGACGGTAATCGGTGATTATAGATGCGCTACGAACATATGTATCAATAGAGTTGGTGTTGTTAGAGAGTGGGTTGGTAGTTTGACGTCCAGGAAAAGTAAAAGTCAAAAGTCGAAAGTCAGAAAGTTTCAATAAAAAATACAGACTATGCTTCAAGAAATAAAGCTTTGAAAATAAAAAAAACGTCAATTGGCGCGCTTGGTAATCTTAGTGTTAAAAGCAGTTTGTGACGTTGGCATCGTTAATGTTGCTTGACAACTGTGCACACTTAATCGAGTGCTTTCAAGCAAACAACGTACTTTCCCAATCGTATTAATGACTAGTTTTATTACTAACTAGAAGATGATATTCAACACTGTGTCAAAAACTTGGCTTTGCCAAGACCTTATTAGGAAATTGGTTTGAAAAATGAAAAAATACCACATGCTCTCTCTTAATCATTGATCCTCTAAAGGCAGTACTGGAACCAGTTTGGCTACATTGATTGGTTAATCTCGTGCAGACAAAAAATCTGGCATCTACAATGTCTGATTCAATCACGTCATCGAAATTTCATAAACACTGTGCCAATGTTTTGTACGGCCATCAATGCCGTATTTGGATATATCTTTAAACCAATAATAAAATGCCCTTTGTGATTGTCTTAGGCTCACCATTTTACCTGGCATTTTGGTTAGTCGAAATCAAACATTTTACTTTTTACCACAGTAATGAAGCAGTTGTGTGAAAGCCACTACAGTTGTTTTCAGTCAAGTAAAGCGTAGTGGGATTAATGGCGTCTTTCTTTGTTTGTAACCATTTCCCATTTTTTTCTTGAAAGAAGAAAGATTTTTTGAAAGGAGCGTTTGGTATCTTGAAAGTACAAATGTTTACCAAATTAAGTAGATGTTTATCATTTATTATTGACTTGTCATTATAGAAGTAATGATATAATGGCCGATAAGAAAAATCTTCCATAAAATATTACTATATTACATTAAATGAGCAAATGCATTTGTTCCAAAGCTCAATTATTTAAACATTTGAAAACCAAGGTACAAAAAATTTTTTGTTTGGCTCGATAATTCTTTGAAAAATTATTGTCACATGAGCAATGAACATAATTTTTTTGACTGATTAATCAAATTTTTTTTGCTTGGCACCAATTTATTCAGTTTCTATATTCAGCTGGCAGACATTTTTCAGCTGTTAAATCAAACTACATCTGATAGTTGATTTTCATGCTATAAAAATATTATCTAACAAGCAATTGCAACAGCAAATGCATCCCAATGTAGTTTTAGAAAAAAGGGAAAATTGTGATAAATATCTGACTTGAGACCTGACAACTTGATTTAAATGAATTGGAGCGCTTATTAACCCTTTTTGCTGTACCGTGCACGTTAACCCTAAAAGCACATTACCACGCTCATTAATCCTTTCGCCGTGCACCACATGTGGTGCACGAGGCACTTGACTTGGACGCCTGTGAACCATATGTGGTGCAAACAAGCGTACTTTTTCAAATAGCTATAAAATAAAAACGTTAGTGTATAGAGCATTAGAATAGATGAGACGATTTTGGAAAGGTTCAATATAATGTGGGTGCATCTTATGTGACCACAGTACACCTGGCTGATGATATAGGACTTCGAATAAAAATGACAAAAATTCCCACTTCATTAAGTAATTGCAAAGCTACAACACAAAGAACAAAAGTATTATTACTTGCAAAATGGCACTACCAGTGAAACTTATTTATTTTCAAATGCAAAATTTCACTTAATTGAAAAATTAAACGAATGATATCTTAAATAGGCACTATTAATAGGGCTAATATCTGTCCATTTTATTTGAATAATTACAAGCTTACTATCAAATAACCATAAAATGGTATGATTAATAAGACTAACTGATTTTCACTAAACACAAACAAAAACTAAGAAAGAGGCAATAACAAAATAAAGAAACCCTTGGAAATAAAAGCAAAAACTTCAATTTAATTTGTTGGAGTGAGCTTGGTTGATAAAGGGTTACACAGTTACTAGATTCTAAAAAAATATATAATTTATAAGCAATGAGTGATCATATGAATTAAATAAAAAATTTTCTGATTAAAATGGTGCGTTTTCTTGAGTATTAGCTGAAGTAATCTTGAATAACTTCTTTGGCAAATAAAATGTAATAATGATGTAAAGTATTTTACTCAATTAAACCTGTGAACCACAAATGACCCATAGAGCGTGTTGTAAATAAGTTATGCTTCATACGCTTTGTGGGTCACACATAGTCGCTGGTTTTTATTGTGTCAAAGTCTCTATATCATCCCACTCTACTTGCCACTTAAATTTTTTTATCATTACATAATTATAAGTTTAAAAACAAACATGAGCATTTGAGTAAAAACCATAAAAACCTCTTGGACAGAGAAAGGGTTAAAGTGACAATGATCGTGCGTTCTAACCTTACCTGGGCTATGCCGCTTTGCAAATGAGAAAGTATTTTACGGCAATTTTCACAGCTTGGTTGTGGTGTTTATGATAGAAATAAAATATACCAGCTGTGTTGTAACTCCAAAGAAATTTCAACGCAACAACTTTGTAACTAAATTGAAACCAACAAAGCTGTTTTGAAATTGTGTACAATGGATAAGTTGTGGGAACAAAAATACAAACAACAGACAAATTGAGTATAACGAACGAAAGGTTTTATCGTAATCGAAAAAGTATTCATAATAAAAAGATCAATACAAATAGAATTTTTTTAAATTCATTTGATGTCCTAATTTTCCTTTTGTTTTTGCTTCATTTTGTTGTGTTTGTCTGAAAATATTGATGAGAAACTAAGGAGAAATAAAAACAGATTAAAACAGCCAGGTTGGCCTGCTCTTAATCTGCAGCTTTAAACTTTACAAGGGTCTTTCACTTGGTTTTGTAATGCTGTATTTTGTTTTTAATTAGAAATCAACTTTTACATGTTTCTAAATCGTAATATTACCATGCACAATTTCTTTAAAACTGAATCTTTTGCAAAGAAAACTTTTTAAATAAAACCTGACTAATATGGTAACCTCTTGCAAATGCAAACAAGGCATATCAGCTATCATGATTTTATCCAACTCAATACAAGTACTTAGTTCAGAGTGTAGCTGTAGCATCAACTTTCCCATTGCCCGAAAAAGGCAAAACCCGTCATCCGCCTTGGTTGTCTGCACAACGACACATCTGTGAACGACGGAGGAAAGAGGAAACCACAAATCATCTTTTATTACCACAAGACAAAACGGGCGATCAATACAATAAACCAGGTAATGGTAAGTATTCCTGCAAAAGGATGACACAAAGATAGCCGAAAATTCTTTGATATAGCATGCTTGATATTCAAAGATACTGATGATGCTACAAAATTAATGTAGCTTTAAAAAAAGTTGTTTTAGTTGTAAGTTTTGCGTGGCGCTCTCATCAGTGCGGTATCGCATCAAAAAGGGGAAGATCTAGAGTGAGCGCATTGTTTTATGTCGTCGTGGTCATTTAAGCATTCATGCTAAGCATTGTGCAGGAAGATGTAGGCCTACATTCACTGCGTAAGAGCTCATGCTCTGTTTGCGAGTCTTCATTTAGACTGGGACACCACGACGGGTAGACTGCTCGGCCCCACCACCTTTCTGCCACATAAAGATGGAGGCATTCTATTTAGTGTCTTGTCCAAAGACTCAACAAGCAAGCTTGCCGACTTGTTCTCCACACTATCCCTTTTGTGCTAAGCGCCAAGCTCAGATGGGAAGTTGTGAATACCATTATTTAATATCTTTTGATATCAATCAATTTGGGGAGATGAGCCCCAGATCTACCGACTGCAAAGCGAACGTTACAACCACCATCGCACCGTTTGTTGTTTCATGTGATTAATTTGGACGGTAAGCAATCAGCACAAGTCATGATAGCACTAGCATAGTAAAGTGCAGCAAAGCAGAGATTTCGCAATAGCAAAATAAATAAACTTTCTCTTTCTCTCTCAGAAATGGTAGAGAAAGTGCAGCAAAAGGCCAAATACGAACGCCGCAGTTATTGAAACAGTTTGACAGTGTAAACAAACTCTTTCCGTCTGCCTAACACCGGGCGCTGATTTTTAATATAAACAGCCTCCAATAGATTAAGGTGGAAAGAGCTGCGTGCTGTGGCGAGGAAAAAAATTGCTTATTGTCGTAGATTAATGCACATCGTTCATTTTCTAAAAGATGCTGACCAATAGAAGAGTTACCGTACGGTTTGGTGTCATTTCGTTTGCACAATTTTGTCTGTTTGAGATTGGCGTGGACGAGTCAATTGTTGTCTTAACCATTGCGGAACATGTTGCTTGATGCGATCCTGTAGTTGTTGAGATGTTTGCTCTGCGTACTAACTCTCACAGTGGCGCTTGTATTCATATGCGACAGAGCTTTTTTGAGTGGTAGGTAGAACATCCTTGCGAGCTATTGGCAGCATGCGCTTTGACGTAAAGACCAAGCGGTGCTAACTAAGCCATAGGAGCCTTCCACGGCGGTTTTGACGTTTGTCTATATTTGTGTCGATGTCTATGTTTATGCCTGGTGGCTACTCAAAGCCGATGTTTATGTTGAAAGAACAGATATTGGCTTTGAAACCAATGTATACTCTAAACCCATTTTCAGTGGCCAGTATTTACGTTGGTAGTCCTTTAGTCCCCACAAACGTATGACTAAAACAGCCTTTTTTAAGCTACATTAAAATGCTTGTTGTTGCCACACTAAATGCATTTACCACGTCTAAAGCACCGCAATTTAGTTACTTTGGGGAAGTGACACAAGTAAGGAAGCTGTTAGTCAATGAGCTGTCAAAACAGCTTTTTATGTTTTTTATGAGTAAGTACTACCCAAAACCATCGCTTTTCAACCTAAGAAATGCCGAAAATTTTTGTTCATGAACTACCAAAGGGGTTAATTGACCCTAGCACTTAATATTGCTTGAAAGCAATTTCCTGGACACTTTAATAATCCTAATTTAATTGTATCTAAAATCAGTTGACAGCAAAGAAATTCAATTATGTGATCAAATGATATTCAATTATAACTTTAGACAGAACTGCTGCGTAATATCTTATTAAAAGAATTGACAGGAGGTGTGAAAGGCAGTTATTGAAAGGAGGTTTGAAAGCCGTGGTTTTGGCTATTGGTCGTATACAGCATTAGCTCGAAAAATTCCGATGGTATTGAAATCAGAAAGCCTTTATAGTTATTTTTCCGTCGCTACTGGAGTAGAGTGATTCTCAGATAAGACAGGAAGGATAACACTTAGGATTGTCACAAAGTTGAAGCCCTGCATTGACGAGATCTAAAGCTATTGTGTAGCATACTAGCAGTTTTCAATCCCTTTAGGGTAGACCATGTTGATGGAGATAGGTCTACAAACAGTGGTGCCATTCAAATTCACCAAGAAACGGTTCTATTAGAAAAATAAGGAACCGCAAATAGAATGTTTGGCAGCTGAACCGTTTTCACAACTTTTGCTCCCGAAACTAATGGAAGAACCTTTTTTTTTTGGTCTTCTCTATTTCTAGTGCTGTCTATTAGCAGTTTTGCTCCCTAATTCAAAAGTAAGACCGTTTTTCTACTGTCTGTTCTGCGCAATTTATGGTCAGCTCTATTTACAAAGGCTACTTCGCTCTTTTCGGCAACCGGTTTTCTGCAGTTTAAGAACCGGTTTGCGCGAACCGTCTGAATAGCTCCATTGCCTATAAGCTAAACAATAGCCTTTATAAAAATTGGTATAAACATTAATCTAGTGTAATTTAAATATAAATCGAGTGTTGTAGTAGCACAACCGAGGTTAGCATGTCGAGTATACTTCAAGCTGGCAAAACTTATGATCCTAGTGAAGTTTTGACGTTACTTGCAGCAAATATTGTTCTGACGAAGATGGTTAAGATGAAAGCAACCCCATTACAATAAAACAGAAGAACAGCTCTCAAGATGATGAGGTTTAGTGAGCTGAAGACGATTCTATGGAAAACGAAAATGTTCACCAACCTAACAGTAACAGAAAAAGCATATTGAGCTGGGACGAAACTGTTTGGGAAAATCTAACGCCGAATTCCGATGAAGAACAAGCAGGCGTAACATCATTCTAACCAGGCCAGGAACAAAACAATTATTCCTGCTCGAATTGATACGGCATTCGATGTTTTCAAAGAACTGTGGGTTCTCCGAAACTTCGAATGCATTTTACGGTAAATAAAGGCTGAAGCTCTTAGGCAGGAAAATAAATACTTTTCCATCACTAAACAAGAATTAAATGCATTTTTTGGGCTTTTTCTGGTTCGTGGAGTATTCAAAGGAAGAAAAGAGCCACTACCAAGCTTTTGGGAATCAGAACATGGACGACCTATCTTTCGTGAAGCAATATCAAGAAATAAGTTTTTATCTATTCTTAGATATATTTGATTTGACGATAAAAATTTCAGACCAATTCGCCGAAGTACAGACAAGTTTGCTGCAATTTGAGAATTATGGAACTCAGCAATGGATAATTGTCAGAAGTCGTATTTTCCTCATGCTGATGTAACAGTTGATGAGCAACTTTTTCCATAACGATCGAGGCGAGTATGTATTTACGATAAACGATTTGCTTTACATGGCCACCAGAGAGCGTCATGATGCCCAGCTACAAAGCAAAGAAAAACAAAGTAGTATTCTTGCTTTCCTCTGAAGATAAAACAGTAGAAGTTCGTGAGGGGGAGAAGAAAAAGCCAAAAGCAATTTTGGACTACAACAGCAAAAACAACAACGGCGAAGTTGACACTTCAGATGAAATCCTTCGGTCCTATTCTACTAAAGCTTCATTTAAAGCATGGCCTTTGGCAGTATTTTTTAATCTGCTGAATATTGTGTCACTGAATACGAGAATTATATATAAGGATATTTCCTTGTCTGGCCAAAACCGACATCAATTTTCAATCAAGCTGGGAGAAGAGCTCTGCGCATCAGAACGGGGTCGCCGGCATGAAATGTCCCATTTGCTTCGATTGAAACGAGTTTGCGATAGAAGTGATGAAGATATACCACCAAATAAAAGAACCAAGTGCAGGATTTGCAATTCTAATAAAACTTGCACGAACTGTGGAAATGGCTCTCCCTATGTTTGTGGTATATGGCTCAACACCAATGTGCAAAAAATGTATCAATTTGGGATAGAACTATCTTTTTGGGAGCTTTTATGCAAGGACGTATCCTTGGGGATTAATTAACCCCTTTGGTAGTTGGCGTAAAACTGGACAAAAATGCACAATTTTTTCATCAATTTTGTGCGTTACTCGAATACCAAAATAAGTAGAAGTCAGAAAATTTCAACCTGCTATGTTATGCAGGTTTTGTTTATTTTAGAAAAACAAAGCAAAAAGGGTCAATTGACCCATTTGGGAGTTCTAGGGTTAATCCCATCAAAAATCATGATATATTGCGCCTTGACCTTTTCTAATGCAGATCCAGTTGCACAACAGCAGCAAACATACGCTTCAAACTGGAAATTATGTCGCATTTGTCTGTACGCACAATACCGAAAAGTGCAAAGCTACTGCACTTGAAGGAGAAGTTCTGCGCTAAACATAACTTTACTCAGGTGACTTGCTTCAAGTGTGGAGGTAATGCACAGTAAGTAAAGCAATGAAGCTATTCGTGATCCCTTTAAGACCATGTTGCTGTTTCTCATTGAAGTGAACTATCACAACACGGCAAAACTAGTTCTATCATGTTGTGTTCTGCTGTAGACAAAATTGACAAACACGGCAGCCAAATAACGTTAAAATTGCATGTGGTTCAATTTATTGCTGTTAGTGAAAAGCAAGAAACCGAAAAATTTAAGCATACAAGGTTTATTAAATTGTTAAATAATTCCAGAAACATTTGACCTAGTTTATAAATAAGACTATCAAATGTAACAATGCACATTACACAATGAAACAATGCGCTTTTTACAATGCAACTCAGTTAACTCAGCACATGAATTAATTATTATTTATTGCAATTCAAATGACAAAAAAAATTTAATGACGCACATTTTTATTTTTCTTAAAAAATTTTTACTTGATATTTCCTTTTGCAATTTTATTTAGAAAAAAGTTATTTTCAAAATGTCAAACGTAAACAAATTTTTTTACTCCAGGATGTTATACATCATGTTAATGAAATAACATTTCAATTCTAATTTGGACATGTATAAACTATTTATTTTGCGACATTACCAGCGGGTGAAACCCTTTCACGATAAAATTTTATACACTTTGAAAATACGATTTTATATTGAACGGCGAATTAAAAGCCGTTTTTTGTAAAATTTCAAACAGGCTTAATTGTAGGAAGAGAAGCCTGTAAAATTATTGTTAGGTTTTTGACAAGAATTGAAAAACTGGTTTGTTGAAACAAGTTTTTATACACTTTAAGAGGTAGAATCCTATCTCTAAACACATCCCAGTCAATTGAAATATATTTTTTTTGATAAATTTAAATTTGTTTCTCGCAAAGCCCTCGATATAAACGCTTACATGACGTGTCATAAGCAAATTCGGCATTAGGAGCTATGGATGGGGAAAATCCTTCCACAATAGCGCAGTTAGCTTGGCGACCACCATTTGGTTCAGCACTCGCCCATATTATTTCAGAATTACTTGCACGCTCCCCATTGATCCAGATCCAATTTCCTTCTGACGCAATATCATTTGCTCCAACCCAAAAGTAAAAGTTGTCGATTGGTAGATTTTGAATCAGTTTTCTTCTATTTTCCCGGGTTTTTACGCCATGAACCGACAGGTCACCTCCCCAATTTTGGCAAAATACTCGACTATCCTGCCAAGACTGACGACCAGTGGTAAGTAGATAAATATAAACATGAGGAGGAACATGCAATCCCTTTCTGAATACATCCACAACCAGTTGACGATATTCTCTGCTTTGGTTTACCAGAGCTTCCACTTTCTGAGAGAGGGAAATAAATTGATCTCGGAGCGAGTTTATTTGTCGATCATCATGAATTCCAGGTTCTCCCTTCTGGCCGGGACTCCCTCGTGACCCCGCTTGACCTTTTGGTCCCTGTTTCCCCGGCGGGCCTTGCAAAACTCTTTGCGAGGTTTGTGGATGTCGTTGATTCAATGCGTCATCCGTTCTCCAACACGTGAGGTGCTCTTGAGCACAGCAAACTACAGCTAAAATTATGATACAAGCAACCAGCTTCAACATCGCGGTTTGTTTTGTCGCGGAATTATTCGACTGCTGTTTATATACAGCTATGCATTTGATTGAACACTTTTTTCCTTTAAAACCTATTTTCTAAATTCCACTCGCTTGTTCAGGTCGGGTGGAAATTATTTTGCCATGAGTTTTGTTGTTTTGTACTTGACAACAACAAAGAAATTATTTTAATTTTTGGGAGTTAGTTGCCGTTAACGAAATTAGCATTACTATAATTTTTCTCTCAAAGTGCTTTTCTATTTAAAATTCATTGTAGGCCAATTCTAGGCAAAGATGATCTTTCTCTTTGTTTGTGTTTCTGCGGCTCCAAAGGGGACAAAAAACTTAAGTCATTTCTGAAAAAATGTTTTACTGAGATTTATACATCCTCCCCTTTTTTCAAAAGTGTTTTTGTAATTGTGCAGAGAGTGACTTTTTACTTTTGATGCGTTTCTTTTTTTCGATTTTATATTTTGTTTAAAGAGTTCTTATGTAACGCATGTAATTTTTTGTGCTTTTATAGCCTACTATGAGTCTGACATCAGAGTTGTTGAAGACAAATGCTTGGCCATAAAATGTTGGCGCAAATTCAATATAAGTTATTAGACTACCATGAAGTTGCTGCATACAATGCACTTTTTCCTGCTTTGTAATTTTTCGCTATTCTAAAACTTTTACTATAATTATGGTTCTGTGTTATCTTTTGCAACAAAATATTAGTATCAAGCTACATATTATTTAAACGTTGAAAGAATTTCTGTTCTGATTGGGATAATCCGGTGCAGCGAACTGATTTGATATTCTTAACCTGGACATTACTAATGAGGGGGCGTTGGAACAATAATCACTTTAATGTAAGTGCTTCATTTTGAGTTACGAGGTGCATTCAATAAGTTTCCGGACTTTTTTTGTACAGGCATTTATAATTGCCGTAAACTCGAGATATTTCAGTATGTTGTTACTATACTCCTTATGAGATGATTGACCGATTTTTTCTTGTTTAAGTGCAAATTTATAGCTACAGTAGGAATTAGAGTACACCTTACTAAATCCTGATTGTCACAGCTGGTGAATTTCAAAAATGCAATCTGGACGTGAGGACACATTAGAAGAACGATATGCGATCAAGTTCTGTTTTAAACTTGAAAAAACTGCCACGGAAACGTATGGTATGCTTCAGACTGCTTATGGACCATCTTGCATGAATCGATCATCAGTTTTTCAGTGGCACAAGAGATTCAAGGAAGGCAGGGAGTCCTTGAGGGATGATGAGAGATGTGGGAGGAGTAGGGAAGTCAGAACATCAGAGATGATTGGCCAAATAAACGATTTCATGAATAGGGACCGTTGTGTTTCTATAGAGACACTAAGCGCACAGTTTAATGTCAGTGTGGGAGCTGTACACATAATCATTCGTGAGGAACTGAAGATGCGGAAGATTTGTGCGAAGTTCGTCCCAAGAGTGCTCCGGGAAGATCAGAGAGAAAGACGTTGCAATGACAGCAAGGAGATGGTCGAGCTCATTAATTCAGATCCCCAAGTTCTTGATGCCCTGGTAACCTGCGATGAAAGCTGGATCTATTGTTATGACCCAGAGACCAAGAGACAGAGTTCCCAGTGGAAGCATGCTGGATCTCCCAGACCCAAGAAGGCCAGACAGAGCAAGTCCACCCAGAAACTCATGATGATCCCTTTTTTTGACAGCATGGGCATAATCTACATTCACTGGGTTCCCACTGGAATCACAGTCAACAAAGAGTACTATATTGAAGTTTTAAGGGAGTTCAGGAAGAGATTCCGTCGGAAGAGGCCAGAACTCTTCGAATCAGGTCAGTGGCATTTCCATCAGGACAATGCCCCAGTCCACAACTCCATCCTCGTCACAGACTATTTGACCCAGATGGGCATCAAGACGGTTCCCCATCCTCCCTACAGCCCGGACCTTGCTCCCTGCGACTTTTGGCTATTCCCAAAGCTCAAGGAAAACCTCAGAGGCAATCGTTATTCCACAATTGAGGACATGAAAGAGGCTGTGACGAGGGTCCTAAACACGCTCACACAAGAAGACTTCCAGGGGGCTTTCCAGAAGTTGTTGGAACGGAACAACAAGTGCATTGATGTCGGAGGAGAATACTTTGAAGGGGACTAGAGTTTTTTGTGTGTACGGTTAATAAAAGTGTCCATACCAAAAAAGTCTGGAAACTTATTGAATGCACCTCGTAGTTTGCTCTTTGCATGGCAGCGTTTATGCCAAGACCTAACAACAAGCGTGCAACCAGAAGCTTTACAGTAGGTTATACAAATACGGATACAATTACAAAAAATGATAAGCAGTTGTCCTAATATCAAACAGCTTATTCCTCAAAATGCATATAAAGCACTTTGGCGCCCTCCACCGATCTGAAAATTATGCTTATATTCACTTCATCGAATGAAGGCG
Organism: Trididemnum clinides; assembly: GCA_963675345.1. Classification (NCBI taxonomy): domain Eukaryota; kingdom Metazoa; phylum Chordata; class Ascidiacea; order Aplousobranchia; family Didemnidae; genus Trididemnum; species Trididemnum clinides. Next base: position 3,772,608 of record OY776302.1, on the reverse strand, counting down.
GAAACGTTTGTAAAATCGTTGGCTGTTTTATTTGTGAGCAAACTTATTTTAAAAGTGACCCTAAGCTGGAAACAGGACAAGCAAAACCTAAGCAGGAATTTCAAAAACTGTGGAAAAAATATAGCAGCTATGCGTAGCCCCCGGATTGTTTATTTTATGATTTCAGTTTGTAACGAAAATTGGCTATGTCAAAAAGGCATTATTTTTGATTTTGTTCTCATACCAATCAATTGGGTGAAGCCGGCGCAACTTCCTGATCCAATATTTTTAACCTTGGCATTAATGATCGGAGCTCTGCGATTGAAGTAACTTAACTGTCAGTGCCTAACTTTGATTAAATACCTTCTTCCTTAGCTGCGTTTATGCTGGTAGAAAACAACATACCTGCAGCAAGAGTCGTCAACTTATACAAATTCGTCTACAGTTACAAAAAATTTGTAAGTAGTGGGCCTATTACTACATGCCTTAATCCCGAAAATACATATCAAGCGCCTTGGTTCCATTCCACAACTTTGATATGATTTCAAGCACTTGCAATATTGAACGGAAAAAAAGTTTTTTTGGTTTAAGGATTGCTATGTTGAAAGCACGGCAAATAAGACGTTGGCAGAGACTGGATAATCTTGGGAAACATGTCGGGGCTTAGCGCAATTCCTCATAACGTTTTGATAATCAACTTCCTTTTCAGAAAGCAGTAGTTTTGTTTCTGGAGGAAATTTGACTGTGTCAAAAAAGCTTTATTTTTTTTTGCTGTTTTCACTACTATCCATTTGCTGAACCGATATTCCAAACCTCTACGTCAGTATTGGGGGCCCTGCCGGCGACGCCGGCTAGTATCAAATAAATTGTCTTAGGTTGGGGAATTTTCGTCCCAAGTAAGGTTCTCAAATAAGATCATCGACGGTGCCATTGATGTCGTTTTATTGTCGCAGCGCAATTTTTATAAATACATGTAATTGATAAGCTTAGACACTCGAAGGAGTACAGTTGAGAGTAAATGTATTCGAACCCTTCAGAGCACCAGATGCTTTGAAAATTGAACCCAGCTTTTTGGTAACACGACTTTCTAATTGAGTGCACTGTCTTAAACCACTAGTCACAAGTAAGCGAATTTGATTTGAAGGACTACGAGACCCTATGACCTAATGAATTTGATACAACTGCGATTATAATCGCCGCCCAGACAAAATTTTTAAATTCTAAACGAAGTCAGTTTTTATCAATTCTTGCTCATCATGACAAAAAATTGACGGGTCTTTAACAAGATTGGAAAATTTATCTTTCAAGATCGGTGACGTAACAAAATGAATTTGTTTGGAGGAAGCCTATTTTGTAGGATATAAATGGGAGCAAAAATATTGAGGGGCCATATTTTTCCAAAACCTTTTGATATTTTGAAAAAAATTAGGCAATCTTATGGTGTTGTGTTTTAGTTCGCATTTTTGTAATTTTGCATTCAGATAAATTTCGCAATTTAAGTTGCGTATAGAGCTTTGTCGGCACTTAATAATTGAATTTGTACAAATAACTTGTGTAGTCTAGTTTTTTTAGTTTGCTAATAAATTAGAGAAACATATAAGGTCATTAAGAAGCCTTGAGCCAGCTATGTCCATTGTGAGAAAGAAGTTTAACTTCTTATTGATCGAGTGATTGTACTCCCTGTTGTTAGTCTTCAGTAATGAGCCTATTAACTTAACCGATGCGATGGCGTAGTGGTTAGAGCGTCCACTCCACAGTCGGTAGATTTGGGGTTCATTTCCCTTGTCGAGTCATACCAAAAGACTTTAAAAAATGGTATCTATGCCTTTCCTACTTCGCGCTCGGCATTTATTAGAGGTTGTGGAGAACAAGCCGGCAAGTTCGCTTGTTGTGTCCTTGGGCAAGGTACTTAACGAGATGCCCCCATCTTTATGTGAAAAACAGATGGCCCAGACACCTCGGAAATAGCAACTCCAAAGCGAGTGTGGACTTTCCGTCCAAAACATAGCGATGCAATTCGCTTTCTCGTGAATGGAGGATAAATATGGCAAATAAAAAAAAGTTTACGTTTGCTATTCATGGGAACTATAGCAAAGCATTTTCAATAATTAAAAACATTATTATGAAAGCAAATATCATTGAAATAAGTTAAATTTAAATCGAATAAACGCACTTAACACGAGTAAGAATATGCAGCTTTTTTTTGCAGACAGGCCTATTTCAAAGTAATTGAAGACTTTCCGGTCAAGTCAGGGTTTCTAAAGTGAACATTGGCGTGGGAATGTGCATTGCATCGGGAGCTAACAGGCAGAGATTTCTTTTATTCGCACTTTTAATCATTGGCGGGGAGCATTTTTAAACCCATTTCAACGTGAAGATCCTTTTTTGCCTAAATTTACGGATTTTGCATTTAAATTAGACTTGAAAATTTGTTTTAAGGAGGAGGAAGTAATCAGTGTTTTCAAAATGGTATTTTGCAACCATCTTAGGCAACATAATCTTTTGCCCACATTTTACTTGCAAGCCTCAGATTGCACATCTTCGATATAGAGAAATAGGCATTGATTAAGTGCATAAAAATGCTGTGCTACATGTATGCAACTGACCGGATCTTTTTGTTTGTCGTGATTAACAGGTATCACAAACGTAATTTAAGCAGAAATTGTATGATTATAAGTATTTCCAACATCACTCTTGCTCACGAGCAGCAGGATGGCTTGTGTCTGGATTGATCCTGTTTGACTTGATCCTGATCAACCAATAAAGCTTCATGCGTTGGCCTGATTCAAGGATGGATAATAAAGTCTTGAATAAGCCGGTTTGCTGTGATACATCAAATTGCTGTGTAGTGTTTTTTTTTGTTCTTAAGCCAGGAGCATCTTAAGGACAGATTATTGCTTAGGAAGAGTGGTAAGCGTGTAGTTTTTACTGGCTTGTTTTTAATAAAAATTAAAAACAATGCATTCCACTGGTATGTATCAATGAAAAATACCGCTAGGTGGCCACCACGTGCAGAGGGAATGTTAATATCAGCGATGTGTAACCAGTGGCCCTCGGAAAGGTTTCCATATGAGGACTGCAACGTGAAATTTGATAGCCAAGGATGGCAAACCCATCACTTACGTTTTGGAAAAACCGATATCCAAATGAAAAAGCGTGATCACCCGTAAAGCTTGGCAAAAAATGCTGTTTTAACAGTATTGATTTCCAAAAAAAGGTCTTCACTGCCATTTTGGATGAGCACTGCCACCAGCCTCGGACACTTCCCTTGTACGCTTTCTTCCCAGACACTTCCCCTCAAGAGGTTTGGCGTACGTTCTCACGGTCATGCAAAATCATTGAAAATCCTTGAAAAAATATTTTTCCCGGAAAGTCATAAAAAGTGATGAAAATTTACTAAATGATAAAAAGTCATAATAGTTTGTGAACTGAAAAAGTCAATCAGTCTACAGCTATGGCTCATGTGCTAGAGTACTGCGCTAGTGATTAAAATGTCACTAGTTTTTCACCTAATGAAAGGATGTTTGCTGTTGTGCTTTGGAAAAAGGCTTTTACTCCAATTTGTGCTTCTTGCTTGCAATGCTTGTGGTAGAAATGTGTTGCATGAGTGGTCTATGCAGACGTTAAATTTCCGATTGTAAAAAATTTTTTAAAAATCAAAAAGGGGGTTGTCATAAAACTAATCCCCTCTTCAGTTTACAATAGTGAAATCGGGCTTGAAAACGAGCATGCTATGTAAAATTGTATTGGCTTTCCTGTGATCAAAAGATTTAATAAGTAAAAATTTATAAAAAGTAAACTGTGTTATTCTGTAAATGAAGTCACTAATTTTTAAGTTACTTGAAGATTTCTCCTTCAGCAGTTTAGTAACTTCTGTTACTGTTACTGTGAGTTAGTCGAGTCTCTAATGGATATTCTAGTTACTATTTAATAAATTGCATTTGCTTGCTTGTTATTGTTATAAGCAAGGATGTACAACAAGTAAGAGTAATCAAGAGTAACACTGGAGAGATACTGATGGAAGAAGAGAAAGTGAAACAGAGATGGAAGGAATATTTTGACGACCTACTCAACCAGGAAAACCCTAGAGAGAGAAGAGAAATGAAAACAGAAGAGACAAAAAGGGACGTGGAAGATATATCTGTAGAAGAAATCAGGACTGGGTTGAGGAAGATGAAGAAGGGAAAGGCGCAAGGACCTGATGACATACCAGTGGAAGTATGGATCGCTTTAGGGAATAAAGGTGTGGAGTTTCTAGTGAACTTTTTTAATAGACTCCTACGAGGGGAGAAGATGCCAGATGAATGGAGGAAGAGCGTCCTTGTACCTTTGTACAAAGGCAAAGGAGACATCAAAGAATGTGGAAACTACCGAGGAATCAAGTTGATGAGTCACTCTATGAAACTGTGGGAGAGGGTAATAGAAGCAAGGATAAGAAAGGAGGTGATGATTGGTGAGCAACAATTTGGGTTCATGCCAGGAAGAAGTACCACCGATGCAATCTTCTGTTTGAGGATGCTGTTGGAAAAGTGGAATGAAGGGCAGAAGGCGGTGCACTGTGCCTTTATTGACTTGGAGAAGGCATACGACAGGGTACCCAGAGAGGAACTGTGGGAATGCTTGAGGTTAGCTGAAACATCAGAGTGCTATGTAACGATTATTAAGGACATGTATGACGGAGCGACAACAACTGTGAGAAGTGCAGCAGGGTTGACTGAGGAATTCAAGGTAGGTGTTGGACTTCACCAAGGCTCAGCACTCAGCCCATTCCTTTTTGCCATCATCATGGACAAGCTGACGGAGGACATCAGGAAGGACGCACCATGGGATATGCTGTTTGCAGACGACATAGTGCTGTCTAGGCAAAATTGCAGGGAGCTAGAGGATGATCTGGAGATGTGGAGAAATGCGCTGGAGAGAAGAGGCCTAAAAGTGAGCCGAAGCAAGACCGAGTATTTGAAGGTTGGGGATGTGGATGATGGAGAAGAGTTGAAGCTGCAAGGAGAAAAGCTAAAGAGAGCAAAAAATTTCAAATATCTGGGTTCAACAATTAGTAGCGATGGACGATGTGAGGAAGAAGTGAGGAGAAGGATCCAAGCAGGCTGGATAAATTGGAAGAAGGTGTCTGGAGTTCTGTGCGACAGGAAATTATCAGCAAGAGTTAAGGGTAAAATGTACAAGAGTGTTGTCAGACCAGCCATGCTTTATGGAATGGAAACGGTGGCAATGACGGAAAGACAGGTAGGAAAAATGGAAGTTGCAGAGTTGAAAATGGTGAGATGGGCACTGGGAGTGACAAGAAAGGACAAAATAAGAAACGAATACGTGAGAGGGACTGCCAAGATCGCAAAGCTAGGAGACAAACTTCGTAATGCAAGGCTACGCTGGTATGGCCACGTGAAAAGGAGAGAAGAAGGCTACGTGGGAAAAACGATGATGGAGATGGCGGTGCCAGGTAGAAGGAAAAGAGGAAGGCCAAGGAGAAGGTGGATGGATTTGGCAAGAGAAGACATGGAAAGGGTTGGAGCTAAGGAAGGAGACGAAGTCGACCGGGAGAAGTGGAAAATACTTTCGCGCTGTGGCGACCCCGAATAGGGAGAAGCCGAAAGAAGAAGAAGAAGAATTTGCTTGCTTGTTATTCTTCCACAGTATTTAGGCATAGCTTTAATCTTGATTTTTGATGTGATTGCGTGGTGCATCTTGAAATGATTTGGTATTTCTTGCATCTTTGACCGATATATTGATGTGGCATATATTATTGGATTAGTAAATGCCGGCGCCAGATATTGTTTATAGCCAGAGTAAACAGATTGAGTTTGCCTGGTGAACTCTAGCCGATTATAGAAGTAGGCGACACTTTGAGAAGTTCTTTTTGTTTTATTTTATTCATTCCTTTCTTCAAAAAAACGTTTGGAAACTGCAACATTTTGGTATAACTAGATGGAATAATATGTATTAGCACAAGATCCCATTATACAAGAGCGTGATTTTTTTCACTAGAGAGCTTCGTTCATAGACGGCAGATAAAAATCGCCACCTTGTGTTTGATTCAGTTTTTTATTCCCACAATCTTAGCATTATATGTTATGACTGATTGCAAGCTTCTAATTCCCTGCAGCCACCAGCTGCATTGATGAAACGTGATAGGTCTAAAGAGCGTCGCTGTCAGCAGTTAGGTGGAATTAGTTCCAGGAATTATCTGCCGAAGTTCTTTGGATTCGAACAGTTATGAGCCATTATTCATTCAATTCGTTTAAAAATATCCGCCAGACAGAGACGTAGCAGCCGCCCCCCAAACCCCCCAATTGGGGGGGGGGGCAGGCCAACTTTGGGGGCCCAAGTTAGTCTGAAATTGCTTTTTGGTTACGTGACTATTTTCAGTTCAGCAGACTTGTTTACAACCGATTTTAACTGTAGGAAGAAATTGGCTTGTGACATCATAAGTGAATGCAACGTCATTTTATCTCGCAGAATCTAAAATATTTCGATTGATTTTCTGGTAGAATCTTGAATATTCGATTGACGTAACAATGCCGTTGTTACGCAACAATCATAGAATGGTCTGGAATTCTGTTTGGCTATAAATACCGGGACAATATATATACACTGCAGAGTGCAGATAAAGTATTTTATTGACATTGTATAGAATGAAACGTTCAAAAAGTGGTGCTCAAAAGAGAAAAGAAGCAGCCACTGCTCGAGATGCTGTAGCGAAATTGCCCAAGATGACAGATTTTTTCAAGATTACTGAGCAGAGTAGACCTGGCACTAGTACCGAGAGGGATGAAGAAAACTATAGTGTACAAGAAAAAGAAGACTATGACGATCAGCATCAAAGTGATTGTGAATTTCCAGAAAATGTAAGTTGTGATTTACCTGCCAATACGCAACCTTCAATATCAAAAATAACTGAATCTCAATTTACCCCTATCCCTGATGACCCATGTAAATGGCCTGAAAGTATTTCTGATGCTCAACGATGTGATATAGTAAAGCGTGGACCACATCAACTAATAATGAATTTTCCATATAATAACACAACTCCAAGGCGACGTTTTTCCTCCAACCATTATAAACGTGTGTTACCTAATGGTGAAAGTGTTTCACGGTCGTGGCTAGTTTATTCTGGGGAATCAGATCAAGTTTTTTGCTTTTGTTGTAAGCTATTTGGAAAAACACTAAGCCCCTTTTGTAGTGGTATAAATACATGGGAGGGTTTTTCGAAAAAACTGAAAGACCATGAAAACGGCATTTCCCACCAAGAATGCTGCAGTCAATGGATGTTGCTAGCTGAAGGGATAAGAAATTCATCCACTATCGACAAACGCGATATGAATATTTTTTTCAATGAAAGACGTTTTTGGAGAAATGTTTTAGAGAGACTTATCGACATTGCCTTGTTTCTATCGGAAAGGAATCTTGCTTTTAGAGGATCTGAAGAAGTCTTAGGATCTCCTCACAATGGAAATTTTCTGGGTATATTTGAGCTTTTGGCAAGAAGAGATCCGATCCTAAAAGAGCTTCAAGACAGAATCAAGAATAAAAACACTAAAGATCACTATTTGAGTCCTACCATACAAAATGAACTAATTGAATTGCTAGCGACAGAAGTTGAAAAAGAAAATTTACAGCAGTTGAAATTGGCAAAATATTTTTCTATAATTTTGGACTGCACTCCAGATATGTGACATCATGAACAAATGTCTGTCATTCTCCGTTATGTACTATGTAATGAAGAAGCTGCTGTTGTTAAAGAAACATTTTTTGGCTACTTGAGAATAAGTGACAGTACTGGGAAAGGCTTGTTGGACGCTTTCTTAGAAAAAGCGACCGAACTGCAACTCGAATTGTCTGATTGTCGAGGTCAGTCATATGATAATGGTGCTAACATGAAAGGAAAACATTCTGGGGTCCAAGCAAGAATGCTAGACATCAATCCCAAAGCTGTTTACGTGCCCTGTGCAAACCATACCCTTAACTTAGTTGTTGTTGACAGTGCTAATTGATCGACGGAAGCATTGACATTTTTTGGAGTACTTACAAGGTTGTATGTGCTGTTTTCTTCCTCTGCTCAGCGTTGGGAAATTTTGAAGAAACATGTGGAGCTGTCCATAAAGTCACAATCTGATACTCGTTGGGAAAGCAGAATTAAATGCATCAAACCTCTTCGATACAATTTAAAAGAGGTGTTGCTGGCACTGAAAGACTTGGAAGCCATTTCCATAGAAAGAAAAGATGGAAGAGCTGCCTCAGAAACAAAATCGTTGATAGCTCATTTATCAAAATGGAGTTTTCTTTTGTCGGTGTTTATTTGGTATGATATCCTATTCCAAGTCAATAAAGCAAGCAAGATTCTTCAATCGTATGGAGTCTCCCTTCATACAAAGGAAACGGAAATCCAGGCAACTGAAAAGTTTTTGCAAAACTATCGCACAACGGGTTATGACAGTGCCGCAACATCTGCTGTTGAAATAGCACAGGAATTGGATATTGATCCTTTTTTTCCTCCGTCAAGAAGTGGAAAGAAAAGAAGATTGTTTGATTACCAAGGTGAAGAGGAACAACGAGCTACTCCTGAACTGAAATTTAAAAGCAACTTTTTCTATCCATTAGTAGACCAGGCTATTTTGTCAATAAAGGAGCGCTTTAATTTGTTACGTTTCTTCCGCCTTTTCGTTTTTGTACACACGAGACAAACTTTTGCTTGTGCAACAAGAAAATGCTCTTCTTACTTGCTGTAAAGAGTTCCAAAAAAAGTTCGGTGACATTGATTCTGATGAAATGAGCGCTGAGCTACAGCGGTTTGTTTTAATTTTACAAAAAAACGCAATCTCAATACGGCTCAAGACTTTCTGAACTATCTTCTAAAGACTCATTTATTTGAATTGTATCCGAATGTGTACATCGCACTTCGAATCTTACTAACTTGCCCCGTGACTGTTGCCAGCGCTGAAAGAAGCTTCAGCAAATTGAAACTGATCAAAACTTTCAATAGAACGTCTATGACAGACAGTAGACTATCTTCATTAGCCATGTTGTCGATCGAAAATGACTGCGCCCGATCTCTTGATTATGACAATGTCATAACAGCATTTGCGAACAAAAAGGTTCGCTCCAGACTATTTAAATGATACTGTGTTTTTATAACTTTTTCATGTTTTTCAGTGTCATTGCTTTCGTTTCGCAGTGTCTGCATAAATGTTCTACTGAACTCTGGCATCGGTGCCGAATTTTTTATGACTTGCACCTTCGGTATCGGCATGCTTTATTCTGACATTAGCCTGTTTACTTATGTACAAATTGTGGTGTATTTTCTTAATGCAGCTTTTCAATTTTACACCTCTAAAGTGATATGACCTGTGCGCAGGGGCTCTTGCGCTTACTTTGGGGGGGGCCCGAAGTTGGAGTGCTACGGGACTGCCGCCAGATACTTTCCAAGATTTTTCCAGATAGTCAAATCGCACGATCTTTTTCATTTGGAGCTACCAAATGTGCATACTTGGCATGTTTTGGGGTTTAACCGTACTTTCAAGAGCTTTGTGCAGAAAGAATTTACAGAGTCAAAAATTATACAATACTATATCTTCGAATCAAGTTAATCAGAAAAACAGATGGAGATGCTAGTTATATTTTGGGACAGCGATATCGGTACAGTGACAGAGAGATGCATTCATTGAAAGTTTTTGAAACATGTTACCGCAAGAGATATGCTGGTTTATTTTAAAACATTTAATATTTAGCATTTTGTATTTACAGTAGCAGTTTACTTTCAGTTTAATTAAAAAATATAACTCACCTCAGTTTATGAGCGGATAAGCAATTATCAAAGCTATTGCCAGCAAAGTCTATTTACAGTGCTCTTTGTTTCAGAAAGGTGTGACATCTCGTAAATATGATTGCAAAAACCCATGATGCTTTTTAAACTTTTTTTTATCGTTGAAGTGCTATTTCAAGTTTATTTGTCTACGTTTGAGAATAGCATGGTTTACAATTTAGAAAATATACTCTTTACTGTTATAATGGTCCTGCAAAAACACGGCGAAGTCTAACTTTTACAGCGCTCATCTAAACCAGATAGTCCTAATGCGTGTCTTCTGGCTCAAGCCCATTCTGACGCAGTATCTAAACCTGGTGCAAAATGCTATGGAGATTTTAAAGAACTATTAGTGTCCCGCCGCATCCATTATATATTAGCCAATCTTTCATGGGAAAAAATTATTCAAGTAATAAGAAATGTAATTTTCCTTGAAGCTATACGCAATTGTTGATAAATTGGAAACAATAGTGTGGCATCCAACCGATAACAATCACCTCTGGCTCATGGATATAGTTAGCATTTTATTCTAAGGCTGATTGCTCAATAAAACCTGGTAATGTCTATAATCTTTTTGAACCTCTTTTGGAGCTGGATAGCCGTTGTGTCAGAATGGTTTGCACCGAGAAACTGTGTCAAGGTTGCCTGCGGTCAGGTGTAGTAAATTTGACTTGCAAGCCTGTGTAACTTTGATAAAGTAATGATTCAATTCCTGAATTAGCTAGTTTAACGTATTCTAGTCATCTATTGCAGAAAAAATAACTTTATAAAATAATGTTTTGAAACGCTTAAAGTGTCATGGTAAAGTTAAATTTAAATCAGTACAGGTCATAAATATCATTAAAAATTCTGGAAATTCGTAAAAATATTGCGTAGAATCCTAGTTTGTATTTAAAGCTATTTTAAACTTCATCGTATTATATTTTTTAAATATTGAGGTTCTGAAGAGAAGCTCATTTAAACTCAAATCTAAGTATACTGCATCTAAATAACCACCTTTTTATTGTAATCATCATCTGACGAGGACCATTATCATGATGAAGCTAATGTTGAATAAAAAATTGGTTGAGAGAGTTCATGACGCTCTTAAAAGATTTGGTGAACAAGAACAAAGTAAATCCTAAAATTGGCACCCAAATGAAAGATTCTTTATCAGAAACTGCTGTGCAATCATTTAGGGAAACATGAAGATCTGCGGTTCCAATGCGTCAATTCCATGTTAAAATTCAAGTAACGATCTCTCAATTGCGAGGCGAGCACTTTTTGCTGAAGTTATTTGGCAACGAGGTCGAGTGGGTTGGAGCGCCGTTTTGTGGAAGAAATGATCGCATAGTTGTGCGTTCAAACCTCACAGTAATCATGTTGTTGAATGCTCGACAACGAACTTCACGGCAATTTTGTCTGTTTACTTGCAGCGTTTGTCTTAGAAAAGTAGCCTACTCTACTAAACAGAGAGTGTTTTAATTTTTTAAATGTTGTTGCCGGTTTTTTTGTTAACCCGGGCGGTAAGGTTAACCTTGGGCTTTTCGCAATATTGTGGGTGGTGAAAATATAATGCCAGAACCATTACATCTGTAGCTCTAAAGCCAGTCTGAATAACAAAGTTCTAGTATAACCGACAAAAGATTTTCTCGTAAGTAGACTATACGTATATGGAGGATAAGAATAATAATTAGGTTGTCAAACACAACAAATAAGGAAGCACCAGACCGGATTCGCCATCGTTGGGGCTCTTCAGTGGCGCGTATCCGACCAGCAGGGAACCGAACCTTCGAGATTTAGACCTTCATCTGTGGTATGTACAACTCGACCACCTGGCTGGACGCCGCTGCTGCTGTTATAGCTGCTATTTGTCAGTGACCGGATTCCCTGGCTTTGCCATTTGTGCAGTGCGTAGAATCCACTATGCTGTAACTTTAGAGCGGCACCTCACGACCAAGACTTCTATTCAAATTAGTTACATGTAGTAACAAGGTGAAGTAGAAGCTATTTAATTTTTCGTCGAAGATTTTTAGGTTTTTTCATTGAACAACTTCTGTTCCGACCTGCTGTGAAGTTATCAGCGCTACAGATACGGCACAAGTCCAACGCCAGAACCACGCAAGAAAAATTCTCGCGTAGTGCTTTTTCCAAGGCTATAACACGCAGAAACTATGCAAGCTCTACAAACACGCTCTCTGTGAGCTATCGTCAATGAAACTAAAAATAATTGCAATGCAGATGACTTTGGAAAAGATGTTTCCACCGTTGAACTGACAGCATGGCCAAGCACAGAAACGATTGCACAAGTTGGTTACAAGGAGGAAGTTGAACTAAATAGTATCGTTGCAATTTGCTAGCTCTTTTTGTTTCATTATGTGACGGATTCGACATCTGTTTATAACATATTTTTAGTAAAGTGACTGTTGTTTTACACGTAACGAAAAAATGAAATTTTGGTGATCTTTTATGTCCGGATTTATGACGCCATGAAGTTTCAATGGTGACTGAGAAAATTGGTGGTCTTTCTATATCCGGCTTGTAATTAAATGGTATCTCACATCTGTTGACTTTATATTTATGCTAAACTGGCTTGCGTAAGGATTCTTTTTGAAAGCAAATAAACCATATAAGAAAGGTTTGAACTTGCCTTTACAATTGTTTGTGCTTTGTTGAAATCGAGTTGTGCTACGGAGTGAACTTGGTACAACTGGTGGATGTCTCTCGTGTGGCAAAAAATTAATACCTTCATCATTTGCCAACGAAAATCTTTATTATGTTTCGCCGTACTTTTACTTCGAATCTCGCAATCAAACAAAAAAAATGAGAGTGCTTCACCAAGGTACAATGATGCATAACCGATGCGAACCTTGAACTTCTGACCGCTCAGCGTCTTATGTCGCTGGACTATTTAATGCTTTAGTGAAATTGTTAATAATGTAAACCATAACTTGTTTACAGTTAGGATATATTGTTTCAGTGCATTAGCATTTGCTGGCGTTTGTTAATGGTCATCTAGTTTTGTTTCCCCTTGGAACCCCCTAGTCTAAAGTGCTGTAATTACTGGCTCTCTTACAACCGGTTCTTGCGAACCGGTCTAACCTCATCACTGCTCATATACAGTAACATTTCAGATGCTATCTTTAGCCAGTACAGTACACAAAACAGGCTAAAATCAATAGACTGTAATTACCGTGTAGTTATTTAGCCTTGTGACGTACCGCAGTGTGAGTGAAGGGTGGCCGTGGCGAAGTCGTTATTGGCCTACTACAGAATCAAAAATGTTGGAAGGAAAAACTTGGGACACATCTTCTTCTTCGTCGTTTGAGTTATTTGTTGTGAGCTTTATGCAGGAAGATGTATATATAGGCCACACTGCGTTATCGCTCACGGTCGGTTTGCAAGTCTTCAGTTGAACTGGAGCCACCACGACGGGTAGACTGCTTGGCCCCACCATCTGTCTGCCACATAAAGACGGAGGCATCCCGTTAAGTATCTTGCCTAAGGACACAAGCAAGCTTGCCGGCTTGTTCTCCACACTACCTTTATTTGCTGAGCGCCCAGCAGGAAAGCTGTGAATACCATTTTTTAAAGCTTTTTGGTATGACTCGACTTGGGAAATGAACCACAGGTCTACCGACCGCAAAGCGGACGCTCTAACCACTACGCCATCGCGCTGGGTTTGGACACGTGTTGAACATTTAAAGGATTTTTTTGCGAGAAACAATCAAAAGTCAAGTTATGAAGCTTTATAGTGTCGAAAGACAAAATAGCAAGCTATATACTGTAGTAAAAATAGTGGTCCAACAAAAACCTTCAACTAAATAGAAGTTTGGAGGAAATTAGGCATCCGTGGGCGTCGTATGTTCGAATTACAGCTTTCTGTTTTCTTTTACGACTGTATCAAGAGATTTGAAAACTGGTTGTGCCTACCTCCAGAGAATGTTAATTTATGGAATTGGCTTGCTTACATCAATCGCTAGATTTGGCTAGTTAAGGCGCCGACTCCGGTTTGGGCATGCTCTAAACCATGACCTTTATTTGACCAATTGGTGCAGATACAAGTTAGAATAGGCTATTACCCCCAGCATTAATTGTAAAATGTAATAAGTTACAATATCGGCCGTGGTTGATCCAATCATTAATTCTCTTGATAGAATATTACGTGATACCGACGTAGTTTAATTGTGATCACTTCTATGTAATTAGGCATTGACCGTACGGTAACTGCAATGTAGCATAGACCATAACACACTGTAACCTTTTACCCATGCAGTTAAGATTTGAGCTTCCTGGGAGAGGTCACACAATATTTTTTTTATAGGTAAATGAATCGCACAAAAGTACAAGGATAATTATATCAAAGAGAGCTGTGTTGATGAATTTATTAGGCTAGAGGATGCGCAACCAATGGCATTACAAACAAATGGATTAACAATCTTTAATTTTTATATTTTTGAAAATAAGGAGGGGTAGTCCAAGGGACCACTATATTCAAGGTTCCACATCTCTCTACTACCATCCGTAGCCACTTATGCGTATCTATCTGATCGCTGAAGAGTAAGGTGAAGGTGCAGGCCCTTTAACATAGTGGTTTCTTTAACCATCTCCTTATTTTCTAAAATATATTTTAAAATCTTTTGTCAATTTAGTTGTACTGCAATTAGTTATGTATTCCTACTTTTGAAATGTGGTGGCAATTTGACTCAGCGAAAAATGGTGTCCATACTTTAATTTTTGACTTAAAAACTGAGACTGGATAGAGAGGGAAAATAGTGAGGAGAAATGGGACATTATTTTTCAAAAATTAAAAAAATCATTTTATTCTTCGTTCTTTCATCACAGAGTTTGTCTGCGTGTTCCAACATCTAGAAATTTCGCTACATTCAAAACAGTGAAAGATAATCATCAAAAGAAAACCAGAAAAAAGTTTCGACAGATTCAAAAAGAACTTACAGCGAGGTAAATCAGGACATGCGAAGAAGACTTTGGACACATTGCAGGGAAAAGTGGGTCAAATAACTTTTGTTGTGAGAACAATAACTGTAAAAGCACTGAGACACTTCGTGCCAGTTTTCCCTATCCAAAATAGTCGTTCCATTTTTGACGTCACCTCCAAACTTAGTTGAAGTGGCTGGCAAACATTATCTAAGTCATTGGCTTACTAGCATCTTTTAATAAAACAACAGATTAGGCAGGACTCCCTAACCAGGTCTCAACACTTTCACGCAAAAATGCTGTTCAATTATCTTTTAATACAGTGGTCGCCAAACTTCATTTTTGGTGACCCTTTCATTACACTAAAACTTTGCCAATCATGAAAATTTAGTAAACCCTTTCTTGCATAAATTAAAATTGTTCTCGAAAAAAATCAAAACAAGCTTATTTAAATAGCAATTATGTCAAGTAAAGCAATAAAAAATACAGGGTGGCCCATAAGTCACTTTACATTTTAGAAATTAAATAATTTTTTCTTAAATGACTATATTTAATTAATTCTTTTTTTATTACAAAGTTTAGAGTCTGTAAATTAGTTCTGACTTAGATACGAAAGATTAGTCACTTTACATTTTAGAAATTAAATAATTTTTTCTTAAATAATAATTTTTTCTTAAATAATTATATTAATAGAAAAAAAATTATTTAATTTCTAAAATGTAAAGTGACTTATGGGCCACCCTGTATAAAAAAGTCTTTTCTACTAAGTGGTTTTACAATGTTGTTTATAAATAACATTAAGCAGCAAGAAGTAAAAATTGTTCTTTTGCTTTCTTTTTGTAACCACAGAAAAAAATCGAAGCAAAATGCAAATACTAAAAATCTAAAACATGCATCAAAAACACACAGTATGGCAATAAACAACACTTTAAATTGAAACACAGATTAAGGGTTATATTATGACAGTTTATCAAAAATTGCAGTTCATACTGTAGTTGCTTAAATGACTGAATGGAAGTTTAAAAAAGAAATTTCTATTACGATTTATGCAAAGAAAAACAATGCATTTTAAACAATGCTTATGGGTGTAACTTTTGCAGCAAGCTTGCATCGATGCTGCTAGTTATTAAAGAGGAAAACGTCCGTGCCCATCGAATTAGACATCATTCTGCAAAATGGCTGCACAGCAGTGTTTTTTTGCTTTCTTTGGGGCCATAAAGATGCAGATGGCCGTCCTCGTTTTGATATGAGTTGAGAAGGTAGTTTACTTGCTGAAGTCAATCCAGTGGAAGCTTGTGACCGAAATTCTAACAATAACATTACGTGATGTACTGGAAAGGTGTTACTGTTTGAAAGGGTCGTTGGTGAAAAAATCATCCATTTGTCACAGCAACTTTTAATGACAAAAAAACTGGCCTGTACCATTTCTTGCTTTTCACTTTAATTCAGTAAATGGAGATCAACATAACATTAAAATTTACCCCTCCTATAAACCTACTATATTCATAAACCATTTTGGTACAACTGATTTGAATGAACGAGCTCTCTTTGATAGACCACCTTTAAACTTATTCCTCCAAACTTTCTTGGACAAACGTAGAGGCCAAGTGAACAACACTGTTATAAATTCACTTTACTGCAACATTTGACGAAACATCCACCCTGCAATCACTAAAATCTCTTCCTTTCTTTTTGAACCCCTAGTCACTCTGAAAGTTTTGGAGCACCTACCATCATGTTCTGATAAATAATGTTTGAAGCAAGAATTCCATTTTCACAAAGCTGCTCCAAAGAGGAATTGAAGTAAAAGAGTTGTCAAAAAATACCTAATATTGCTGTTGATGAGGCAAGTTTTGGCATATTCTCGTAACCAAATTTCCTGTCACTCCCAAATGAGTTAGCATGGTGTTTGCTAATAGGCGATGATCTTTTTTTTTGGAGATCAATCTCAAGCACATGCCGGAATTTACCTAAACCGTGAGACAAGACATTCACAGGAGCAGGGGTTAATCTACAGTGACTCTTCTTTTATTTCTTTTTTGGAGATCAAACTGAAGCACTCGCTGACTTTGGTCTGCATATCGATGAGAAATTTCCTTAGCAGGTCCAAAAACCTATTTTCCACCATTTTTGCAAGTGTTTCGACAGTGGGAGTTTACCTTTTTCTTTCTGTATCAAACGTACTTCCAGCACCTTCAAAATAAATTTTCCCATCTGTCAACGCTGTGTTGGTACCAGGCCCGGAGTGTTCTCTCAACGGCCCTGGGAAAGGATATTAACAATTATGAAAATATTAGGTACATTACTCAAGGCATAGTTTGAAACAGAGCTAGGTATTTGAATTTACGTCAAAGTGAATTTTTGATGCCTTGAACAAATCCCAATTGTCAATGGAAAAGCAAAAACCTAACATCAGTAAACATCTGGAAGTGATCACGCAATATCATAAAAAGGGCTGGTGTAAAATTTGAAAAATTCAGCCCTGCTTGGATAAAAGCCAGTAATGATTATGCTTCTGCTTTGACATCAGAAGCGATTTTCTAGCTTATCCGGTTACGTTGTTGAAACTAAATGTGCTCTGTAAAATCTGTGTTAGAGATGCCGATTTCAAGTCTCTCAGTTAGAGGCCTGGTTGGCTCTTTGCTAATTCCATGCCCTCAAGTTAAATACCTGATCCTAATATCGCTGGCGTTTTATGTAAATTGCGCTGGCATCCTGTCGTAACATGTAAATTGCGATGACAACATCCTTTCGTAAAAATAACTTAATAATCTCTGGAATATTCATGTCATTATCTCGTGTCGACGTAGTTTTTCTGTTTTGGTCATTATTTCCGGTATTTTCCCGTATACAAACCGTCGCTTGTTTATTTTATTCTCAAAGCAATTTTATTGGTAGCTATTTCCTGTACTCCCCCGTAGACCAACTTTTCTGATTTATTTTTTATGCGTTTTTATTGGTTGTTCTTTGGGTAGCAGTTTCCGGTATTCCCTCGTTTTCAAACCTTCTCTCGTTAATTTCTAGTTTCTAGTAATTTTGATGGCTAAAATATTTGGGAACTTTATTTCAGTTACGTACGAATGGAAAGTATATATACGGGTGGGTCATTTTGAAAACTGAGAGAGGAAAGCAATTAGACGACAGAACAGAGAAGAAAGAAAAGAAGGGAGGTGAAGAGACAAGCGAGAAGGGAGAAGAATTAGAAGGCAAGGGCCAAGCACTACTGTAAGGAAGGGAGATTATCGGCTGCTATAAGTGTGGTGTCGGTGATTGCTTACGTGCGAAAGCTTGTATATTAATAGAGTTGTGTTGTAAGAGAGTGGGCTGGCAACCTAGCTTCTCAAGCGTAAGTCCATAGGCCGAAGGATAAGGCATAGAAGGTAGCCGTTGAACTCTACTGAACTAATCTTCTAGTCGTCGAGTTGTCATCTGACGGTCACTAAGGTACAGGGCGGGTGACTTAACCGTATTCGGCGACAACTTAGGGGCTCTGTACCTTAGTGACCGCCAGATGACAACTCGACGACTAGAAGATTAGCTCAGTAGAGTTCAACGGCTACCTTCTATGCCTTATCCTTCGGCCTATGGACTTACGCTTGAGAAGCTAGGTTGCCAGCCCACTCTTTTACAACACAACTCTATTAATATACAAGCTTTTGCACGTATACAATCACCGACACCACACTTATAGCAGCCGATAATCCCCCTTACTTACACCTGTAAGCAATACAATGCTCCTAAATTACGAAGCTATAATTGATTTTTTCAGTAGCCTACTTGGAACACCTTGAGCAAAAGGGGTCAACAGCTTTCACGTTTTTTACATTTGTAACGGGTTCGTGGAACAGAGACCCTTGGGGTAGTCTCCGAACCCGAGACAGATTGTTGTGAAGCTGTTTAACAAAATAGATGAAACGCGCCCCTTGCACTTCCTTTCTTCTGTCGCCTAAACTTTCGTGCACCAATCCTTTGATAAACGTATATTGACGATAAAGAACTGAAACTTGAAATTAAGATTACACAATTGACAGAAAAACAAAATGGGATGGTGGTGGCGTTGTTGGCGGTTGGCGACGTTGACGTTGTTACCAGTGTTAGCGGTATAGCAGTGTAGCGGTGTAGCGGTGTAGCGGAGTAGCGGAGTAGCGGTGTAGCGGTGTAGCGGTGTAGCGGTGTAGCGGTGTAGCGATGCAGCGTAGATGGCGATGAAGCGTAGTTAGCGATGCAGCGTAGTTAGCGATTTCAAGCTAGTTTGACCCCCAAGTACCTTCTCTACTACAGCTCCGCAAAGACGATCAACAAAAGAACAACTTATCCAACTTTATCTACTTGGGTTCTTAGAAGCTTCCTTTGACAGTTTCGTCTTTTGCTCTAACGTGCAGGTTTACAAAACAACGTAATCCTTCCTGCTACGTGTCTACTTGAGAATGATGCACGATGTGATAAGAAAGCACTTTTCGCGGCGTCGCTTTAGGGTCAACTTTGCCAAATTCAACAACTAATCAATAAAAATGATACCTCAAGAGAAACAAACATAACAACGATACAACGCGGGTTCAAATCACAGATTGGCTACGCGAAAACTATAGATTTAAAGCGTTAGATGTTGCAACTATCGTAAAAATATTTACAACATTGATTGACAGCAAAATCATAATGGTTCTGCTTACTTTTTTAGCCTCATTTTTTCTTTTGTCGAATCAAAATATGAGATGTCACCGGTTAATGTGTGACCTACCACAGAGTTTTACGTAATAAATCAGATATATTCCCATTGGCTCTCTTCAAAAAACAAGACAATGAAAAGTGGTCCTGGTTCCGATGAACCAAGTGGCGAAATGAGATGGTTGCTATCATCGAATATTGAAATTTTTTGCAACGAAAATAAACCGCCAGCGAAGCAAAAATGCTTTGAAGTTTATCAAAGCAAGCAAAATTTGGAAAAAGCGTAGTTTTTTTTTAATGTAAAAAAGTGAGTCCCTCACGCCAGTTATAATTTTATTGCAATCAAAGTTGTTAATTACATCGGTTGCTGTAAGCTTTTATTGAGGAAAATTACATAAATCGTGAGAAATAAAATGCAATACTTGCTAACTTTATTCTGACACAGCGTAACGCTGACTGTTATGACGGCTACAATAATTGAAATTAGAAGAGCATCACCTTAATAACTGGCATGTATCTGCTTTTACGGGGCAAATATTATAATTTAAGATGCTTTTAGTTCGTGGCAATTTTTGAGATGCATTTTGCTTTTATGTTTGTAACCACCAATAGCAATTTTATAGTGTTTTGGAGTCAATTTATTTTGCCAGAACATCGCAAGAGCCAAGATTCATTAGTTCCCCGGCAGTTACGGGTTTTCACGCATAGCATGCGGTTTGCATGTAAACAAACTGTCTATACAGCCAACTGCGTTGCATTTTTCTAAGGGTTTTAATAAAGAATTTTGTAACAATCGATCACCAGCCAGAAAATAATAGCGCTCACATGTATCGTAATGTTGCATGGATTTTGATAATAAATATACAATTTTTGACGTATTGAAGCAGAGTTTAAGCGATTTTCTCTAGTTAAAAATGTTTAGTCAATTTGTAACCTGACTGTAGTTTCAAATTTACGAGAAGGAGTTTTTGAAAAGAAAAAGCAAAAACAAAGATTTCTGACGACCCAAATTTTTTGTAATCCACCTCTGGCGCTTGTAAAAGGCTTAATGTTTCAAATGATACATAATTTGATGTAATTGCAAGTAAAGCAAAAGTTCAAGCCAAAATTGTAAACTTTAGCTTGCATTAACTTCAATTTCAAAAAATCCTACATATTGAAATTGATAAAAACATACAAAAACAAAAATTGTGATAAGAAGTTTGAACAACTAAAAAAGTAACTAATAATCCATTTCTGGTCTTCATAATGGGCTTGATGCTTTAAATTGCATATAACTAGATGTCGTAAACTTAACAAAACTTTTTTTGAAATTGGAAAGTTTTGCCCATAGCAACTTAAAATCAGCGGAATATTTGTTCTGAAGATTCAAAGCGTTGATACCCAATTTATGTGCTGTTAAGACATGCAGATTAGTCAATAAACCTAAAGAACGCTCAACTTGCTTGCAGTGAGGCCTTCAATGTTTAAGTGAAAGATGGCAAGCCTTTTGAACTTGTTGACGATACGTTTTGATCCATCCTCCCGCTTTAAAAAGAACGTTTGGCACTTCAAGGCCTTGCCAGAACATCGGCAAGAGTAGATGTCCAACGATTAGGGCAAATTTGGTTTCGGTCTGTCATATGAGTTTGGAGGACAGCCGTACTCACGAACTGCAAGCTGCTGAGACTTTTTCCGGACAAGCACATGCTCCGAATAATTATGAAACGTGTTCGGAACAGAAGCTTTACCCAGACCTCTGGTGACAGCAAGCCAAGCAGGTTACGACGTCTGAAAAATGGCGTCCCACAGGGATCAGTTTCGGTTCCTTTTCTTTTCAACAGATACATTTACGATATGCCTTCCATAATCTCCAAAAAGGATGCCTACGCTGACAACTTGGCAATATTTACTCATCTGGAGATGGAAAGGTGTTAAAAGAAAACTTTGAGCAAAGACCTGATTACGCTTTCTGCATATCTCCAGACTTGACGACTAAAGCTCATCCAAGCTAAAACGGTGGCGGCAGCTTTTTGTTTCCACAATCGAGAGGCAGAGCGTGAGCTCAAAGTTAATAACAATGGTAAAATCTTACCATTTTGTCCAGTGCCGACCTATCTTGGTGTGAAACTGGAGAGAGCGCTCACGTATCGCCATCACTTTGAGGCGTTGCGCAAAAAACTATCCACGCTCGTTTCGCTGCTGAGGCGACTTGCGAGTTTGGAATGCACCAGCTTGGTGTCGCAGTGCGCATACTTGCCTCACTGACAGCGTTCTTAATGACGCTTTGCGCATTGTCACTGGATACCTACGTCAACTGACAACCTTCTAGTTCTCTCAGGCATCCAGCCAGGTGAGCTTCGGAGAATGTCGCTCCTTGGCTAATTACAGTTCTTTGGACCCTGGCCACATTCTATATGGCCAGCTGACTGAGTCATAGGCTGCTAACAAGGAGAAACTGAAATCTAGACACCCGTTTGTTCCTGCCGCGCTGAAATTATTGCACAACTTATCTGAGTTGGGCATTCGCGCTGCCCAATGGACAAATTTGACATGGGACACAAAGTACTCTTAGAATACGTCAGCGCTCTGCTTCTACATTCGTAAGGCCAGCACAAGGCCTATTGGAATGAGTTTGATCAGAACAGCTTGGGTCAAACTCGATCGCCAGCGTACTGGCTGGGCGTTTCGGTTCGTCTACGCACAAATGGGGTCTGGCTTCTTCAGCGAATTCCGAGCGTGGCGCTAGTGAACAAACTGCAGACCACATTATTTTGACATGTCAGACACATCGGGCACCATGAGGAATAATGGATCTGACAGTTTTAGATGACGAAACAAGATGCTAGCTCAACTCCATAACTGTCAGTGTGATCTGGGCAACACAGCAGGCTGGGGTGGTGAAAGGATAAACCCTTGGCCCCATCCTTTTCTTGTGTCTGACCTGGATTGTGGATACCCTGCCATACGACGAAAAAAAGAACCTAAAGAACCACGTAAATCCGTGAAAGATTCAAATTTGCCATGGAGTTTAGAATACAATCGGTCAATAACAATAAAAAGACTTGCGTAGAAAATCGATATCTAGGTGACAAGGAAATCGCAAGTGTATTTTTTCATCAGAAAATAATTTAGCTTTTCTTTGCTTTTCTTACGCTCGTTAACCGGTTTTCGCAAAAACAAATGCAAAAACAACTTATTGCAGCACTTTAAGAGGTGAGTGTTTTAAAAAGAACTAGCTGTCATTTTGACACACGCGATATTGTTTAATGTGGAATTTGTGTATATGATTGATCGTACTTTCCTCTCTTACCGCTCATGTCTTTTAATCCGTTATATTAAAAATTTACGTCTGCAATCTTCAAAACATTTAATAAATATACATGTAATTGACTAACTACATGTAACAAGGTTTTACTCTATCAGATCTACTACAAATCCTGCAAAAATATTTACGACATCACCATGATAGAGAATAAAGAAAAAAGGTGTAGAAAAACACAGCAACAAGTGCATGGAACAGTCCTAAACATTAATTTTATTTATAGCATACTAATAAATTCCTCTAACAGCATTGCCCTGTGGCGTTATTCTTTCTGCCAGTTGCACGAATTTAGTTTTGAAATTAAACACTTTGCGTGCTATTTTTTGTAGTTACATTTGAATCGCAAAATCAATTAAAAAAGCGTTCACGACCACCTTACTTCGCTATACCCACTAATTTGGCGTGGCATAAATATAACCTACCAGTTAACGGTACCGACACTGCAGATGTGCAAAACAATACATGTGAAGACTGAAAATAAAAATTACCGAGTTATTATTTCTAACGAGGTTGAACGAAATAGTATACTAAAATTTAATCGGGTCCTTTTTTGCTGGAGCGTCCGGGCATGTGTTCCGATTGGCCCTGTGGTGAATGTGGTCCTCCCCGGCTGTCACAGCTCATACTGACGCCAGTACGGAGATGCAGTTGTGATTTTTTAAATGTGCTATACAGCATAAGAGAAAACTGCAAATTGCGATATACCAGCAGTAACCATACACGGTAATTTTGGTGACGAAACATGTATGCTGAAGAATAAAATTAGGCCTCAGTTATCACAAAATCTCCAAAGTTTGATTTATTAATCGGCTCTCGCTCAAAACCAATATACAATACAGCGTTGTGAAATAAATATCATTTACGCTGGTTCGACATATCAAAGTGACCCACACTACCGAAGGATTTCCAAAGGATGAAGTTTTAATCTATACTTCATGTAAATCTTCTAGCCAGTTGTCGGTAACCAGCTGCCCTGCTAAGACCCGATAGGTCAAAACAATGTCAATGTCTGCAGTTTGATCAAATTACGTCGCTTTTCTATTTCGTAGGTCATAGTTTTTAACTTTCGATGTTTTAAAAATATTTCATCTTGCCAATTTATCAATGAACTGTAATACGATACCAAAAATCTACAACGCAGTAAAATAAAAAGGCATCAAAATAAAAACAATGTAATTCAATCAAAGCAACTCAGTAATTACGTAACTACCATAACAACAGTAAAGCGATATGTAAAACGGTTCAAGATACTAGTATTAAAGAATTAAAAGTTTTAGTAATGAGAAAAGGTAATTTGAAACATCAAAATTTTTAAAAATGAAAATGTTAGCTCAATGTCTCTTTTAGGTATGGAAGAAGAAGAAGGTATTATATATGAGATCATTCTGATATTATTTGAAATCTCAGATATATTAACAATTTAAATAAAACTACACAAGGAATTAAACTATCGTCTGTGGAATTCTCATTACGTGCAGTAGCTTAAGCCTGCAGAATAGAAGACGAAGAATTTAATGTTCGGTCTATTTAAGCTAAATAGTCATATTTTTTCCGAGCATTTAAGTATCCTATATAACATCGAACACGCGTCTTTCACTTTCAATGAGTTTAAAGTGATAGTTTGGAATTTATTACAAATTTGTATTGGCTAGCCACTTTTCAAACATCTTGCATAAATCAGCTTGATGAAATTCTTTTTTAAAATATTCAACATACTTTTGAAAACAAAGATTTATTGGACGGAATATCAAAGATTTTTTCCGGAATCATTTTCAGTGAATTAAGACACTGAAAAAAAAACTCTACGAAAAATGTTTTTGGCTTTCTTAAAAAACATATTTACAAAACAAAGCTTTACACATTTAAGCGGTTGAACGGTACTATTGTCAAAACACGGCGCTCTCAATGATAATTTATTGTTGTTTATTAAATTCAAACTTTTTTTTCACAAAGGCCACGAACTGATTCCGTACATGAGGTGTCAATAGCGAGCCCAGCATTAGAATGTTGGGGATTACCGGTCACAACAGCGCAGTCTTCTCTGCCCTTCCAATTGTTTGGTTGCCCACTTGACCATAATAATTCAGAACTGCTTGCACGCTCGCCATTCACCCAGGTCCATTCCCCTTCTGACGCAATATCATTTGCACCGATCCATATGCGTTCGTTGATTGACAAAATTTGAATCAGTTTTTTTCTGTTTTCCAAAGTTTTAATTCCATATACTGCCAGGCCACCTCCCCAACTTTGGCAAAATTCTTGACTTTTCTGCCATGACTGACTACCAGGGGTTAGTTGAAAAATGTAAACATAAGGAGGAAAATATAATCCCTTACTGAATGCGTCTAGAAATTGTCGATTTTCCGTGCTTTGATTTTTTAGAGCTTCCACTTGAAGCGAGAGCAAATTGACTTGAACTCGGAGCAAGTTTATTTCTTGATCATCAGGATTTCCAGGTTCTCCCTTCTGACCGGGCCTCCCAGTTGACCCCATTTGACCTTTCGGGCCTCGTTTGCCCGGAGCTCCTTGAGAAGCTCTTTGAGAAATTTGCGGATTTTGTTGATGTAATACGCCATCGGTTTTCAAACAAGTGAAATGTTCTTGAGCACAACAAACTGCTGCCAAAGTTAAGACGCAAACAACCAGTTTCAGCATTGCGTTTTGTTTTGTCGTGGAATCTTTTGACGCTTGTTTATATACAGCTAGAATTTGCTGCGGCTGCACAAGCAGCTTTTTTCTATTGAAACATTGTACAGCAATTATTGTCATTCATGAGCACATGACAAGTTTTCACGTAAAATGCGTTTTTATAATCAATATTTACATGTTGTAGAAAGCAATTGTGATGTCATGCACACATCTTTAGTATATCAGTGAAACCACAATTATTATTTTGAAAGAAGATCAAAGGCACAAAATTGTCAATAGAAACGTAGTTTGGTTACACTAAATTGCTTGTTTTTTAAGAATGATTTCCTCATATATACTGCTTATGTATATTTATTTGTTTTTACGCAACGCATTACAGAGTTTCAATATTTTTTTATTTCTGCAAGGAAAATTTCTATTTGACTTATCTGTTTCCTAAGAGTATTTTAAAAAATTGGGCATATTTTCAAGGACATTTTCGGTAGTGATAAATCAACAGGTTGGTGGAGCATACAAATATTTTCATATATTTTACAGTGAATCGTCTAACTTTTTATAACGGAAATTTGACAAAATGCCCCTTACAAAAGACCATCTACGGCAACAGTGCTGTAGTTATCTGCAGCACGGGCATAGTACATTAGTCTTTTCTATCTAAAAGGTGTTTAAAATTAAAAAAATCATAAATATGTTAATATGATATAAGGGAGGGTTTATTCGAACCAAATGCCTGCATCACCTACTGGAAGGTATTAACTTAAGATTTTGGTAACTGCGTAAACATTGTAGCCGAAAACACCCCTCGAAATCACTTGACCAAAATACACCGGGAATTGGTTCAAATCTTTTAGGAAGAATAACTAAATTTTAACTCAATCTATGTTTGTTACTGTGATCTCTGGCTCCATCAAGAATGAGAATTTAAATCCCATGCGAAGTTGGTTTTACTGACACTGCCTCCCGATAATGATGATAATTGAATGGTCTTTAATTACTAGAGGTAATAGATGAAATGTGGAAGCTTACTCAATTTGTTGGAAATCATCTTCACTTTTGTTCATTGAACAATTTGTGTTCCGGCCTGCTTCGGAATTACAAGTGCTACAGGTACATTGCATTTCTAACCCAACATGAGAACCAGGCTTGAACAATTCCACTATAGTGCTTTTGGTTCAAAAATAATTAAAACAAGCAAGCACTAAACTTGCGCTATTTGTGAGTTTCTGTGAATAAAATAAAAATGACCGTCCTGCGGATGAGCTTGGCAGAGTCAAATGGACAGCACGGCCGCGCAGAAAAACAACTGCGCAGTTGGTTACGAGAAGAAAACCGAATTTAATGGATTAGATGCTATTTGCTTGCTTTGATTCTTTCATAGTATGACGAGATTTTTACTTCTGTTAATGGGTCACGAATACAATTTAGCAGCTTAGAAAAACTCTTATGCTGATGTTTACTACGTGGTGATTTGACCACACATGTTTACGGGATTTCGACATGAATGACTTGTTTACCATATTTTGACTTGGATAATTTTGATTACAAGAACTGGATAGTAAAATTACAATTGTCACGTAAGAAATGGTGTAGAAAAACACCAAAGTTTCAACTTAGAACATCATTCTGATTCCCCTAAACTGAAATCTTTTAGAACAAAATGTTTTTTTACTACACATATGACTAAAAATCTCAGAGTGAGATAGAAAAATACAGTATATAGGTTGTACCTGCATTTGTTTATTTGAAGAATAGTTGTTTTTGAAAGGCGTAAAATCCAAGTAAAACTGATTGTTGTCGTTGTTGTAGTTAGTGATGATGTAATGGCTACGTTTATTTGTAAATATATTTTATGCTATTTTAAACAACAAATGTTGTGGATCTACAGCTGGTAGGGATATATTTGGTATTGAATCAAGGTCTCTGTAAAATTGCCTTCAGCTCAATTGTTTGAGCAATATATTACGCTACCTTAATCACAAAATACCTTCTATCACTGAGAAAAACAAACTTTGGTCCAGCGACATCTGGGGCCTCGTACATGAACATTTATCGATTGGCAATTAACAAGTCTGGTGAAGAACTTGATATCGAGAAGTTGGAAAAACTGAAGAGACAGGTAGAATTTATTGGATTTGAAGAAAAAATAAAAAAGTAAGCTTCTAGCGGATGAATAGCGCCGAATGAGGAAAGCTAAAGGCAAAGCTAGGGCTGAAAAAAAATTGCTTGTTACTGAAAAGCTGAACTTACGTGCTGAAGAAAGGAGCTTGACGTGGAGAAATCAGGTTTGAGATGGAAGCAAAGACGTTTACTCAGTCTCAAAATGTTGCTTGATGCGATCCTACAGTCGTTGAGTGGACTACTACAGGATCTACGACTACAGGATCGCATCAAGCAACATGTTCCGCAAAGGTTAAGACAGCAATTGACTCGTCCACGCCGATCTCAACCACACAGATCGTGCAAACGAACCGACACCAAACCGGATTGTGACTCCGCCATTGGTCAGCATCTTTTAGATAATGATCGATGCGCATTAAACTATGATGATAAGCGGTTTTCAATCCTCGCCGCAGCGCGCAACTCTTTCCATCTTAATCTTTCAGAGGCTACTTATATCAAGACCCGACGCCCGGTGTTATGCAGACAGAAAGAGTTTGTTTACACTCTCAAACTCTTTCGATAATCGTGGCATTTGGCATCCTGCTGCGCCTTCTCTAACTTTCGCAGTTGCGAAATCTTTCTTTGGCGCGCTTTGCAATACTAGCGCTATCACTGGCTTGTCTTGATTGCCTAACGTCCAAATTATTCACAAATAACACACTTATTCACTCTAGATCTTCCCTTTTGACGCGATTCCGCCACTGATGAGAGCGTCACGAAAAGCTTATAGCTCAAACAGCTTTTTTCAAAGCTATATTAAAATTCTGTACCACCAACAAGATTTTCATTATTTTTTATAGATTCAAAAGCAAGAAAATTTTGTGAAGCATTTTGGTTGTTGTTTGCCTTCAATCTCTTAAACTCATCTCAGCAACATCAATTGATGACTGATGACATTAAAAGTAAATCCTCATTTTGCACTTCCCAAAAAGGCTTTTCATCAGGTGTTTAATGACGTTTTGGGTAAGAGTTCTGTTTTCAAGCCATTTTTTGTCTTTCACCTCTGATTGAGTGTCACCCACGTGAGTAGATTACACTGCAACAAATTTTTTTGACAAGTTGTGTTTATCATAATATTATGATGTTTTTTTATGTTTTTTCGGGCGCTGATTTCAAAAGTGGCATTAAAAATTTAGTAATGTCAATGATTTTGCCGCTATTCAAAATTTTATGAAATTATCATTTCAAGTTTGTGTGATACCCATAATGGATTTGTATTTTGAAATAGTACTCGCAATATTAAAAAAAAATCACATATAAGCAATTCAAAAAAGCACTGTCAAGGACATTGCAAATAAGCCATAAAACATTTTCATCAATAATGGACGTTTGAATAATTTTCCGCTTGTATGTGGTGTTACATTTCCGCATCAAATTCCATACATAGTCTCCCATCATGGCTTCGTTCCACCTCCGTTGATAGCGCTGTTCCATCACTTGGATGTTTTAGTGAAACCTTTCACCATGCTCTTCGCTTACATTCCCCAAGTTATCCCGAAAGAATCCAAGTGAGAATGCAAAAATTGCAACTTCAAGGACATGCGGCAACCAAGCTTTTCATAACTTTCAATTAAATTTGACAGCACTATTGCATAGTGGTCTCTTCGATGATTTCCAAGAAATCCTTCCACAATCATTCTACAAGTTTGCCGAGCATTTCTCTCTGAATCAGACATTTGTTCCTCCAGCTTTTCAGATGCCAACATTCTTCTTATTTGTGGTCCCACAAATATACCACCTTTAAATTTTGCTTCAGATATGCTTGGGAACATCTATCTAATATGGCGAAAGGTACGGCTTGTCGGTTTCAAAGCCTTAACAAACTGCTTGGCCAGTCCGAGTTTAATATGCAATGGTGGAGGTAAATTTTTGCTCCTTTCAATAAGAGATGAGTTTAGAACATTGTGGAAGCCTGGTGTAAGATCTTTGCGAGCTAGCCAGTTTTTGACCAAGTAATGATGCTCATCTGCTTTACTATTCCACAAACAAAGAAAACAGGAATGCTTTGTATAACCTCCTTGCCATGCCAAACGAAATGCGATCATTTTAAAATCTCCATATACGTCCCAATAGTGATTATTGTATTGAATTAATTCCAGTAATATTTTTACGGATTCACGATCTTCCTTCATCTGAACAGAATGTGCTATTGGAATGAATGGATACACATTACCATTATGCAGAAGGACTGCTTTCAAGCTTCGCTTAGAACTGTCAATGAACAAACGCCAATCCGAAGCTGAGTAGGCAATATCAATTTCTTAAAACAAGCCCTGTATATCAGTGGTGCGGCAGCACCAGGTTTCAACTCTTTGATTCCCGCGCCAAGCCTACCGTCGTTGATTAGCACTGAACCAGAAGAGTTGCTTTGTAGCGCTAGTAATATTAGCTCTACGGATCCTTTCTGCTTCGTCAAACAAAAAACAGGAAGCGGTTGAAGCTTTCTTGCAGTGTTATATTTACAACTATACGCAGCTCCTCCCAGCGTGCGCAGAACAAAAATTCACGGCGATAAAGGCTACCACACAGCCTTAATAACAATCAAGCAGGGGGACCAACACTCAGGCCCAAACAGAAATCCGAAGCATAATCAGATCGAAACGAAAATTTACTACTCGTTTCGCCACGTTGACGTTTTGACAAGAATAGCGAAAATATATACGAGCAGATGCACCTGTTATATATATGAGTCAAACATGTGGCCTTATTTAACCACAGGGAAAATACCAAACAAAGACAATACAACAAAGGAAAGCTTTTAGAAGTAGTCCGTAGGAAGCCCGGTTATAACGTCTACTACTTCTCAGTAGGGGCTAATTGTTCTGTTCGCTGTAGGGGTCTAATTTGAAACTATATTTACTTAAACTCCTAACAAAACAACACGAGATCATTTAATGTACCACAATATCAATCAATTTTGTGGGAAATTACTTATAAAGTCTTTGCGTCACATTCTCAGGAGGCTACGCTGTATGAAGTCAAATCGCTGTAAAAAACTACATGGAGATTGGCGGAACAATCAGTACAATAAGAAAGTGAAAGATGATTAGAATCAGAGGACATTGCATAGAAATTTGCAAAGATTACATGACATTTTCTTGGCTTGGAAATTCCAAATCAAGAAAAGGAGCAAGCAAATTTCATTCCTTGAGACGAGAAGAAAGTAAGCTTATCTCTGCTTTTGCCTTTGTAAGACCCAGGTCTCTAATTAGATCATTCAATTCATTTTGATTTGGAAAATGAGAATCTTTGCTGGAATACTGAATGTCAACCTCAAAATCAGCATCGTTATCTTCCGATGAGGCTGATGATATAGCATGCGTTGTTGGTGGTTGAGGAATAGGCAGTTCTGGGCCATGGTTGTCAGGCGCAATAGATGAAGGAATACTTGGATAAACAGTCTTTTGTATTTGGAAATTTCCACGATGCAGAAATAGCAGTGATCATGATCATTGGTAGGTCCTCTCCAGATTCGGGGAACAGTAAATTGCATGCATTTACGACTTCCGCGCATCCATCCTTCTAATGTAGATCTGCAACTTCCACAGCAAAAATGTGGGGCCCAAGATTTATCTTGGTGACTCATCGTCATGCCAAAATATGCTTCATAGGATATGAAGAATTAGGTTTCTAGTATAATTTTGTGCTTTTTGCAAGAAGAAATTTTGCAAGGTTTTTAACACTGATATTTAGTGAAGTATTGAAAATATTAAAATATAGCATTCAATTTAACCTGCAAAAACGAATAAAATATAGCGTATTTCTAAAATAAGCAACTTCACTGCAGTAGGCCTAACTGACAGTTTGTCTAACTGCTAAACTAAGTACAGTATTGGTATTAGATTCAACAATAAACCAACTCTAAACTGCTGATACTGGACCAGCTCAGACATGTGCATTAGAAACACGCCAAAATTGTGTCCAATCACGTGATAGTAAATGACAATTGGCTAATTTATTTCTCTAGCACCATCTAGAGAGTGATGAAAACAATGAAATATGTCATAAATGAAATAACACAAGATTGAAAAGAATTATAAATGTCACTTAATGTTAAAATTGTATTATTATTTGGTAAATTACAAACTCAAAATCTGTTCCAAATATTCTCAAAACCGTTGACACTGTGCAAAAACTAACATCAAAATTGGCATCAGCGACCACAAAAACATAAAGAAACACTAAAAAAAGGAGATAAACAAAAATTTGTTGTCTAGTGTTACTGATGATATCAAAGCAAAACTTCATTGCAATTTTTACGAATGCCATCTGAGTACTGACAGACTATCCACTGCATTGGAGCTAGTATTAGTTCTACAGGTGTGACAGTCTAAGCTATGCTTTATTTAAAGTCTCTTGCTACTCGTCGGTCACCAACTGCACTGAAGAGACCTGATAAGTCAAAACAGTGTCATTTCACCTTGTTTTCAATGTATCTATCAATAATTCTTATTGCGTTTTCAAGTAAAAAGCTATATTTTTGCTGTATTTACTACTGGTCGAAAAAATTGTAGAACATCATAGTAAATTATGTGCACAACACGTGATGTAGCATTTATCATAGAAGACAACTTTCCAGAAATTAAATATACTGCAGCTACATTTCATCTTCGAGCGGTTTTTTTAGATTATAAATTTTAAGCATTCACAACAGATGCATATATCAATACCAGAATTTAGGTACTATAAAAATGGATCATATACGGATAAAAAATGACGGATAAATATTCACCCAGCTTCATACACATAGTGACTTATTTTGGAAGATAATTGAGCATCACAACTGAATATTTTTAAGTTGACATTTTGAATAAAACAATGTATGATTTTAAAGAACATAATATCCTAATTTATGATTTCAATGATTTTTTCCCACATCTCTCACCACAAAATCTTTGAAATGCACAATTGTACGTATACTAAAAAGAAAAGATTGCAGTTAAAAATAAAACACGCGAAAATTTTCAAAACTGAATGAATTACTAATAGGTAATTTTCTCCCCCAACTCCTATCAAAAAACCCTTGAAATACACCACTATAGCAACACACATACTAAACAACGTTCCAAATAAAGATATAACACAGGAAAGTTAAATTTTTTAAAATGAATGAGTTACTTCTTATCTCCATCCGCACTTCTCTTTTGGCCACCACCCCAGTCGCCTACTTGGCAAAGCACAATGCAAACCTCTCTGCCTACGCCATGAATGTCTGCACTCTTGAGCTTTGTAAATGATAAAATTTCTAAACAAAAAGTAAATATAATGTAAAGAACGCAAGGCACATTTTTAAACTGTAAAAATAATTATTATGCTGATAATCCGGTCGGGAGAAAATCTTAGCGGTTATGCGTAGATAAATTTGTGTCCAGTTTAACAATCTTTGAGACCCACAATTCAATAACCTGAACTCTGTGTCGACACACCAAAGTAAATTTGTTAAACAGCTGATTTGGCTAAGCGAAGAGTAACAGTAGGTGGAACACTTTCATCACAATGAATGTTACGGAATGCATGAAACGTGAAAATGCATTTAAGAAACACGGGCGTAGTACTGATACTGCATGCAAGATGCTGACTATCTACACTTGAATTAAACCTGAAGAGATTTTGATGTTTCTTGAAAATCATCTTTTCTACGAAAACTGCGGGACGTCTTTAGGCATCCACTATCTTCTTCTTCTTCTTCTTTCGGCTTCTCCCTATTCGGGGT
Source organism: Trididemnum clinides (assembly GCA_963675345.1). NCBI lineage: Eukaryota > Metazoa > Chordata > Ascidiacea > Aplousobranchia > Didemnidae > Trididemnum > Trididemnum clinides. The sequence continues at coordinate 3,739,407 of OY776302.1, read as the reverse complement.
CGCCACAGCGCGAAAGTATTTTCCACTTCTCCCGGTCGACTTCGTCTCCTTCCTTAGCTCCAACCCTTTCCATGTCTTCTCTTGCCAAATCCATCCACCTTCTTCTTGGCCTTCCTCTTTTCCTTCTACCTGGCACCGCCATCTCCATCATCGTTTTTCCCACGTAGCCTTCTTCTCTCCTTTTCACGTGGCCATACCAGCGTAGCCTTGCATTACGAAGTTTGTCTCCTAGCTTTGCGATCTTGGCAGTCCCTCTCACGTATTCGTTTCTTATTTTGTCCTTTCTTGTCACTCCCAGTGCCCATCTCACCATTTTCAACTCTGCAACTTCCATTTTTCCTACCTGTCTTTCCGTCATTGCCACCGTTTCCATTCCATAAAGCATGGCTGGTCTGACAACACTCTTGTACATTTTACCCTTAACTCTTGCTGATAATTTCCTGTCGCACAGAACTCCAGACACCTTCTTCCAATTTATCCAGCCTGCTTGGATCCTTCTCCTCACTTCTTCCTCACATCGTCCATCGCTACTAATTGTTGAACCCAGATATTTGAAATTTTTTGCTCTCTTTAGCTTTTCTCCTTGCAGCTTCAACTCTTCTCCATCATCCACATCCCCAACCTTCAAATACTCGGTCTTGCTTCGGCTCACTTTTAGGCCTCTTCTCTCCAGCGCATTTCTCCAGTACTATAATAATTGCTATTTAGAATCGGATGGTTGCATAAACTACTTTTATGTTACAAAAGTTTTTTCTCTGTATTCTACCAAACTATAGCAGGCTAATTTTAGCTCCCGCCCTTAAATTTTGAAATTAGTTTTTAGATAACTAAACAGCAAAAACAAGAGCTGTATCACACACAAGCTACAAAAGCGTGGAAAAAATTGATATTGGTAAGCATCGCTCGAAATCTCGGCTTGGGTCTGATATACCCATCTGAAATCGTCCTGGTAAAATGAAGAATTTGATCAATAGTAGACTGATCAGGAACATGAGGTAAATCACCAATACTAGAAAAAATCAAAGTTAGACTACAGTAAAAAAAGATTAGATGGAATATAACGATGCGCTCAAACAGCTTTGAGACATTAAAGGCGAGTAACACGCAAAAAGGAAACAGGTGGATGAAAAAGTTTTTCCAGCTTGTTGATGAGAATAATACCGCAAGATTTTCAGATGGAAGAAAAGGCTGAGAATTAATGAACATGTGAAGAAGATTCACGTCGGAGCAAAAAAAGTGCTTTAGCAGGGGTAGGCAACCTTGTCCGGGCCGCTGGCTGCGGAAGGAGAAAGATTGACGGCAGCCGCAATAAATTAATTTCAAATGAAAATGGTGCAAAAAAAATGAGATGCTTCATAATAAGAAACCTGTCGAAGCTCAGACAGATAGCTTCTGCTAGGCTACAAAGGGCTATTGACCGAGCAGGAAAAAGTGACACTTGAAAAATGGAATAACCGATGTCAACTCTTTGGGAGGAGAGAAGTTAGGAAAGATAAGAAAAGACCAGTAAGAAAGTGTAGAACCAGCAACAGATTGAAAAAAATAAGCTGATCAAGAAGAGGAACAGAAGCATGGTTCATGCCATGTCTTGGCCTTGGCTGTGGCCTTTGGCTGTGGTCAATTCAGGATGCTGAGATGTAAGTCTGGTGCCCTTAGTCACTTTTGTAAGCCGACAGGGAAAGCCTTACATCTTTCCTTACAGCTTTTACTATTTCTAACAACCACCAGTTTTGAGATGAGCATTTGATGCTGCCAAAAGGAGCAAAAGATCGAGCCGCATGCAGTGCAAAAAAGGCAAAGAGTGCACTGCCGACGAAAGAGAGAAGAGTGTGCTCAGCAAAATAACCTTGGGAATCGAAGTAGGGGGCAAAGTCATCTTAAAAAACTTTTTAAAAACTAAATCAAGGTAGACATCTATTGGAATGCGAGAGTAGATAACGAAAGACAGTGAGAAGAGTAGGGAAGTGGTCACAACTCAATTCATGAAGCGCCTCACAGAAGGCAAGAAAGAGCAAAAGAAAAGTTGAATAAGAAACAGCGAAGGAAAGTATGGGTGTCAGGTTTATTGTGAGAAAGGAGATCTAAGGAGACGTTTCAATCAAATACTTTATCCCCTCAAAAGCTGGAAGTAGCTCATGAATCACAAAGAGTCTGATATAGTTGAAGTCCTTCAACAAAAAAAGCTTTCTGAAGGAAAAGAGAAAATATGTTGCATATATTATTTGCAAAGAAGGAGTGTAAAGATTTACGAAAGAGTGAAAAGCTTTTCAGAGAAATGTTAAACCTTGAAGCTTTTCAGAGAAATGATTAGGGGTCATGCGAAGGAAGAAAAGTGGAAAGTTTAAAAAAGAGCAAGTCCTTTCGGACAAAAATAAGGACTCTACCACTAGCGTGCAATTCATCAAAAGAGAGTCAGACTGGCAGTAAATATAATTAAATCGCAGCGCCGAGTATACAGGGATCGTAAATGATGAAGAGAAGTTGGGATTGAATTCCTGAATACAAATAAAATTGATAGAAAGTAGTGAGACGTGGTGAAGAAATGCTACACTTGACATAAAACCTCCTGCATTTGATTGATAAGCCTTTAGCGTGTAAAAAAGTGGTGGCAAAAGTAGAAAGTAAAGAAGAAGCGTCGAAAATGGATGAGGATGGAAAAGACTCCAATAGAAGAGTTAGGGACAGGAAAGTGAAAGGGTAGTAGGTTGGAGGACCAGGAGACCCCAGGATGGGCCAACATGTAGCAAGGTCAATTCTAGAAATAGAAAGTGAGATAAACACCTCAAGGAGGAGACAAAGGTGGACCTTAAATGAAGCCATGTGAGGCAGTTAGAGCACTGCACTCACTTGCCGGGGCACACAAAACATGAAAAAACTGATGTTTGTGTGGAATACTCATAAGAAGTAGGGGCCACGAGCTGCCATTCTGTGATCACTCAATAGACAGCATCGCAAAAAATGTTTCTTGTTGTAAAAGCCATAGGTAAGTGGGACCTTGGTGAGGCCAACAGCCGTTTCAGTCCAATCAAGCGGAATCAGCAATTGCATCACCACGTTGAGGCAGCTGTGGTTAAGCACGGAGTTTGAAACTCCATAAAATTACAATTGTTATTTGTCAGGAAGGGTATTCAAAATTAGAAGTGAAGTGTTTCTGCAGCTAGCACAATGTCTGGTTAGAAATAAAGTGTACGGTAGACATTTAGGAAAACAGCACCAAAGTCTGCTAAAACACAAGAAAAACCTAAATCGGTAAGATATACAACGCAAATGCAGTTTTGCAAGGACCTAGGCCAAAGCCCGGAATCCAATCCTAATTTTCTAATGAATAGGGCTTACATACAGATGTTACTATGCTATAGAAAAATACATGCAAGCACAGAAGGATTTCACATTCCAACAAAAGACATTAAACAGTGACTAAACAGTAAAGTTCACGCTAAAATTTTACGTCAATTACGACCTCAACTTACTTGTGAGAACGGGGTAAAGCTTGCTACCAAGGAAAAAAATTTTGGTTCTTTTCTGTCTGCTTCCCAACCCAGTGCAAGAAAATAGCGAAGCCAACTTTTTTCATAAAATGAATGAAATAAAATGAAATTAAATAAACCAAAATGAAAAAAATGAATGAAATAAAACGAAATTGAATAAAAAATGAATAAAAATGAAACGAATAAACTATAAAATGAATGTAACGTTTAAAAAAAGACCGAACCGTTAACCTCAAATTGTTCCTTGCCAGCCTTTTAGGAATGGTTTGAAAATCCCCAAAAAATGCCTTGACAAATGTTTTTTTTCAGGATTTGAGTGACCTATATACAATATATTGACCTCTTACAAAATGTCTAAATTTTTTCGATTCTGCGGCGTTTTCGCAAGTTCAAAGCAATATATTGAATTTTTAGCTACAAAAAGGTGCAGATTACTTTTAATATGTCAAAGCAGATAAACAATTAAAAATTTGTGACCTTTAATTTTCAATTAATTCTTCCACTTTTGCATCGCTGCTAGCTGGAGAGTGGACTATACCCGATTCTACGAGTATTGGTGACAAATCATTGTTTCTGCTTGCAACTTCTGCATGCTAAAGAGATATCTCCTGCTGCACATTATTAAAAATATCATACAGCTCATTTTGGTTTTTCCCTATTTTAGGAAATCCAGCCTGAATGGTGATGTTGTAAGAAATAACGAGGTTTCTTTTACTTTGACAAAAGAGTCGCGCCGGTAGGAGATGAAATTCTGTCAAAACAAATGATGTTAATCAATTTGAAGAGAGCAAAATCTATAGTTTTTGCTTCAGCAGGCAAGTTTCAAATCGGAACGCACGAAATCGAACTAAAATAGTCTGCGGTTGTTTGACTGAAACAACCAGTATCTACCAAAGCATGCGTAAACTCTCGCTATGAGAACACAACATACGAAATCAATACTACATCAACTAATGTTCATCATGATGAAAGCTCTTCTGAGTTGGATCCAGTAGGATTCATCCTCTTCTGGCTTGTGCGCGCATATCAACATCACATCTTATACTAGAGTCAATGGACTACAGCGTTCAAGGTCGTGCACAAACCGTTGCTATGGTAACTAAACAAGGTATTGCTATGGCCACTATTAAGCGAAAAAACATGTTTAGCCGGAACTTTTTGAAACGAAATGCCCAAAGAAAAAACAAAGTAGGTAGGAAATTTTCTAAAAGCAGTTTTGAATTTAAATACACCCCTGCTACTGATTCTCACAGCGCGTCAGAAAATAAACTTTCATCGTCTTTATTTACGTCTACGTCAATGAATAATCATCAGAACCCACTTCAACATACAAGCCATCAACAGGCGCTTATAAAAATACTAATGAATCAACTTTTATAAACCCCCTTGGACAGGGCTTCAATTTCCAATAGATATAACCAATAGCAGTAAACCAGTATGTATGGTTGCTGGATATGCTGTGAAAAACAAAGATCTATTTACTTCACTACCCCAAAACGGGTAAGTGATATAATAATTGTATCATTTTCGCAAAAATGCAGTTACTCCGAGTACTTAAGTTCAAAGTATGTAAAAGTTTTGAGCTACAGCACTTATTTTGTGAATTGGTTGAAATGCGGATGTACAAGCCAATTTATAAATAACTTAATAAATATAACTTGTCCCCCAGCAGACTAATGGTTGCTTAGCAGGACAAGTTATATTCACTATTTATAACTACACTAGCCACGTATGTATGCGCAGTTTTTTGTGTGCTTTCCTGCAAGCAGCGAGGAACACTTGAAAAATTGGAAGAAAACGTTTTCTTTGTGCTACTTTACTTAGGTACCACAAATAGAAAATGTTTTGAAGAGAACAAAGAGCCATGTTAGTCAATTGATACCACTACTAAGTACCTTTATCGCCCGTGTTTCACCGGGACCGAATAGTGAAGATAATCACCCAGCATGTCGTAAGAGGCAACTCATGGGTACCCACCAATGGCAGTCCGCCTTGTTGGTGGTGGCGCTACAATTCAGCCATGTGAATTCACGACTGGTACGAAATGGGCGGCCACTTTTCCCATAATCTGACTTAATTCGGTTGATGGCGTGAACCTGGATTGCTGTTTGCGCCATACGTCCATCCCTAGAAAGAGAGGGGTTAAACCAACCAAAAAAAGGTTACTTAATATAATAGCATTCTTTTAACTTCTCAATATTGCTCTTCTGGTGTAATTGAACGTTAAAATGATCTTTATTTAGATTTAAAATCTACATAAAATTCATAAAAGTTCAACGTTTCGAAAAACTAAAATTAGTTTTTCTTCGTCAGGAGTGACTAAAGTTCAAACACAGACAACGGTTACATAGTAATCAACAGAACGAAAAGGAGAAAAAAAAATTATGGTAATAAACAAGTGCAGTAGCGACAACTGACGGTCAAAAATTTATAAATTTGTACAATCCGGGGTAAAAACTTGATTTTATCGTAAAAAGAAAAATCAGTTTTGTGTATATAAAATAACCGTCTTTTCTTATAGTCACTTTCAATAGCTAAAATTGCAGAGCTTTCCCAATCAATCTGGTTTCCATTTAAGCAAACGTGTCTCACTAGAGCAGATTTCTTTTTTAATTCCTCATTTGTTTGTTGGGCAATTATATCAGGTTTGACGTCCCTTTGATATTCTTTGCGTCGCGTTTTAAATGATCAACCAGTCTCACCAATATAAACATCTGTGCAATCTAAACATGGAATTTTATGTACAACACCGCGTTAATCAAATTTGTTGACTATATCTTTTAAACTTGGCAGCATGTTTAGCACAGTGCGTACTTGTTTTGTTGCCACTTTGATTTGATCGTTTGATGCTTCGATTTGATGGTTTGTTGCCACTTTGATATGATGGTATTGTTGCCACTTTGATTTGATTAGATTAGATTAGCATTTTTAGATGTCCTAGTCATGCGAACTCAGGCTGCAATTTTTGCCACTAAAGTACACCCAAAAACAACCCACACCAATCGATATTTGAATTACCATTCAGCTCACTCCATTAAACAAAAACAAGGTGAGGTGATGAATTTATACAATCCAACACAATCGCTCATTACCAAATCAACACATTGGAAAAAAGAAAAAAGTTTTCTATCTCATATGCTCACTGAAAATGATTATCCTAAATGGTTTATACAAAAAGCACTGAAAAAAAGAAATACTCAAGTTTAAGCTAAGTTACAACAAGAAGAAAGACATATTGGATTAGTTATTTTGCCATTTATACCTGGAATAACTGAAAGATTGAACTGTCTTTTGAAAAACCATCAAATCAAAGTGGCAACAAAACAAGTACGCACTGTGCTAAACATGCTGCCAAGTTTAAAAGATATAGTCAACAAATTTGATTAACGCGGTGTTGTACATAAAATTCCATGTTTAGATTGCACAGATGTTTATATTGGTGAGACTGGTTGATCATTTAAAACGCGACGCAAAGAATATCAAAGGGACGTCAAACCTGATATAATTGCCCAACAAACAAATGAGGAATTAAAAAAGAAATCTGCTCTAGTGAGACACGTTTGCTTAAATGGAAACCAGATTGATTGGGAAAGCTCTGCAATTTTAGCTATTGAAAGTGACTATAAGAAAAGACGGTTATTTTATATACACAAAACTGATTTTTCTTTTTACGATAAAATCAAGTTTTTACCCCGGATTGTACAAATTTATAAATTTTTGACCGTCAGTTGTCGCTACTGCACTTGTTTATTACCATAATTTTTTTTTCTCCTTTTCGTTCTGTTGATTACTATGTAACCGTTGTCTGTGTTTGAACTTTAGTCACTCCTGACGAAGAAAAACTAATTTTAGTTTTTCGAAACGTTGAACTTTTATGAATTTTATGTAGATTTTAAATCTAAATAAAGATCATTTTAACGTTCAATTACACCAGAAGAGCGATATTGAGAAGTTAAAAGATGCCTGGTGACAAAAGCAAAATACTGTATAGTAGCATTCGTTACTAATCTCGATCCTCGTTGACGGAGGTGTCATGAAGAAAGCTAACTGTATGAACCAGGTTTGTCGGTATCAGTCAATTATCATCTTGGGTGTGTACGGAAGTTGAATGCGCCAGCAAAAATCTCTGGATAACACTTTGTAACGCAAGAAATTCCCACCGCGTGCGTGGCCATTGCTATTTCAAAATTTAAATTGATATTTGAATTCTCTTCACGGAATAAACCGCAATCTCTTGAAAATTAATTTGAACTAGGTCAAGTCGCTGCACGTGTGTTATGCCAGGTTAGTGTTTGAGGAACAAGCATGGGAAATCGCTGCACCTAAAGACTTGAACATTCAAAGGAATAGTTATGATTGTGGAGTTTATACTTTTTGGTCTGCAACCGTTGTTTCTTTGATTGCAACGATTTGGATTCAAAATCAGTAAAAAATTGAACTGCAACCAATCTGAACCAAACAAAAAAATCAAAACATGAAAAACTTGATTACAGATAACGGCATTCAAGTTTCCCCACAAGAAAGTGCAGCAAAATTTTGTGGTAAATCCCAAAAGTTCGAGAGGGGTTACATTATCTAAGAACTTTTCAAAAGCTGTCTCTTCGTTTTCATTTATTGGAAGATATTCCTTATGAGCACTTCAAAGCAGCGGGAAGAAATCACGAAGTGAAGAAATGATTCTTTGCATTGCAGACTGCAGAAACTGGTACCACAAAAAATATTTGGTCATATCATCATTAACGGAAACATCTGATTTATGTATTTCGTGTACAGGCTGTTTCAAAATTATGTTAACACTTTTATGTTGTAGATATATTTCAAGTAAATAGGCTATAAAGAAATAGTCTTCCGTTTACCATGGCCGGTAGATTATCTCTGGAGCAAAAAAGGGTGATTGCAAGCTTGATGGAAATTTTTTGCTCACCAACAAAAGTGCGTCGAGAGTTTGCTGAGCTGATCGTTTTCTGAATAAATGATTTTCTTCCATAAAAGTGTTAACATAATTTTGAAACACCTTGTACTTGTTCACGTTGCAGTTAATTTAATAAATCTATATTTTGTGGTTTTGTGATAACTAGCGAACCACTTCCGATTATTCGGAATGTTCCGGAGGCTTGGGCAAGTTATTTGAAAAGTACTTTTTAGTTTTTTATAATCTACCGAAATTATAATCCTATAACTTTCAAAAAGCGTTCGTAAACATAAGCTATTAAACACATCAATATAAAAATGTATGATAAAATGTTTGGGCAATGGTGATCAAATGCCTGAGAAAGTTATTTCAAAGCAGCTTATGTGTGCTCTATTTCTATCCCCCTTCCCATCGCCCTTATAATAAAAATGTCTTGCTGTTTCTCCCCATTGTGGTGTTCCTGCCCCACATTGATTTTGGCCAATATTATTTTTCGTGCAAATCCGTTGAGATTTTTTGGAATTAGTGAAGATAGGATGGTCCTAACATTTACCACAAAATGCACCGAAAGTGGTCGAATATTTACTGAGACGTAAATTTTTGGGAACGACACCTGCATCATTGTTTATGCTGACACTTCTCAAGATCGTTGCAAAGTCATTGATTTTAATAGTGCTGGTAGCTCAAGATAATTTTTTTTTCTATAGCACCCGCAGTGCTATGTATTTGGCGTACAGTATTACGTGAGTATCACAACTTATTTTGTTGCGCGATAAAACTTTATGATAAGCGGCGCGATGGCGTAGGGGTTAGACAAGGGTCCCCAACCTTTTTTGCTTCACGACCCCCCTTCAATATTTTCTAACATACTGCAACCCCCCAACACAATATTTGCTGAATTTATATTTAAAAAAGCACAAAATGTATAGCTTAGCATATATATTTATTCATAATCAACTGTTTATATTCAATGTGATGATTGGGCTTGTATCTGTGCAGCCAACCTTGAAATTTGTGGTTGCGTGTTAGACAAAGCCAGTCTCATGTCATGTTCTACTTTCATTCTGTTTCTTTCGTTGGTTTTGATAGGTAAAAGAGTCGAAAATCCGCTCTCACATAGGTATGTTGTAGCGAAGGGCAGCAATGTTCGAAATGCCAGTTTCGATATTTGTAGATATGATTCAGACATGTCACACCAAAACTGCGATAGTGACTTTTCGTGGTAAATATCATGTGCTGTTGAATCATTTTTAAGCTTAATAAATTGCTCTTGCATTTTATCGGGAATGTCGCTTACATCCAAAGAGTTGGAAAACGGGCCTCATACAAGAATAGCTTCTTCTTCTTTGAGTTCAGGGAAGCAATGTTGGAATTTATACTCCATGGATTGAAGGTGTTTTATAATAAGTGTCTTTAATTGCTCGTCGATTTTATAACTAGACAATCTATCAAACATTACAATGTTTCCATCAACTACTTTTTGGCGCCAGTTTTGCAATTTTTCGACAAATACTTTCAGGTTGTCACGTAGTTGAATAATATTTGTGTTCTTTCCTTGCAGTTTAATATTTAGTATGTTCAACTTTTCGAAAATATCTGCTAAATAAGCAAGACTGGTAATCCAATTGTTATAAATGAAGTAAGATAGAAACTCCTCCTTATTTTTAAATTCCAAGAATAATTTTATTTCATCCTTCATTTCAAATGCGCGGTTTAGAACGTTGTCTTTTGAAAGCCAACGCACAGCTGTGTGGAAAAGTAAAATTTCGTGCATTGCATTCATATCCTTGCAAAGTTCTTTAAACTGGCGTTTTTTTAAGCTTCCTGCTTTAACAAAGTTCACAATTTTTACCACCAAATCCAATATATATTTTTAATGCAGTTGGTAAAGTTTTGCTGGCAAGTGCGTATCTATGAATAAAGCAGTGCGTACCCTTTGCTTCTGGAGCAAGTTCCTTTATTTTTTTTGTAAAGCCTGACCGGGATCCCAACATAGCAGGAGCTCCATCGGTACAAACTCCACAAACATCTTCCCATTGCAGTCCATGTGCTTCAAAAAAAGTTTTCATTTTCCCCCTTAATATCTGCACTGGTTGTCGTCGTGTCGAGTTCAATACAAAAGAGAAACCTCTCCTTGATGTCACCCGAATAAATGTACCTTACAAATACAAGCAGCTGAGCACATAAGCTAACGTCAGTTGACTCATCAACTTGAAACGGAAACATTGAAACACTTTAATTTCATTCACCACCTGTTTTTTAACATCTTCCGACATGTCCAAAATGCGCCTCTACATAGTATTATTTGAAAGAGAAATCTGTTTAAGTTTCGCTACACATGCATCCCCGAGAACTAATTCGGCAGTTTTCAACAAACACGGTTTTACAGGTGTTTCTCCAATACTATGTGTTTTTTTTTTGTTTAGCGATTTCCAGTGCGATAACATAAGATGCTTCCATTGCTGTCACATTGCTTTGATTGAAACTTTCAGTACAATCAAGTCTCCGACGTTTCAAGCCAGCTTCATAACGTTGGAAAAAAGCTACATCTTTCTCAGCATGTTGGGGGTGCTTTGTTTTTAAGTGGCGCTTTAGTTGGAATGGTTTCATAGGCTCTGCACTGAGAACAACGTTGCAGAGAACACATTGAGGTTTTTCAACACCATTGCTGAGTAAGGAGTTAAATCCAAATTTAATATATTCATCCAAATAATTTCTTTTTTCTCCATGGCAAAACTAACAAATAGTTTAAATAATGAATGTTAAAAAAATTAGGATATTAAGGTTAAATGCGTTTTTATCTTAAATGCAGTCTAAATAGTACGAACAGTTTTCTTGAAGTCATTGTAAAATAGTAATCGCAAACTGAATTCTTAGTAATCCACAGAAGGTCCAAGGTCGATACACGAGATAGTGCAGTAAATGCATCAGATTAACACAATGAAACAACAATTAAAGTACTAGGAATTATTTTATTATATTATCCCATTAACACAAAACTTAACTTAAACTTTCTATAACTGTCTTTGAGTGCACTGTCACTACATATACTAATTAATGAAATACAAAACTCGTACCTTGATGTTACTTATTTCATTGTATATAAAAAGTTTGTCTTCGGCATTCTATGAACTTACAGATTGACGATTAACCTGAGATAAATTCTAATCGTGCTTGATTGCACAAACGAGATGACCTAAGCACTGTGCAAGCACACTCTCGCTTTTGCCAGCAAACAAACAAGTAAAAAAATTTAGAACAAACTTAGATGAACGTTTAAAGTTTTTACAGATGCAAAAATTTACCGCCGCGATCGGCAACTGTCTTTTCAAAGAAAAATGCGACGCAGAAGTGTTAAAATAAATTAAAATGCGTGCCGTCAACAGTTCGCTTAAAGGACTGGCCAAACCAATGGCTTGAAAATTGGTAATTAATTTTTCCACTGATATATTATTTATTTTGGATCGCGACCCCCAGGTTGGGAACCACTGGGTTAGAGCGTACGCTTTTGGTGTCTATGGAGTCGGTGGACCTGGGGTTTATTACCCCAAGTCGAGTCATACCAAAAGACTGAAAGAAATGATGTTCGCAGCTCCCCAGTGTGGAGAACAAGCCGGTAAGCGTGCTTGCTGTGTTCTTGGGCCAAGCACTTAATGGAAATCCTCTATCTTTTTGTGGCCGACAGGTGGCGGGTTTAAGCAGTTTACTTGTCGAGGTGGTACAGTCTTACGAAAGACATGCAAACATTTTTCGTTGTATTTTTGATACACAACAATTGCAACCATCTCAGAAGATAGTAACGTGGTTCACTGCGGTAACACAACTGACCCCATTTAACTAAAATGCGCTCCACTATAGCTGACCTTGCAAGGACACAAAAACTTGCTTTTAGGTCGTGTCGAAAGCCTCGTAAATTATTATGAACAGCGCAATTTTTGTTGAATGCAAGTAAGCAGCTCTCCTATCTTTTATAAAAACCTAGCAAGCAGTTTTTCAAAATTCTTTACGAACCAAGTTTTTGTGTGGCCAAGAGATGGCTTCTTTTTGGACACTAAATAGAAGATAACAAAGATGTGGGAAGGCTTCAGCTCTCCTATTTCTTTCATTTATGATTTTCATAAGAAATTAAGTTTTGACTACCACAATATCACAATACATGTAGCTTTGTCTAAAAATAACAAAAATCACAACGATTCAGTTTATTCCAAAATGCCGCTTACTAGGTTCTTGGTGAAGAAAAATGACAATTTGGAATGCATAAAAGCCATTAAAATCAAGTTCTTAATCTATTTTTTTTCAATCACATCAAGGTTTCAAGGAAATTTGCAGTTAAAAAATAACTCATTAAATGACCAATCCATTTGGCATTACTCAATTATTATTATTCTTTTTGTATCAATCAAGTGTTTGTAATATCATGCAGCTGTTTATTAGTTCAAAATGGCAACAAGTAGCAAATTTAGAGCAAGTTTCAAGCAAACGATCGGCACTTCATTTTCACCGTGATTTTTGGTTGAAAACATGTACTAATGTGAGCATCTTTTTTCGGTAGTTAATGAATGGGTCCATGGAACAGGATAAAAGAATAAAAACGATTCCGGTGGGATTCAAACTAGAGCTTCCAGAGTAAAATTCAATACCTCTGAAATTTTTAACTGATGAAATACAAATTCTGAACAGTTGAGGGCATCCGATACAGGTTTATTATACATTCAAGCGCTGAGGGAAAAGCTTTGCAGTTACACACAACATTTAATGCCTACGGGATGTTTCCTGACAAGTATTTGAGAAAATATTTTGTAAACATAAAAATGTTGATGTAGCATATTTTGTTGCCATAGCAAAGCCTCGTGCACAAACTTGAACGCTGTTTTACGGTTATCAATTGACTGCAGTATGAGATGTGATGTGGATGATGAGTGCACAAGCCGTCACATGGATCAAAATTAGGAGAGTTTTCCATCCAGATGGTAGTTTGTAGAGTAAATAAATTCTGCTATTGGGTGTTCAGTTTCCATGCCAACAGCTTGGATACGATCTTAAACGCTGCTTTCCGGTAGTCCATCGACTGTTGTATGAGATGTGATGTTAATTACGCGAGAACAAGCAGTCGCATGGGATCGAAATTGGGAGAAGTTTGAATCCAGATAGGAGTTTGTTGAAAAAACAAATCTTGATATTGCATGTTTACTTGCCATAGCAACGGTTTGTGCACAATTATAGACGCTGTTCTCAGGCAGTCCATCGAGTATACTATGATATGTGATGTCGACATGCGTGCACAAACCGTCACATAGATCCAATTCAGAAGAGTTTTTCATCGAAATTAGCATGAGTTGATGTAGCATTGATTTAGCGTGTTTCGCTGTCATAGCGAGAGTATACTCACTCTAGCTCTTCCCTTTTTGACGCGATGCCGTCACTGATGAGAGCGTCACGAAAAACTTATGGCTAAGAAAACCTTTTTCAAAGCTATGTCAAAAGAGTTGTTAGAAGTACATTTTAATATTTTAAAAGTTTTAATACATTAAATATTTTAAAGATTACTTGTAAAATTATATAACAATCACTTTGGCGCCCACCTCTCCCACAACTTTATATTTATGCTTCCATACAAGTGGTAAATTGGACGAGTAAAAGTCTCTGAAATAATAGGATGTTTCAATGGTGGGCACGTCCAATTCCTCCACCCTGCTCATGGTGCAAGTAGGGCAAACAAGATGTCGCTAGGGACATCACAAACTTTAGAAGAAAAATAGTGGCTATGCGGAAGCCCCCTAATATTTTTGCCACTTGATACTCAATAATCACGGTTACTTTTCATCTTGATAGGAGAAGTGGCTATGTCGAAAAACTTTGCTTTTTATTACTGTTTTCTCAACTGTACGTTGGGTAAGCCATCCAAGCCGGTTTTACCGACATTCTTAACCTCGACATTACTGATGGAGGCCTTGCTATTGCAATAACTTAGCTGTAAGCCTTTACTTCAGGTTAATTTCCTCTTTATTTGGCTATGATTATGCAAGGATCAAGCAACATACGAGCAGCCAGAGCCTTTAGATCGTGTAATTGGGCATATCACTACAAAAAACGTCGTAATGAGTCAGCCTAATATTTTATAGGTTATTTCTGAAAATACCTATCAATCACCTTGAAGCTCTTCCACAACTTTTAAATTATCCTTCCATGCAGTCACAAAACAAGCGAATAAAAATTTGTAAAATCGTAGGCTGTTTTAATCAATAGGAATTCCTGTTCTTATAAACGCCTTTTTGAAAACAGGGCAATTAACGCGTAATCAAGGACTCCAGAATTTGATTATATATATATTTGTCTATGTGGCCATGATTTGGTCTCTGTGTAACTATAAAACTTTTGCTGCTTGCAAGAGGATGGTGGTTAGAAACAATTTTTTTCCGAAAGGAGGGAAGTGGGTTGAGCTTTAAGTAAACTTCATCATATCATCAAACAATCTTATAACATAGTTTAGGACTATCTTATTTGGGTTGAGGGAGAGCAGAGCACTAAGAGAGAAAAACTTTTTAAAAGTGGCAATCATGCCAATTTATCTTCAAACAAGCATAAACACCTTTTATAGAGATCAACGTTTTGGCTGTAAGAATTTTGCCCATATTTGTATCCAAACAAATATAATCACTTTTTTTCTTGAAGATGAAGTTTGTTAACGTCCTGTCATACCGTTTGGGGGCATTGCTATTTATTTTTTTCCTAATTACACAAAGCATAAATAAGGCTTGGGATGATTGATCAACTCTACGGTGTGAGTACTGTTGTATTTTTGAATATATATGATGGCAATTTTCTACCCAAGGTTTAACTTCAACTCACAACGATAAATTTGAATTACAAGAACGTAATAATATATAGTACCATTCTAATTGTAATTGCGTAATCTGGCCCTGTTGTTGCTTTACTTGTTGCATTGCGCCAGAAGCATGTGCGCTTACGGGGTTTGCATAATTTAAGAAGGCAAGACGTGCAAGGCACAAAGCGGTGTTTCCAGCATAAAATAATCACACACATAATATGACATAACAAGTATCAAAGGGTTTGTGACATTAAGAAACAATGGAAAATGCTTTTTATTTTTAACTCTTGAGAGAGGAAAACGTTTTTGCGCTTAAAAGACCAAGTACCCCTCCGACCAAGTTTCAACAATTGTATTTCCTTTGTTGTTTAAGGTAACGTCATAATTTATGATTGGTTGTTAAAGATATTTTTGTCGTTTTTTTAAAAGTACTGACCATAGAAAAGCAGTTGAAAACTAGTTTTTTGAGGTAAAATAATAGACTATTTGTAAATGACACCAGCTAACATCAAAAACATGTGAAGAGTTTTAAGAAAAAAATTGATTTATTAATTTACTCTTCAATTACTATTACAAGTAAATTATTTCTTTACTTTCATTTGGTGTTCGCTTTTGTGTGGATGATGTCATTCTAACTTTTTCAATCTCAAATGAGTTATTTATTCACTGGGACAGCTACACTTTGACATGAAATGATTTTTGGGTATTGTTTGATACTTTGTCTTTTTTCTAATTGGCCTGAATTGCCACTTGACTCAAAATCAAGTGTTTGACTGCGCCACCTTCATTTTGTACAGTAAATATGATAGCCCAATGCACTTACCATATGCAATTTTTTCAGAAGCGTGCCACGTAAGAAGCAACAGGAAGACCAGAAATAGGAACATCTTTAGTGTTTATCATTTCACAAGGGGTGTTTCTCCAAGTCGTGAGTTATGTAAACCAACAAATAAACGATTTCTTTACTTGTAAACCAAAAGCTATCGCGGGCCCATTCCCAACTTTGCGTTTAAACTCAAACACTTATTCAAATGAACGAATAGAATTTGTAAAACGATTGAAAGTTTCTAAAATCGCTCTTAATTCAAAGCACTCAAACCACGATTGAGATTAGGGGCAAAGAGGCGATTCCTCTATCAGTACCAACTTATTGCTTATGGTTTTAAAAATACAGGGTGTCCATAAAGTCCGTGTGTACTTTAAAAAATTTATGACTTTATTTGTATCTGCGATAAAAATAATCTGCAAAAAGAACTAGAAAGAAGAAAATCTAGATTTTTTAAGGACTTAATGAAATTTCATTTAATTTTTCAAACGTCCTCCATCATTTGCAATACAAAGGGTAATATGATTTTGCAGATCACGCAAATGATTTGTCAATTGATTTGTAGTAATGCCTAAAATCTCATTAATTATTTTAACTTTTAAATCTTCACATGAACTAAATTTAGTTGCCCACACAATTGTTTTCACGTGTTCTCATAAAAAAAATCTAATGGAGTGACATCTGGCAAATGCGGAAGCCAAGAAAATGGTCCGCCCTTTTCAATCCATCAGTTAGGAAATTCTAGATTTATAAACTGTGTAATATGCTGAGCAAAGTGGCAAGGAGCTCCATTTCGTTGAAACACTGTTACTAATTTTGTGATAAAGAATCATTCTATAACTGCACTTAAAAGTAGGTTGATGAAACTTTATAACACTTCTTACAGATTATTTCTATCGCAAATACAATAAAGTTATCTATCTTATAAAGTGCACACGGACTTTATGGACACCCTTTACATGTGCATTGGTTTCAGTCGGTGCAGCAGGCTGAACCGATGTTACTAACCCGACATAACTGACGATTAGCCCAGCCGGGAACGCCGAACGAGCAGTCAAGTTAAACCTATAAACTTGCAAATAAGAAATGTGCACAAGTATGCAACAAACTTACATCAGTGCAGTACAGATCAAAGTATGAAATCTATTAGCGGCAGATTCATAAATTACTCTGTAAAAATCCATGAATATTTTGTCGATCCAGCTAAATCATATTGGTTTTCCGTTTAATAGTTTTATCGTCCCATTAAGTATATATTTTTATTGCTCAATCAAATATAGTTTTATCATTCCATCGATTGATTTTAGTTAGATTCATGAGCAGTTACTGGCGATTTAAACTTTTATTTTTTACTAATCCTTGGTTTAAGTAAGCTGTCTTTACGTGGTATTTTGCATTTTAACTGGTACTACTGTGCTACTCAAAAGCTTACTCATTTAGGCCAGGCGCAACAAGGTATTTGATACTAGTTTTGTTTTGATGAATAAGTTACTTGATTTTCAAAAGTTGTTTGCGTAAGAAGAAAATTCAATTATAGTACGAGTTGCGTTGTTTAATTTGTTTAATTCTGTTTATTTTTCTAAGCATTGGCTATAGCGATTAGTTCACAAAAACCCGAGGGAAAAATTATCAATTGCCTTATCAAAATATTTATACAATTTCCATCATAGATCGAATTACTTGTGCACTACAAAAATTGATTATCTAAAAATTAAACGATTAACTTTCATAGTGTCAACAAAGGATTCGGTGGTATCTGCAAAGCCGTTATCGCGAGAAAGCCCGGGAAATATATTGTCGCTTCCCAGCATCAAAGGCACAAATTACAATTTTAAGTCCTAAAATCTTAAAAAGAAAGACCTTCACCTTAAACGAGTGCCATAAGTCGCTTTTACAAAGTTCATTTGCAAAAAAATCTTCAACTCAGAAAAAGCAAACAAGTTTTTAAATAAGAATCACCTGTATACGCCTCTGAATCAAACCTTTAAAAAAGCCGGGTCTGGGCACCTTTAAAAAAGCGTTGGAATAGGATCCGATTTAGCCTCTTACAGACCCTGGATAAGCTGGACTTCAACAAATTTTTCTAAAAGTTGCCTAATACTTTTGAATGCCTTGGTTTCTGCAAGAACCTTGTGCGGTCTTCCAAAAAAATAAAAAAGGTCAATAACAAAAACTTGATTAATCGAAAGAATTTGTTTTCTCTTCCGCAAGACGTTGAATTTCTCCGCAGCTTCGGCCTCAAACCTTAATTATTGTATATCCTATATCAACACGACCCAAGGTTTTTGCTGGTAAAAGTAAAAATACTTTGGGGTCGCAAAATTGCTCCCGTTATAACCATCAACGAATATTCTATTAAAACCACAGAGAGAACAATTTCGGCAAAAAGCGACATACTATGCTATACTTCTAGCATCTTTTGGAATATCAAGTGTAATAAACAATTTTAAAACGACAATTTTTGTACGCTTTTTATATCGCATGATAGCAGTATTGAAAACAACTTATGTGGCGTGTAGAGTGGGAAAAGCAAAAGTACGTCAGATTAGCCATTTAAAAGATTTTGCCAAAAGACATCATCTAATTTTTGAAAATCGCCTTTCGAGATGTTATCGCTTAAGCAGCCAAACATTTAAATTTTGTATAAAAAAACATAGATTCTTCATCTAAAAAATATTGATTAAATTTTTATAAAAAATTTTTAATACAGTTTTAATTAAAAACATTACGTGTTTAAACAAATTTCAAAGCAAACAGTTTGGCAAGTAAAATTACTTAGCCGAATTAATGTACAAATTTTCTATTACAAACTCTTTTTATTTAAATTGTGACAATTTTTTGTAATTAAACCAAAACTTGATAGGTCGAAACAGTGTCGCTGTCTGCAGTTTGCTAAGTGCGTCGTTAGCCTCTTGCGGTACTATAGGAGAGACTTTCTTGGGCAAAAAACTAAATAATAATGATTAAATGAAAATTATGCTGTCTATTGGCTTTTTTAGCAACAACTCTTTTTTTCGCGGAATCATTTTTTGATCACTGCTAAGGAAACTTTCTGCGATTTATATTTATTACTTCACCCTTATGGCCCAGCATCGAGCAAGAGAGATGCGAACAACATCTTTAACACTAGAATTACCGGAGTGGTCATTTTGACCGTTTTTGATTTTCAATCGTTTATATCTCTAATTAGGTACATGCAATAACACCGAAACTTCTTGAGTTTTCTTAAATCTTGGATAACTTTCAGCATATTAATTTTCATTGCATCGCAATGAGCACAGGGTGGGATGAGAATGGATTTACCTTAAATTACCGCTAACGGTCATTTTGACCGAGCAGAAACCACTAATTTTTTATTATTAAAATTATCTTTGCAAAGTCTTCTGATGTGCTATTGCAGTGGTTTTCAACCTTTCTGCTAAAGAGGAACCCCAATGAAGAATTGCAGTGGCTCGAGAAACCCCTATGCAATAATTTAATTGTTTTATACAATTTGTGTAATTTCTGGCGGAACCCCTGGTCTAACCTAGCGGAGCCCTAGGGTTCCGCGGAACCCTGGTTGAAAACCACTGTGATATTCTATCTAAACAATCTTGCAACAATAACTGCACTAACAGATACAAGTTATGTACCAGTGCGAAAGATAAATATGTTTGCCGACATAAGGGTAATAGTACGAGGACTGGTGGCTGAAGTCTCCTGACTGTTTTCACCCCCGTTATAGAAATTTCAAAACTGGGCAAAATACTCACTTTTGAAAAATATATTTCCGAAACAAAAGGTCTTTATCTTTATTTGGAGCAAAAAATAGCAAAAAATATTATTCTGAAAAAATTAGTCTTCAAAAAACACAGATCTTCAGCTTTTCTTTGAGATAGAAATGCTCTTTACCCGTGCAAAAAAAACGCTACGCTTACGTTATGTTACGCTTTGATCAGGGATAGGCGAATTCAGACTCAGTTCGCCGTAGGCCTACATACAAAATGATTTTTTTCAAATAAAGAGAATTTACAGACTGCTATTGAAAACGCGCAGCAAACTGATTCAGCATCACGTAAATTTGTCTTCTTTGGTAGTGAGATAGTGACAGTAATGATGCAAGTAAGCTACCACAATGCAAGCGCTAGGTAATAATTATTAGACATTGTACATCTAACACAGCGGAATTTGATTTGTATTGGTTTCTAATGAAGAAGCAAGATTGAAAAGTATCAAATTTTCTTCAAAATCGAGAGGCAGATTACAAGCTCCGAACGTACTAACTGAAACGCTGCTGAAAAAAAGTTGAATTTCTACAATTCATTTTGTAGCTTAGGATCTATGCAATTTATTCCAACAAATAACGGAGCTTACCGTCGTTAAACTTTCACTTACAATAATTCCAAACATTACTAGGTCTAACACAACAGTTAAGAGAAACTTATGACACAAAATAATGCCTAATTATCATGTATTTTTAGTAATTAAGCAAACGGTCATTTTGACCGCTCGCGGTAATTTTAGGTAGGTTGAAAAGGCAGAAATTCTATTGTTAAATCGTGCTATCTTCATTAATTTCCAGTTAAAAGTTCATTAAACAAGAGCATTAATTTTTGAGACACTCAGAAATAGGAATAATTAACGTTTTATGAAAAAATCATTGATATTTGTAATGCAATTAAATAATGTCAAGTTTTGGGGTTAGAGCTTTTTATGACGTCGCTTGAAAAAAATCTTAAATTGCGCTACTTCACTCGGTGTTGATTGGGCAAGGGCAGGGATTTGTGATCAATTAATGTATGTAAATGCAAATCGTCTAATGCAAAGTCTTTTTTCAAATATCTTTATTAATGTAATTGATGTGGATTATTTAGATTTAGTTGCCGTGTCGAAGTTAGTGGCTCATCTTCAGTTTGAATAATGCTGGTTTAGTTTGCTCGTTCCAGCAGTCAAATGAAGAACCAAATACAATGCCATCGGAAAACAATATCATTGATATAGTTAGGGGTAAATATTAATTTAAAAGGTTGTACCGACTCTTGGATAAGCCAGCCAAATATACTGTAGTTCTTTCAAAAGAAAAATTCAAATGCTAATTTGGTTATTGTGGTGACCCTTAAAAACCTCTTACCAAGTCATTTTTTGGCAGAACATGGACAAATAGGTGTTTTTCAGTATAACTAAACAAGAACTGGTTTCTGGTGTATTACGCTCTGTGTCATTTTTATTGCCTTGCGATGAGAAATCCAAAACTTTGTTTAAAAATCCAGATTTCTGAAAAAAATTTTAGGTGTCTGATGATATAGGTCATACATTCCAGTACCAGCAAGAACAGCTACTAAATGCAAAAATAACGTTAGCTACTTTAATTCAAAATCGATAGAGTCTTGCTTCAGTCTTGCTTCGCCATTAGAAACCAATACAATTCAAATTATGCTGTGTTAGATGCAGAATGCCCAATAATTATCACCTAGTGCTTGCGTTGTAGTAGCCTACTTGCATCATTACTGTAACTATCTCACTGCCAAAGCCAACAAATTTACATAATGCTGAATTAGTTTTCTGCACGTTATCAATAGCAGTCTGTGAATTCGCTTCATTTGAAAAAAATCATTTTGTATGTAGGCCCTGGTCGAACCGAGTCTGAATATGCTAACCGCTTCAGTCACCATTACTCGTAATTTTACCCTTATGTCGACATGCACATTTATCTTTCGCAACTCTGGTACGTAACTTTTACCTGTCAGTGCAGTTATTGCTGCAAAATTGTTTTGATACAATAGCACAGCAAAAGATTCCAAATTACAAAGACAATTTGATTGGTGACAAATTTAGTGGTTTCTGCGCGGTCAAAATGACCGTTAGCGGTAATTTAAGGTAAACCATTCCAATCCCACCCTGTGCTCATTGTGATGCAATGACAATCAGCATGCTAAAAGTTATCCAAGATTTAGGAAAAGTCAGGAAGTTTCAGTTTTGTCGCAATCACCTATTCAGAGATATAAACGATTAAAAATCAAAAACGGTCAAAATGACCGCTCCGGTAATTCTAGTGTTAAGTTCTCGGTACGACTTGCCCAATGAAGAATGGAACCACGTTTGCCGAGTGCGAAGTGATGCTCTTATCATTATAACACAGAGCCGGTTTTTTAAAAATTAAATCAGATGATACAATATCTCCAGAACTAAAACACAGGTAGTAATTATGAAAACATGACTATATTCCTCTCTTGAGCGATCTAATTCTGTCACGATCTTTGCTTGAGATCTTAATTTTATTTAGCTGTATTCAATGGTGCAGACAGAGGGTGCGAGATGCATCTTTGATGTCAAATTTTTAACTAATCAATACCAAATATTTATCGCATGATTGTAACCACTAAATAATCTAGTCTTGCCCAATAATGGTTTTTTCTGAAGTTCCTGGGTAAATTCGCTCCAGGATTCAATAATTCGCACCATCCTGTCTGTTTTAGCATGGCTAGGGTAAAATTTATTAAAGTTATGTGCCAATTGGGATTTGAATTTGAGGTACTGCGATTATCATTTAAAAAACTTTATTGCGACGCTTATTTGTTCGTTTGTTATTTGGGTTGCATCAAACAGATTAACACAGTATTGGCGCAATAAAAATCTGACAAAAAACAACAATTGTTTTTTTCAGAAGCAAAAGCGTCGTTGCTGCATCTGATTCTGCCTTAAAACACAAGTTGCTTTTATATATCAAGATATAAATCTATAATATACTGTTTTACAAGTACCATTACGCCACGTTCATTACTTGAAGTACAATTCAAAACTAGTACAAGATGAACTTATTTATGTAGTAGTTAATTTCATAGTAACCAACCTACAGTCAAGCGAGTCATGCAAGTATTGAAAAGGTGGGAAAACAAAATCTTCTACCACCTGGTGCAACACGCTCTTGCCATATGGAGGCTTGCACATCTCAAAGATTACTCACCCAAAATCAACCCAGGTTTTGTGGAGATAGAGATACCAAGTATGACTCTATTTGGACAAATTGGCTGAAACGCCAAAGAAAATCTCAAAATTACAAAATTATTATTTTTCACACTATTATTAATTTTAATTAGAGAGTTAGAAACTTTGTTTGGTTCCCTTGCTTCGGCCAGGCTATTGACAGCAAACAAATGTTTTAAAGCTCATTTGATACTACATTAATAAGTCGTTTTTTCGGTTCTTACCAGGAGTTTTTCAGATTCAGAAATTCTCAGTAACAGCATTAAAATTTTACTTGTTTCGAGAAGTTCAAGGCTTTTATTGTTGTTCTAAGATAAAACAATAACCGAAATATTCTCTTCGTTTTTGTCTTTAAGCAACAAAATCCGCCGTTTTTATCTTGATTTAAAGCCGAGGACCGTTTCCAAAAGTCAATAGAAATAGGCAATATATGAAAAAGCAATCAACTTATGATAAGTCTTGTGTATCGGAACGTTGACTAATGATGTAGGCCTAGTGATTAATTTTTATCAAAAAAAACAGCTCAGCGGCTTAGGCACCAAACTATTACGAGCTTAGACCAAACATTAACAAATGCTAAAAGAAAACGACGCATGTAAGAAGATCTATTGCGATCAACCTAATCTAAGTTAAACTGGTTGATATTTTGAAAAGGAGCTTTACAGCCCAGGTTTCTCGACCACATATGTCACTGGACCGAAAACAAAGTAGTATTGCGGTTTTTGGGGGCATATTATTAGTGACTCCGCAAAAAGTGGAAGCCAAAAGCTCTCAACTTCCTGATATATGGATCTACTGATTATAATTATTTTTGTCTCGATGATTATAAAATAGTAGTATTGGAAAAATTTGCTTTAAGCGGGACTTGAACCGGTTGTTGGCAGTAGCAAACCTGATGTGTAAACTCACATTTTGATAAAAAGCACAATGTGCAGAACTACTAGCCAACCTTTGTACGCTGGCAATTAATCCTACATCATCTTTATAATGTTTCTTGCTACTTGTATGTGGTTACTCTGACTGATCAACCAACTTAGCCCACTGATTCATTGTCTTCACTATGTTGGTTCTTTTTCTTACTACATTTGCCACATTTTTTGCTAAGTTTATTTTCTTTTTCAATTTGTTGTAAAATCATTTTTTTCTTGTATTTAGATAATTTTTCCATCAAATCTTCGATGGCATATCTTATTTTGGAGTCACAAGAGAGTTAAAATTTCAGCTCTTTTTACGATGTAAGAAAAATTTACCAATTCATTAAAAGGATTTCTCTTACGCTTTCCTTTGCAGTATATTTCAATTTTAATTTTGATTGTTTCGCTTTCCAATAGAATTTTAATAAAACTTTGCATGCGCTTGCTTGATCAAAAATGCACCCAACTATATTTTTCGCAAAAGTTCAAAGCATTGTAGAAATGAAGATTCAAAGGCATAATAAAAAGATTTATCATTTGCAAAAAATTGACGTCTCTTGTGCTTTAATCACTTTTCTTATCAAGTGGCTGGTATCTACGTAATAATTCGCATCCCCTACTCTTATTTGAATGGCTATGTTGCACTTGTACATTTAGCCTCAGCGTATTCATACTTGCCGTAATGCCGCCTGATTAGCAAATGCATTTAGTGCAATAATTCAACGCCTATACGTTTTATTGCAACACATAATTTGCCCATCGTGATAAGATTTCAAAAACATATGCTTTGCTAGCAAATGCGTCGCAATATCTCATGCCTAATCATTTATGATGCCGTGCTGCCTGCTTTGCCAAGAAATTGCCAGTCGTCGTACTAGGAAAACAAATTAGTAACATTTTGTGTTAGTTTTTTTACATTGAGTTAGAGTGAAATCTTTTATCAGTTACACTTGGAGAACTTTGCGTCAAGACTCGCTTTACGCTCAAAATTAGACCCACCGTCATATTTTAATCACTGTTTGCTGCGCGTATTTTAGAATCATTTAAAATTGCTATTAGTAGTAGGTAACTAATTTCACGTCTTGCTACGAGCACTCCCTCGTGCTAAACAGATTTTGTTACCATAAAATTGCCAACTGCGCACATGATCTATTACGACGAATTCAAGAAATGACCACGAAGTTAGGAATCGATTTAAATTAGGCTTGAGTTAAAAGCGGCAATTATTGCACAAACAAAATAAATGTTAAAATTCAAATAGGCATGAGGGAGAAACGTTGCAAGAGGAAGCAGCTACTACAACGGCATATCAACTCCCTCAACACTTCACTTAAAACAAACTCTAGTGGCATTCTCGCTTTTGATTGAAAAAAGGTCATTACTCTAAACCAGTAAACAATCTTAAAATAAGTACGGTGCAGAGCAGCACGAGTAATACATACGCAACGTGCAATCAATCTATTCAACATTTTCTTTTCTTGAAACAAATGTCCATATACAACCTCGATAAACCTGCGTGATTGGCAGAGTGATTTCAAAGTGAGTTGCGTAATGATGTCCCATTGCTAGTGCAAGATCAGCTTGGGCCGGTTTTTGTCTTGAGATTTAGCAATCAGCAAGCAAAATTCGTGCTTGTTTTTACCAAGCAGTGCCAATTAGTGTAAGGTGATGTAATGGTTGAAAACGGAAGGCAAATTTGTCAAGACCTTATTTGGAAGTCGATTTAATAATACTGTATGTAATTGTATTTATGAAACTAATTTTCTTGGTAGACCTAAGTTTTTGACGCACTAATGAGTACATAAAGCAAGCTTTTACCGCTTGAAAACACGAAAAATTTGACCAAAAATTAATGAAAACCATTTTGCATTAACCTTACTACTTGAACTCTTTTAGCAAAAGTATCAGCAAAACTAAACAAAACCAAAAAAATGCTGCTAGCTTCAACAGGTCCTCTGAGTTTTTCCAACTACGGTATTTTATCCACGTAAAGATTATTTATTATTTATTGGTGATGACATCGCGTGATTAAATCTATAGTGGTTTAATGTCCGTGATTAACAATCGCGTGATAAAATGTCGCGTAATGAAGTGTGGGTAAACAAAGCCATTGCGCCGGTTCACGAGAAGATGTAACATGGTCAAGCACGTAATGTTGCCATGCTTCTCAGTAAACTTCCTGTCTTGAACAAGAAGATTTTGTAGCATTGAAAAACTTTTTTCCGCGTTTGTTTCGGGTTGTCAGTGCAGCAGCAAACAGTATTTAGCTGGTAAAATGTCTGGTTTTGCCAGGTCATTTTTTTGGATATATCATTTTTCTGGATTTTTTTCTGTGATGTAACGTATAACCCTCCAGCTAGCATGAAACCTAATAGACCCCAAACTCACTTCAACCGCTTGATTTCTCTTGAGTTTAATTTGTATCACATTTAAACTAGGTGACTTTGTGCAGATTGGTCCACAACCAATATAAATCTTTGAACAAAACAACTTGTAATGTGTCTCAAAAAAAAGTAGCATCGAATGCCAATGAGGCCTGGCAGACCGCAACTGCTTTGCAATGTAAATCCTAAATGGGCACAAACGTTTTGATAGCATTATTTTGTGCATTTGCACTCGTTATTACAGACCAATATTACGTCACAATCACAATGACAATCTCATAATCAAAATAGTGTGACAGCAGAAGTAAATAACTAGGAATCTATCGGTAAAATAACTTGCTCGAACCGATCCAGGTTCATAATCATATAATAGATAAAGTCATGATACGCTAGATCAGCTGAGCTTATTTATTATTAGAAAAATCAATTTCGCCTTCATGTTCAATTTCTATGTAAAAAACGAAAAAACCAAATGCATAATCCAACTTACCGCAGTTACAATGCACTAAAAAGGAAAGCAGAACTAACCCTCTCACACTGGCTAAAAAATGAAAATTGGTAACTTAAAATTGGCTAAAAATGTTTCGTGAACTCAGTTATAGCTACGCACTTATAAAAGGGAAATAAACTTAGGGGACTAATTGACCACGTACAGGAAGAAAACACTACATTATGATGTTGCTCGACTAAAACTAAACAGACGATATTGCGCTAAACTACAGATATAAAAAAAAAGAAACTAAAGCTTGTTACTCACTCATAGCTAATTACTAAGTAATAAGTTGTAGGGGACCAAAAAATTGTGAAACAAGTGTTACGTCATAAACAAAAAATAATGACAAGAGGCATGCGACATAAATCATTTAACAGCTGGCAAAATCATAATTTGTGACTTATAGAAGCTCCAAGTTTATGAAACCATTTATCTTCACATATATCTAACATATCAAACGATGGTTCTTCAACAAATATTACAGAAAAACACTGTGACAAACTAGGGCGGCGTGCTAACAAAAGGTTGTGATTAAATTAATCTTGCTGTAAGAAAGCGGTGCTATCGCTTTAGGTTGAAATATAAAATTTTTTCCAAGTGTGTCTATGGTTATTCCATCTAACCGAAAATTTATTTTTTGTCTGTCTAATGTATTGAGCATTACAATTTACACAATTAGCAACACAAATACCATGATTTCTACAATTTAACGATTAGTTAAGTTTAACCAGGCTATTGTTTTTTTACATTTAATATAATTTACACTCCTTACCACGCATTCATATTTGCTAAATTTTCCACAAAGGGCGCGGTTGCCTCACGGGCTTGATGAGCCAATTTTTAAAAGTTTTTTGCTGTTTTTGAGCTAAAGTTTTGTACTTGGTTAATGTACTTGCCAGATGCGGGTTTTTTATATATAACATTGGCTTCTGGTTTTATGGAGCGTTTTTTTTTATCAGTGAATTGAAGAAATTGTGGAAAGCTTGTTGCCCATGGAATTGAACTCTTTTCTGTCTATTTTTTGTTATTAGTAGGTCCAAATTTTTCTGCCCAAATGCCACTTATTAATAGACATGATCTGTGTCACTTTTTAATTAACCCAGAATTCAAATATAATATCTTTGCAATTAAGTCAATCGAAACGATTTTAGAATTTAAGTCTTTTATTGCAGATAAAATATAATGTCAATCAGTATTGTGTCATCTTGCCTTTAGATTTGATGACCATTTGAACCTTTTTGGGCATTGAATCAGCAAGGGCAGCAAAGTAGGTGGAGCCCAGGGCTACCCACAGTTTTTTCAGCTCCGGTGCAATTCATTGATATTGCTGGATCGCGTCTCTGGAATCTTGTTTTTTGAAGCAATTACGGACATTTTCATTGGATTTAGGTCAGATAAATTACCAGGCTGTCTAAAACATGGATGTTATGGATGTCAAAAAATTTTGTCACGATCTGTGAGTCGTTAGTTGGGGCACCATCAGGTATGAAATGATCACATTGATGAATTCTTCAGAATGCGCAAAGATGCTTTTTTAAAATGTTGATATAAATGCTTCCTTTTACTGATACATTTTTAATATGGAAGTACAAACCAGCCTGGCCTAGATTTCCACTGAAAACTCCCCACACCATTACACTGCCAGGGCCTTTCATGGTTTTAACCGTAAATTTTGGGTCTTATCGTGATGCACTACTCGGATGACGCACCATCTTTGGGAATCCCCTCACCATCGTAAAAGTGTTATCATCACTAAACATCACTTTTCTCCACTTTGCAGCTGTCCATTGTCGATATTTCTGGCAAAAGTTGAACTTTTTTTTCTTCATTGCAGCAGTGGTCATGGCTTCTTAGCTGCACGGCGACGTGGTAGACCAAGATCATTCTGGAGTCGATACCCAATTGTCTTGGTTGAGACGTTGTGGAGAAGCTCATGGTACTTGTTTTTTAATTCAACGGAAGTTATAGACGGATAAGATGGTACTTTATGCTTCAAAAGCTTATCCGTTCTTGGTGAGGTTCTCTTAGGTGCGCCAGAGCACGACTTCCTCTTCGGTATCATCCCGTGTGGTAATAACGCAGCCAACCTTTTTCATAGCTGGGCACCGCAAATTTACACTAAATTCCGCAACCGCAAATTCCGCAAAACTGCAAGAGGTGTTCCGCAACCGCAAATCCGCAAGTTTGCGATAGGTTTGCGGTAACTTTTCGCACTTCCGCAACTGCAAATGCACATTGCACTTCCGCAAACTTAGACCACAATATTTACTGCTATTTTGTCCTCGTGATGACTTTTTTTATTTTTGGATGTAAAATTTTGCCGTCGACCAGACGTTGATCTCGGAAGAAAAAAAAGGTCATCATCCCCCGGACGTTAACCTCCAACCCAGAAAATAAGAGCGTCCACTTTTTTCAAGCGGTTTTACCGCGGAACAGGCAACACTGCCTATTGCTCTGCGGTAGGAAATTAGGTTCGCAAATCCGCAAATAGAAACTTGAGTCCGCAATTTGCGGATTTGCGGACCGATTTGCGGAAATGCCCACCTCTCTCCTCTTTAATTAAAAAAAACGCCTCTCTTGAAACCCCAATATTTCTGGCTACAGCAATCACAGAATCTCCCTTCTGTAACAATGGCAAAACACAAACTTTTTTTGCCATTTGCATTTTCTTTTGACCTATTTTTGTATCTGAGATAAATTTTGCAAGACCTCAAAATTTCAAAAAAACAAAAAATTTTGTCCAAGTTTACCGACCTACCATTCACCAAGTTGTACAACTATACAAAGCCCGCAGAACAATGGGTATGCGGTGAAGCATACCTAGATAGTAGTTTATGACATAGTATAAGCTTCATTGTGATGCAATGTTTTTGGCAGAAATAGTAAGTTAAGTACGCGCGTTTATTTTTCATGTAAAGATTTTTATTGTTGTAGAAATGTAGATTTTTTTTGCCAGCACTGCATCTTCAAAAAAATTTTTTAATCATGGTCTGATTCACTTTTTAATTAACCCAGAATTTAAATATTTATCTTTTAATTTCTTTATACTATTTATGTATTCTTCGTGTCTTTCATTCAATCTGCGTAATCTCACTGTTTCACTGAAAACAATTCCTTTAAAAATATGAAGTGGATGGCATTAAGAATCAAAATGGTGTAAACAAGTTTAGCTGAATAATATATTGCGCGATAATCAAAATAACAGTTTATAATCCTGTTGTAAGTAGAGCCATTTCTATTTTTGACTAAAAAATTTTTTTGACTTATTTTTGTTAAATTTTGACTTTGTTTTGATTTAACGATTTTTGCCTATTATTGAAGTTTTGATATTCAGATTTTCATTAAAATATTGCAGAAAATACAATTTACATAAGTCTAGAGAAATTATAATTCGCAATTCGTCGTTGAAACATCTTCGTTGGAACACTAAGAAGGAACAAGTCAAAGCTTCCACTTCAGTTTATCGTGGCAAAAAGAAGGGAGATCAAATGGATGTTGTTTGGTTTTAAAGATGATGTAATATGAACTGCAAAATGTCCAAAAACGAATTGTGTTGTGCCAATAATGTCAACTATGCATTCAGAGCCATTTGTTGATGCCACTTCTGACAAGAAGCTAAAGATTACATTGCATTACAATTCTAACAAAGAAGGCGTTGACACCTGGGAAAAGATGGTGTGGATATACACTAGCAAGAAAATGACTAGAAGATGACCTGCTGTCACTCTTTTACAATAATATGGATAGCAGTACTGTAAATGCTTTTATTATATGGCTCGAGATTAGAGATGAAAACCCAAACATCAGCATGAGGAAGTGAAGTAATTTCGTTTTATAGCTGGAAAGGAGTTTGCAGGAGTAAACACCCAACCTGACCCTTCTCTAAGGGTTTCAATTCCTAATGCATCAGCGAAAAAGCAAAGAAACGATGATGACGATGACGACGACGACGACAACGATGATGATGATGATGATGATGACAATGCTCCGAAATTGCAGCAACGGCGATTTCTCCTTGGGGACAGAAACAAGGACAGAAAGACTCGTTTCGTTTACTGTGTGTGCCAGAAGTTCGTTAGCAGGGGACAGTCCAAGTCATTTTACCAGCAATGTTTTCAGTGCTGCTGCATTAAACATTAATGATTTTGATTGCTATTTGTTACTTCTGTTGGTGATTCGGTGATTTACTCATTGCTGTGGTTGCTGTTTATCACGGTTACGCATTGTTTCTTTAGTTAAGTGTGATTATAATCGCTAAAAGAGTAAATCAATTTCACAAAAATCTTAATTGGTTAAAAGTAACGCAAAGATTAAATGATATCAACTGAAGAAGCGTGCATTATGTTAACAAAAGCTTATGCCAAAAGTAATACAAAATGCTGAGTAAAAGTTTTAGCTATCCTGGATTAAATCCAAGCACAGACCTCAAAAATCTCAGCAAGCCTACATGGGGTCCAATAGAACTCACTGGTTCACAACTTCAGTTTTTTCGTGTTTAGCGGAGGGCTAACATTACTAGAATCTTCTTCAAATTTAAATTCTTTATTGACTTGAAAAGCCTTTTTAATGCTGTACTTTATACTCAACACTACTTCAATAAGCCCAGTCAAAAGTTCATATCATTGCTTTTTAAGTATAATGTTAATGAGCTAAATCAAGTGTTTTTAAGCTATGTTTTGCTTATGTGGTAACTGCACTTCATAACTTTTGTACTTCCTTTTACTTTGAGCAAGTGCTTTGAAAATAAAAAGGCATTTTTAACCAGCTTTCCTTCGAATTACAAACCGCTGGAGTGTGTATCCAATACCAGCAAATTCGGCTTTAGTTGACCGTAAAAGTTTCTTTGACTTTTAATCACGTGATCAACATCATAAAACTGAGGTTTCGCCTTTGTGGCACAGTTATGTAACAAATGATCAATGTGAGTTTAGCATAAAGAGAATTTAGTATCATGCCGGCAGCAACTCTACGGGAAGAGTCGGGTGAGTTGGGACAGAGGATACGTTAAGAAAATGCAAATATTTTTTGTTGGTTTATCCAGATGTTATATGCCTTAATAATCGAATAGTCTCAGCAGTTTTCCTTCTTTATTAACTTTAGCTAGCTTTAATGAAGTAGGATGTTGTTTGATTATAATATCAATTGGAAACTTTTGCAAAATCGAGTAGCTGACTATCGAAGGCAATTTGTGACTGCAACTCAAACAATAACAAAAGCTTAACCTTGAGTATTCTGATTTTAAAGAACCAACTTCCTTAATTATTTCATGTTGCTAAAGAGGTATCAACATACAAAATTGTTATCAACGAATCAA
Source organism: Trididemnum clinides (assembly GCA_963675345.1). Taxonomy (NCBI): domain Eukaryota; kingdom Metazoa; phylum Chordata; class Ascidiacea; order Aplousobranchia; family Didemnidae; genus Trididemnum; species Trididemnum clinides. Next base: position 3,707,284 of record OY776302.1, on the reverse strand, counting down.
CTCTTCATTTTGCTTATGCACCAAACATGTGTTTACCAAAGTGGCGGCTATTGTTAATGTTTGACAAACGAAACGCTCTTTTTTAACCTAAAACACAAACTTTACGTGCTATAGCTTACCGAAAGGCCTGTGTGCTATAAAAATGCCTGCTGTTTTTATTTACTTACAAAAATGTTTACATAAAAACAAAAAATCAGTAGAGTAGTCAATATACATTCATTATTTTTACTCGTTTTTTCTCAAAGATGGTTGAAGCAGCATCAATCCCAAAACTTTCTTATACTGTAAATCTCACCATCTTGACAGCTACATTTGCTGTCTCAGTGGTTTCCAGCCTATGGTACGCATACCATCACCTGTATGCTAGTAATAAGCAAAGGTCTTCGAAGTGGTACGCGAGTACCTTTTGCTTTTATTCACAAAAATCTGTATTTTTAACCTTTGCTATTTCTTATCGGGCTCTCTTAATAACTTCTTGCAATTACAAGCAATCCTTTACCTACGCAAATAAAAGACATGCAACCGAGCTATCGAAAGAAGTTTGGCGAGCGAAGGATAATTGTTAGCGTTACTTCCCTCTATGTATACATTGATCCCTTGATTATGTGTAGAGTTAGTATTTTCCGATTACCAGATATAGTTTTTGGCGTGGTTAGTGATTACGTAATCTCTTTGTTAGTCGCTATCAAATAATTCAAAATAGAACTTGTGCTGATTTGGTGTAGTTAAGTATTGATGTATTTAATCATGATATAGTTAGGAATTGTAGCTGGTAGCCTAGAATGTACGGAATATTTAGAAGTGTGCTTTATAGTGCTGGGCCTGGCTTACCTAAGCCTAGCATTTTTATCCATTTGTTTTCTTTCAAGCTATAGATTCAAGGCGTTTTAGTGGTGGTTGATGGTGGTTGTCTACCCATAACTACTTCGGTTGTGGAAACCCAGCCTGCATTACTCAACTTAATAGTGGTGTATTAGTCTACGTGGTGCATGCTGTTGGATACCTTTGGAGCGCTGTTGTTAGTTCGCTGTAGAGCAATATATTGTTTGCTAGTTATATCCGCGTGCTGCTGTGAGTTGACACTGTGCAATATCCCGAGCTGCTTAGCTCCTGCAGTTTATTTCTCAAATAGGATAATTGGAACAGATGCTTAGCTTACATAGAGCTAACAATAATAATGTTAAGCCATTCATAAAATGCTCCATAGTTACTGCAGCACCATTCTATCATTGCGGAGGCAGTAGATGTTACTTATACCAGGCTGAAAATCTTGCAATTTTAAGCGAAGACAGAAAATTGATGCTCAACAAACGATCCAAAATAGTGACTAAATGCCGCTTCACGAAGAAATTTAAATGAAAAAAAATCAAAGTGGACGGTTCGATGTAGGTATTCTGTGTTTTGTTCTATTACTTTTGTCGTGCTTTTCCGTCTTCTTCACTTTCATTATCTATCGTTTATCTCAAGCAAATATAAAAGTACATACCTATTCCATTACTTTGTCATTATGACTATTATACCAACCTCCATAGTTCTCGGTTACCCAAATGAGATCGCTATCCGCAGGAGAACCAACAGAAAAGGTTATTCATTTTAAGGTATTTTTCGGTATTAGTTTCTTTCCTTAGTTAGATAGGTTTTTGTTGGCTACTCTTTAACTTCCGCTTATTCCCTTCCAACAACCATAAATAATACTGCTGTTTTGGTTTGTTATGGGTTAATTTACCGTTGTTTTTGCAGAAATACCTGAACAGCTTAACGGCTGTAGTATTTTTGCTAATAAATATATATTTTATTCATTTATATATTTTGCGCTTACTCAAATGACATTTTAATACAAAAATTGTATTGTTATTTACTTTCAACATGTCTAAAGTTGCTTATCTGGATACTAATTTGAAAAATTATTACGGTAAATTATGCTATAGGTAGGTTACGCTGTAATTTCAAACACAGTTCAAAAATCATGAAACGATGAAATGCAATCGAGGCCAAACAACTCAGGTAAAATATACATAAGAACAAATTTTTCAAAACGAATGCCATTATACCCAATTTACAAGATGATGAAAAGTTCTCCAAACTAACTTATAGAATTCTGAAAAGAATTCTTTAAATGAAATTTTTACATGCTTCGGTACGTTAAACCCGTTATCCTCTAAGCACCGCTCTATAAATTTAGGTTCTTTTCTCACAAAGTGCTTGATATGAACTGCTACATGGAACATCACCAGCAACTCCTATTAAAGAAGGTGTAGAACGTCCGTGTAATACAACGCAATCTTCGTTGCCACCATAATTATCCGGTTTTCCGCGATACCAGCTTATTGTAGAACTATTTGCAAGCTGGCCATTTACCCAGGTCCAGTTTCCTTCTGTCGCAATATCACTCATACCAATCCAAAACAAATTGTTGATTAGCAGATTTTCAATCAGTTTGTTTCTATTTTCCTGAGATTGAACACCGTATATTGCCAGATTTCCTCCCCAATTTTGGCAATACCGTTGACTTCTTTGCCACGACTGACAACTAGGGGTGAGTTGATAAGTATAAAAATGTGGAGCAACATATAATCTTATGCTAAATGTCTCTAAAAATTGCTGATTTAATCTGGTTTGGTTTTTTAACGCTTCCACTTCCTGAGAGAGAGAAGATATTTGTTTCGTTTGCTGATTATCTCTGATTTGGTTTTTTAGAGCTTCTACTTCCTGAAAGAGAGAAGATATTTGTTCTTTTTGCTGATTTTCTCTGCTTTGGTTTTTTATACCTTCCACTTTCTGAGAGAGGTAATCGACTTCGATTTGGAGCAATTTGATTTGATGATTATCATTTGCCCTACATGTAATTACCACTTGAATATGACAAGCGGTGGCCAAAATCAGGATACAAACAATTAGTTTTAACATTGTGCTTTGTTCTGCACTAAAATTATTGCTCGCTGATTTATTTATACCATGCGATTGATGTGGTTGAATGAACAGCTTTTTTTCGTGCAAACGTTTTTGAAAATTATTGTCACGAACATGAAAATGATAACTTTTACCATTACTGCGTATTAATTTTTAACTGCATGGTTTACGCACAACAATTGTGTTTTCGTACTTTTTCTGTATTCTCAAAGTGTAATATGCGTGACATCAGAATTGTTTTCCATAAAAGCAAAATTATAAAATTTTGACTAAAAACGCGGTATTGGTTATTTTTTATTGCAATTTTCATGAATTATTTTTTCTCATCAGTCTTTATCATTATTTATTTTTATACATATATTGACAAATCGATTGCATACTTCTTTTGTTGTTTTAAACAGATTTTTATCAGATTTTGATTTGACGCTTCTGTCTGTACCAAAAAGTGTTTATGCACTCAAGCTTATTTTTCGCCCTTATTGAAATATTTACAATGCATAAATCCAACCGGTAAGTGGTGCTCGCCAGCATTTGTCTATAATCATATTTGGAGTTAATCAGAAATTTTTTGAAAAAAATTTTACAAATGTCTTTGAAGCAAAATTTCCATAAGTTAAAATATTCTAAAGCTAGAAGTTAATCATATTCTAGAGCAATAGCACAGCTCAAGAAATAAAAATTCTTGAAGATTCTTGTGTGAGAGCTGGTGATATTTATAAATTTGAGATTGTTGATTTCAAGCGCGGAATCAGTGTTTGTCTCCTCAGGTTACATTTTTTAATTAATGAGAAAAATGTTCATATTCTTACATTCACGACATATGCAATTTGATGTTAGAGAATGCGGGAAAAAACGTTTTGTTTATGCCCTATTTTTCCTGAGGTTTTTCTTCAGTTAACTGCCCATTGATATATCGAATCAATGCACATTTTGTATTATTGCAATACCTTGAAAACTTCATGACACAAGTTAAAAATTTTGCGACATGTTGAGAAAAAATTATCTTTTAGTCCGAGAAATCAAAAATATTTGCAATTAACTTTTTAAATAACTTTGAAACTGCAAAATTTGGCTCTTTACGCATATCTTTTTCAACAACCTTTCATTATACTTTACCGACATTTTCACGAAAAACTGCAACATTTTATACTTGACTGATTTACCAACTCAGCATTCACAAAACAAAGTTGTCCAGATTTGGCGAAAAATAAATGGCAATAATTTATTTCTTTTACAATTATAAACGTTTTGTGGTCATTCTCGTTTAATGAAAAACCAATACACTTTTTAAAAATTGCCTGTAGTCATATCGAAAGGCCTAAAAAAATTAGGATTTTGTGTCTTTTTTTTAATAGATCTATTCCTTGAACCATAAGGAATCTTTGTGGACAAGAAAAAAAAAATTATTTTGCAAAGTTTTTCAAAAATATTACCAACTTCAACTTATAAAAAAATCAATCAACACTTAGACCTATACAATTCCTTGATTTTTGCAGACCTAACTCAATAATTCTCCTTCAAAAGCTTTTCTACAAAATTTTTAATCAAAAGATACTGTCATCCTAAAACCAGTTGAAATGCTATATCTTACAATTAGTAGATCATCGTGAAAAAAATCTGATGATGTCTTTCCATCAAACTGTGCGTAGGAATTTGTTTCTACATGTTTATTGGAAGAGATTGCGGCTAAATTTTTAATTCAAAGAAGAGTGAAAGTTTTTGGCATACACTTATAACTATTTTTTATTGGAGCAAGACATAGATTTCACCATTTGAGCAAGGGGCCTGTATAGCAAGCAGAAATCTTCATTCGCGACCTCAACATTGCATTTGCCCTCAACTACTTTCCTTGTGGGAAAAAATTACCAGCATCAAGTATGATTTGTCCTCGTATTATCTATGTGACCAGGAAAAACACCATGATGCTGCAAGGGAGGGGCAGGGGAGCCGCTGTGCCATGCGCCACCCCCTTTTGGTCCCTGATAGAATTATGCACAAAATAAACAGCTGCGTGAAAATTTGTTGGTAGCGTTGGGCTTCATGCCTGAGATTAACACAAGATCTTCAAACTTTCTGTAGTTTTTTAAAAGCATTATGGCATAATAACAAGTAGCTCGCCACGAGTGAAAGCGAGTTTTGCGCTTTCTGGAAAGATTTAACAAATATTTCCAAGAATGGAACGTATCTCTATTTTTCCCGCAAGTTTTTTGTCAAACTATCTTGACGAGCCTAGATTCATAGTTGGTGATTTAAATTTTCTAATGTTAACCAAAATGCTTTGGACTGTAGTCTGTAGAGGAAACAAAACTATTGATTTGGTCAGTAGAAAGTCAACGTTGTGTATCGAATGTTTTTAGAAGACTATAAAGACCGCAATAAAAAGTTTAACTAATGGAGAAAAGTATTAGAGACGCTACAGAGATAGCACAAATTACAGTAATATTCTCTTGCCAACAATCACAGATAGCCTTAGAATACAATTAATCGCACTAATGCAATAAAAAGCGCGTATTTTAAATTAGTTGAGAGTCAGTCTGCAGTTAAGTACAGGCGGAAAAAAATTTCGTTTTGTGATCACAGTTTGCGGCAGACCTTAGGACTGAAGAAAAGAGAAAGTTGCAGTGGATCTTCATAGTCAGTTCTCGCATTAATGTATTGTAGGCACCTAATGTGCCCGTAGATTAATCCAAGGCCTGATCCACTAGCGACGCTTTCTCTTCTGTTTCTCTTGCTGAAGAGCTAAAATAACCAACGCAGCTGGTTGTCGTTTTTGCGTTGACAACATTGTGACTGATCGACACTTCATTATAGTCCTCTGCACATGAGTGAAAGCAATATTGCCAAGCGAGTGAAGCGTAAGAAATTTAACAGATTCTTGCGCAAGAATGACAAAGTTTGTTTCCCCAAGAATCTTGGACAAAAGTTTGCTCAAAAAGTCGCGTGTGAGGAGTTATTCAAATTCCTGTACAAGCATTTTCTTTCCGCAAGAATTTAAAAAAATCTTGCTGGGCATTTCTCGTCTGAGGACGAATTTTGATTCTTGAGCAAGAATTATGAAAGTTTTCTTTCTGCCACATTCTTTGACAGAAATAGCTGTAGGTTACATTTAGAGCAAGAAACTTGCCGGCATGATTTGGGCCTAAGAAAATGTCGACGTACTGCCTTATAGACCTATTGGGTCATAATGCTCGTTGTCTGGAAAAGTCTTCAAACCAAGCAATAATTTTACGTTTTGCAATCGACAGCACAATTAAGAATTGGTGTTAAAGCGACAGTTAACTAAAAATTATTCGCCTGCTCGCCAGTGATCAGCACTAAAATGCAGCTACGATCCTACGTCTCAAACTCTAACTGCAGGCTCACCAGGCTCTTGCAATAACTGCTCAAAATTCAAAAATGAATTACTAAATAATGAAGGAAGTAAACAATACAGTAAAGTTGAGTAAACTAGGTAATGTTGATAATTGGGGATTCAATACAGAATTTAGAAAGGCATGAGGCAACAGCGTAGTGATTTTCGTAAGTTAAGGTTGCCATACGTCCGAATTTTATCGGATGTGTCGGTAATCCAATTATTAAACGATTATCTGATTGAACGTTTATGGCTTGACTGGTACTGATCTATTTTGCATCCCTTGTTGCATTTTTATGACATCTGACGCCAGCTTAATCAAATAGTGTTTTCCTCCTCTCTTCCAGTATCTAAATCCATCGGCGTCTAGCCGATGAATGAAGGAGGTAGGACAAGGTTTCTCAAAAGGGCCCTCGGCCCCCTTGAGGGCCACGAGCAAAGCCCTTTACTAGATAGCTTTGCAGAGGCCTTTACTAGTATTGCAAAATCCAAATGTCACAATATTAATTATTTGCCAGATAAAATAAATTGTGTGGTTTTGATTATTACGTCGTAGACCTTCTCTGTGACGTTTGGCGACGCATTTTTCTGAAATGTTCTTGAATTATCCGGTACACTGTAGCTTTGTTGTTAATCCGTCCCATTACATAACTTAGCTCATTCATTACTAGCGTAATTATTTGGTCACGTTTTACTTGCCTATTGGAAGTTCTCCAGATTCAACCATATTTAATTGTTTTTTGAAAGGTTACATGTGCAAGGTAGTGTAAGAATTGCTATAACAATAATACGTTTTACTTGTGATAATTAGCTGCTGCGTTTGCAATAATTCAAGACCAAAACTATAGCAATGACGAAAATCTCTGAAAATTCCAAGTAAGTTAGAGTACTAATTTTTATTAGAGCATTTCCTCCATTTCTTATTGTCAAAATTGTTTTATCTCATAGTGCTATGGTGCAATGTTACATTTACTTTTTGGGTATATGTGGGTTTTCGATTTGGCCTTTTAACTTTATTGTAGAGCACAACATGTATTTCGGTGTGAGCATATGGTTTCGTTGGTACATCGTGTAGTCAAAAAATTGTAATTTGCTATACTATTTTGCAGCAAAATTTAGGTTTTGTCTAATGAATGTTGTCGATTTTTTGATGGACGGTAAGTAGGGGGGAGTCTGGTGATCATCCTGCTCAGGCTAAGGTTAAGACGCGAATACATGGCCTCTCTTAACCAGGGGACGTAAAGGTCGCGGTGCATAGTGTACCAGCATAAGACCTCACCTTCCCAAATGTGTCTGCAGCCACACCTTCCCGTTGGCTCCCGTTGTGTACAGAGTTAGCTGTAGGGCTTCCGATTGCCCGACGGTATAACCGCGTATGGAGGGGCACATCTCCATGTAACAATAGCCTGCGGCACGTGATTGCCCAGCTGGACGGGAGTCCAGGAAAGCGGATGAATCTTTTTGGTCAACGGTATTCGCAGTCGGAAGAAGGCAATGGCAAACCACTTCCGATCATTCCCTTCCAAATATAACTTTCATGCAAAGTCAAATGAAAAGAGAACCGAATAACGGCGTCAACAGGAGCGTGCCCAACTCAGGCACTGCTGCTTTGCCAGGTCGGGACTGTGATGTTCGTCAGGTCACACCCGACTGTCAGCCAATTACTGTGCGTAAACTTATGGACAAAGAAAAGGGTAAAATTCGAGTCGCAACCTGGAACGTACGTACTCTAGCACAAAGAGGCAAAATAGAAAATATAATCCAAGAAACAAAGCGCATGAATATAAATTTCATGGGGGTGGCTGAAATGCGTTGGAAGGATCACGGACAGATAATAAATATTGGATATAAAGTGTTGTGATCAGGTGAAGAAAACTCGAGCATGGGGTTGGTTTTGTCCTATACCCCTTGGTGTCTAAAGCATTCAAGGAATACCTTACTGTATCAGACCGCATAATGCTACTAAAAATGAAAGGTCCACAGCGTGATCTGAACATCATTTAAGTATATGCCCCGACGGAGGCGGCACAAAACGAAGAAATAAACGAATTTTACGGCAAGCTTGTGGAAACACGCAGAAAATATAAAACTAATGAAATTCTAGTAGTCATGGGAGATCTAAATGCAAAGGTTGAAAGGAACCGCGATAGAAACACCGTAGGACCTTTTGATCTAGGTGTAAGAAATGAACGCGGAGATCTGAGGGTTGACTGGTGATGAAATAACAAGTTGATAATAGAAAATACATGGTTTCAAAACTACCCAAGACGTTTGTGGACATGGCAATCACATAATTGTTGCGTTTCGCAATAGAGTTTCGAATCTATCTCAATCTTAATTTACTTTTTAAAATTGATGCGACTTGAAGTATCGATCGAATAATTAAGTTTGGTTGCTACTTAATAGCTAGGAAAAGATTGGCTTCCACTAAGATACTTTAATCCACGCACTTCTCCATCAAGAACAGAACAATGTATTTGCAAATCACTTTACAACTTCAAATTCTTTCTCTTGCCAAAACACTGAACTAAGGCACTTCAATAAATAAATATCAGAGACCAACTAAAACCACCAAAATAATTGCTTGATTCCTGTCACAACAATCACCACACAACAACGCCTTTTACAACACTTTAATCTTTACTCTGATCTACTACTCAATAAATCTCTCTCTCTCTCTCTATGCATGAATAAAACATCGCCACTTAATATATACGACGGAAAATGATCTAGAAATTGCTAGAACATTACGTGACACAGGGAAAACACCGTTAATAAATTATGTAATCGGTAATAATAATATAAAAAAGGAAAATCTTCTAGAAGGAACAAGGATCACTAGAATACGCTGGAAAACTAGGTCACGTAGACACCCATCGTGACGTCAGAACGTCGTGTGAGTTATAAATCTATTTATAAATTCGAAAGAAAAAAGGTCTTGTTTTGAAAACAGTTTAGCAAGTTTAGAGCTTCAGACAACTCAGATTTACAAATAAAACGATCACTGCAAAATAAAACAACAGATTAACAATAAATATACAGATATAAAACTATTTTTTCAATGCAGATTTCCTTATTAGTGACACCGATGATACAACTCGAAACCAAATAGAGTTTATTGCCATTTTTGAACGTTGAAAAAATAGAGTGTTGAATTGCAGAGCTTTTCCAGGCGATGATCTTGGAAGCGATCACGTGCCAGTATTGGCGACTTTACGCCTCAAGCTCAAAACTTGTTATAAATCGAAGAAAATGCCAAAACTGGACTATGAAAAATGTTTAAAAGATAACGTAGTACAAATGAATTTACAACGGCATTTCAATAATGAAATCAGACGTATCCATGCTAATCCCCCAGTGATAATTCAAACAAATTCTCTAACTTTCAACAAGCAACAAAGATAACCATACAAAATTGTTTAATTTTAGAAGTTAAGAGAGAACCTAAATCATGGAAAACCGAAGAAATCATAAATTTGTTTGAAAAAAGAAGACAACAATGCCGAGGATCAGACAAATATAAGAGAATGGATAAAGAAATAAAAAAGAAGTGCACAAAAGCTCATGAAGATTCCCTGACAGAAAAGTGTAAGGTCATTGAGAAGTCATATAACTCAAATCCGAAAGTAGTGCATCAAAGAATCCGAAAAATCAGCAGTAAGAAGTATTACAAAACAACAACTGGATGTATCAAGGACAAAAATGGAAACATCCTGTTTGAAGAGCAAACAATAAAACAGCTTTGGGTAGAATACATTAGGGAACTTTACGACGATCCGGAGAGAGGTGGGAAGCCGATCAAATTCAATAACGATTTGTCTGGACCAGAAATCACAAAGAGTGAAGTAAGAGAAGCTGTATCGAACATGAAAAACGGTAAGGCCGTAGGCCCTGATGAAATACCGGCAGATTTCGTCAAAGCTCTTGGTAACTCAGCGGTGGACGTGCAGCATGATCTTGCAAATACCATCTACGAAACGGCCGAGATTCTGGAAATCTTACAGAAATCGGTTTTCATAACAATTCCCAAGAAAACAGGTGTGACCGAATGCGAGAATTTCAAAACAATAGCAATCATGTTATCAAAATCCTCCTTAAGATTTGTGTTCTTGGAATGAAAAATAAGATTCACCCGGAAATAGCCGAAAAACATTATGGTTTTCAATTAGACAAAAGCACTAGAAACGCTATATTTTTCCGAAGGATATTGTCTGAGAGAGCTATTGAAATGCAACAAGACCTGCATGTTTGCTTTATAGATTACAAGAAAGCCTTCGATTGCCTAAATGACGAGATAGTACTGAAAAGGCTACGAGAGGTGGGCATAGACGACAAAGACCTCAAGATCGTTCAAAACCTATACTATGAGCAAGAAGCTTCAATAAAGTTGGGAACACAGAAACAGAGACAGTCCCAATCAAAAAAGGTGTACGACAGAGATGCGTAGGTTCACCGGATTTATTTAATCACTATCAAGAAATGATTATGCGCGCTACAACAAATATGGCCGGAATCAAACTTGGAGGTATAAACACAAACAACATCCGATACGCTGACGATACAGCACTCATTGCAACTTCATAGGTGAATTTACAGAGACTGGTGGACAGAGTAGTTGTGGAAAGTACTGCTTATGCTATGAAAAAGAAAGTAAAGAAAACTGAATGTATCGTGATGACCAAAAAGGAAAGCGTTCCAAAATGTAGAATTACAATCAAAGGAGAAATGGTAAAACATGTAAACAATTTTAAATATCTTGAATCAAACATAACATCCGATGGAAGACGTGTGACTGAAATGAAATGTCGTATTGCGCAAGCCAAGCGAGCCTTTGTTAAACTGGGCAATATCCTAAAGAACAAAAAGATGACAATACGGACAAGAATGCGGGTTCTAAATTGCTATGTACACCCCATTTTACAATGTGGCTGTGAAGCTTGGAACTTGAACGCGGAACTAAAAAGAGCGACCAACGCATTTGAAAGGTGGTGCTTGCGCAGAATGCAAAGAACATCATACGTCACCAGAAAGAGAAAAAAAGAAATATTACAACAAACAGGACAGAAAACAGAACTTTTGAAGAATGTGATGAATAGACGACTGCAGTTTTTTGGGCACGTCATGACGAAACAGCAACTTGAACATGTCGCAATATGTGGAAGGATTCGAGGAAAACGCGTACGAAGACGACAACGCCTGAAATTTATGGATCAATTGAAGGACGTGTTGGGTGGATCGACTGAAGAGATACTGCGGGCCGTGAACGATCGAGACGGCTGGAGGAACCAATGCAGGAAAGCTGTCAAAGGCTTGACTCAGCCATGACACTTAAAGAAGAAGAAACAGGGAGATCTTGATGTTAGTTAATTTATCCTCCACCAATAAACATGGATTCGGATCAGTATTCCGCCAATAAAGATGAAGGAGGAACAATTGACAACTTGACAGGACGAAAACTACGAGCTGGTGCAGAAATTGCTCTTACTGACGGGCAGAGAATCTCCAATGCAGAAGAATTTAGAGCAGCTGCGAAATCTGCACCAACATTAAATCAGCTCAATCGATCCATCAATCAAGATCAATGGACTGATGACGATCTGTTCATACAAGATTCCTTGTTTCCGGATCTAACTTTTCAAGAATACCGAGAGAGTTTACTCCGGTTGACTTTGTTGAACTCTTTGTAGACAACGATGTTGTCAATCTTTTGGTTAAGCAATCAAACCAATATGCGGTTTTATAAATTATCAAGAGCTAAAATTGTCTGCTGAAGAGATGAAATGTTTTTTGGAAATCCTTGTAAACATAGGTTATAATGCAAATCCTCAAACAATGCTGTATTGGGATCAAGGTGACAATGTGCTTAACTACATGATGTATGAAGTAATGCGGAGAAATTGTTTTGTGCAAATTATGCAAAACTTGCATTGTGCTGAAAATATCCAATTGGACTCTACTGATAAATTCAGCAAAATTTGCGCTTTTTTAGGTATGTTGAAGCAACGATTCTTTAACCACTTCAAGCCAACTCGTAATCTTTCATATGACAAAAGTATGATCAATTACTATGAGAAACATGAATGTAAGCAATTTCTATGAGGAAATCCGATTTCATTTGAATATAAAGCGTGATGTCTCAATCAAGCAAAGGAACATCTTGTAATTTTGGAATTATATCAATGCGCAAGAGCGAACATGGATAATGAAGATTTACTCAATGCGGGCAAAGCAGCTACTCTATTAATACGCATTATTCAAGAGTTTCCGCCACATATTGTGAATTTGCCATTTTGATTTTACTTTGACAATTTATTTACTGATATGATTTTATTAAATTACTTGAAGTCTTGACTGCAATTCGGAAGAACAGAAACCATTCGGAAAAATGGAATTCCAGGAAGCTGGCTTATTATGGATTTGACGTGTTAAAAATGAAACCGTGAGGAACTTTGATTATGCATGCATTGGTAAAGTGATTGTGGTGAAATGGAAAGATAATCAAGTGGTGAACATTACATCAACTGTTGATGGAATTGAACAAATATCTTCAACTGGCAGCTAATCCAGACAGGAAAGGAAGCTAATTCAGCTACCAATACTAATAATTTTTCTAGAGTGCAATGAATCAATGAGTGGCACCGATCAAATGGATGGCAATGTTGCTAAATACAGAATTGGAGTTCGAGTGAAAAAATGGTGGTAATCGCTTTATACTTGTTGATTACTTTAAGCATCAACAATGCATGGATCCTGATGAAGAACTGTGGAAGCACTGTCATTCAGCTAGTTTCCAGAAGAGAAATCAATCAAACATACTTAACTACTTACCGTTGTTTACCATTGTGATGAAAAAGCAAGAAGGCTTCACCAAACAGTGCTTCTTTCTCTGTCTATGGGATAGTCGTTCTACGGCATAGCTATGCGTAAAACAACATTGGCCAGCAAAAAAATGTTATCATTCCAAGATTTTCAAATATTCAAAAAGTCTCATTTGTTGCAATCAAGGATTATACAAGTATATACCACAACTTTATACAAAACTAGGTTAAATGAAGCATACCGTTAAAGCATTGGGAAAGAGTAATTGGAATGGGTTCGCTTTTCTCGACAAAAATTTTTCCAAAATAAATGAAGCATAAAGAGCGAATGAGGATTTTTTGTAGCCTTTGAGGTCTTTCTATGCCAAATCACTTTTTGTGTGATCAGCTTTATGTAAGGATATCAATTTTAGTCCATACTTCAATGGTTAGCAGTAACGTCAAAACGAACCTGCTTCAAAAGCAAATGGTACTAAATCTTGTACTTTGTGTTAGATTGTTTTTGAAAGTCAACGTTAATGCTATTGCGGGATCTCTTGGCCCTTGGCAAGCCCTGCGGAAGAATCCAAAAGAAAGAAACGCGTCCAAAGATGGCTTTGTAAATATCTCTCAATAGCATTGCTTCCCTTCGGAAGCCTCGCGCCTTCAGCACTCGCTTTGTTGTTTCGCTTCTCGCTTAAAAGACGTTCTTTATCGATCGTAACCACTTGGAGCTAGCAATTAATAACTAAGTAGTCACACACAAACAATAAGGAAACACCAGACCGGTTTTGCCAATATTGGGGCTCTTCAGTGGCGCGTATCCGACCAGCAGGAAATCGAGCTTTCGAAAAGCAGATCTTCTATCTGTGGTAAGTACCACTCGACTACCTGGCTGGACGCCGTCTGGTTTTTCCTAATCGTTCGTGTGTTAATACTCAATTAAAATTAAAGAAGCAAAAATAAAAGAGTGTATGTTTGCTGTCTCATAAAATCGGCAAGTTTTAAAGATCCAAATTTTGAAAAACGTTTATTGCAACCAAACAGCGTGGTTGAAAAGTATTTCAGTGGTTGTGAGCGAAGGCTTTGGGCAATACGATGTCACCTTTATTGTAGGATGGAGTTGGATATCTACTTAAAGCTTACATGGGAATGGATAGTCACATGACCCTAAAAGTGCATTTCCTTTTTTCACACATAAATTTTTTTATCGCAAACCTGGTGGCAGCAAGTTATGAGGAAAGTGAACGACTTCACCAGAATATACAAGCAATAGAGGTGCGCTACCAAAATTTCTGGAATGAAGGAATGATTTGCGATTATCGCTGGATGCTGTATCGTGATGATCAGAGGCATTCTAACAAAGGAAAATTGTATTCATAGCATTTTTATTTGTTTGTGGTAATCTTCTGAATGAAAATCTTCTGAAGAAACTCAACCTTGATATTGAATGTGGCTCAGGAACTCTAACTGCTCAAGAGTTAGCGTAATACAATTAGTTATGAGCTGCGTCATGCATGCAAAAAGTTTATAATGTTTGCCTTTAGAATGATAGCAACGTTAGGTAATGTTTATTCATAACTTTTTTTTAATTTTTTGGTTAGAATTACAGTTTATCGGTTGAGAAGATTGCTTCAGCATTTAAAACTATTATTATGCTACATAATGAGAATTTATAGGATAGTATGTACAAGCTAGTTCAACACAAAATTTGATGTGATTTTAAAAATGTAATAATCACGGAAAACATTAAATTACAAATATCTTAAAAATTTCATGTGTTGGACAAAAAAACAAGGGCAAATTTGGAATCAGCGCAAAAATTTTATCCAGAAAAGTTTACTTGCTTCCATGATTAACAAAATTCAATGAAAAGTTGTTGACCAGGTTTATAGCCTATCCAGAATTGAAATAAACTTTGAAAGGTTGTTTATTTGTTTGTTTTCAAGGTCACGACCAGTGATCGCTTTAAGTTTATTGATCACCTTTTGCGCTCCATTTCAGTCATGGCTGAGTAAATTCAGTGTCATATCTTACGATTAAAATTAATTATTTTAAAGCAGCTCAAGCATAAGCCCGCGTTCCATCTACCAGCCTCTTAGTGAAAATGGACAGCCGCGACGGATGAACTGCTTGTCTTTGCCACCTGTTCGCTATATAAAGATAGAGGCACCCCGCTAAATTCCTTGCCAAGGACACAACAAGAGAACTTGTCGGCTTGCTTTTCATAGCATTCCTTTTGCGTTGAGTGCTGAGCAGGTAAACGGTGAACAACATTGTTCAAAATCATTAGGTATCATTTGACAAGGAAATGAACTTCACGTCAACCGACTGTGAAGCATAGGCTTTAACCATTATGCCATCGCGACGATAATTTAATAAGGCAGTGTAGAATTTCTACTAATTGCGTTGCATAAACGTCCCTGCAAAGTTTTAAAGTTTTCTTTGAATGAGATGTAAACACAAAAACTAAAACTGGTAAAACAGAGAAAAAAGTAAATTTTAGAACAATTCTTGTGAATGCAAAACAGTATGAATCAGAAATCGTGATCGTATTAGTCAGCAATCAATGTTGAGCAAATGACAGAAGGGAAAATTCTTAATTCAAATATCTTTGATTTCAAACAATTGCAAAGTTCTTAAGAAAAGTGAGCTTTTCTCATTTTTAAGAATTTATGATAAGCCACTTCCTAAATACGGCTCTGCATTGGATTGGAGATTTTTTATTTTTAGCGCAGCTGTGCCACAGCACCTATAAATCAGACCACAAGAACAAAATCGAAAGGTTTTATCACAAAAAATGGTGCAAAGAAGCAAATTTCTTTAGCAGTTTTAGATATTACAAAAGATAGAAAATTTATAAAATTCAATTTAACTTTTTGGGTATTTTTGCATCCTGAGCAGTGACGTACCGTAGCCACTTTGACAGGGTGTTCACAAAGTTAAAGTAAGTTTTTTTAATACCTAAAATTATCATTTGCCTTTAAAGCACTCTCTGCAGCAATTTACGTATCTCAAATCATTTACTACTCAGTTGCTGCCTTACATAAAAGAGTTGTCTCACGCTTCTTTTTCAATTCACGTGAGCCAGCTTCATTTGAAAACCGCACTACGGTAACATATTTGCGGTGACAATCGCTTTTATGTCTACTGCACATGAAGCTTTTGTCCGTTGAGGGTAACAAGTTATCAAATTTGCCACGTCAGTTTTTGGTTTGCCTGTTTGGTTAATTGAAAGCTTTTTATCAAATGGGAGATACGAAAAGATTTTTCTATCAAGAAAATTATTAAAAAACTCATTTAAAAACTGAAAATAGAAAGTGTTAAATTTTGTGTCACTCGGCCGCTACCTTTATACCAAAAGCAAATTTTGCTATTTATTTTATTACTGTAGCTATCTTGCGGTTACTATCGGATAGTTTTATTGCCAGCCTGGCAACGCTCTTGGACGCTTATCAGTGTTACCCATAAATTTTGAAACTTTTGGTACTGTTTCTGACCAAAGCACACTAATTTCATTTAATTGTCTTCTAAGGTTTTGTAATGGTTTTTGGGTGTCTTTTTCGGTTCTTATTATAACTATGAGCTCAAATTACCTAAAAAAGTAAACAAATTGAACAAAACTTGCAAAATGCTTTTTGGATCAGCTTGTTTCGGAAATGCTCATATTGCTAGAGGCCAGATGGCATACAACAAAACAATAGCTAGCTGTATACAAACAAAAATTATAGCAAAATATTTGCACTTGCTACGCTTGAATCAGTAGAGTTGTCAAATATTTCAATGCCAAGAACTCTTTCAAAAACTTGAATCAAAATATTTTTGAATGCCAAAGTCTTTTTCAAAAAGAAACAAATTTTAAAATAAACAATGCTTTTGGCGTCATTAGAAGATGCCTATAATGGCAGTATTTTAGGAAGCGAAATTATAAAAATTGGCCCCGGACAAAAGGTTGCTACCTTTATTGGTTTTGACTGCAAAGCTGAATTTGTAAACGGAGTAGTTGTCTTCACTGCAGTTGTTTTTATTCCAGTTGCTGTGTTTTTTAAACTGCGTTTAGCAGCATAAAAGTATACTGCTAAATGTCTTGTATCAACTATAACCGCTTGCGGTAAAATCCGAACATGATGTAAATATAAATTTTTGGAAGTAGAGCTGCACTAAATAGTGCTGCATGATCGGCATACAATAAATAGTTGAACTAAAGAGTTTTAAGCATCTATGTTGTGACGAACCGAAAAGTGCTAAATGATAAGTCACTGTTCAATTGAACCAACTAATTTAAGATCTTCTCAAATTTTCAGTTCACGCTTTCGCAAAAATACTTTCATACTCAAAACTGCATAAACAACTTGTGAAAAATCATAATGTTATTAGCATTTGTGGTTTCTCCATTAATTTATTGCTTATTAACAAACATCATTAAATGGCATTAAAAAGTGCAGTAAGTAGGTACGAGGAAAACATCTCAGCATCGAGTATTTACGTTTACCCAGAAAATTGATTTAAAAAATGCAATAACTCGTTCACATGTTGACTCCCAAATATGGTCTTGGTAGATCGATCTGTGGTTTCCAATCATTTTCCCACATTACATGGATTGGCAGTAATTGACAAAAAAAAGCACGAGTCTTACTAGCTGATTGATTAATCTCGAGATAAAATAACGCGTATGTTCAATTATTAATTCAAATTGTGGAATGGGCAATTGTAATACTACGTAGGCTGCTTTAAAATCTCTCTCTCTCAATTATGTAAGTTTGTCAGGGCCAGATGTGGACATTTGTTTCAAAAGAAAAACGGCTCAAAGCAATCGATTACATACGCTTTTCTTTTCCTTCTATGCACTAGATTCGATGATAAAATTATTCCATAATTGCTGGAAAAGTTTTTTCCTAACCGAAAGTGAAAACACCACTGCAATTTGGTAAACTACAAGTAGCACAGACTTCAAAATGAAATTGAATTCCGATAATTATTCAGGGCAGTGGTTCCCAATCTTTGTGTAGTCAAGGAGCTCTCAAAATAAACTATCAGCTCTGCGAATCTATGCCTAATTTTGCCTAGAACTGACGTTTAATTATTATTGATTCTCTTCGTATTCTGGTAATCAACTGTTACAGCAAAATCATCGTAGCTGGTACTGTAAATATTGTGATACGGATGTGACTGCGGCAGAAAATAATAAATAAATGTCAATAATAGGAAAATTGATAGCTACCTGTAAGGGTGTAGCAAGAAAAAATTTACATACTTTATGTAAAAGTACTTGAGGTAATTTAGCAAACACGCTAAATTAGCAAATAAAAAAACGGAAAAGCTGATAGCTATCACTTCAAAAGTAAAAAACTCTTTGCCGTGTTGTTCGAAATAGTTTAGTTAGTTCAAAGTAATTTTTAAAAGCCTTACTCCTCTTCGACTCCTTTCCCTTTTCCTTTTTCTGACTATTATTATGACAATTACTAAAAAAAATATATGAAAATTGTTCATGCTCGCAATGTCAGCACTACAAACAAAAATTAAAATTGGGGAAAAACTGTACTGTGTTGTTTGTGCAATAAAATAATATCTTACAAGATTACATAAAGTTGCAACAGTTCAGTTGCCTGTTAGCTAAGGCATTTGCTTTCTACTAACAGTAGTCATGAATTGAATAAGCAACTACAACACCTAAGGGAAAAAGCGTGAACAGCTGCCCATGACAACAAAGTATTACTAAAACAATGCAATTTTTGAATAGACTAGCCAACGCTTGCATTGTGCACAATAAAACAACAACTATCACTGATATCCATTTTGTTGCCATAGCAAAAATCATAGATAATATATGACTTCTCGTGCCTAGCGGTTTAATTGTAGGAGACAAATTCTCTTTGTGTACTCATAGATAGCTAGGACGGCTATCCATAGAGCTGTCAAAACCTGTGTATTGAAAGACAGCGGGCTGTGTTAGACTCTGGTGAGTACACGTGTGACAGAAACCAACGAGCTTGTTTTGATCTATTGAATCATGTGAAGGCACCTACGCCAATGAGAATTGCTATTTTATGAAAGCAAATGCAATTAAAACTACCCTAGCCACGCATGCATGAGCAGTTTTTTATGTGTTTTACCTGCAGGCAAAGGCAATGTATTAAAAATTGGATAACGGTTTTTTGTGTTACTTTACTAATGTAGCACAAATAGAAAATATTTTTGAGACAAATTATATTCTCATAGTTGTCTCCTCCAACAAGTAAGAAAGCCACAGCTGCAAATCCACAATTTCGTTGTCGTAGGTGTACTGAAGAGACTACAGATCGAATCAGTCGTGTCCGCATATAGCACATTTGCCGGTATATTTTTTATCGATTTTACTTTTTCTTAAGTGGATCGAGTTGTAAGAAAAGCTACTGGACTAGCTATAACTTTCATTTAAGTAGATTCTAAGAATTTGATGTATTTTAAACTGCATTAAAGTATGCGAACAAAAACCGATTTGAATTTAGTTTATATTTTCTGCAAATCCTCCTTTAAAGTGGCCACTTTATGTTTGATGTTTGGAAACCAGCTGGTAGACAAACAAGTGTTTAATGCTAACTAGGCATGATACGCTAAGTTATTATCCATGATTATTTCTCCATACAATTTGATTTAAAAAGTTTTCAACGCCAGAAATGAATTTGAATATTCTTCAGTGTTTAATTTTTGATCAGTTGTTTGGTAGTACAAAATTTCAAACTAGCTATGCGTAAAGCGTCAGAAAACAAACTTATAGCACGCTTTTAAAGCAAGAAATGAAAACTAAATTATTTTTATTTGGCTCTTATCCCAAGTTATCGTCACAATAAACCAAAGAAGAGAAAACGTCCTTGTTTAATCGTAGGTGGGACTATCCAAATTTGAGTTTCATCAGCGTCCGTCATCCATTTGTGGTAATCAAATCAACTCTTCAAATATTTCCGAATACGGTACAGCGACCAGCAACTGAAGATCCTCAACAAGCTGGTCAAAACTCATGGAAAGATTAGAAATGGTATCTCACAAACAGCCTTTCTTAAGGCTTCCATTGGTCAACGAACGCTCCCTAAGTTTGTAAAGTATCGAATAGAAAAGTCATCAAAGCGTCAGACACCAAATATAGAACGTGCATTTATGTACGATGAAATTAAAAAGAGTAAATCACTGGTAACATTCTTGAAAGGCAAGTTGCGCGCACTGTGGCAAGAAGTCAGACAATTCCTGCCTTTCTTCGATTTCGTTCGTTTCTGCAGATATATAGCCACCATTGACGCACGGAAAGAACGAGAACTTTCAATCAAGAATGAACGGAAACTCAAATTTCTTTTTCAACAACGATATTGCAACATGGCAAAACCAAGCAAATCAAACCAAACCAAACACTATTATCAATCTCTCTAATTACAAACTCTCCCCAACGGAAGAATTTGTTCTCTCCCATGGACTGAATTTTTGTTTACCACCTCACAGTGTTCATCGAGAAGAGATCTTTGCCGAATTCTAGGTGCTCATTGGTCAATTGCTTCATCATGTCCCTCATTCCTCCGAGCAATTTTCAGCCCTGAAAGCCAGATTGAGCGACCTCGCCCATGCTTATTGCGGTAATCCAATTGGCATTGGGGACTTTCTTATTTTAAAAGAGTTGATTCAGGCAACCCGATCCCTCAGATCCAATGAAAATATCCATGTCAGTAAACCTGTCAAGGGTTCTGGGTTTGTCATAATGAATAAGAATGATTACATTTCAAAAATGGATTTTATTTTGCAAGACAACTCTAAATTTGAAAATCTTGGTCCTTCTTCCGAATTTGATGACACTGCGAAGATTGAAGCTCATATTCAAGGACGGTTGCTTCAACTCAAGAAAGAAGGCCTTCTTCCATCCAAGATTTACAGCATGATTCGACCAATTGGTTCTCAACGGCCCCGAATGTATGGCTTGCCGAAAATTCACAAGCAAGATGTACCCTTACGTCCTATATTGTCAATGGCTGGCTCAGCACAGCATCAATTAGCGCAATGGCTTACGTCAGTTATTGATCCTGTTCTTTCACTTTATTCTACCTACTGTATTTCCGATTCCTTTACTTTTGCTGACAAAATCAAAACTTTTAACTTTTTTCCATCTGTCTTTCTTTGTTTCTATGATGTCTGTAGCCTTTTCACTAATGTTCCACTCGCAGACACTATTGAAATCTGCGCTGATGCTCTGTATGATAGCGAGCTTACTCCGCCTCCTTTTCCTCGTGCAGTTTTTGTTGAGCTGATGCAAACGGCTACTTCTTCCGTAGAATTCAGTTTCAGCAATATAATGCACCGACAGATTGATGGCCTTGCTATGGGTTAACCTCTTGACCCATCTCTTGCCAACATTTTTGTCGGATATCATAAAGCTTTGCTTTTCAAAAGAGTCAACAAACCTTTGATGTATTGTCGATACGTCGATGATACTTTTGCGGTTTTTAACGACGAAGACAAATGTAACGAGTTTTTATCCCATCTAAATTCTCTTCATCCCTCGGTTCGTTTTACTTTTGAAAAGGAATTAATCGGATTTTGCCCTTTCTCGACGTCCTGGTAGAAAAGAATGACCACGACCTTGTTACCTCTATCTACAGAAAGCCGACTTTCACTGGCCAATACATTCGCTGGAACTCTTTTTGCCCCACGAAACGGAAGACCAATTTGATTTCAACTCTTGTTCACAGAGCTCTAGTCATCTGTTCGAAATCTACTCTTCAAAATGAACTTTCAAACATTCGTTCAATCCTTATCAACAACG
Source organism: Trididemnum clinides (assembly GCA_963675345.1). Classification (NCBI taxonomy): domain Eukaryota; kingdom Metazoa; phylum Chordata; class Ascidiacea; order Aplousobranchia; family Didemnidae; genus Trididemnum; species Trididemnum clinides. Next base: position 3,685,443 of record OY776302.1, on the reverse strand, counting down.
GTTATCCAGAAGCTGTGATCAACGCTGTTATAACCAAGAAAATAAATCAGTTTCACCGACCAACCCAATTAGGTCCGAAGAAATGCCCAGTTCATCTTCACTTGCAATGGCCGGGCAATGTTTCGATGAGGTACGAAATGCAAATAAAAACAGCTGTCAAACGCTGTTACTTTGCAGTTGAGCCATGCATTGTCTACACCACCAGACAACTTCTGCCTGTAGCCAAAAAGGATGTACTACCCGATTTTCATCAAAGCAACATTGTTTACCAATTTTTGTGCCACTACGATAGTCGGTACGTGGGTCGTAATTCTCAAAGGCGACAACAGAGGATTAAGCAACACGTGCCCAAAACCATCCTTTAGGAGCATATTTCTCAGGACCGAAGCACATTGGCCCGCTTTTGCAAGCCAATCAAAATCTTTAAAGCTGAAAATTCCTTTTCTGCTATTGGACATCTTTTACAAAACCCTACATGCGCACATGAATAAAATAACAACAAATTTTCTATTCTTGCCCGTGACCATACTCCTTTTCATCTTTCCACTCTTGAAGCCACATACATCAAAACATTCAAACCAAATTTATGCAAGCAAAAAGAATTCGTTTGTGGTCTAAAAATTACACATTAGTTTCCGCTCCTTCTATTGGTCCCTTCTTTTACCAATCACAATGTAGCTTTTTCCCTTTTTTTCTTTTTCGTCAATTGTGTCTCTATATAAGTGACTCACTTTACCTTTTCACTTTATTTTTGACGGATTTTCTTGAAAAGTGTCAAACGAAAAGCTTCGAGAATGAATACTCTACTTTCTGCAATTGACAGCTATTTCATAAAAAAAGAAATGATGATATTTGAAATGGAAACGCTCTATTAGCAGTATTTTACATTGGTTATTCTGTAAGTTAATTTTTATAATTAACTTTTATCAATTTATTTTAATGATCTTATAATCCTGGACAGGTTTTGGTCAAGCTTTGATTTGCCTTATCTTTACTGAATTGTCTTTTTTCAAAGTTTCAAGTTTTCTATTAGATTACATGTAAATATTTATAACATAAAAATTTTCGCATTTTAATAGAAATTTTGATTCTATTTCAACTTTAATTTACTTCTTAAAATTGATGCGGCTTGCAGTATCGATCAAAAAATTAAGTTTAATAGCAACTTAATAGCTAGGAAAGGTTGGGTTCCACCTAGATACTTTAACCAGCGCGCTTCTCGATCAAAAACAGAAAAATATATTCACAAACCACTTTATAACTTCAAACTCCTTCGCTTGACAAAACACAGAACTAAGGCACTTCAATAAATATCAAAGGCTAACTAAAACTAAAAATACCAAAATAATTGGTTGATTCCTGTCACAGCAATCACCACAGAACAACGCCTTTTACAACACTCTAATCTTTACTCTACGTTCATCTACTCTGAATCACACACTGTCAATTACATTCTGAATGAATAAAAAACTCTCGCGGCGTTATATACGAAAAAACGTCTTCTGGAAAATGCTAGAACATCATGTGACACAAAAAAAATCGTTAATAAATTACATAATTGATAATAATAAAACAAAGAGAAAAATCTTCGAAAAGAAACAAGAATACGCTAGAAAGTCACGTAGTCAGCGCTTGTGACGTCAGAATAGGTGCGTGACTTACAATTCTATTTATAAATCCAAACGAAAAAATGTCCATTTTTTCGAAAACAGTTTGGCAAGTAAGGGCTACAAAGAATTCAGATTTACAAATAAAATGATCACTGCAAAACAAACAATTTACAACTCTATAAACATATAAAACTATTCATTAGAGCAAATTTACTTATTCGTGACAAAAATCGATAGTCAGTATTTGTGTATATGTGTCAATTCAAATATTCTTCAAAAAATTTGTCATGAAACATTTTTAACAGTTTTTATGAAGTGAGATATCTAAAGTTAAAAAATCTTAAACCTAGAAGCCGATCATACTCTAAAGCAACAACACTGGTAAGACAATTTGTCGTGCTAAATACGGACTCCAAAACCTCTTCCCCGCTCCTGCCGTCCGTTTTTTGCAGGGTGGCCCATACTCAATCAAACAATGTTTATAAAGTAATGCAGTTGGGTAATGTTTTCCATTTATCTATCTCTTTGTTTTTCCATTTTCCTTTTACCCTCCTCGCTACTGATCTCATAAGCCGACAAATACCTTACCGAAACATTTATTTTTTCATCAAATTGCATGTCAGACATATTGATGCAATAAATCCATCATGTACGTTTTGTAATGTTTCACTCCAGACCATTTTTACCACACCAATCAATTACTCACTAATTCAACCGGCATTTTTATGGTCCATAACAATCGCGGTTATGTACCTGTTCAAACACTCTGTGAGGTTTATGCATGATGCTACATCTTTCTTTACGCAGTGCCGTTTTCTCCTTAGACACGCACTTGCATATTCGTTAGTTTTATAGGATAGTAAGCGTCTAGCGACAATGCTGTTTTAATATTTTTGAATCTGGGTTTTAAGGATATTTTGTTTTTTATTTTACTGGGAAACACTTCAGCTTTAATTTATTTTACAAAATTTGACTACTGATTCTTTGTCGACAAGTTTTTGCCAAGAGTTTAAAGAACTGATAGGTTTAAAATTTGCCTCTTTATTTCAGATTGAAGCATGGCATAGAATTGAAAATCAGATTCATCGAAAATGTAGTCAAGAAAAGTCTAAGGGATACCACCATCTGTTTCTTGCTCGTTATGAATACAAATTGCTAATACCAGATTGTGATAGCCACAATACCAACAAAATAGATTATCCTTGTTGAGGCTCAAACTACGCCTCTTTTGACATGCAGGTTGAACAGCTTCACAATTCTAATCGATTTTGACATCATTGACGCTGTTTATCAAAATGAGGTTTGCTGCTATTATTTCTTGAGGTCACACTCTCCTTAAACCTAAAATGCAAAGTTTGAGTCGGTATGCCGTATAAGCTTGTCTGATGAAATGTTATTCAAAAACTTTTGCGTTTCAAAACTTTCTTAACGTGTGAATCTTGCTTTTGAAAACACTCTATTGCAACACCACACTTTATGTTGGACTTTTAGCATAATTTTGAGATGCCTCCCTTTTCTGTAGTGCTGCAATCTTAATTTTAATGAGCTTAAAAATTTTTGGATCCTATCTGTGCTAGCAATGTATTTACTTTATTGTTGAGTAGATTTTTAACATTAGACATATTATACCTTTGTAATATTTATGTTTTGAAATTATTGTTGATTATTTTAATTTATTACGTCACATTTATAGATCTAAACTCTTAAAATGAGCTTACAAAAGTTGAAACCGTTCAAAATCTAAGATGATTTACGTATTGAAATGACTTTTATTTTATTAAACTTGATTACTTTAACAACAGTGTGTATTTTTAAATGTGTTAAAAGGAAGTCAAATATCTAATTTTCATACATCTTAACCGCTTTATCATTTTGGTGGATCGCACAGGCAGCAAATTTTATGATTGCTTAAAAATCTTGCCATCCTGCAGCTACACCAGCTTACTCAACTAGCTTATTTTTAACCATATTGCTCAAGTGACTCATACAGCTAGTTTTGGGGCATCAAGGTGGCGTGCTACCGATTTATTTCTAACAGAGCGTCATCAATTATCTAAAAACTACTCGTTAAAACAATAGTGGAATAGAAATGAAAAATATTTGGTGGTTCAAGATGACTCAAATGAAATAAATTAGTATTAAAAAAATCAGCAAAATAGCAACTGATGTGATTTTAAACGACGCCTGATTTCGTAAAGCAAACAGCGAATAAAAAGTGACTGTGAGCAAAATTTTAAATAGTGCATTTGAAAAACTTTAATTAATAGCAAGTACTACCAAACCCGTATCAAGTTGCAAACAACAATCACTGATTAGCAGGTGCATATCCGAAACATGGTCAAGTGGGTTAGAGCGTCGTTTATTATGCCAAAGGTCATGCGTTTGTACTTATGATAGCTTCTTATGCTGCATCGGATATATGGTGAATAAGCGGGATCCTGAGCTATCCGTTGCATTTTTAACGATCCGTTATATGACTGGATAGTAAAAACTATCATAATATGTTGCAAGAATATTTGTTTCTGGCTTGTATTTTCTTTTTCGGCATAAAATGCTGTAAGCGGTAGATCAATGAAAATAATAAAGTTTCACACCTCAAGCACAGTGCTGGTATCAAATATCATGTTGGGCCCAAAAGTCATCAAATACGTTTAATTAACGCTGGTCAACAAAAAATTTTAATCAGAAATGGTTTGATATGTCTCTAGACGTATTTTCATTGCTGATCTTAAAAATGTCTTTGGGTTTTTACACATTAGGTATTTTAGATAATCTTATTTTCTCATTTTAAGGTTAGATCTACAAAAACTTGCGTCATTGGGATTTTATTTTGCTTTGTAATGTAGCGGTGACATTTTAGAAGGCATTTCGTCAGTGGTTGAACTGATGCTGATATAAAGTAGTAGTTAATAAAAAAGCAGCGTTTTACTGAATATGTGATATATCTATCAGCTAATAACAGTAGTGGGCACTGTACAAAATAAAAGTACCGCGGTATCGGTACAGGGTACTCGCTCTAAAACGTACCGCGGTACCGGTACGGTACTCGGCACATTACTTTTTAAAAAGTTATTGCATCAATATACAACACTTGCATAACTTCAATTGTCTTTAAATCACACCATGAAAAGATACAAAAGTTTGCAATTTTATTTTTCACACTAAAAAAGCAATAATAACACAGCCGACGTGATTTTACTTGTTTGGTTTTAAAAATATGAGCATTTGAAAATAGTTATCACTTAACCCCGATCTATTGGCTATAAAATGTCTTTTTCAAGCAAAAACGCTCTTTCGATTGTAGCACCTGAGTGTTTATTTTTACGAAAACTCGTTTCAATGCTTCACGCATTGAACATGAAGCATTGATATGCCTCTGAGGACTGGCGTCAAGAAATTCTTTCACCAGTTTTGCTGTGCTTTATTTTCCATTTTTTGATTGTTTAAGCAAAAAAACATCTTGCTTTGCAGCCTCTACTATTTCGTGGCTACTGCTGGTAGCACGTAGATCTTCCTCATTTAGCAAAGATTCAACCATGCCGATCATCTTGGTCTTTATTTTTTCGCGAGTGAATTCAGAAGTAAATCGATAAAATTGGTTATCTGCATCCGACGTTAACGAGAATCGAATAAATCTTAATACCTTATCAAATCTTTCCTGCACAAATGCAATCAAAACCGTTACTAACGGCAAGCTTGGCACTTCTTGTTCAAGCGATTTGCGAGACTGGCTAAACAAACGAAAATCAACAATGCCCTTCGCTGCTCCCATGATGCGGAGGGAGCATAAACACTACTTTCAAGATAGTTATTTTTGCCTTGTAAATGTAAAAGGATTTGGAGCAAAACATAGACTGAAAATTGCATATCAAAGCATTGACTCTAGGAGAAGATCTATGCCTCATAACGCTTTAATGCCTGTACTTCTTCTACCTAAATGTGGGCTTGCCGCTTTTGCTGACGACGTTGAAGAAAATTTTGATGAAAAAAGTATCTTTGCTGCTAGCGATTCAAGAGATTTTAAGCGTGGTCCAAAAGAAAGTTTGACGCCTATTTTCTTTTCTCAGAAACGCTTAAATGATCTTTTGAAAAACCTAGCAGGTGTAAAACAAAAAGCAGAACTGCTTGCATCAAGATTATAAAGAAAAGAATTTGCTTCAGAAAGATGTGGTGATTAATTATGACAGAAAGCGTGAAGTGGATTTGTCGACCTTGTTCAAAGTGAATAGCCGATAAAAATAGCCTACTATCATAATGTTTAAAACATATTCAAAAAATTTGAAGAAGAGCACACAGCAAGTGAGTGGTGTCTTTTTCTGGGCTTCGCTTAAAAACAGTATTAGAGCTTTTCTTCTTCACAAGGAAAACATAAAACCGTCTGTTTCAATTGCGAAATCTTTTCGCAAAGTTAGATAGGTTTTCGTTGGCTAATCTTTCACTTTCGCTTATTCCCCTCCAAAAACCGTAAATATTACTGCTTTTTTGGTTTGTTACGGATTAATTTACCGTTATTTTTGCAGAAATATCTGGATTAATTCCATATACTGCCAGACTACCTCCCTAACTTTGGCAAAATTCTTAACTTTTCTGCCATGACTGACTACCAGGGGTTAGTCGAAAAATATAAACATAAGGAGGAAGATATAATCCCTTGCTGAATGCGTCTAGAAATTGTCAATTTTCCGTGCTTTGATTTTTTAGAACTTCCACTTGAAGCGAGAGCAAATTGACTTGATCTTGGAGCAAGTTTATTTCTTGATCATCAGCATTTTCAGGTTCTCCCTTGTGACCGAGCTTCCCAGGTGACCCCATTTGACCTTTTTCTCGTCATTTTCTCGGAGCTCCTTGAGGAGCTCTTAGAGAAATTTATGGATTTTGTTGATGTAATACGTCATCGGTTTGCAAACAAGTGAAATGTTCTTGAGCACAACAAACTGCTGCCAAAGTTAAGACGCAAACAACCAGTTTCAGCATTGCGTTTTGTTTTGTCGCGGCATCTTTCGACACTTGTTTATATACAGCTAGAATTTGCTGCGGCTGCACAAGCAGCTTTTTTCTATTGAAACATTGTACTGCAATTATTGTCATTCATGAGCACATGACAAGTTTTTACTTAAAATACGTTTTTATAATCAATACTTACATGTATAGTAATGCAAGAGGCCAGCGATGCACTTAGCAAACTGCAGACAGTGACACTGTTTCGACCAATCAGGTCTCTTCAGTGCAGTTGGTGACCAATAAGAAGCTAGAGACTTTTAATAAAGCATAGCTTAGACCGTCACACTTGTGGGACCAAATACTAGGTCCACTGTAGTGGATGGTCTGTCAACCTCTGCGAAGCCGTATCACTCGTGAATTTACATGTTATTGAAAGCAATTGTGATGTTATGCACACATCTTTAGTATATCTGTGAAACCACAATTATCGTTTTGAAAGAAAATCAATGGCATAAAACTGTCAATAGAAACGTAGTTTGGTAACACTAAATTGCTTGTTTTTGAAAATGATTTCCTCATATATATTGCTTATGTATATTTATTGGTTTTTATGCAACCCATTACGTTATGAGTTTCAATATTTTTTTATTTCTGCAGGAAAAATTTCTATTTGACTTTGATTTGACTTATCTGTTTTCTAAGAGTAAGAGTTTCCTAAGAGATTCCAAAAATTTGGGCATATTTTCAAGGACATTTTCGGTAGTGATAAATCAACAGGTAGGTGGAGCATACAAATATTTGTATATATTTCACAGTGACTCGTTTAACTTTTTATAACGGAAATTTGACAAAATGCCCCTTACAAAAGACCATCTACGGCAACAGTGCTGTAGTTTATTTGCATCACGGGCATAGTACGTCAGTCTTTTCTATTAAAAAAATGTTTAAAAATAAAAAATGATAAATATGTTAATATGATATAAAGGAGGGCTTATTCGAACCAACCACCTACATCACCTACTGGAAGGTATTAACTTGAGATTTTGATAACTACGTAGACATTGTAGCCGAAAACACCACTCGAAATCACTTGACCAAAATACACCGGGAAACGGTTCAAATCTTCTAGGAAGAATAATTAGATTTTAACTCAATCTATGTTTGCTACTGTGATCTCTGGCTCCATCAAGAATGAGAATTTAAATCCCATGCGAAGTTGGTTTTACTGACACAGCCACCGATAATGATGATGATGATGATTTACTGGGCTTCAATTACTAGAGGTAATAGATGAAATGTGGAAGCTTACTCAATTTGTTGGAAATCATCTTCACTTTTGTTCATTGAACAATTTGTGTTCCGGCCTGCTTCGGAATTACAAGTGCTACAGGTACATTGCATTTCTAACCCAACACGAGAACCATGTTGGTTCAAAGATAATTAAAACAAGCAAGCAATGACCTAGCGCTATCTATGAGTTTCTGTGAATAAAAATAAAAATGATCGTCTTGTGGATGAGCTTGGTACTGAGGTTGGCAGAGTCAAATGGACAGCACGGCCGCGCAGAAGAACAACTGCGCAGTTGATTACAAGAAGGAAGTGGAATTTGGTGGATTGGATGCTATTTGCTTGCTCAGATTCTTTCATAGCGTGACGAGGTTTTTATTTCTGTTAATGGGTCACGAATACAATTTAGCAGCTTAGAAAACTCTTATTTTGATGTTTACTACGTGGTGATTTGAGCACACATGTTTACGGGATTTCGATATGAATGACTTGTTTACCACATTTTGACTTGGATAATTTTGATTACAAGAACTGGATTGTAAAATTACAATTATCACGTAAGAAATGGTGTAGAAAAACACCCAAGTTTCAACTTAGAACATTATTCTGATTTCCCTTAACTGAAATCTTTTACAACAAAATGTTCTTTTGCTAAGCATATGACTAAAAATATCATGGTGAGATAGAAAAATACGGTATATAGGTTGTACCTCCATTTGTTTATTCGGAGAATAGTTGTTTTTGAAAGCCGTAAAATCCAAGTGAAACTAATTGTTTTCGTTGTTGTAGTTAGTGATGATATAATGGCTACGTATATTTCTAAATATATTTCATGCTATTTTAAACAACAAATGTTGTGGATCTACAGCTGGTAGGGATATATTTGGTATTGAATCAAGGTCTCTGTAAAATTGCCTTCAGCTCAATTGTTTAAGCAATATATTACGCTATCTTAATCACAAAATAGAAAATACCTTCTATCACTGAGAAAAAACAAACTTTGGTCTAGCGACATCTGGGGCCTCGTATAGGAACACTTATCGATTGGCAATTAACACGGCTGGTGAAGAACTTGATATCGAGAAGTTAGAAAGACTGAAGAGACTTTTGAATTTATCGGATTTGAACAAAAAATAAAAAGTAAGCTTGTGGTGGATGAATAGCGCCGAATGAGGAAAGCCAAAGACAAAGCTAGGCTTGAAAAAAAATTGCTTGTTACTGAAAAGCTGAACTTACGTGCTGAAGAAAGGAGCTTGACGTGGAGAAATCAGGCTTGAGATGGAAGCAAAGACGTTTACTCAGTCTCAAAATGGTGAGCAACTTAATCGAGGATTTGTAAAGACGACTAATAAAAATACTGCTGTTGACATCTTTGTGGACGGCAAGGATATTTTAGATGAACATCCGTCGCTATTTAAAAAATATGCTAGTGTGAATGAATGGGATAAGCGGACTTGCCTTCTTTAGTCAGGTATGTCGTTGTTGAGCATGGCGTCTATCGACCAAAGATACAAGCAAAGAGTTGCAAAAACTCACAATAAAAAAAGTAAAATAAAACTGCCACTCCAGTTTTTCTCTCAATCAATGCAAAAAATAGAAAAATTGGCCTAAAATTATAAATCTATTTTGCGAAAGGTTTTGGGGTACTAAAATCTATTTTGCGCAAGCATGAAATTAGATTTATTAGTGTATCTTTCTAACTGCTTGCCCTAATTTAGTTTTACAACTAAAGTTTATGTGGACTTTGCGGACCTATAATTGCACAAATAAACAAAAAATAAGACAAAAAAACGCCCTAATATAACTGGACAAACCGCATACACAATAACCGAAAAGACCCTTCGAAAACTGAAAATCTACTGTAACAAAGAGATGCTATATATGAATGCAAACTATATTCCACTCGGGAAAATGATAGTCAATAACAAACACTTTGTATAATATCTAATAATCTATTTCGAAAAATATGAATCACTTTGGCGCCCACCAGCCGCTAAATATTAATAATTGTAATAATTTTTTGTGTTTTGTTCAAAACAGCACAATAGAAAGCCGAAATTAAACAGCAGCAGACGATAAAAAGGAGTACATTGCAAAAACGATATACCTTAAAACATCCACAATTAAATTTATAGTAACCAAACCATATTTGAATTAGCTGCATGGTTATCGCACCTGTATTCACAAAAACGGAAGAACAAAATAAATAAAACAAAAAAACGCACTCTTAACAGATGGATACGAAACAACGCATATTTAGTATTAGAGTAGGTGTACCTACAAAAGTGTCACATTAACATTAAAAGTGATATGCTTCCTGCTATAACAAATTTGCAACCTTAATGGGGTAGGCTGTCTGGCTCTGCACCTTGCCCAAAGGCGACCTGGGAGCAACAACAGCAAAGAGCCGGTTGCAGTTTTTATCGTTCACCAAGGACCAAGCTTTACCATTATCGAACCTAGCACCAGGCCAACATCAAAACAGAAAAAAAGTTTTGGTTTACTGTAGGTTACTTCTTGTTTCTTTTGTCTTTAATTACTGAATCCTTGCTTCATCTTTTCGACTTCTTGGATGTAGATTCTACCTGAAAACAAAAATAAGCCAAAAAACAAAGCAAAATTTGTTTCATAAAAGCAATGTTTTCGATTGACCAGGCAATTACAGACCAATAAGAAACTGTTTGAGTTGCTCAACAAAAAATTTTATTGATTTGATTTGTCTCAGTGCGGAAGGAATTCTATTCCATTGGACAGGACTTTTAAGTTTGAAGTATTTGTGGGTCAGTTATATTCTGCAAAATTGTGAAAAAAGGGTGCTTTTGATTGTGATCTGCAGATGTTTCTGCGTCGGAGATTTTGTTAAAACTAAATTATAAGTTTGTATCATCCGCAAACATTATAGCTTGATTCTTATTCGTATTGGTCATTAATATCAAAATAGCAATGGCCCTAGTATTATGCTTTGAAGAACATCCAAATAACCTAGCAGAGGAGATGAAAGTTTTCCATGTTTTTGTTTGCATAGAACGATAACTCAAATAACTGCTAAAGCAATTGCAAGGTAGTCCTTTGATGCCCTGATAATGTAATTTAAAAAGTAAGATGCTGCAATTAATGGTATCAAAAGCTTTGGAGCGATTCAAAAAAAAACGCACATTGTATATTTTTATCTTGAAATGCTCTTGTAACGTTTTCAATCATCATAGTAAGAGCATCGTAGGTGGAATGATTTTTTCAAAATCTAAATTGGTGTTGGTAGAAGAAGCTTGCTTAATTTAAAAAAGAAAATAGCCTTGTGTAAACAATTTTCTCCAAAATCTTGGACATCACAGGGAGTAATCTGATTGTGAATTTGGGAAACTCTTGTAATCTATGTTAATGTATTTTAACAAATAAAATGTGCTAGCTTGAAGGAAATGACTTTCCGTTTAGCTTTGTCAAATAATTGTGGTTGATTATTTATAATATGCTGTTTGTTCTGCTTAGAAGACTTTCACATACATACGATTGGTGTTTTTTTTTCTGGCAGCGAAGATCACAAATCCCGAGGTACAAGTCATGGTTGGGCAGTTAAATATGTGTTGATGAGATCACGAACTGGCAATAAAGCAATTACTTTGCATGCTTACTTTATTCACATCTCCATAAACAGTGAAGATTAGTTTTGACATAGTTATTATGTCTGCATACAAGAGAGGAAATCTACTGTATTTTTAAATTCCATCTTTGTAACTATTACAGAGATGGACAAATTTACCCAATGTTTGTAGAAATTTCATGTACAGAAAATAATGATAAATTAGCTTGGAAATAACAAGTCACACACACACTTGTCCATCATTCCTTGCTGATGTTCTTGAAGCAAAATTGTAAAGAAGGAAGTAAAAATACAAAATAATATGCACTGGATAAAGTTGCAAATACGCCAAGATGTCAATAGTTTAAAATCAAAAACGTAAGTAATTCAAAAGCTAGAATAACAAGAAAAACAAGTACTATTAATTTCGATTTTGAAAAAGCTGAAAAAAATATTCCATTTATTGTAGTGCAAAAGAAAAATAATAGTTTGTTCAAATGATAAATTCAGTGTTTAAGAATTATGTTGATTTTGTTAATTATATTATTAGGCTAAGAACTGACCACAGAATGTTTGAGCTAATTATATATTTCAAAATCAATATAAATCACAAAATCAAATCATTGGTCAAAAAATTTACTATAATAATGTTCTGCAATGGATATATTTCTGTATCTTACTAATGAAATAAAAGCAGGTGTCTAAATACTACCATTTGGAAAATTTCCTCTTGTAGCCTTCAGTGATGATTCATCTAAGAATAAAATTAATATATACCATTAGGACTACTATAAACTTAAATACCACAATTTTGTATATGTTAGCAGAAAAATTTTGTTAGCCTCTGAACAACAGTAATACAATACATGTTCAAAACCTCATCTTGACAATTGTTATTGACACAACATATTTTTATTAAAAAGGATTACAGCAGAAAGCCAGCTTTGCTTCAACCTACTCATAAATCAGTAGGTTGAAGCAAAGCTGATGGCGACCATAATCATGTGTGTTTTATCTCTGAGTCTTGTGTTCTTGCAAAGTGCACTTTTCGGCAAATTTTTCTGCCAATTTGCACAGCTTATATTAAAATGCAATGTCTCCGCAACATCAACAATTCTCCAGTTCAAGACTACATTCTACTAGTACTATTTTGAACAAAGAATTTTCTTATCACCAGAGATTAAAACTATACAGGCACCTCCAAAGCAACTATTTGAGAATAGTTTTAACAAAGAGGTTTTGTAGGTACATGTTAATTAATATCCTTCTTTGGTGGTTTTAGGAAATTTCGGTTATTCATTTGCTCACGCAAGAGCTTAAGTCTCTAATTAGATCATCCAATTCATTTTGATTTGGAAAATGAGGATCTTTGCTGGAACACTGAGAGTCAAGCTCAAAATCAGCATCGTCATCTTCCGATGAGGTTGAAGATATAGCATGCGTTGTTGGAGGTTGAGAAATAGGCAGTTCTGGGCCATGGTTGACAGGCACAATAGATGAAGGAATACTTGGATAAACAATCTTTTTCCTGTCCTTTGTCTTTTTGTACTTGGAAATGTCCACCATGCAGAAATAGCAGTCATCATGGTGATTGGTAGGTTCTCTCCAGATTCAGATTTTCAGTAAATGGCATGCATTTACGACTTCCGCGCGCATCCATGCTTTTAATGTAGATATGCAGCTTCCACAGCAAAAATGTGGGGCCAGGATTTATCTTGGTCACCCATCTTCATGCCAAAATATGTTTCATAGGCTATAAGGAATTTGGTTTCTGGAATAATTTTGTGCTTCCTTTGCTGTGGACTGATGTAATAGCCACAAACATAGCAGACACCGTCAGAAGAAAGTTTGCAAGGTCTTTTAATACTCAGATTTACTGAAGTATTGTAAATATTAATAGCTTTAAATTCAACCTGCAAAAACAAATAAAATATAGCGTATTTCTAAAATAAACAACTTCACTGCAGTAGGCCTAACTCGCAATTTGTCTAACTGCTAAGCAAGTACAGTATTGGTACCAGATTCAACAATCCACTTCCCATACACCAACTCTAAACTGCTGTCAGTGGACCAGCTCAGATATGTGCATTAGAAACCCGCCAAAATGTGCCAATCACGTGATAGTAAATGACAATTGGCTAATTTATTTCTCCAGCACCATCTAGAGAGTAATGAAAACAAAAAAATGTCATAAATGAAATAACACAAGATTGAAAAGTAATGCAAATGTCACTAAATGCTAAAGTTGTATTATTGTTTGGTAAATTACAAACTCAAAATCTGTTGCAAATATTTTCAAAACCGTTGACACTATGCAAAAACTAACATCAAAATCGGCATCAGCGAGCTCAAAAACATAAAGAAACACTAAAAAAAGGAGATAAACAAAAATTTGTTGTCTAGTGTTACTGATGATATCAAAGCAAAACTTCAGAGTACTGACAGACCATCCACTGCAGTGGAGCTAGTATTAGTTCTACAGGTGTGGCAGTCTAGGCTATGCTTTATTTAAAGTCTCTTGCTAATCGTCGGTCACCAACTGCACTGAAGAGACCTGATAGGTCGAAACAGTGTCATTTCACTTTGTTTTCAATGTATCTATCAATAATTCTTATTGCATTTTCAAGTAAAAAGGTATATTTTTGCTGTATTTACTACTGGTCGAAAAAATTGTAGAGCATCATAGTAAACTAAGTGCACAACACGTGATGTAGCATTTATCATCGTAGACAACTTTGTGAAGTAGGTTCTAGAAATTAAATATGATGCAGCTACATTTCATCTTCGAGCAGTTTTTTTAGATTATAAATTTTAAGCATTCACAACAGATGCATATATCAATACCAGAATTTAGGCACTATAAAAATGGATCATATACGGATAAATATTCACCCAGCTTCACACACATAGTGACTTATTTTGGAAGATAATTAAGCATCACAACTGAATATTTTTGAGTTGACATTTTGAATAAAACGATATATGATTAAAGAATATAATATCCTAATTTATTTATTTTAATAATTTTTCCCCACATCTCCCACCACAAAACCTTTGAAATGCACAATTGTACGTATACTAAAAAGAAAAAGATCGCAGTTGAAAATAAAATACGCGAAAATTTTCAAAACTGAATGAATTACTAATAAGTAATTTTCTCCTCCAATTCCTATCAAAAAAGCTTTGAAATACACCACTATAGCAACACACATACTAAAAAACGTTGCAAATAAAGATATAACACAAGAAAATTAAATTTTTAAAAATAAATGAATTGCTATAGTTACTTCTCATCTCCATCCGCACTTCTCTTTTGGGCACCACCCCAGTCGCCTACTTGGCAAAGCACCAGGCTAACCTCTCTGCCTACGTCATGAATGTCTGCACTCTTGAGCTTTGTAAATGATAAAATTTCTGAACAAAAAGTAAATATAATGTAAAGAACGCAAGGCACATTTTTAACCTGTAAAAATAATTATTATGCTGATAATCCGGTCGGGAGAAAATCTTAGCGGTTATGCACAGATAAACTTGTGTCCAATTTAACAATCTTTGAGACCCACAATTCAATAACCTTAACCCTAAGTCGACACACCAAAGTAAGTTTTTTGAACAGCTGATTTGGCTAAGCGCAGAGTAACAGTAGGTGGAATACTTTTATCACAATGAATATTCCGGAATGCATGAAACGTGAAAATGCATTTAAGAAACACGAGCATAGCACTGATACCACGTGCCAGATGCTTACTATCTACACTTGAATTAAACCTGAAGAGATTTTGATGTTTCTTGAAAATCATCTTTTCTGCGAAAACTGCGGGACGTCTTTAAGTATCCACTATAATAATTGCTATCTAGAATCGGATGATTGCATAAACTACTTTCACATCACAAAAGTTTTTTTCTTTGTATTCTTCCAAACTATAGCAGGCTAATTTTAGCTTCCGCGCTTAAATTTTGAAACTTGTTTCCAGATAACTAAACAGCAAAAACAAGAGCTGTATCACACATAAGCGATAAAAGCCTTGAAAAATTGATAGCGGTGAGGATCGCTCGAAATCTCGGCTTGGGTTGGGTCTGGTGTACCCATCTAAAATCGACTGAGTAAAATGAAGAATTTGATGAATAGTAGGCCTATCAGGAACATGAGGTAAATCACCCATACCAGAAAAAATCAAAGTTAGACTACAGTAAGAAAAGATTAGATGGAATATAATGACGCGCTGAAACAGCTTTGAGACATTAAAGGCGAGTAACACGCAAAAAGGAAGCAGGTGGATGAAAAAGTTTTCCAAGCTAGAGAATAATACCGCAAGACTTTCAGAGGGAAGAAAAGGCTGAGAATTAACCAGTTAAGCGCGTTGCGGTTTTCGGTCTGTCTACTCGCTCAGTGCGTAACGATTTTTGTCTAGTATATGGCGGTCGCGGAGCGTATCATGCATTACGTAATCGACTTCTTGCTGTTGAATTCGTTGTTTGGCCTCGCTTCATCTATTTATTAGTTTATGTAATTCAATGACAGAACATCTTGATTTTGTACTTCTTTTTTGCAGTATATATAATACAGCTACCATAAGAGCGATACAAACACAAGAAATTATAGAGTAAACAAATGATCTCCCAGCTGATGTTATATGCTTCGATAGGCACAAGTTCAATAGTTTTTCTTAGTATGGTAAATTTTGAAGCAAGGTGAAACACACAAAGCTTTGTCGCATTCCTTGCACATAAAATGCGTTTGCTTTCGTTGTTTGTTGGTGTAGCATACGTGACAACGGCGTTGTGGCTTTGAGTTGCATGATGTTGGAGGAATTTCGTTGGGATGGTTGGGGTTGTGTTGAACGATGTAAAGCACTCTTAAGTACTGCAATGTGATAGCTAATGACGTGAAAATAAGTTTGTAAGCTATAGTATAAGGATGGACAATGATGGCATAAATGTATGCCATACGCACTAGCGGAGTAAACCACCCATGTTATACGTACTCCAGTAAAGCAACTCTATGACATCATATAATGCCATACGCGATCAGCAAGTTAAAATGGCACGACATATATTAATGCCATACGCACTTAACTGGTTAATGAACAGGCGAAGAAGATTCACGTCGGAGCAAAAAAAAGTGCTTCAGCACGGAGTAAGCAACTTTGTCCGGGCCGCTGGCAGTGAAAGAAGAAAGATTGACGGCAGCCGCGATAAATTCATTTGAGATGAAAGTGGTACAAAAAAAATGAGATGCTTCATAACAGGAGATCTGTCGAAGCTCAGGTACATGTAGATAGCTTCTGCTAGGCTACAAAGGGCTTTTGACTGAGGCAGGAAAAACTGAAATCTGAAAAATGCCGTAAACCGATGCCAACTCTTTGGAAGGAGAGAAGTTAGGAAAGATAAGAAAAGACCAGTAAGAAAGAGTAGAACAAGCAACAGATTGAAAAAAAATATGCTGATCAAGAAGAGGAACAGAAGCATGTTTCATGCCATGTCTTAGCCTTGGCTATGACAAACGGGTCAATTCAGGATTCTGAGATGTAAGTCTGGTGCTCTTAGTCACTTCTGTGAGCCGACGGAAAAGCCTTACATCTTTCCTTACAGCTTTTACTATTTCTAACAACCACCAGTTTTGAGATGAGCATTTGATGCTGCCGAAAGGAGTGAAAGATTGAGCCACATGCAGTGCCAAAAAGGCAAAGAGCGCACTGCAGACAAAAAAGAGAAGAGTGTGCTCAGCAAAAAAACCTTGGGAATTGAAGTAGAGGGCAAAGTCATCTTAAAAAGCTTTTTAAAAACTAAAACAAGGTAGACACCAGTGTTTCCTCTAAGGTGCGCAACTGCGCAATTGCGCAGTGCCACAATACCATTTGCGCAGTGAAATCTGTCCTTAGCGCATTGAAAACACTCCAAATTTGAAAGTAAACGATCATCAACATTTCTTTGGGATAGATCGATCTAACAAAGAGCGCAATTTGTGCATTCTTTAAATTACCATGACCTAAATTATTGTTTATCTGTGTTGCGTTAAATCCAGAAAAGCCCACTTCTGATATTCAAAAATACTGTGATCTGGATTGCTCTGTCTCTAACGTGAATTGAATTAGGTTGATCTGTTTGCTTCTTCGCAACTCGGTTCTCAGTCGTAACCTAGATAGCCGATTAGAAGTGCAGTCGACCTGTAGCCATGAATTGCTATGTGGTAGCAATATAACATTTACTATCGAGGATTTTGTCGCAACAATACTCTAGCAATTGTTGTAATTAGTGACTATTTATCATAAAACTGCATTTACGTATGACAAACTAATTCAGGCTTTAAGGTAGTTGTTATCAGCACTAACTCAAAAAGCAAAATATGTATGCAGAGCACGGGCAGCCTCACTAAGTTATTTAATGGCATTTATTGTAATATTATAACAATATTCACCAAGGAAAAAAGCTCTGTTATAATAACTTATCATAAGAAAGTAGGAGTTTAAAATTAAAGAGAAGATCGTCAAGTCTCAGCTACTACTTGTTTTGTGTTAAGATAGTCAGTATATTTATACTGCAATTGACACTAAGTAGACTGTGATTAAAATGCTGTCTGAAAAACTATTTAAGTGATATGTAATGATTACTCTTCAACAAAATTTTAGCTTGAAAATGATTCGTAAGCGCTCTCATATTTTGCAGGCGACTAAGAATAATTTTTTTAACCACAAGCAATATAATAAAGCTTTTTATCTGACGTTCAAGTAAATGCCTATTGAAGGAAACAAAGCTAAAAGAAAAAAAACGGAATTCAGAGTGAAATGGCTTAATACAGCAGTGGAGTGTGAGATAATAATTCGCGATGATGCTACCGGTATACACAAGGTAAAAAAACAAACTGCTAAACTATCTAAAATCTGTAACTATTCCGCCTCAAGGAATGTGATAATCTGCAAAGTTTGTAATGAAGCTGCACCTGATAGTGATTTTGGAAAAGGCAAATCATGGAGTAAATGGAAGGTGGACTACCTAAAACCCCACTTGAATCATAGACATCACAGTGAAGCACTAAGCACATTGACTCAGAAGCGAAATCTTGAAGCAAGAGGTGGTAGCTCGAGCTATTTTATCGCAATGCCAACTGCAGAAGAGAGCGAAGCTTTGAAAACTCCGTCAAGAGAAGTAAAGACTTTTATAGATAGTGTTCTGCTTAGTGTTAAGGTGAATTCACCAATATTGTCCTGCCAAGTGATAAATGATCATATGTCAAAATACATTAAATTGCCACGCTCATGGCGGAGCAAAAATTACGGCTTTGAATTTTTGAAAAGCATTGACTTTGTCGCCAGGGAAAAAGTCATGCAAAGCATAAAACAAGCAACATATCATACCCTAATTATTGAGGAATGCAATGATATTTCATCAAACAAAATGCTGATATTGTACATAAAGTACTGTACTGCAGATGATTGCCGCTTAATGACAAAGACAGTGTTTGCAGGGATTATACCTCTTGCTCGCTATGACAGTCATTCTATTCTAGAAGAAATCAAGAAATTTTACACTACTAATAATATTGATATTCAAAAAATGGTTATGTTTACAAGTGAAGGTGCTGCTGTCATGCTTGGTAAACGAAATGGTGTAGCAAAATTATTGAAGAATTTTGTACCCCATGTAATTAAAGCACTGCGTAGCTCACCGAGAAGACCTGGGAATCGACGATGCGTGGTCAAAAGTATCCCTTATGCAAGATATTGAAACATTAAGTAAGAACCGTCTATACTATGTCAAAAAGATCGTCAGTTAAGAAGCAAGGATTGCAGGCTATTGCTCAGGCATCTGGTCACAACCTAATCTCTTTCAAAGCCATACATGATGTGAGGTGGCTGTTTCGTCATTTTGCTATACAAGCACTAGTACGAAACTATGATGTACTTCTTGATTATTGCAAAGAACAAGGAGCACGTGATCCGGTGGCAGTTCTTTGCGTTGCCAAACTGGAATCAATGCAAATTAAAGCTGCATTGTTTGTCCTAAATGATATCCTAACAGAACTTTCAGATTTATCAAGAACATTTCAGAAGAGCGATATCACTCTTATGGAAGCACAAGCAGTTGCTCGCAGCAAGATTGCCAAGCTCTAGGCGCAGCACTTGAGTGAACAGAAACACTGGAGTGTAACTGTTCAAAACTTGAATAATAAATCAGCATTAACTATGGACAAAATGGCTCCAGTAGTCAGGTGTATTGAAAGACTCTGTACTCATTTGAAAGACCGATTTCCAGAAGACAACAAACTATGTATTTGGTGTATATTTGACTACAGCTGCATAAAACAAGCCAATTTCAAATTTGGCTTAAACGAGTTACAACAACTCTTAAAGCAGTTCAGCTACTTCTTTCACTGCTATGGCCCTGGACATGAAAGAGATACTCTAAATGCTTATAACGATTTTCAAGTTTTTGGCAAAGGAAGCGTTTAAAGCAGGTGGTATCGTAGGCTTAAGTGATTTGACTAGAATCTGCAGACATGAAAAGTTTCTACTATCCTTTGCCTCCAAATATGTTCTTCTTTTCAAGCCTCCAGCGCTGGCTGTGAAAGAGGCTTCAGCATAATAAACAGAATTAAAACCGAAAACAGATGGAGGCTAGAGCCATATCATCTGGACCAACTGATGATGGTCAAATCTGTCTTGACTACAACGTCAGAAACAACAGAGGATGACAGTGATGATGAATCAGCTACCTATCACGATTCAGCAATAAACCTGGACAAAGTGTACAAACACTGGATAAAACCAAAAACAAGACGAAGCAATTTGAATTAAATGTATTCATTACATTGTTTCTATTTTGATAAAACTTTAAATTTATTCTAATAATTTACACAGTTTGTCGTTCATTTAGGATTTCGCTAACTCAGCTTCAAAATATTCTTGCTCACTAAAAAAAATATTTGCTCAGTGCAAAATTTTCTTATAGGAAACTCTGGTAGACACCTATTGGAATGCGAGAGTAGATAAAAAAAGACAGTGAAAAGAATAGGGAAGTGGTCACAACCCAAGTCCTGAAGCGCCTCACAGAAAACAAGAAAGAGCAAAAGAAAAGTTGAATAAGAAACAATGAAGGAAAGTATGGGTGTCAGGGTCATTGTGAGAAAGGAGATCTAAGGAGACGTTTCAATCAAATACTTTATCCCCTCAAAAGTTCGAAGTAGCTCTTGCATCACAAAGAGTCTGATATAGTTGAAGTCCTTCAACAAAAAAAGCTTTCTGGAGGAAAAGAGAAAATATGTCGGATATATTATTTGCATAGAAGGAGTGTAAAGATTTACGAAAGAGTTAAAAGCTTTTTAGAGAAATGTTAAACCTTGAAGCTTTTCAGAGAATGATTAGGGGTCATGCGAAGGAAGAAAAGTGGAAAGTTCAGAAAAGAGCAGATTCTTTCGGACAAAAATAAGGACTCTACCACTAGCGTGCAAATCAACAAAAGAGAGTCAGACTGGGAGTAAGTATAATTAAATCGCAGCGCCGAGTATACAGGGTTCGTAAATGATGAAGAGAAGTTGGGATTGAACTCTTGAATACAAATAAAATTGATAGAAAGTAGTGAGACGTGGTGAAGAAATGCTACACTTGATATAAAAACCTCCTGCATTTGATTGATGAGCCTTTAGTGTGTAAAAAAGTGGTGGCAAAAGTAGAAAGTAAAGAAGAAGCGTCGAAAATGGATGAGGGTGGAAAAGACTCCAATAAAAGAGTTAGGGACAGGGATGTGGAAGAGTAGTGGTTGGAGGACCAGGAGACCCCAGGATGGGCCAACATGTAGCAAGGTCAATTCTAGAAATAGAAAAGGAAATAAACACCTCAAGGAGGAGACAAAGGTGGACCTTAAATGAAGCCAAGTGAGGTAGTTAGAGCACTGCACTCACTTGCCGGGGCACACAAAACATGAAAAAACTGATGTTTGTGTGGGATACTCATAAGAAGTAGGGGGCACTAGCTGCCATTCTGTGATCATTCAATAGACAGCATTGCAAAAAATGTTTCATGTTGTAAAAGCCATAGGTAAGTGGGACCTTGGTGAGGCCAACAGCCGTTTCAGTCCAATCAAGCGGAATCAGCAATTGTACCACCACGTAGAGGCAGCTGTGGTTAAGCAGGGAGTTTGAAACTCCATAAAATTACAATTGGTATTTGTCAGGAAGGGTATTCAAAATTAGAAGTGAAGTGTTTTTGTTGCTAGCACAATGTCTGGTTTGAAATAAAGTGTACGGTAGATATTTAGGAAAACAGCACAAAAGTCTGCTAAAACACAAGAAAAACCTAAATCGGTAGGCAATACAACGCAAATCCAGTTATGCAAGGATCCATGCCTAAGCCCGGACTCCAATCCCAATCCTCCAATGAATATGGCAACTAATCACTTCTATCATGATAGCTACTCTTATAGATTCCGCTCGGTTTATAAGTTAAGATTGCTGTTGGTGACTTTTAAACTGTAGTTTGTAACATCGAAGTTGCAGAGGCTGCAACATGCCTTTCCCGCCATCGATAAAAAAGAGATGAGCTTGCCGGCCGAAGTGAACGAAATTCCCGTCAAGATACTGATTAGAAGACGTTCTTGAGGTTTGGGCTCGGCGACTCAACGATGGCTTCTGTTGCTTGATCGAAGGCGCTGCGGTCCAACTACATCAGGATAGATGTAGCTTCTTTGCCGGGTCACCATTGTAGCGCAGCGGCAGGCATTTGGCTGTAGTTAGATGTCAAAAGAGTGCACTCCATACGGCGACTAGTCACTTCTATCATGATAGCTACTTGAGTAGATAGTGTTCGGTTTATAAGTTAACATTGCTATTGATGACTTTCGGCTTGTGGTTTGTAACGTCTTCGTGCTCATACGACACTTGGTAGCTACATTGCCGTGATAGCTGCGCATGTATGCATCAAATTTGCAGAGGCTGCAACATACCTTCCCCGCCATCGATGAGAGAGAGATGAGCTTGCCGGCCGAAGTGAATGAGATTTCCATCAAGACATTGATTGGAAGGCGTTCTTGAGGTTTTGAGCTCGGCGACTCAACGATGGCTTGTGCTGCTTGACTGAAGACGCTGCCGTCCAACTACATCGGGGGAGATGTAGCTTCTTTGTCGGGGTCACCATTGTAGCGCAGCGGCAGGCGTTTCAATGAAGTCCGGCGTCAAAAGAGTGCACTCCATATGGCGACTAGTCACTTCTATCATGATAGCTACTCTTATAGATTCCGCTCGGTTTATAAGTTAAGACTGCTGTTGGTGACTTTTAATTTGTAGTTTGTAACATCGAAGTTGCAGAGGCTGCAACAGGACGTCAAACCTGATATAATTGCCCAACGAACAAATGAGGAATTAAAAAAGAAATCTGCTCTAGTGAGACACGTTTGCTTAAATGGACACCGGATTGATTGGGAAAGCTCTGCAATTTTAGCTATTGAAAGTGACTATAAGAAAAGACGGTTTTTAGAATCATTTTATGTGCACAAAACTGATTTTTCTTTTAACCATAAAATCAACAGTTTTTATCCCGGATTGTACAAATTTATAAAATTTTGTCGCTGCTGCACTTGTTTATTGCCATAATTTTCTTTTCTGCTTTTCGTTCTGTTGATTACTATGTAACCGGTGTCTGTGTTTGAACTTTAGTCACTCCTGACGAAGAAAAACTGATCTTAGTTTTTCGAAACGTTGAGTTTTTATGAATTTTATGTAGATTTTAAATTTAAATAAAGATCATTTTAAATTTCAATTACACCAGAAGAGCTATATTGAGAAGTTAAAAGATGCCTGGTGACAAAAGCAAAATATAGTAGCATTCGTTACTAATCTCGATCCTCGTTGACGGAGGTGTCATGAAGAAAGCTGGCTGTATGAACCAGGTCTGTCGGTATCAGTCAACTATTATCTTGGGTGTGTATGGAAGTTGAATGCGCCAGGAAAAATCTGTGAATAACACTTTGTAACGCAAGAAATTCCCACCGGGTGGGTAGCCATTGCTATTTCAAAATTTAAATTGATATTTGAATTCTCTTCACGGAATAAACCGCAATCTCTTGAGAATTAATTTGAACTAGGTCAAGTCGCAGCACGTGTGTTATGCCAGGTTAGTGTTTGAGGAACAAGATTGGGAAATCGCTGCACCTAAAGACTTAAATATTTAAAGGAATACTTATGATTGTGGAGTGTATATTTTATGGTCTGCAACGGTTGTTTCTTTGATTGCAACGATTTGGATTCAAAATCAGTAAAAAATTGAACTGCAACCAATCTGAATCGAAGAAAAAAAATCAAAGCATGAAAAACTTGATTACAGATAACGGCATTCAAGTTTCCCCAGAAGAAAGTGGAGCAAAATTTTGTGGTAAATCGCAAAAGTTCCAGAGGGGTTACATTATCTAAGAACTTTTCAAAAGCTGTCTCTTCGTTTTCATTTATTGGAAGATATTCCTTATGAGCACTTCAAAGCAGCGGCAAGAAACCACGAAGTGAAGAAATGATTCTTTGCATTGGAGACTGCAGAAACTGGTACCACAAAAAATAGTTGGTCATATCATCATTAAAGGATACATCTAATTTATGTATTTCATGTACAGGCTGTTTCAAAATTATGTTAACACTTTTATGTTGTAGATATATTTCAAGTAAATAGGCTATAAACAAATAGTCTTCGGTTTAACATGGCCGGTAGATTATCTCTGGAGCAAAGAAGGGTGATTGCAAGCTTGATGAAAATTTTTTGCTCACCAACAAGAGTGCGTCGAGAGTTTGCTGAGCTGAACGTTTTCTGAATAAATCATTTTCTTCCATAAAAGTGTTAACATAATTTTGAAACACCCTGTACTTGTTCACGTTGCAGTTAATTTAATAAATCTATATTTTGTGGTTTTGTGATAACTAGCGAACCACTTCCGATTATTCGGAACGTCCCGGAGGCTTGGGCAAGTTGTTTGAATGGTACTTTTTAGTTTTTTTATAAGCTACCGAAATTATAATCCTATAACTTTCAAAAAGCGTTCGTAAACATAAGCTATTAAACACATCAATGTAAAAATCTATGATGTAATGTTTGGGCAATGGTGATTAAATGCCTAAGAAAATTATTTAAAAGCAGCTTATGTGTGCTCTATTTCTATCACCCTTATAAAAAAAGTCTTGCTGTTTCTCCCCATTGTGGTGTCCCTGCTCCACATTGATTTTGGCCAATTTTATTTTTCATGCAAATCCGTTGAGATTTTTTGGAATTACTGAAGATAGGATGGTCCCAACATTTACCACAAAATGCACCGAAAGTGGTCAAATATTTACTGAGACGTAAATTTTTGGGGACGACACCGGCATCATTGTTTTTGTTGACACTTCCCAAGATCGTTGCAGAGTCATTAATTTTAATAGTGTTGGTAGCTCAAGATAATTTTTTTTCTATAGCACCCCCAGTGCTATGCAATTGGCGTACAGTATTACGTGAGTATCACAACTTACTGTATTGCACAATAAAACTTTATGATAAGCGGCGCGATAGCGTAGGGGTTAGAGCGTCCGCTTTTGGTTTCGATATAGTCGATGGACCTGGGGTTTATTACCCCAAGTCGAGTCATAGCAAAAGACTTAATGAAATGATGTTCACAGATCCCCAGTGTGGAGAACAAGTGGGCAAGCTTGCTTGCTGTGTTCTTGGGCAAGGCACTTAACGAGAAGCCTCCATCTTTTTGTGGCCGACAGGTGGCGGGTTCGAGCGGTTTACTCGTCGAGGTGGTACAGTCTGACGAAAGACATGCAAACATTTTTCGTTGTATTTTTGATACACAACAATTGCAACCATCTCAGAAAATAGTAACGTGGTTTAGTGCGATCACACAACTGACCCCATTCAACTAAAATGTGGTCCACTGTAGCTAACCTTGCAAGGACACAAAAACTTGCTTTTAGGTCGCGTCGAAAGCCTTGTAAATTATTACGAACAGCGCAATTTTTGTTGAATGCAAGTAAGCAGCTCTCCTATCTTTTATAAAAACCTAGCAAGCGGTTTTTCAAAATTCTATAAAAACCAAGTTTTTGTGTGGCCAAGAGATGCCTTTCTTTTTGGAGACAATATCACAATACATGCAGCTTTGTCTAAAAATCGATTCATTTTATTCCAAAATGCCGCCTACTAGGTTCTTTGAGAAGAAAAATGCCAATTTGGAATGCATAAAAGCCATTAAAATCAAGATCTTAATCTATTTTTCTTTTCAATCACATCAAGGTTTTAAGGAAATTTGCAGTTAAAAAATAGCTCATTAAATGACCAATCCATTTGGCAATACTTAATTATTATTCTTCCTTTTGTATCAATTAAGTGTTGTAATATCATGCAGCTGTTTATTAGTTCAAAATGGCAACATGTAACAAATTTAGAGCAAGTTTTAAGCAGACAATCGGCACTTCATTTCCACTTGATCTTTGGTTGAAAACATGTACTAATGTGAGCATCTTTTTTTCAGTAGTTAATGATTGGGGCCATGGAACAGGGCGAAAGAATAAAAACGATTCCGGTGGGATTCAAACTAGACCTTCCAGAGTAAAATTCAATACCTCTGAAATTTGTAACTGATGAAACACAAATTCTGAACAGTTGAGGGCATCCGATACAGGTTTATTATACATTCAAGCGCTGAGGGAAAAGCGTTGCAGTTACACAAAACATTTAATGCCTTCGGGATATTTCCTGACAAGTATTTGGGAAAATATTTTTTAAACATAAAAATGTTGATGTAGCATCTTTTGTTGTCATAACAAAGCCTCGTGCACAAACTTGAACGCTGTTTTACGGTTATCAATTGACTGCAGTATGAGATGTGATGTGGATGATGCGTGCACAAGCCGTCACATGGATCAAAATCAGGAGAGGTTTCCATCCAAATGGGAGTTAGTAGAACAAGAAAATCCTGCTATTGCGTGTTTAGTTGCCATACCAACGGCTTTGGCACGATCTTTAATGCTGTTTCCCGGTAGTCCATCGACTGTTGTATGAGATGTGATGTTAATTACGCGAGAACAAGCAGTCGCATGGGGTCGAAATTGGGAGAAGTTTGCATCAAGATAGGAGTTTCTTGAAAAAACAAATCTTGATATTGCATGTTTACTTGCCATAGCAACGGTTTGTGCACAATTATAGACGCTGTTCTCAGGCAGTCCATCGAGTATACTATAAGATGTGATGTTGACATGCGTGCACAAACCGTCACATAGATCCAATTCAGAAGAGTTTTTCATCGAGATTAGCATGAGTTGATGTAGTATTGATTTAGCGTGTTTCGCTCACATAGCGAGAGTATACTCACTTTAGCGCTTCCCTTTTTTGACGCGATCGAGTCACTAATGAAAACGTCACGAAAACTTATAGCTAAGACAACCTTTTTCAAAGCTATGTTAAAAGATTTGTTAGTAGTGCATTTTTATATTTTAAAGGTTTTAATATTTTAAATATTATAAAGATTATTTGTAAAATTATATAACAATCACTTTGGCACCCACCTCTCCCACAACTGTATATTTATGCTTTCATGCAAGTGGTAAATTGGACGGGTAAAAGTCTCTAAAATAATAGGATGTTTCAATCATTAGCTCGTCCAATTCCTCAATCCTGCCCGTGGTGCGCGTAAGGCAAATAAAATGTCGCCAGGGACATCACAAACTTTGGAAGAAAAATAGTGGCTATGCGGAAGCCCCAAAATGCTTTTTCCAATTGATACTTAATAATCACGGTTACTTTTCATCTTAATAAGAGAAGTGGCAAAGTCGAAAAACTTTGCTTTTTATTACTGTTTTCTCAACTGGGCGTTGGGTAAAGCCATCCAAGCCGGCTTAACTGACGTTTTTAACCTCGACATTGCTGATATGAGCCTTGCTATTGCAATAACTTAACTGTGAAACCTTCGCTTCGGGTTGATTTCCTCTTTACCTGGCTGTGATTATGCCAGGACCAAGCAACATACGAGCAGCCAGAGCCTTCAGGTAGTGTGATTGGGCATACCACTACAAAAAACGTCGTAATGAGTCCGCCTAATATTTAATAGGTTATTCCTGAAAAAATGCTATTCCAGCTAACATCAAAACTATATGAGGAGTTTTAAGAAAAACCTTGATTTATTAATTTATTCTGTACTTACTATTTCAAGTAAATTATCTCCTTAGTTTCATGTGGTGTTCGCTTTTGTGTGAAATATATAACTCTAATTTTTTTCAATCTTAAATGAGTTAATTATTCACTGGGATAGCTACACTTAGACACGAAAAGATTTTTGGGTATTGTTAGCTACATTGTTTTCTCTGATTGACCTGAATTTCTTCTTGACTCAATGTCACGTGTTTGGCTGCGCCACCTTTATTTTATACAGTGAATAAGGCAACCCAATACACTTACCATAAGCAATTTCTTCAGAAGCATACCACATAAAAAGCAACAGGAAGACCAGGATTAGAAACATCATTGTGTTAATGATTTTTTGTTACTTTAGTGTTTATCATTTCACGAGGGGTGTTGCTACAAGTCGTGAGTTTAGTAAACTACCAAATAAGTGATTTCTTTACTCGTGAAACAAAAGTTAATACGGGGCCCATTCCCAACTTTACGTTTAATCTCAAACACTTATTTAAACGAACGGATAGAATTGTGTGAAATGATGGTATGGTAGCCTTTCGAGATTCTAACTTTGGATCATTGATGTTTCGCTGAAATCATCTGGGTGACTCGTAAACATTCTCGTTCTGTTCGTGCGCTCGTTATTGTACTGTATATCGTTATTGTAAATCATTCGTTGGCCTCAATACCCAAATCATTCGCTGGCCTAAAAACTGGTCATAAAAGAATATAAATAGCTACATATCATAATGTAACAACACTGGGCGACTAAGCTGTATGGCCAGGCGTGGTCACGTGCGGCGGAGTGACCTAGTAAATAAGCATATAAAAAGAGGCATTATTATTTTAATTCATTCGATTAAATTCACGTTCATTCGATTTGCTTCAAATCAAATTCAAATTCAATTGTAATTAGATTCGTGCTTCCAGCGTTGTATTTATGATTTGAAATATATTTGTTCTTTGGAGTTAGACGTGCTGTGGGACCTCTACAACACTACAGAAACTCGATCCCCACAATGGAATGTTTCTATAATCGCTCTTAATTCAAAGTTCTCGAGCCACAATTGTGATTAGGGGCAAAGGGGCGATCCTTTATCACTACCAACGTATTGCCTACGGTTTGAAAAATATATATTGGCTTCAGTCGGTGCAGCAGGCTGAACCGATGTTACTAACCCGACATAACTGACGATTAGCCCAGCCGGGAACGCCGAACGAGCAGTCAAGTTAAACCTATAAACTTGCAAATAAGAAATATGCACAAGTATGTTGCAAACTTACAGTACATCAGTGCAGTGCAGATCAAAGTATGAAATTTATAAGCGGCAGATTCATAAATTACTCTGTGAAAACCCATGAATATTTTGTTGATCCAGCTAAATAATTTTGGTTTTCGGTTTAACAGATTTATCGCCCCATTGAGTATATATTTTTATTTCTCAATCAAATATAGTTTTCATCATTCCGTCGATTGATTTTAGGTAGATTCATGAGCAGTTACTGGCCATTTAAACTTTTTTTTTACTAATTCTTGATTAAAGTAAGCTTTGTTTACGTGGAATTTTGTAATTAAACTAGTACTACTGGGCCACTCAATAGCCAACTTATTTCGGCGAGACGCAATGAGTTATTTGCTATTTGCTTTGTTTTGATGAACAAGTTACTTGGTTTTGAAAAGTTGTTTGCACAAGAAATAAATTCAAATGTGGTACTGTAAGAGATCTTTTAATTCAGAGTGGACCAAGTGCTGAATCTGTCACACGCCCAGTTGAAACTTCAAGCCAATGCGTCTCAAGTTCGACTTCCTTTCTTTGCCGCTGTTCTGTCAAACTTACGCGTCTATGCAACTCCTTTATTCCCAATAAACGCGACAGCCACACTGGCGACACAGAGCGTACTCGAAAACGGTTTCTGTTAACGTGAAAACAAAGAACAAGTAATCGTAAAAAGCGCTTACTTTCCTACAACAGAATCATACTAAAATAATATTTACCTCATTATTGAGTTTCCAAAGAACTTGACCCAAGCAGTAGAGAAAACTCAAAGTCCTTAATACTCTGTCGAGCGCAAACAGCAAAATCTTCTAGCAACAAAACAATAAAAACCGCCGTCCGTTTGCTGGTAACTCAAAACATCAACTGACACAAAACTAATAAACAAATGTGATCGCCGCCGGCTGGAGGCAGCCTGAAGCTTAAGCAGGCAAGATAGGTGCCAAAATTTATTCACTCGCTATCAATAATGTAGTGAAGCAAGAAGCCATGGCTTCAAAACTCACGCGCAGCAACTCATTAAAACGCTTGAACAACATTTAACAGGTACTTTATGGTGTTTAATTTGTTTAACCCTGCTCTGGTACGATGGGGTTAATATGACCCCAGGCTTATTTGATAGGCTAAATATTCCAAACTTTGAGATTATATGCTTTCATCTCACCTTGTATTTTCTTTGCAGGTTCTTGTCAACTGTTTCTATTCATTCAATCTTAATTTCAATGGTGCCTTTTTTAAAAATTTTACATTTTATTTGTTTGAGGTCATATTGACCCCCTGAAAGAACTATTCATATCGTTGATTGTTCTTCAAGCTAAGCGCAAATTGGTGACCCCGCAAACACCTCAGGTTGTGAAACAAATCATTTGCAGCTGTGGAATTTTACCCAGAAGCACCTCTAGCTGTTCAAAACATCACCAGGTATTATTCATCAGGGCGCAAGAGATGCGAGATTGTGGGGCAAAAAGTACAGACTCACCTGCAGTAGATGTCATGACACCACTTGCGAAGAACACAGCAAGATGGTCTGTAACCAGTGTTAGAAGTAAAATATTTATGTATTGTGCACTCCACTACATTTTCCAAGCAATAAACACAGACTGATAACAAATTGAGTTTTTCCACTGGTGGCAAAATATATTTTTAGTGATGGGGTCATATTGGCCCCAAGGTACTGCTAACGTGATTTTTCCATGGTACCAGAGCAGGGTTAATTGTTTTTGTTTTCTTAAGCATTGGCTAAAGAAATTAGTTCATAAAAACCCGAGGGAAAAATAATCAATTGCCTTATCAAAATATTTGTACAATCTCCATCTTAGATTGAAGTACTTGTGCACTACAAAAATTGATTATCTAAAAATTAAATGATTTAGCACCGTAATGCTAACAAAGGGTTCGGTGGTATTTACAAAGCCGTTATCGCGAGAAAGCCCGGAGGATATATTGTCGCTTCCCAGCATCAAAGGCACAAATTACAATTTTTAGCCATAGAATCTTCAAAAAAAAGACCTTTAACTTAAAAGAGTGCAATAAGTCGCTCTTACAAAGTTCATTTGCAAAAAAATCTTCAACTCAATAAAGCTAAAAAGTTTTTTGATAAGAATCACTTGTGTACGTCTCTGAATCAAATCTTTAAAAAGGCCGGGTCTGGGCACCTTTAAAAAAACGTTGAAATAGGATCCGATTTAGCCTCTTACAGACCCTGGATAAGTTGAACTTCAACAAATTTCTCTAAAAATTGCCTAATATTTCTGAATGCCTTGGTTTCTATAAGAATTTTGTGCGTTTTTCCAAAAAAATATAAAAAACAGGTCAATAACAAAAACTTGATTAATCGCAAGAGTTTGTTCTTTCTTCCGCCTGGCTTTGAATTTTTCAGCAGTTTCCGTTTGCAACCTTAATCATTGTACATCCTATATCAACACGGCCCAAGGTTTTTTTTGGTAAAAGTGAAAGTACTTTGGTGTCGCAAAATTGCTCCCGTTTTAACCATCAACGAATATTCCATTAAAAGTACAAAGAGTACAATTAAAAATCAAATTAACCATACCTACCGCAAAATGTTTGTATAGCTGGTATTAATGATCTATAATCTATTTCGATCAATGTTTGGTTAAAATTTTTTCTATTTATTTTAGAATTAATGAATTGGTCGTGCCCAGAAAAAGCCAAATAGATCCAGAGGATAGAAGGCATGAAGCAATGACCCCTCCTAGTAGAAGTAGCCTTGAGCCAAAGAAGCTTTGCACTCAAATATTTTAACGCTCATTGAAGGCACGAAACTATTTTCCAGTAAAATAGCAACATTTAGTCTATAGTCCGAATGATCATTTTTCTTGGAACAAAGGCAAATAATTCAATCAACAACAAAATGCCCATCTCCAAAAAAGATCATCCATCAAAAATTGATGGACAAAACGCCGAAAATTCATATTTTTGACCATGCAAATGCCCCTTCTTTCTAACTGCGCCACCGTTCGTGTTTGCTCTGTGCCATAAAGGACTTATTTAAAAAACAAAACGGTTAGACTAAAAGCGAAACTATTACTTTCTACTTAGAGTACTTGAGTAATTTTTGAGTGCATATACTATTGTTCAAGCAGACTATTTTGTCTAGGTTATGCACCTCTGCCAACAGCTTCTCGTGGTGTGAAATAAATATATAGGAGTAGATCGATCTCCCAATAATCGTCTAGTACAAATAAAAGAGTACTTACTGCAATATCAGTTGAACGACTAGCAATGGCTAAGTCTGTTTTGCTGATTGTATTATGCGGAATGATATTATATGGCTAGCCCAAATATTTTTCAAGTACAAATGCATCCAGACTTGTTCAAAGCTGTTGAACAGAAGAGACTTTCTTCGGCAAAAGACTAAATTATAATGATTAATTAAAAATTATGCTGTGTATTGCCTTCTTTTTAGCTGCAACTAGTTTTTGCGCGCAATCATATTTTAATCACGACTAAGTAAACTTTCTACTATTTATATTCAATACTTTACCCTTATTGTTCAGCGACGAGCAAGAGAGATGCAAAGAACATTTTTAAGTTCTCGGTATGACTTGCCCAATGAAGAATGGAACCACGTTTGCCGAGTGCGAAGTGATGCTCTTATCATTATAACACAGAGCCGGTTTTTAAAAATTAAATCAGATGATACAATATCTCCAGAACTAAAACACAGGTAGCAATTACAACAATACTCTATTTCTCTTTTGACCGATCTAATTCTGTCACGATCTTTGTTTGAGATCTTAATTTTATTTAGCTGTATTCAATGGTGCAGACAGAGGGTGCGAGATGTATCTTTGATGTCAAATTTTGCAACTAATCAATACCAAATATTTATCACATGATTATAACCACTAAATAATCTAGTCTGACCCAATAATGATGTTTTCTGAAGTTCCTGGGTAAATTCGCTCCAGGATTCAATAATTCGCACCATCTTGTCTGTTTTAGCATAGCTAGAGTAAATTTTATTGAAGTTATGTGCCAATTGGGATTCGAACTTGAGGTACTGCAAATATCAGTTAAAAAACTTTATTGCGACCCTTATTTGATCGTTTGTTATTTGGGTTGCATCAAACAGATTAACACAGTATTGGCGTAATAAAAACGTGACAAAAAACAACGACTGTTCTTTTCCAAAGCAAAAGCGTCGTTGCTGCATCTGGTTCTACCTTAAAACACAAGTTGCTTTTATATATCAAGATACAAATCTATATTATGCTGTTTTACAAGTACCATTACGCCACGTTCATTACTTGAAGTACATTTCAAAATCAGTACATGATGAACTTATTTACGTAGTAGTTAATTTCATAATAACCAACCTACAGTCAAGGGAGTCATGTAATTATTAGAAAGGTGGAAAAACAAAAATTTTCTACCACCTGGCACAACACGTTCTTGCTGTATGGAGGCTTGCACATCTTAAAGATTACTCACCCAAAATCAACCCAGGTTCTGTTGACATGGAGATACCAAGTATGATTCTATTTGGACAAAAAGGCTAAAACGCAGAAGAAAACATCTCAAAATTACAAAATTATTATTTTTCACTAGTGTTTTTCAACACATTTATTAATTTTGATTTGAAAGTTAGAAACTTTGTTTCGCTCCCTTGCTTCGGCCAGGTTATTGACAGCAAATAAATGTTTTAACGCTTAGTTGATAAGTCGTTATTTTGGTTCTTACCAGGAGTTTTTCAGATTCAGAAATTGCCAGTAACAGCTTTAAAATTCTTCTTGTTTCGAGAAGTTTAAGGCTTTTATTGTTATTCTAAAATAAAACAATAACAGAAATATTCTTTTCGTTTATATTTTTAAACAACAAAATCCATCGTTTTTATCCTGATTTAAACCCATGGACCTTTTTCAAAAGTCAACAAAAATAGGCAATATATGAAAAAGCAACTAACTTATGATAAGTCTTGTGTACCCGACCGATGACTTATGGTGTAGCCCTGCTGATTAATTATTTTCAAAAAAACAATTTAGCGGCTTAGGCATCAAACTATAACGAGCTTAGGCCAAATATTAATAGATGCTAAAAGAAAATGAGGCATATGAGAAAATCTAGTGCAAACAACCTAACCTAAGTTAAAATGGTTAATATTTTGAAATGGAACTTTACAGCCCAGGTTCCTCGACAACCTATTTCACTGGGCCAAAAAGAAGAGCAATATTGTGGCTTTTTGGTCCATACTTTTAGTGACACTACAAAAATTGGGAGCCAAAAACTCTCAACTTCCTAATATATGGATCTGCTAATTGTAATTATTTTAGTCTCGATGATTATCCAATAGCATTATTGGAAAAATTTGCTTTAAGCGGGACTTAAGCCGGTTGCTAGCATTAGCAAACCTGACGTTTGAACCCGCATTTCGATAAAATACACAATGTGCAGAGCTACTAGCAAACCTAAGTACGCGGGCAATTAATCCTACATCATCATTACGATGTTTTTGGCTACTTGTTTGTGATTACTCTAGCTGATCAACCGACTTAGCCGACCGATTCATTGTCTTTACTATCTTGGTTCTTTTTCTTACAACATTTGCCACGTTGTTTGTTAAGTTTTTTTTTTCAATTTGTTGTAAAATCATTTTTTCTTGTATTTAATTTTTCCATTAAATCTTCAATGGCATATCTTATCTTGGAGTCACAAGAGAGTTCAAATTTTAGCTCCTTTTTTGCGATGTAAGAAAAATTTACCAATCTATTAAAAGATTTTGCTTTTAAGCTTTCCCTTGCAGTAAATTCCAATTTTAAGTTTGATCGTTTGGCTTTCCAACAGGATTTTAGTAAAACTTTACATTCGCTTGCTTTGTTAAAAATGCGCGTAACTATATTCTTCGAAAAAGATCAGAGCATTGTACTAACGGGGATTCACAGGCATACTAAAAAGATTTTTCATTAGCAAAAAATCAATATCCCTTGTGCTTTAATCACTTTTCTTATTCAGTGGCTGGTACCTACGTAATTATTCGAAGTCCCTAGTCTTATTTGGATGGCTATGTTGGACTGGTACATTTAGCCGTCAAATATTCACACTTGCCTTGATGCCCGTCTGATTAATAGATACATTAGCAGATGCATTTAGTGCCATAACTCAATGCCTATACGTTCTATCACAACACATAATTTGCCCATCTTGGTAAGATTCCAATAACATATGCTTCGCTGGCAAATGCGTCGCAATATCTCATGCCTTATCATTTAGATGCTTTGGTGCCTACTTTACCAAAAAATTGCCAGTCGTCGCATTTGGAAAACAACTTGGCAACATTTTGTGTTAGTTTTTTACATCGAGTTAGGGTTATACTCGGACAACTTTGCGTTGAGACCTGCTTTGTGTTCAAAATTAGACCCACCGTCATATTTTAATCACTGTTTGCTGCGCGTACTTTAGAATCATTTAAAATTGCATGGGTATTCAGCTGTGATGACTTTTTGAACATATTTCTTTATTTTAGGATAATTTTGCATTGCCTATTTATTTTCAATTTTTTTATTTTTCTTTATTTCACAGCTTAGTCTTTAGGTTAATGATGATGTGGTAGGGCTATCAGAATAAAGTCGACTTCATACGCTTGGCCGGCCGAGAACTAGAAATATGTTCTGCGGTGTAAAAGCAACTAGATTTGAAGTTAAACCGTTTGAGTTGGCGCTGTGTTGCTGAAGTTTTTTAATTGGAGAACACTTGAGGATCTAGTTTTGTCACCGCGGACCACTTCGTTCTAAAAAAAGTTTTCGATCAAATATTATTTCATCCACCACGAGAAGAAGATGCAATGAAATAACAATTAAAGCAAAATTTAGATAATGCAAACGATTTTTTACCAGCTTGTTGACTCGAGTCATGTATTTGCTCTCAGCGCATTGAAAATATTGCTAAGGTGCAAGAAGTCGGTTTCGTTTTTTCACAACATTAAGTCGAAAAAAACCGGCGCGATTGCGTAGTAGTTAGAGCGTCCGCTTCGCAGTCGGTAGGCCTGAGGTTTATTTCCTAAGTCAAGTTATACCAAAAGACTTAAAAAGACAGCATTCACAGCTTCCCTGCTTGGCGCTCAGCACAATAGGAATAGTGTGGAGAACAAGCCGGCAGGCTTGTTTGTTGTGTCCTTGGGCAAAATATCTAACGGGATGCCTCCATCTTTATGTGGCAGACAAGTTGTGGGGCCAAGCAGTCTACCCGTCGTGGAGGCTCAGTCTAACTAAAGACTCGCAGAGTATGAGCGCTCACGCAGTGTATGTACATCTTCCTGCATATCTTCCTGCATATACATCTTCCTGTATGTACTCCCTCGTGCTAAACAGATCTTGTTACCATAAAATTGCCAACTGCGCACATGATCTATTACGACGAATTTGAGAAATGATGACGAAGTTACGAAATGAATTAAACTAGGCTTGAGTCAAAAGCACAAACAAAACAAATGTTATAATTCAATTGGCATGAGGGAGAAGCGTCGCAAGAGGTGAGAAACTAATACAATACCATATCGACTCCCTCAACACTTCATTTGAAACAAACTCGAGTGGCGTTCTCGCTTTTGGTTAAAAAAAGGTCATCACTGTAAACCAGTGCAATGCCGAGTAGCACAAATAATACAAACGCAATGTGCAATCAATCTATTCAACATTTCCTTTTGTTGAAATCAATGTCCATATACAACCTTGATAAACCTGCTTGACTGGCAGAATGATTTCCAAGTGGCCTGCGAAATGATGTCGCGTTGCTAGTGCAAGATCAGCATAGGCTAGTTTTTGACTTGAGATTTAGCAATCAGCAAGAAAACTCGTGCTTGTTTTTACCGAGCATTGCCAATGCGTGTAAGGTGATGTAATGGTTGGGAACGGAAGATAAATCTATTTAGACCTTATTTGGAAGTCGATTTAATAATGTGTAATTGCACTTATGAAACTAATTTCCTCGGTAGACCTAAGCGTTCGGCGCACTAATGACTATATAAGGCACGTTTCTATTGACTAGCAAACATGAAAAATTGATCAAAATTTATGAAAACCGTTTTCATTAACCTTATTGTTCAAGCTCTTTTGGTAAAAATATCAAGGAAACTCAACAAAACGCAACAAAATCAATGAAAAAGCAGCTAGCTTCAACGTGTCTTCTAAGTTTTTCCAACTGCGTTGCTCTATCCGCGAGAAGATCAAGCACGTGATGTTTGACATGCTTAGCAGCAAACTTTCTATCTTTAAAAAAAAAGATTTTGTAGCATTGAAAAATTTCTTTCGATGAAGCAGTTGAGGGTTGTCAGTGCAGTAGCAAGCAGTATTTAGCTGGTGAAAAATCTGTTCTGCCATGTCATTTTTTGTACATATCACTTGGCTGCATTTTTTGGGACGAAACGTTTAACCCTCCGTCTACCACGAGGCCCAATAGACCCTAAACTCACTATAACCGCTTGATTACTCTTTCAGTTTAATTAATATCACATATAAACTACGTGACTTTGCCCTCATACACCAGGACTACAACCAATATAAATCTCAGTAAACAAAACAACTTGCAATATGGCTGAAAAAAAGTAGCATTGGGTGCCATTGAGATCTAGCAGACCGCAACTTTTTCACAATGCAAACCCTGCTGTTGCATCAGCACAAACGCTTTGATAACATTGTTTTGTGCATTTGTACACATTTTTACGGGGCCAACGTTACTTCGCAATAACAGTAATACCATCAAAACGGTGTAATCAAGTTTAAATAGCATATTGCGCAGTATCTAAAATAACAGTTTTCAAAACATTTTACTTTATTTTTGTTAAATTTTGTTTTTGTTCTGACTGAACTATTTTGGCCTATTATTAAAGTTTTGTTGCGCAGATTTTGGTAAAAATGTTGCACAAAATCAATTTAAATAAATCTAGAGAAGCTATAATTTGCATTTCGTCGTTAGCAGTTAGATGAAATCTCCCTTTGTCTTGTAGTAATGCACGATAACTGACCCTATAAACATGACGCTTCTGCGTAGCAATTAATGCCCAAAAAACTGCTGTGTTATGACAATTGTATATTTTTTGTTCTCAGCTACCATGTGCTCAACAAGAAATCACTCCGGAAAATTACTGAAATAGTTATTGTAATACAGCATCAAGCATTTTTTGACATTTTCTGGTTCAAAATTTCTATCTTTTTTCAGTATTTTTTAGCGTACGAATTATACGAACTTCTATGGACTCGAAGAAGAAGAAGTAAAGCGAATGATCGCTTAAAAGTGGGTAAGTGCTTGGAGTAATGATCAAGTTTATCAAGTACAGCGTATAACTGCTTTTAAATCAGAGTTGGAGAATCGTTTCTTGATGTAAGCTTGAAATGAGCAGGGGCCAGTGGAACTGTATATTTTTCAATAATTCATATGCTTCTGTCCTATTGCAGTCACTTGCTTTTAAAAACTCGGCGTTAGCTTTTGGAATCTGGTATTGATTAGTCTCTACTATAAAGTGCAATTCTGTTTGTGTATCTGTGCGTCTGTCTTACCTGCTACAAAAC
Organism: Trididemnum clinides; assembly: GCA_963675345.1. Classification (NCBI taxonomy): domain Eukaryota; kingdom Metazoa; phylum Chordata; class Ascidiacea; order Aplousobranchia; family Didemnidae; genus Trididemnum; species Trididemnum clinides. The sequence goes on along the minus strand of OY776302.1, from coordinate 3,647,109 downwards.
AGCTAGAGGTACAAGCATCAAACTTGGCACGATTGATTACCACTCCGTGGTGAGTGCCATAAGTATTGCTGGCGTCATGATGACGTCATATTTAAAAAAATTTTTTTTTTAAATTGCATTACTTGACAGAGGACAACCGCTTTTTGCTCAAACGAAAACCAGCTTCCGACCTACCACATTACAAATACTTTCATTTGTTTGAGGTCGAAAATGACGTCACAATCAACGTTTCATTGCACCATTTGTTTTTGTTTCTTTCCCAAAAATTACTGATTGCACAAACGCGATAAAACGTTCTTTTAGAAAATATTAACATGGTGCCTTCAACAAAACCAACTTTACAACAAATAAAGTCTATTTCACCATGCTACGAGCAATTCTTTATTCAAGCACTTTCAGCCTTCTAAGCGTTTACTTCTTTTTTTCTCTTGCATGCTTAAAATTGCCTCTACGATGTTACAATATGTCTCGTACGATCAACATAAATGTTCGCTACAGCAGATCACAATATGAATATGTTTTCAAAAATTGCAACCTTTTTGCAAAATCAGTTTACTAAAAACTGTTTGGGGTCTCATTTCTCAACTGATTTTCAACCTTTTTCAACAAATTAAAGGTTATTTCAAGGCGATGCTGATAGTGTATAATATGTACAATTAATATTAGTTTTCATCCTGAAAAAACTGAACTTTAACATCTGTGGTGTAACTTTTTACCCTTCCCAAAACATGGTGAGCTCAGTAAAAACAGGTTACTTTAATGCAAAAACGTTGTTATAAAGTACTAACAATTACCATCCTTTGAAAGCTTAGGAAATATCCTTTCCAGCATTATTTGACTCCAATTACTTGAGGCTAAGGATTGGTTTATAATGGCTGATCAAAACTTGGTTGCCATACATGATATTTCATTTTTAGTTTAACAATTATCCTACTAGAGCTAACAAACTTGCAATTGTTGAACAAAGTTAGTTCTTTAGTACATTTTGACTACTTTTCCTCACAAGCGTGATTTGTTCCATTATCTGTCGACGTTTTCAAAAACTAAAGTCTCTAAATGTTTATGAAATGTAATTTATGGGTTAGAAACACACAAAATTTTAGTGCCTGCAGTTCACAAAATTGCAATTTCTAGAAAAACCAAGTCCTTTGGTACATTTTGTCGATTCTTTCTGGATAGCATGGATCTTTGGTATTGTAAATCAAATTATTCAAAAGACCCATCAAAAAATGAAGGCTATAAATTTTGATATGTAGCCTACTCCAAGCAAAACACTTGGCGATCACCCAAGAAAAAGACCATGGGTTAAAGATGGTCCTTTGTTATCGTTTGCAACAGAATGTAAGTGACGAGCTACATATGATCTAAATCAGCGTGGTCCAATCACTTTTGACCCACGGGCTACTATACGAGAACATGACGATTTGCGGAACACCTCAAACAAAATATCCCAAGATAAAAAATTAATCAAGAAGAGATTCAAATTCACAAGTTCTTAATACAAAGAACAGATTTACAAGCTTTAAAAAACAAACAGCAACAATAGGAGAGTGCGAAAATGGCCAATTTATTGCAAATTTTTATTAATGGGATGCATAGGTAGGGATTAGCATTAAATTGGCCATTTTTCGCACTCTCCTATTGTTGCTGTTTTTTTTTTTTAAATCTTGTAAATCTGTTCTTTGTATTAAGAACTTGTGAATTTGAATCTCTTCTTGATTAGTTTTTTATCTTGGGATATTTTGTTTGAGGTGTTCCGCAAATCGTCATGTTCTCGTATAGTGGCCCGTGGGTCAAAAGTGATTGGACTACGCTAATTTAGATCATAATGCCGGTGTTTTTTGCATTAAACTGGATCCTGTTCTACAAATTTAAATCGAGATTTAGAAATCACCAGCAATCATTTACCTACGGAAAAAAAAGACATGCAACCGAGCTATCAAAAGAAGTTTGGCGAGCGAAGGATAATAATGTTGAGCCATTCATAAAATGCTCCATAGTTTCTGCAGCACCATTCTATCACTGCGAAGGCAGTAGATGTAACCAATGCCTGGCTGAGGAGCTTGCTATTTTAAGCGGAAACAGAAAATTGGTGCTCAACAAACGATCCAAAATAGTGAGTAAATGCCGCTTCACGAAGAAATTTAAATTAAAAAGTATGAGAGCTGACGGTTCAATGAAGGTATTCTATGTATTCTGTAATTTGTTTTGTTACTTTTGCCGTGCTTTTCCGTCTTCTTCACTTTTACAACTTATTGTTTACCTCAAGCAAATATAAAAGCACACACCTATTCCGTTATTTCGGCATTATGACTTTTATACCAACCTTCATAATTCTCAGTTACCCAGATGTGATCGTTGTCCGCAGAAGAACCAGCAGAAAAGATTAATTATTTTTTAGATATTTTTCAGTGTTAGTTTCTTTGTCAGATAGGTTTTCGTTGGCTACTCTTTTACTTCCGCCTAGTCCCCTTGTACAACCATAAATAATACTGCTGTTTTGGTTTGTTATGGGTTAATTTACCGTTATTTTTGCAGAAATACCTAAACAGCTTAACGGCTGTAGTGTTTTTGCTAATAAAGATATATTTTATTCATTTGTATATTTTGCTCTTACTCAAATAACATTTCAATATAAAAGTTTAGTTAATAACTTTCAACATGTCTAAAGTTGCTTTTGGAAATCTGGATCTTTTGTTATCTGGATGCTAATTGGAAAAATTGTTGCGGTAAATCATGTTATAAGTTGGTTACGCTGTAATTTCAAACACAGTTCAAAAATCACGAAACGATGAAATGCAATTGAAGCCAAACAACTCAGCTAAAATAAGAACAAATTTTTCAAAGCAAATGCATTATACCCAATTTACAAGATGATAAAAAGTTCTGCAAACTAACTTATAGAATTCTTTAAAAGAATTCTATAAATGAAATTTTTACACGCTTCGATACGTTAAGCTCGTTATTCTCTAAGCACCGCTCTATAAATTTAGGTTCTTTTCTCACAAAGTGCTCGATACGAACTGGTACATGGAACATCACCAGCAACTCCTATTAAAGAAGGTGTAGAACGTCCGTGTAATACAACGCAATCTTCGTTACCACCATAATTATCCGGTTTTCCGCGATACCAGATTAACGTAGAACTATTTGCAAGCTGACCATTTACCCAGGTCCAGTTTCCTTCTGTCGCAATATCACTCATACCAATCCAAAACAAATTGTTGATTAGCAGATTTTCAATCAGTTTGTTTCTATTTTCCTGAGATTGAACACCGTATATTGCCAAATTTCCTCCCCAATTTTGGCAATACTGTTGACTTCTTTGCCACGACTGGCTATTAGGGGTGAGTTGATAAGTATAAAAATGTGGAGCAACATATAATCTTTTGCTGAATGTCTCTAAAAATTGCTGATTTATTCTGGTTTGGTTTTTTAACGCTTCCACTTCCTGAGAGAGAGAAGATATTTGTTTCGTTTGCTGATTATCTCTGATTTGGTTTTTTAGAGCTTCCACTTCCTGAAAGAGAGAAGATATTTGTTCTTTTTGCTGATTTTCTCTGCTTTGGTTTTTTATACCTTTTACTTGCTGAGAGAGGTAATCGACTTCGATTTGGAGCAATTTGATTTGACGATTATCATTTGCCCTACATGTAATTACCACTTGAATATGACAAGCGGTGGCCAAAATTAGGATACAAACAATTAGTTTTAACATTGTGTTTTATTCTGCACTAAAAATAATATTCGCTGATTTATTTATACCATGCGATTGATGTGGTTGAATGAACAGCTTTTTTTCGAGCAAATTTTTTTGAAAATTATTGTCACGAACATGAAAATGATAACTTTTGCCATTACCGCGTATTAATTTTTAACTGTATGGTTTACGCACAACAATTGTTTCTGTATTCTCAAAGTGTAATATGCGTGACATCAGGGTTGTTTTCCATAAAAGTAAGATCATGAAATTTTGACTAAAAACGCGGTATTGGTTATTTTTTCTTGCAATTTTCATGAATTATTTTCCTCATCAGTCTTTATTATTATTTGTATTTATATATATATTTACAAATCGATTGCATACTTCTTTTGTTGCTTTAAACAGATTTTTATCAGATTTTGATTTGACGCTTCTGTCTGAACCAAAGGTGTGTATGCACTTAAGCTTATTTTTCGATCTTATTTAAATATTTACAATAAATCCAACCGGTAAGTGGCGCTCGCCAACATTTGTCTGTGATCATATTTGGAGTTAACCAGAAATTTTTTGAAGAAAATTTTACAAATGTCTTTGAAGTAAAATTTCCATAAATTGAAATATTCTAAAGCTAGAAGTTAATCATATTCTAGAGCAGTGGTTCCCAACCTTTTTGATGGCCTGCATCTCTAAATTGTTATAATATGTTCTCGCACCCCTAAAATATCTTAATATGTCCTCGCACCCCTATAGTGTTTTAACCTGTGAAGGATAAGGCCATGCACTAAGCATGCTTTAGATAGAGTCTAATTCCGCAGTTTTCTTACCATTATTCTATTATTGCAGGGGTGATCTCCAAAAAAAAAGGTCGTTACCGATCTTGCATCGTTTTGGACTGAATTGAAGGCCGCGCATTAGGCATGCTGCAATTAGACACTGATTGTGCAGAACTATTAGCACATGATGAACTGAGCATGACAGGACAAAAGTGCAACACAAAAATCTGAATGACCATCTCGCACTCCCCAAGATGCTGCCTCGCACCCCTGGTTGGGAACCCCTGCTCTAGAGCAATAACACAGCTCAAGAAATAAAAATTCTTGAAGTTTCTGGGGAGAGAGCTGGTGATATTTCTAAATAAATTTTTGTCTCCTCAAGTCACATTTTTTGTTTAATAAGAAAAAAACTTTCATATTCTTACATTCACGACATATGCAATTCGATGTTAAAGAATACGGCAAAAGTTTTCTTCAGTTAACTGCCCATTGATATATCGAATCAATACACATTTTGTATTATTGCAATACCTTGAAAACTTCATGACACAAGTTAAATATTTTGCGACATGTTGAGAAAAAATTATCTTTCAGTCTGAGTAATCAAAACTATTCGCAATAAACTTTTTAAATAACTTTGAAACTGCAAAATTTGGCTCTTTAGGCATATCTTTTTTAACAACGTTTCATTATACTTTACCGCCATTCTCACGAAAAACTGCAACATTTTATACTAGGCTGATTTACCAACTCAGCATTCACAAAACAAAATTGTCCAGATTTGGCGAAAAATAAATGGCAATAATTTATTTTTTTTACAAATATAAACGTTTCATGGTCACTCTCGTTTAATGAAAAGCCCATATATTTTTTAAAAATTGCCTGTAGTCATATCGAAAGGCCTAAACTAATTAGGAATTCTTGTTTCTTCTTTAATAGATCTATTTCTTAAACCATAAAGAATCTTTGTGGATAAGAATAAATAAATAGTTTTGCAAAATTTTCCAAAAATATTACCAAACTGAATAAAAAAAATTTCGATTTATAAAAAGATCAATCAACAATTAGACCTATACAATCCCTTGATTTTGGCAGATCTAACCCATTAATTGTCCTTCAAAAGCTCTTCTACAAAATCTTTAATTAAAGATACTGTCATCCTAAAACCAGTTGAAATGCTATATCTTACAATTAGTAAATCATCATGAAAAAAATCTGATGATGTCTTTCCATCAAACTATGCGTAGGATTTAGTTTCTACATGTTTTCTGTAACAGATTGCGGATAAATTTTTATTTCAAAGAAGAGTGAAAGCTTTTGGCATAGACTTATAACTATTTTTTATTGGAGCAAAATATAGATTTCACAATTTGAGCAAGGGGCCTGTACAGCAAGCAGAAATTCTCATTCGCGACCCTCAGTATTGCATTTGCCCTCAACTACTTTACTTGTGGAAAAAATTACAAGCATCAAGTACAATTTGTCCTTGTATTACCTATGCGACCAGGAAAAACACCATGATGTTATAAGGAAAAATACTTTGCAATATACATCAAAATAAGTTCGACCGCGGATAAATACATAAATAATTCCAGTGCATATTCTTAGCAATATAGGATAATTAGTAAATATTTGCTTGACGGCTGGGCTTAGCACTTATATCTAAACGCAAAAATTTAGAATAAATTGAACCTTTAGGCCCAACAATCTGTGCCGACACACTTATAAAACATACACGACAGTCTACGATAGTTTTAGAATGCATCCTTGTTGATATGAACTTTGCTCATGTATATCTACCTATATACTGGCTGCCCATAAAGTCCTTGTAACATTACAAGTAGTTATCACTCAGAAAGCATATAATATACAGGGTGTCCCAGAAGTCGCGCACCATTCTAATCTGCGTTTTCATATTTGATTTAATTACACGGAAGAAACTAAAAGTACAAGAAAAAGTTAAATTCATTTTTATGTTTGGAAGAGCTGGGACGACACACCAATCTGTAGCTCAAGAATCCAACCTTAATGGCCCTGAGCGAGAGCAACCGTTAAGAATAACAATAGCAACTGAGTGCTAAATGACAACAATAACAAGGATGCAATAACTACTTGAGTGCCCGAAAATCAGCAATAAAACGCTCAAGAGAGTGAAAGACAGTTTGATAGAGAGATTTGATGCTTGTTTCATTGCTGTAGGTGCACAGTTTGAGCATCTGTTATGACTGTAATCAATAAAAGCGTTTTCTGTAGAAACCTGGATGGTGCACGACTTCTGGGACACCCTGTAGAATAATGCGTTTTTGGAGAATTATCAGCACATCTTAATTCATTCGGTGCATTTCATGGCATACCTTCCATTGCTTTTACGATGCCAAAACAATATTTCATCTCCCTTCATACGCACTGCAGCACATCAACGTCAACTGTTTAGACAGCTTCAACAATGCGTGTACGAAGTGTGACACACTAAAAACATTGTTTTCTGTTTTTTTCTCTCTTTCATTCCTTGAAAATGACTTCGACGTTATTATGACATTTATACTGCATTTGTTTCATGTAATTGGCCAATAGTTAAAAAACAAGCATCATAAAGAAAAAACACATCAAGTAAAATGAGTTTGTTGCTAACAAAAGGTGAAGAAATACTGCGATGTTTACATTATTGCACTTAAATTCCCTATTTATTTAATACACACGTTGTATGGTAATTCCGGTGTAGTTATGTTGAAGGTGTAGAACTATAAGGGCTTTGCCACATTATAGCAAATGTCTTATTTGAAAATTCACTTACTTTCAGCGCTGTAAAATTTGGCTAATCCAAACGAAAAATAATGATGTTGATTCCCTTTCAAATAGTTTCCTTTTGATTTTAAATTGTTTATATCCATTTTATTGTTTAAATTAAACAAAAGAAAAATAACTTCAAAACAACAAGCAGCATTTTCCAACATAACAAATCCAAGTTCTTCGTTTGTTTAGATTCATTTTGTATCAGCTCTAATGCAAATTTAAAATAACAAATCAATGCTTAAAGGCAAAACGGAAATCCAAAAACTAAATAGTTTTAAATAAAGACGCATAAAATTAACGAGTAAAGATTACAAATACGTACTGTAAATTAACAAGCAATTACAAAAATTAGAGATCTGGGTTCAGAACCGCTACAAAGGCACAGCCTCCTGCATTTTGAGCAACATTTCGCCATTTTCTTACATTTTCTTCATTAGTAATTGGGTGAAATATATCGGTTCAGCAAACTACTTCGGCTCCAACTCTTGGGTAATCTTTTTTGACGTAGTCAATTCTCGTTATAAAATCAAAAAATGTTTTTTTGAAATGGAATCAATAAATAACATTATGGGGGTTGCGCATAACCGCTATGTTTTCTCTAAAGTTTCTAAAATTCCTGGAAAGTTCTGTTTGCTCTGTTTTTAGCATAGGTCTATTTTACAATTGGATTTGCTCACAATTAAAACAGCAATCGATTTTACTACGTTTTGTTCGATCGTTTCGTAAGTGTAAACATGTAACTAAATAACTTACTATGTAAACATAAATTCAAAGTTCTGCAGAATCGCCGAAGTTATCACTACATGCTTTTTTAAGAAAAGTTATCAAAAATAAGTCCCACTACTTATGACTTTTGCGAAAATGTAAGCCTGTTTCTATGATCTAAAGCCTGAAGTGTGCGCATGTTGCATGATTTTCGCTTAAGCGGTCCAGATAAAAAGCATACCCAGTCAAACCAATTTCTTACAGAATTGCCCGGCTATTATTGTGCAACTATTTATTACTTTTTCGCAAAATTTGCTTGATTTCGAATATTTGCCTACTTATGAAAAATGTCAAAAACACTTTAACAATAATTTTAAGTAATTCTTAATCTAAATAAGGCTTTTACATTTAGGCCAATAGCCCAATAAAGAGTAAGTTTTTGTGCGTACATGCACTTTCTCCTAACCTGAAGAAAAAAAGCTTTTTGTTTGAAGTAAAAATTAAAACAATCGGTGGTTTAGCGAAGCGCTTAAGGGTATCTTTAATAACCTGAACAACAATTTAGAGCAAGCATTTTGGAGAGCAGTTTTCAAGTAGGCTTGACAACTGCATTTATCTCTATGCCATACCATACTTTCGCGATTGCAGCATTAGGCCAGTTAGAAAGTGCTATAAAAGAAGCACTGAGGAGGCATGCCAAAACTGCAGGCGTACAAAAAATTTCAATATTCAAAGCAGGGAGTCCGTATGCGGCAAAATAACATGATGAATAAAGCTTCAAAAGCAAGTCTTGCAACATTCTGCTGATCAAAAAATGTCTAAAATAGCCCAAAATCTTAAATATATATCGTTTGGGTCTAAACACTTGCATTTCAAAATCTAATCACGACTGCTGAAAATACTATTAAACCTGATGGCAAATTAAAGTTACAACATCATTTGAAGGCTTAGAGGAGAAGTTCTCAACATGTGTTCCGCGGACCCCAAAGATATCCTCAAAACAATTTCAGCCTTGCGCTAATCGCTGAAAGGATTTCCTCAGGAACAACGTCTAATAATATTGATTATCGCTTTGTGATGTTTTTTCTTTAAAACAAAGGTAGATTTTGAAGTGTCAATCTTGTCGTTAATCAATTGAATTAAGTTAGACTGTATTTGCACGCATTTGCACTAACATTGATTATTATCCATGAGTTATACCGCCAAAAACGCAGAAGATTAAATTGCTTTGAACAACGAAATCAGGATTTACCGGTTGCAGCAGTGCTCTTCGGTCAATAAAGAAAATTTAATTATCTGTTTTTAGGTAGCGCAAAAAGAAAACATACGATGTGAAACAGCCGTTGACCAGAAAGAAAAATTATCAAAGAAAACAAAATTATTCAGTTCTTACTCCCAAAAGCCAGCAGAGATTGTGAACAATAGTCGTAAAGATTGCTCGCGTTAGTGAGACTCTGAATATTTTGACAAATGAAAAGTTTAACATAACTAGCCGGGCTGGTTCTTGCTAGCCCCAGGTCTGCAATAAAGCAAGGACTTCTGATGTTGCACATACATTTGATTGGACAATTTGACCGTGTCGAAGGGTGATTTCAGGGGTAAGCAAAAACTTGGTGCTTCGAACTGCATTGCATCACATACGCTTCCGCAAAGTCCTGGCAGGATGAACGCAAAGCGGAATGTTTATACGTGGGTGCATATTGAGCAACGTCGCCATTAAACCATCAAAGATTCAGAGACGCCAGGAGACAAAATAAATTGGAGCTTTGGCTCAAGATATTGAATATTTTAAGGTAGACAACCTTCAATCATTACACTGAATCTAGTTAGTACATTATTCTGTGTTTATATTTAAAGCAAATTTATAAATGAAACTTTGCTAATACCCTAATTCATGAGCTTTCCGATATCTATAGTTTACCTGTTGGTGTTTCATTATTTTGAATGCCGAAAAAACTGAATCTGTGATACAATTTCCTATTCTCTCGAATCAAAGTGTAATTAATTTTTCAGTAGTTCTGCTTCAAAAACTACCGTTTATGCCTGTCTGTAGGTAAAATAAAATTTAGCCGTTAATCTGCTAATATACCTTAAAACTCTCACCACTTACGAAGATTTGGTTAGTGAAATGATTACGAATACAACGCGGGCCAATAGGCAAGGTTATTAGTCGAAAAAACTAGCGACTAGCTGATTATTCGCTGTTGGACCAAAAACTAGCAATTGTGCAGCTTTCGCTATACAAACTAAGAAATAGCGATATTGACAATTGTTATTTGCCATTTTTGAAGTTGCTATACCACATACTGAAATCGGCAGTATATTGCAACCAGATCAAGTCGTTCTTTCGACAAAGTTATTTTTCAAACTTGACTTTCGCTCCCCTTAGTTACCGGGGAGCTTCTTCAAAATGCAGTAGATGTTGGTTGTGTAACATATAAACTGTATAACATAAAAATATATAGACTACCAGTATTACTAAACACTAAAAATTATTTACCAACAGAGCAAGCAATTATGTAATAGCAAAAACATTGTTACATCACAGATACAGCAGTGGGCACAAGTAAAAAGTGTTGTGAGATACATGACATTATTCATTGGCGATAAACACACTATAAACAGTAGGAAAATTTGCACCATCATTACGATTAATTACAATAAATGAACGAGCCTTTTGACTAATCAAAAAACTTTCCGCAATGCGATGCCTGTACGCATGTGATTCTGACTTTAGTATTTTGACATTATCCCAATCTATTCTGTGATCGAAATCCATAACATGTTGACTCAGCGTTGACTTTTTAGTGTTAAAAGTCTTGACCGCATCAACATGTTCCCGTTTTCTGGTTCTAGCACTACGTTCTGTTTCACCTACATACTCAGCATTGCAATCCCGGCAAGAAATTTGATACACCAAACCACGCTTTTGTTCAAAATTAATAGCATCTTTAGGTTTACGAAACAACGAAGACAACGTGTGATGTGGTTTTAAAGCCACTCCGATACCAACTTGAGTCAAAATTCGGCTAATAGGTTCGCAGACACCTTGCACGTAGGGAATCGAAGTAAACCGCTTCAGTTTTCCTGTTCTTCTGACATTATGATTTTGTAAGTATCCAATACTTATTAAAACTGCATTTTCTACTCGGAAATGCGCAAAACGAACTTGCTTAGTTCGCTTTTTACTGTACCAGTACCAAAATATGCTTTCCAATGAAAAAAGACATGTTTCAAAATAATAAATATAACGAGCAATAGATAAAATCAAGGTACACTAGATCAGCTGAGCTACTTTATTATAAGAAATATCGATTTCGCCTTATACAGGCATTTTCAATTTCTTATTCAAATAGAATAGAATCTATTTGAATAAGAAATTGAAAATGCCTGTATAAGGCGAAATCGATATTTCTTATAATAAAGTAGCTCAGCTGATCTAGTGTACCTTGATTTTATCTATTATATGATTATCAACCTGGATCGCTTCGAGCAAGTTACTTCACGGGTAGATTCCTGGTAGTATATTTACTTTTGCTGTCATATAACGAGCAAAAAAGATTACGGATGGGCTTTGCAGATATTTTTTTAATTTGCCTAGGGTTCCGTGAGTAGAAAAAAAGTTGAGAATCACTGCCTTAAAAAATGCACACGTTTACAAACCTCTTGTCCATCTTGAATGTTAGCAGTTGGGATTCAATTAGAAGAGGTAGCATTGTCAAAATACAAGTACATTTTTGACTCAAAAGGTTTGATCCCAGGATAAAATTGGATGTGTAAGAATTGTAGATATCAAATCAAACAGCATGCATTAATGCACATGTAACAAAGCAGTCCTTGAAAGTGAAGTCACACGTTTCGTTATTCGACTACAAACGCTTATTGAATTCAAAACGCCCTAATTATTGCTTAAATTCAAAAAATTAATTACGTTATCTTTTTGGGTGTAATTGGTCGCTTAAAAAATGTTTAAATTTTTTATATGTTTTTTGATCCCAAAAAAGTACACCTTTGCCAAAAGTTTACGGCTCAAGCTCGGCCTAAAATTATATATTTTTTCGGCCCATTGACAAGCTGATTTGAAACTCAAGAATTTTCCTCCCGAATTAGGGTTCGAGTAAGTATTTTTGTCCACACCCAAAACCACAAGTGGTATAGCGCTGAAGTCACTAACCAGTTGCCACTTGCTAATATTTTAAGTAAGTTTGTTAGCAAAAAAGAAGTTATTATTTTACTTCACTCCAGCGTTTGCATCTAAGGGGTGCTGTTTGGAAAAAATTACTAGTTTTTTGCCGGTGTTTTTTGCGTATTTATCATAAAACAGTTGATAAAATTAGCTGCGAAATATATTGGAAAGTTTTGGTATATAAGTGAAATCGAAAAGCTTTGAAATTTATTCAAGTCAAAAACACCTCAACAGTCTGTTTCGCCTAAGGCGGCTCGTCAGGAGGTAGTTTTAAAACATAATACTGGTATAAGATGAAATCCAAAATTAAAAAATTACCAAATAAAATTTAAGAATTAAATTTTAATTAAATTAAATTAAATAGAAGGCTCAAAAATCAAGTGAAGGTAAGCTCTACAGATCTTCCTTACTCACGCGCTGCTCACTGCAACTGGCGGGTAGATGATGGTGTTATCGCGCGCGCTGGCGTTTGTAAGGCGGGAAGTCATTAAAGCGTGGAAAAGGTTAAAGGTAAATAGTGAAGGCAAAACGATGGCAAGAGCTAAAATATAGAATAAAAACAGAATAGATATAAAAACAGTGCATAAATGAAAACCTATAAATAATAAAAGTTAGCATTAATTAATATTTTTTAACTTGAATTTGATCCGGTGTCTGCATTTGGAGATGAACTCAGATCGCTTGTTTAGGAGCGTACGCTGATCAGCTTGTATGATGGCCAGTTTATAGGCTAGGCAGAGGTTGCAGCGCTTGGCGACACTTTTTAATGCAGCCGCTTTGCATACAATGGAACAAGATATGCGCGGTTCGATTCCTCTGTTCTTGCAGTCCCACACAGCTATGGAGAGTTCCGTAGCGTTCATTTTTCGTTGATCTTAGAACTCGGTCTCACAAAGTCCAAAATAGTGCCGTGTTGGGATGTTTGGAGCTGCAATGGAGGTTTTATACACGATTGATTAGGTTCGGCATTTGCCGTTAAGCGAGCACTCGGATTTGGTTCTGCAGTTACACGGCATCTCGTCGGTGTTGGTGGTTGTACATATTAGCTTATTGTTGTGGCTTTTGATGATGGTTGCCGTGCTCGGCATGCAACTGTAACTGAGTTTGATGTTGAATTTGTTGCAAATCTTGTGGAGGCGGTTGTTTACGAGGAAGTGCTTGTTGATGAGATTGAAGAACTTTTTGCCGATATTTGTTTTAACTTCCATGTTGTATAGGGGATTGAACCAGGTGATGTTTCTTTTCCTTGGTTTCTTGCAGTTTGGCGAAGTTGTTGAGTGCATGGAGTATGTTGTGCAAAGTAAATGTCCGGCTTTTTTCAAAGCCTCGGCGTAAGATGGAATAGCGTTGTCAAAAGACTCACGGTCGCATGATTGCTGCGCAATTTTGTTGTTAATCATGTGAGGCAGCTGTTTGGTAAAACAGAGTGGATGGTTGGATCGGGTATTGACGTAAAGGGGCGAGTCGTTGGATTTGTGGTATGGCCAAAACTTTCCGGAGTTGAGGTCGAAGGTTGCGTCCAAAAAATCTGTTTGGAATAAGTTGGTATCGGCTGTGACTTTTAGACCGTGCATTTTAAAAATAGCGATTACCTTTTTCCTGGTGTGTTCCATTTCTGGTCCGGACGCTTTCCAAGTTATGGCGAAGCCGTCGTCGCGATATTATCCAGTATTGTCTATGTGGATGATGCTGGACAGTTTGCTTAAAAGTAACAACTCAAAGAGCTTGCAGATTTCCGCCCCGTCATAAGAACCCATTGTTACGTCGAACAGGGAACCGCATTGCTTTATCCAGACGCCATCTGCGCTAAATAGAAGCGATTTTCTTGAGTGCAGAATAGTGTAGATGTTGCTGTCTTTAATGTCGAAATAGGATTTCGCAAAAGTTATAGCGGCTCTCAATATGTCTTCTGAGATGGTGGGGTAAAAGTTTACTATATCGAACTTGAGAAATTTGCATTTGCTTTTGTTTGAAATACCGTGGAATCACGAAATTACGGAGGAAGTGTTGCGCCACTGGTTGAAGTTACTTTGTGATTGGATGGTGTTGTTGATTTTTTCCGGAATCTGTTTACTAACAATTCCTTTCTGCGATTTGGCAGGATTTATTAGGCGGCACTTGAGGTTATTAGAAAAATTTTCCTTATGGTCTTTTATGGAGAGAAAAGCTTTCTTATCTGAGAACCTTTCAATTCCGCTGTCCAGTTGGAGGTCCCAAACGATGATTTTGCTCCATTACTGATGGCGTTTACAGTATCTGCACTGCTTTTTTTGTATTTGGCAGTGATGTTATCATTCAATAGTTTGCTGTAATCTGCAACGCTTAATAAATTGAAAATTTTTGATACATATGTCGGATGAAATCCATTTACAATATGACAAGAAACATCTAAAAAACTAGTCAAAAATTTCCAATATATATAAAACAAAACCCAGCTTAAATAAGACAAAAAACAGCTTCAAAATATAAAAGAAATATAAAAGAATTTTCCGGTATACATCATACGAGCTTCATCAAAAATTTAGAAGTAATTTTACGTGATTTTGTGATCTTGATACAATGAGAAAGCACCAGAAAATACATGTACTTAACACTTCACGCTGCGCAAACACTAATTTTGATAAATAAGGCGCAACGTGACAGCGCCTTGAAAAAGCTGATAACTCAACATGGAGTTGCTGTTGATCAAAATTAAGGTTGAAATAACCAGCGCTAGCTTTGAATAGAAATAAGTAATTACATTACAAACGAAACATAACTACTATAATACTAACTAAACCCTCAAAATCTCACTTGCAATAAGTTTTTACACGGATAATTTTTAGCTGTTGTCTGCTGATGCTTATAAGGCAACTCACACTACCTTTTATATTAAAATCATATGGTAATTGCACCAAGGTTACAAAATTAGGTCATATTACTTCTAGATTTTCATTATAGCTCATATGATATATAATTGAAATTTCCTACATACTTGAAGTTGTATTTTTTTGTCTTATTAAAAGTGGATTTCCAGCGATACATACCTATGGAAATTTGCCATATACACATATACTTTGCCGACGTCACCCGGCAGGGTGACCGCTTAGTTATGTCGGTTTAGTAACATCGGTTCAGCCGGATGCACCGACTTCAACAAAATATATTTTCAAGACCATAAGTGATACGTTCGTACTAAACGGGAACATCGCCGCTTTATCACCAATCCCGATTGTAGTACGAGTACTTTGAATTAAGAGAGGTTTTAGAAACTCTCTATCAATTAACAAATTTTGCTCGTTTTTTCAAATAAGTGTAGGAGTTCATGCCATTGCTTCGAATGGGCGCCGAAATGACTTTTGTTTTGCGGTTGCTCAAATCAGTTATTTATCGATCACAGAAATCAGTTATTTGGGAATATGCATAACTCACGACTTGGTGCAAACCTCTTGTTTCCTTAAAGTCCTTGGTCTTCTTAAAACAATCCATAATTTTTTATGGAAGCTGGCGTCAGTTACAAACAGCCTATTATGTCCTCTCTCAAAATATATTTCAATCGCGTTTCAACAGTCAGTATTTTTTGAGAAAATTTCGAAAACAACTTTTGCAATCAATCGCCAAGTATGGCGTCATCTTTAAAATCAAAGAAATAAATTTTTGAAATTTGATAAATCGGGTGCTGCTTTCATTTGAATACAAAAGCGTTTTCCTCCACAGAGAAATGCGAATTTAAAAACAATTTTTTCCCATTGTGACATCTCGTAATGACCCAAATCCCTTTATGACACTCAACTCAGGGAGGTAATCAATCTTACCAAGTCTTATTTATGCTTTGGGCAATTAAAAAGAAAATAAAAGGTAATGCCCCAAAACGGTATGATAGGACGTTCAAAAACTAGTTTTGTAAGAAAAAATTTGATCTCATATGCTTGGACACGAATATGGACAAATTTCTTACTTTCATAACGTTGGCCTCCAAAGAGAAGCTATTGGTGCTTGTTTGGAGACTAAGTTTGGCAAGATTCAACGCTCTGCCTCTCCCCCCCAAAATAAAATAGTGCTTACTTGTGTTCTATGATTACTTGACAATACAATTGAGTTTGCTAAAAGATCCGCTCCCTTACCTTTTCAAAAAAGATATTGTTTTTAAATAAGCCATTGATTACTGGGGTTTTCCGGAAGGTCGTCTAGCCTTTAGTCCGCCCAAAGGCGTTAATTTTAGGTGGGCGGTTATATGGTGCTAATATTTGAGTGGATTACTATCGGTATTTGTACCTGTCACCTTACACGATACGTTAACGTTATAACGCGCAACGTTATACTAAGTTTGGACACTGTTTGCAGGTGTTCCTTATGTGGCACATCCAACATTTCAACGTTTAACGCTAGACAGGCAGTATAGAGCAGTTGACTATTGCCTGTGGTTTAAACAGAGACAATAGCCAACTGCCCAACAACAGCCCGGGCAATTATTTGGCTCACGTCTTGTTTTCTCAATTTGTCTTTTTTTCAATTAACGGCCCAGAGCGGCCTTTCGAAAAACTCCGGTATAACAACCATGCTCTTGAAAGTAGCTTACGTTTTGTTGTTATACCGAGACCAGATCGTGGACGATAAGACAAAGACATATGGTGACATTGCGGAGTCCCTGACTACGTGTTGCATGCACAGTTTTTAGCAGAAGGGCAATTACAAAACTGGACTTCCTCGCAATTGAAACAACCAAAGGTTTCAAAAGGTTTAATTTCTTCGCTTTAAGAAGTGCGTGAAGCATAATTTAAAAGTTGTGGGGGAAGAGAGGACGCCAAATTTATTGATGTATATTTTCGGAAATAAATTATTAAATGTTGGGACCATTACTTACAACTTTTTCGTAGTTCTATGCTTCTTTTTAAGAAGTAAAATCTGTTCCTGAGAGCATATTTTTAGTTCTGGCGTAAACGCATCCAGGAAAGAGCAAACCAACCCGAAGTGCAGCACCCGCATTTAAGTTTTTGCGGTTGCAGCACCTCAATCAGTAACGTCGAAGTTACAAATATCGGTGAGGTCAGCTTAACTCCATGCGTAGTTGTGGAAAAAACAATAACAAGTAAAAATTTTTTGTCATAGCCATTTCTTGTTTAAAAATCAGAAGTACTGTGCTTTACATAAAAATTGAATGGAAAAATATAAGGGGGTTGCGCATGGCTGCTATGTTTTTCCCAAAGTTTTGGAAGTTCCTAGCAGCGTCTTATTTGCCTTGTTTAGGGCATGTACTGTACTAAGGGAGTGGAATTGCTCAGAAGCTAATAACTTTACAAACTATTATGGAAAAATATGAGGGGGTTGCGCATGCTGCTATGTTTCTCGCAAAGTTTTTGAAGTTCCAAGCAGCGTCTTATTTGCCTTGTTGAAAACATGCACTTAAGGAGTGACTTGCTCAGAGGCTAATAACTTCACTAACTGTTATTGGTTTAGTTCACCACTTGCATGTAAGCATAAATGTAAAGCTGTATGAGAGAGGGGCACCAAAGTAATTGCTGGGTAATTTCCAAAAAAGACTATTAAATATTTGGGATATGGCATATCACTAAAGACTTTTGTAATTGTATGCCATTTTTCATGACCTAAAATTTCTGCCTGAGCGCTTGTTGCTGGGTCCTGGCAAAAAGGCAGCTGGAGGAAGTGCAAAATAACTCAGTCAGACATTTACAGTAATTGCAATAGTAATAGTTTTAGAGTACAATTCATACATCAGATTTTTGAGCTAATAACGTTAATAATTTTTGTGATTCGTGTAAGATTTCACACGAATATCGTTAATTTGTTCAATTTTTCTGCATTTAATTAATTGTATTAGAGGCTAAGATCGGTCAGGCTTACAACATGACTGTACAAAAGTATCGCAACTTGCCATTGCATTACTAAATAACCAGGTTTTCTGACCAAGCACTATGCTGATATCGTAATGTATCATTCTTCTCTGACACCCAGCATATAAGTTGTTCGTTTTTGAAATAACAATGAATAAAAACTATGTATGTAGCTTGATGCCTGCTGCTTTTTTCACTTGAATCGCACCAGACAGCATTGTGACATCACATAGTAGTAAGTTTGAAGCGCGCAAAAAATGCATGCTTTCGAATGCTTGAAACATCAATCTGCTGTTGCGTCGTCAAATCAGCTTTAATTTTTGTACAGTTTTCTTATCCAAACTACCTTGTTAATATCTCTTAAAAAAGACTTTAATCGGGTTTCTATGATCAGTAGTTTTTGATAGAATACAAAGAAAAAATTGAGCAATCAAACTTTAGCTGTAACCCTGTTTTAAACTTTAAAGTAATGAAATTTTTGCAAGTTGGCAAGTTGGGGGCTAGCTTTCGTTTGAGCAAAAAACCGATTTTCTCCGTCAAGTAATACAATTTTTAAAAATTCTCTTCAATTGTGATCTCATGATGACGTACTGCTATAACTCCTCATGACACTTACCCCGAGGTGGTGATCAATCGTGTCAAGTTCGATGTCTGTACACTTGGCAGTTTCGGAAAAGTAAAAGCAGACAGAGCGACACGCAGACTTTCCGGTTTATTTTGCAGCTGTTTTTTAAGTATTTTAAGATAAATACACAAAAACACTTGAACAAAATGTGTAATTTTTTTCAAACGACGCCTCATATCCATCACATTACCGTAAGCTCGTATTTTGTTGTTGGGCTTGATTGCTTGCTTTGCTTGCGCAAATACTATCACAATTTTAACGGCTGCAATCATGATTGGTGTCCAACTTCATCTAATAATAAAATGCAGCAAGGGATAAGGAAACTGCTGCTGCATAAACTTTAATGGAAAAACTCATTTCATGTACTGTAAACCCAAGTATGCAAAAGTTGTGTTATCTTATTGTGGGTATATTGGGTGATTCAATACAAAGTGTTAGCAAAAGAGGCAGAAGCTTAGACACAGATAAACGACTTTAAGACGTATTTAAACTCACTGCAAGAAAATACTGATGAATCGTCAAATGTTATTACTTCGTGATTTTTTGTCGACTCGAGAAATTGGTTGAACAGAGCGTGCATGTGAAGTTATTTAACTGATGTTATTGTTTTTATGAAAACCAATAAGGTTGTGCCAGTTTTCTTTAACAACTTTATTACTAATCACTTATAGAAATGTAATTACTGACTGTGCTGTTGTTTAAACCTGCATCAGGTATTTGAACTTTTCAGTGTTTTGCATTTCTGGTTTAATTTGGGTGCATTTCTGCACCGCTGTTAGATTTTGCGTTTATCGATTTGTTAGTGCACCTATATTGAAATTCAATTTTGTTAGTGCCATAATTTTCAACTGTACTTTCCTTAAACATTGGATATGGAGACAGAAATGGTAGCAGTAGGTGTGAAAGCAGAAGCTGTTACAGAAGAAACCGCTTCCTCATCCCGGGACAAAACCAATCGTATTGTCAGCTCAAAAGTGCGAGGCGCAATTAATGAAAACTAGCTGTATAAAAGAGCAATATGCAGTGTGGCAGAAGCGTTACACTTTTTGCATTGAAACCTGTGGCTCTTAACCTTTTGCGACAACATCTACTTTTCCAAAGAATTGGATTAAGTAATTGTAATAGACTGACGTTGGAAAAACTTCTTCAAAAATGATATATTTAAATAGAAAAATGCATTGGTTTCAGTAAGAGACACCCCAGGGATCGCTGTTTTAGATGGTGGCAGTCTAGCAACTTGGGTTTGAAAAAAGATTAACACTTTACTGCAGTTGTTAAAAAGCTAAATTTTTAAAACTGAAAAAGATTTGGCCCTTTAGTAACCCATCTCCAAAATAAACTCTTCTAGTTGAAATGCGTTGCTAACATTAGAAGCTCGGGCTGGTCGTTTTTGAGTGTATTCAAAATTTGATTTAACTTTTTCGTGCGTGCAGTCAAATTTACAGCCTTTCTTGACTTTGCCAAAGTCTAAACAAACTTTTTATTTAGCAAACTGCAGACAGTGACACTGTTTCGACCTATCAAGTCTCTTCAGTGCAGTTGGTGACCGACAAGAAGCTAGAGGCTTTTAATAAAGCACAGCTTAGACCGCCACACTTATGGGATCTATACTAGATCCACTTTGGTGGAAGGTCTGTCAGTACTCTGCGAAGCCGTATCACTCGTGAATGAGTGGCCGTTGTCGCAGGTGCACTAAGTGTAGCAACTGCTAGAACAATAGTGCTGTCACAGCCCAGTGGTTAGTAAGCTCTTATAGTAATGCAAGAGGCTAGCGATGCACTTAGCAAACTGCAGACAGTGACACTGTTTTGACCTATCAGGTCTCACTGAAGAAACCTGATAGGCCGAAACAGTGTCACTGTCTGCAGTTTGCTAAGTGCATCGATAGCCTCTTGGATTACTTTAAAACTTTTAATTATTAAATAAATTGCTGAAACCTTTTAGGACGTGCTTATTTTACACACCAATCTTTATTTTACATCCAGACGGTCAAAAATGAGCGGTGTGCAATAATTGTACGCTGTTTATGACAAAGCAAAACAATTTATTCACGCTTTCCCCATTGTTGACGTAATAATTGGTGTTCGTCACTCACGAAATAAACAAACAGCTGAACAAACTGGTTGATGCACCCTGGATAATTCTGAAATAAAATCGTTAGTTTTTACTCCTTTAGAAAACGCCACCAAATAAGTTATAGGCTATTGGAAAGAAACTGTATTGAGGGAAAAAAATGAAAAATAATAAGTTTGGTTTCTGCGGAGCTATTTGATGTGTCAAAAACGACTCAGCTGATTTTGTATTTAGTTGTGCAATAAGCTATTTAAAATTTGTTTTTTCCTACTGTGTTTAGACTAAGACAAATACTGTATTGAAAGCTAACCGATGTACAACTAAATATAGTAATTAAATTAATTAATCGATATTAAGGCAACTTATAGGCTAAATATAATCAGTTGATTAAAATACGACTTCCACGACCAGTTTCGTTCCTATTTGAACTCTTCAGGTGAACGCAGGTATTGAATAGACCATCTTTTACTTCATGCGGTTTATACCACTGCGCCATCGGTCCTATCAACTGATGGTTAATTTTAAGCTTGTATTATGCACGCTTGCTATAGCAAGATGATTGCGATATATGCTCTTGATTCCTGGCTTGGCTAGGAAAAAAGGCACTGGCAATGGCTTGGCTGGGAATCAAGTGTATATGTCGCAATCAGCTTGCTATAGCAAGCGTGCATAATACAAGCTTAAAATTAACAGAATTGGTTGATAGGACCGATGGCGGAGTAGTGTAAACCGCATGAAATGCAGGGTGGCCCAGATATAACCGAACCCGAATTATTATGAAAAGTTATGGTTAAATAATACAAATTTTATTACACAACGTTACAGCAAATGTTCAAAATGCAAACCATTATTTGCAATACAATGATGACGTCGTTTAATGATTGATTCAGTTACTTTTTCGCACATTTCCGGAGTAATATCTTTCAATGCGTTTATAATGTTCTCTTTTGGATCATTGAGGGTCTTTGGTTTATCACTGAACACTTGATTTTTGAGTACTCCCCAAAGAAAGAAGTCTAGGGGAGTCAGGTCTGGAGATCTTGCAGGCCATTCTACGAAACCACGGCGGCCTATCCATCTGTCTGGAAAATGTTCATCAAGCTACTTTCGAACCGATGTGTATTGATTCATTCTAATAATCAATAACATTTTTATAACTTAGATAAACAATAATTTTGAACAACATAAATACGTTTTTTCAATTGTAAATTGCGTCTTGTGTAGGCCATGTCTGAAATAAAAGGGGGCGACAATAAATGACAAAAAAGACTAATGACAAATGACTAATGAAGCAACTTAAAATCAATAATCGTCAACCGAGCTTTTGGGTTCGGTTATATCTGGGCTACCCATTCATGTGATCGTCGGTTTAATTACCCGAGTGCACCTGAAGAGTTCTAATAGGAACGAAACCGGTCGTGAAAGTAGTATTTTGATCAACTGATTATAGTTAGCCTATAAGTTGCCTTAACAGCTATTAATTAATTTAATATCTAAATAGGCTAACCACAGCTCCTGTAATTCGAAGTAAATATAGTAAGATTATCAGAATTATGACATCTCAAAGTGATAAAGCAAAGTAACTACCATTAATAACATTAGCGATCGCAAGGCTTAAGCTATGAAGCACACTGCAGATGTATACTTTCTACAAATATTCATGTATTAGACAAATAAATTGGTTGCGATGCTCCATCCAGGTTTATTTGTGGTTAGGTAACTATTTATCTAAGTGCTTAGATGACTATTTATTAAGGTGATGATGATTTTAGCGTAAAAGCGAAACGTTGTAATAAAATGTTTACCAGACTTTTGGGTTTTTCTTTTTACTAAGAATTGCGCAAAAATCCCATTTTTTTGCTCTTTATTTTCCTCATCTTTTTTAAAAATATTTATTGGAGAAACGCGGTTAAAATTTTTGAAGTAGATGCTACCTGTAGCTCATTTTATACTTTAAAATGGCGTCATCAACTAAGTAATCAATTAGTAATACGTCATCAACTCCTTTGCTGCACTTTGCTCAGGGCAGTGATTAATCGTGCCAAGTTTCACATGTGTGCATCCAGTAGTTCTGACAAAGTCAAAGCGAAAACACTTACGCACGAAGTTAAAGACTTAACCGTGCTTTATAGTCAGGATTGTTTTTTTACGGATTGATGCATCAATCGAATGTCCTTTGGGTGCGGAAATATTTTATTAGTCTTTGATTACACGCGTTGGTATCAAGAGGTGTGTTTACAGTTTTGAGCTCTTATTTGAGATCACGAAAACTGCTATAAATACATGTATATAAATCAACCATGGGGAGGCGCTTGCTTACATTTGTAAACATGCTTACTATAAGAAGTATGAAAAAGTATGAAAAAATTTTGCGGTGAAAATTTAACAAAGTACCGTTGAAACAAAATTTTCAACATTGAAAACGTTTCAAACCTAAAACTCAATCAGACTTCATAGCAATAAGACTAGTTGCCACCCTTCTGCAACTTGTTGTTGGTATTGCTGGCTGATCAAATGAATTAACCTTCTCTATATTATGTTGATTGCTTTTATCGCAATCTTTGCATTTCCTATGTTTGTTGAGTTTGTTTTCCGTTTGCAATTTTCTGCAAATTAACCCATTTGTGCCGAAGGTTGAAATACTTAAGATATTTTTATAAAAACTTGAAGATTGCTTAGTGAACATGTATAAAATTTTTTCCGATTGATTTTTTTAAAACTTTTTGCGTACTTTTTGAGATAAAAGCCGTCCTACATGTAGGACGCTAGGCAAATCCGTTAGCAAAGTGGAAGATGCGTGAGCGACTGAGCGTAACGCGTACGTGTTGTGTAATCAGATTTTATTGCTTACTTTGTCTGTTTCGCTCGAAGCTATAATGTTACAACCATCAGCGTATTTTATTGAAGTCTTGATTTCGATGAGTAACCAAATAAGCACAACAAAGTTTTTACTAAACATGAAATTGGTAAGAGCATTTTAGAGTTCTCAAAACAGTTCTCTATGTACGAAAATCACAGAAAAGACATTACAGACTATGATAATCTTTGAAGCATTTTACGTGCAGGCCAACATCGCATTTTTCACATCTAGTTGTAGTTTTCATGTGACAGTGGCGGCATTTTGTTTGTCCATTTTGCGGTATTACCCAATGCTTATATCCATCATAACGAATATCCGATAAAACATCTTGAGGTTTTCCCCGCATTCCTTTTTCAGGCGGCTTGCCATATTGAGACAAATACGTTCTAACAATATATCGTCGAAATTGAAGCATATCCATTGGATTTTCATTGTTGCAAATTTTCTGTAATTGCCAGGCGTTGTTGATGGAAACATCGAGCATATATGAAATCAGACACCAGTACCACTTTTTACCTCTCAAACCAATTCGATACTTTGAAACATTTTCATCCATTCTATCGACACCCCCCATATGTTCGTTGTAGAGCTTGATCAAAAAAGGTTGGTCAATTTGCACCCGCTTCTTTTCAGAAGAAGAATATCGAGAGGCTTTAGATATGGGATGGACCCCAGCAGCATTTGAGCATAAATTTACCACACTATTGTCATTCCATTTGCAAACGAGGACGTCGTTTTTGGTGTCAGTTTTGAAATCAAACTTTCCACGTCCTTGCTTTTTCAAAGCATCGTTTGAGGTCAGTGGACATTTTTCAGTCCTGTTTTCACGAATTGTACCAGTTGCTTTTACTAATTTGTCTTTTAGCATGGTAACGAGTTTCACACTATTGAAAAAGTTATCATAGCATAGGTGGAAAAACTTTCTACCACATCCGGTTAGAACATCTGCAAAATGGCTGACAAGATTTCCTCCAAGCCCTAATCCGTTATCTTGCGGTCGAGATGATGCTGATTTTCCTTGATACTGATCAAACCAAATCAAGTATCCCAGCGGCGTAGTTTCACATCAAATTTTAAAACCAAAACGTATCGGTTTACCTCTCAAAAACTGCTTACATCCATGGCGCCCGTAATATTCACACATTGATTCGTCAAAACTGTAAAATTCTTCGTTTGGTGAGTGACGTTGGAACTTTTGATTCAAAAGTTTTATTAGTGGTCTGAGTTTTGCAAATTTATCCTCTTCATCTAAGCAGTTGTTATCAGCTAAATGAAAGTTGGTAAAAATTGCCTCAAATTTGTCTCTTCTCATAGCATTGGTAACAAGGTCGTGGTGCGTGTCGCTAGCATTTTCCCAGTAAAGTCTTCGTCTTGCTGGAGCAAGGTATCCAGATAAAAATAACGTGCCAATAAAACATTTTATTTCATGCTTATCAACCGTCAAGTTTCGATTTTTTTGGGAAGCATACCGATTGGTCTCATCTACGATTAAATTCAAAACTTCATCATCAAAAAATAGTTCAAAATATCCTTTGGGGGTCAAGTTTTTGTTTCGTAATTCTTCAATTTTGGCATCATCTGACGTCCACTCTGGCAACTCACTTTTCAGATCTGTTTTGACCCAGTCTCGTTTTGGCTTGTCAGTTTGCTTCTTTCGTTTGTTTGGTGGCCCCTCTGGCTCATCAATATTTTCGACATTTTTACAACTGCTATCATCAATTAGAGCTGGAGCTAAAAGCATGCTCCCTGGTAAATTGTTAATCGCTCCTGCTCCATCTTCATCTCCTGAGTCTTCGTCTGTAATATAACCTGTGGCATTTGTTGGTGGAAGTACAGTTACCGAAAATTGGTCATCTTCATTGCGGTAGGGCAAAGCATTTTCCTCTGCTAAATCTAATATTCTACTCAATGATGTAGGGGTTTTATTTCTACAATTACCATAAAAACGTGAAGATTTCATCTAGAAAAAATATGTACAGTGTTACCTTTTGGTCACCTACATTTGTACTCGAAATATCGAAAACAATCACGCACCATAACTTATTTTTTATAAACAAAATTCTGCCTTTGTCTACGGCTTTTCTAACTAAAGTTTTTCTGATCAAACAAGTTTTGTCACAAATTTCTAACACTCATTGCGAAAAACGTAAACTATAAATGAAAACAAGAAGACCGGATTTGATATAAAGAGATTTATATTATATAGAAGAGCTGATTAGCGAGTAGGCGTTAATGATCAGGGTTAGATTGATGGCTTCTATGGCGGAAAGATGAAAAGCGGTGTTATCTTTGGCAATACTGATAAACTTTTTGATGCTGAGCGCAGGTGGGATTTAAAAGAAAAAGGAGTTCAATAGCAGAATCAGATGAAAGAATTTGATTAGAAGACTTGAAAGCACGTATTTGCAAGTCTTATTTATCTATTTAAAAATTTAATTATCTATTTGATTGTTTTAGTAAATACAATAGCGTGGGATCGCTGCTGGAGATTATGGTTTCTAGTGCGTGAGAATAGCGACTTGCAAACTCTGCTTGAACATACTCGCAGCGGCGCACATTTTGCTATCACGTGTGCCTAGCGACCTATATGTAGGACGCCAATGTTTCAAATAAAATTTCTCGGAAACTATAAGTTCAGAAAAATTTTAAGATTCACCATAAAACAGAAGAATTACTAATAAATAAATACACCTGACAATTTTTTCAGTACTTCTTTGGAAATGCGTAGTTATTGGCTCAACTCTATATGCACTCTCAACATTTTCAAAAAAGCGAAATCAAACGATTTCAAAATGGCGTCACGTCTCACCTGATAAAGCAATTTTTAAAAATACTACTGTCATATGTGTCAAATTTGCTCATAAATGTAGTCCAACTTCAGCTATATTCAAAAATATAATATACGAAGAGCAATCCTAAATTAAGTAGGCGTCCTACATATAGGACGCCAGGCACAAATGGGTTAATTATTTATTGTTTTTGGACAGTTTTTCTATCAATTCTTCAATGACGTGTATTTTTTCGGACTGACAAGCGAGTTGAAATTATATTTCTTTATTTTATTGTATGCCAGGAAAAATTGTGTCAACTAAATGTAAGCCTTTTCTCCTTGCCTCATTAAATATGCATCTAACTAATACTGTTCCATAAAAATAAAAGCATTGCAAAAAAAAGGATTGATTGTGAAAACGTGTTGATTTGCAGCCGCTGCTGATCTTTCTATGGCTATGTTAGACTAGTGCATTCAACGGTCAAATATTCACACCTGTCATTATGCCCGCCTGATTGATAGATATATTAGCGATGTATTTAGTGCTTTAGCTCAATGGTTACGTTCTCTTCAGGCACATAATCTACCACTCTTGGTGCGATTCTAATAATAGGAGCTTTGCGTGCAAAAGAGTCACAATATTTTTTGTTTGAGGAGTTATAAAGCTATGCCAGGTGTTTTATCAAACACTTGTTAATTACCGTGCTGGGAAAACAACTTGGCAAGATTTTGTTTTTTTTACATCGAGTCACAGTAAAACCTCTTATCAGTTAGTTTTACACTTTGGCAACTTGGGGCTCAGACCCGCTTCGAAGTTGCCAGTGCTGCCAGCACATTGCAATTCTACCATAGATAGCGCATCAATGCCAGAAAATTACCATAAAATATCTCCTTGTAAGCAACAACAATTTAACCACAGTTATTTTTCGAACGCTTCCTCATTGTCACTATAAACAGATTTCTAACCTCTTTATTACTTTCCCAGCTAATTAATCTTAATTCAATCACCGCCTGCACTGCCAGCACAAGATATCGAAAACAAGTCATTCTAACCCTAAGCTTGCAGCAATCTCGTTTCAATACCAGTGATAAAAGCCATAGTTTTTTTAATTTTGTGAATTGAAAAAACATAGATTTAAGGTTTGTAGGAAAATTGTAGGTATGTACTACATGTATTTTCGAGCGAAATTCGATCATAAGTAGCGCAACATTTGTGCTATTTATCTCAAGATTAATCTTAATACGGCAATAAAGCTGGTTGTGTTGATGAACTGGAGTCTTCTACAGAAACACAGATTGCTCCACTTCAGAGAGGCTTAGTTTCCACGTAGAATGTTAATCAGTAAAACTCTCTTCACTTCCCTGATATACAGGCTATGCCGTTGAGCTCACATAACACCATAATGTATTCTATTTAAGTGCTTCTCAATGTTTTCAAGCTTGCAAACCGGCAAATTTCAAGACAACTTTTGCTCCCGGCAATCTTTTACAATCTTATAAAAATGTGATAAACTCAATAAATTGACAAAAAGAATTTTACGAAGACAAAAGTATGCTTTACGCATCTTTTATCTTGCGTTGCCTGTCATCTGTTTTTTGATAATATAAAGAAAAGCCGGAGACGGAGTCGGAGTCGGGAGTCGGCTGTAAAAAATAGAGGAGTCGGGGTCGGCCACTAAGAGCTCCGACTGCACTGCTCTGGCTTTAATTCCGTTTACTACCTTTGAGGGAGAATAAAAAGTTACAATACGGGTTTTCAAGTTTTATTTCTTTAATATACAAATTGATTGTAAAGATAGATGTTATGCATTGCCGGAATTGACTTGAAGTACCTTTTGAGTTGTTAATAAGCCCTTAAAATTGGTTGAGAAATGACGTATTTAGCAGGTTTTTAATTAAACTGATTTTGTAAAAGTTTTCAGTTTTTAAAAAAATTTATCACCTGATGATTTCTGGAAGCGCAAGACTGTGTTAATTGTATTAGACAGCAATATGATTTCATAAAAAGAGTTGAAGCATACAGAAAAAGAGCAAGAAGCATACTTAACACTAGAACGGCCGTTACGGTCATTTTGACCGTTTTTGGAATTTCAAGGTGAGATATTTTTTTTTACGAAAATCGCATTGGTGTGAAATTTCTTGACTTTTCCTAATTAATAGGCAGGAACTCTGATACTGAGTATCAAGCCGAAAGCTGCTTTTACAAATATTTTAGAAGGTGGTTTACCTCCAACGGCCACTAACGGTCATTATGACCGCTATACTAAAACCGTTATTTCTGAACCTCCTGCTGTGCTTTATTAGACCGTATCGTCTATATGACACGTATGACTCATTTTCAAACATTGTCTTTCTATATTTTGATAAATTGAATTATATTTGTGACATCATAGAATCACCAGAAAGAAATGCACAGCTCAGAAAGCATACATAATACATTTTTTCAGTTATCAGTTGGCACTGGAAGCAGACTTACGTCAGGTTATGAGAGAGTTTATGAAACAGAAATAGATTATTCCATATTGTTGAGAACTGCGAGCTTTCATCGGCATTCAGGCCACGGGGCTAGTTGGGTATCCTCCCCAAACAGCACCCAGCCCACTTCCTCAGCAGCGGAGCACACAAGCAATTAGCCTTTAGCATGAGTTAGTAAGTTGATCACAACCTTTTGTTATAAAAGCATTGTGCGCATCCCCAATTAGTGCTAACCTATTCTGGTTCCACAGGTGAAGTAAGCTGCTTGACTAAAAAATATAACATAGTCAAATCTATTACATCATGTCTAAAACGTCTAGACGTATTACTGGACTACAAGTTGTTGCTAGGCTCAGGTCCATAGACGAAGATGATTCTGGAGGGGTAAGTGAAACTGAACAAGGCGACGTGTTAGATTGGAAACTCTGCTCTTCAGATGAGATGAGCGACGATGAAGAAACTGAGCAATTTGATGATACACAACCCATTGTTCATTTAGGTGATTTACAAACTGCTGATACTAACGTTGAAACACATTCTGCTACATGTTTTGATGATCCTTCTGGTTCGGGTGCTGCTGAAAGTTCAAGCACACACGAGACAGCAAGAGATGGCACAAAATGGGAATTTATGGAATTCGGCGTAGGAGCACGAGGAAGGCGTGCAGCTCAGAATGTCCTAACTGAGCAATCAGGTTTATCACGCTTTGCCCTTAGAATGGCAGACTCCCCTGTTGGTGCTTTTCAAGTTTTATTTGATAACCATATGCTCAAACACATTCAACAATGTATCAATGTAGAAGCTCGAAGAGTCTTAGGCAATGAAGAATGGGAAGTTTCACTTTGTGAGCTCAAAGCATTTATTGCACTGCTATATGTACGAGGAGCGTATGGTGGCAAAAACTTTCCCCTTTACAATTTTTGGAATAAAGAATGGGGTGCATCATTTTTTCAACAAACTATGTCGAGAAATCGTTGTCGTGAGATTATGCGTTTTCTACGCTTTGTCTTGCGCAGCACAAGGTCAGCACGCCTGCAAACTGACAAATTTGCTCTTATCTCGGATATTTGGAATAGGTTTGTAGACAACAGCATCAGGTGTTATAAACCTGGAGAAAATATTACGATTGATGAGCAGCTGTTTCCGACAATATCTCGTTGTAGGTTCACCCAGTACATGCCAAACAACCCAGATAAGTTTGGCATTAAGTTCTGGTTAGCGGTTGACGTGGAATCCAAGTATATCCTAAATGCCATTCCGTATCTGGGCAAAGACGAGTCACGTCCATCCACCCAAAGGCTTAGCGACAATGTTGTCATGACTCTCATGGAACCATTCGCGGGTAAAGGCAGAAACGTTACAACTGATAACTTTTTCACGTTGTTCTTACTTGCAAAAGAGCTGAAAAAAAGAAAACCAGCCTTGTTGGAACTATGAACAAGGTTAGACGTGAGCTGCCTGCATCTGCAAAATGCTTGCAACAACGTTATTCCGGTAAGCTGATGAAGGCAGGCGACATGGCGACTCTAACTGTGTATCAGTGTAAGCCCAAGAAAAACGTTTGCTTTCTTAGCTCTCTGCATATGTTTGTTGAACTTGGCGAATCGGAAAAAAGAAACCAGAGACTGTGGAATTTTATAACAAAACCAAATGTGGTGTTGACGTGGCTGATCAAATGGCCAGGCAGTATTCAGTCAAAGCAGGTACCCGTCGGTGGCCCGTTGCTGTTTTATACAACATTATGGATTTAGCAGGCATCAAGCCTTTGTGCTCTTTAAAAAACAAACAGGTGACAAGGTTTCAAGACGAGATTTCCTGTTCAAGCTTGCTATAGAACTATATGAAGACTGCATCGTTGAAAGATTAACCGGAAACGCTTCTATTGCTAGACCTCATTCACTATCGACAGCTCTCAAAAAAAGCGAAGCCGAGAAGCGTAAACAGTGTCAAATAGGAGCAAACTGTTCTCAAAACAAAACTAGCAAACTTTGTTTCAAGTGCAATAAAACTGTATGTGGCAAGTGTACTGCCAAGGAATTTTCCGAATGCGTTACATGTGCGACAACACAAATATGAAACATTTTTCAATTTTGTGTCCTGTGCTTGCCCTTTTTTTCAAATAAAACTATTTTTTTGTAAATAGATTAATTGAGTTAGGTGACCTGAGTATTTGTTCAACACTTAAGTTGCATCCACACCACGCATATACTAGTAAAAACGCGTTTTCGTAGAAGCGGTCAAAATCACCCCTGCTGGCCGTCGAGAGCTTGTCGCAACTCCGGCCGTTCTAGTGTTAAAAGGCTTAAAACGGTTAAAAAACTCTTGTTGGATGGTCATTTAAGCTTTGGCTGCTGTGGAATTATTTTGTTGAAGCCATTTTGCTAAGATCTCCAAAAAAAGCTTTTAGTCGCGTTTTTACACTCAGCAGTTATTGAGAAAATGAAAACAACAAATTCTACAATTATTCATTAATTATGACTTCATGTTAAATCCTAAAAGAGCATAATTTGTTGAAGTTAATAAGTCTGGTGCTGGCTTTTTTTTAAAGCAAAAACCGAGTTTTTCGGTCAAAAAATTATCTTTGATTATGACATCAAGAACCTCTATGAAAGTCACCACAAGGAGCTGGTGAATTGAGCCAAGTTTGATTTTTGAAACCCTGGCAGTTTCGTAGGAGTTAAAACCGGTAAGTACGTAACACACACAGACAGAATTGCGCTTTGTCCATTAGATTAGTCGGCGTCGCCCGGCAAGGCAACCGCTCGGTTATGTTGGCTTAGTAACATCGATTCAGCCGGCTGCACCGGCTTCAACCAAATCACATTTTTAAGACCATAAGAGATAAGTTTGTAATAAATGTGGGCATTACTTCTACACCCCTAATCCCAATTGCATTACGAAGAATTTGAATTAAGAGAGGTTTTAGAAACTTTCTATCAATTAGCAAATTCTGCTCGTTCCTTCAAATAAATGTTGGAGAACAGAAGCAAGTTTGGAAAGGGCGCCGTAACGGCTTTTGTTTTGCGACTACCCATTTCAGTTATTTAGTTGCATGCATAATTTACTACTTAGTCTAACCTTAACGTGAAAATAATAAACAGTCAGGAAAAAAAGAGATCATTAACATAAATATTGTCCCTAGTCCTGACCTTTCTGTTGCTTCTCATGTGTCACGCGTCCGAGGATATTGCTGGTGGTAAGAGTATGGGGTTATCCTACCTACAGCAAAAAATAAAGGCGAAGCAGTCAAACACTCAATAATAAGTCAAGTTGCAATGTAGATCGGTCAGTAAAAAAACAATCGAACTAACACTAGGTAATATGTCAAAATGCAAATGTCCCACTGACTTCATAAGGTTAGTAAAACTAATTATTTTTCGCAAAAGCAAATGCTAAATGAAGGTAAAGAAATAATTTACTTCAAACATGAAGCAAAAAATAAAACAATGAATCAATTGTTTTTCTTTACACACTTCATACTTTCTGATGGAAGCTGGCGTTATTTACAAACAGCCAATTATTTCATCACTCAAAAATAGATTTCAATCGCGTTTCTGCGGTCAGCATTTTTTGAGAAAATTACGAAAATAATTTTTACAATCAAACGTCAAATGTGGTGTCATCTTAAACGTCAAAGAAATGAAATTTTTTAAATTTGGTAAATCGAGTGCTGGTTTTTT
Source organism: Trididemnum clinides (assembly GCA_963675345.1). Lineage (NCBI taxonomy): Eukaryota > Metazoa > Chordata > Ascidiacea > Aplousobranchia > Didemnidae > Trididemnum > Trididemnum clinides. The sequence continues at coordinate 3,614,635 of OY776302.1, read as the reverse complement.
AACTACAAAAGCATTTTCCTCCATCAATAGATGCAAATTTAAAAACAATTTTCCCATAGTGACGTCATCGTGATGTCACAAATTCCTTTATAAGCTCGTGGAGGTGATCAACCTTGCCAAGTCTTGTTTATGCCCTCGGAAAAATAGAGAAAAATAAAAGGCAAAAGCTCTCAAACAATATGACAGGACGTTCAAAAACTTTATTTAAGAGCAAAAAATTGATCATGTATGTTTGGACACGAATATGGTCAAAATTTTTACTTTCATAACGTTAGCCTCCAAAAAAAAGCTTTTCATGTTTGTTCGACAATTAATTTGGCCAGACTCGCACTTTTAAATCGTTTATCTCCCTCAGTGCTCTGCTCTCTCTGCCTTCAAAATAGGTTAGTGCTCACTTATGTTATAAGATTGTTTGATGATAGAATTGAGTTTACTTAACCCTCTGTCTACCATGGGGTCAATTTGAGCCCAATTACATTTTTGAAAAGTTCCTGTTGCCATACCGTTGGCATCAGCGCTATGAAACTTCATGACTTTTATTATATATTAAAGAGGTTTGTTGATTAAAAAAATTTTTTGCGTTGGGCATATTTATCATGAGCTAATGAAAAAAGCAGCATCGTATACCAGTGGGGTCAAATTGACCCCAAGCAGTTTTATGAATAAGTGAGCCAATGAAACATGCAAATATATAAAAAAACCTCATTATTGCACTGCTTGCTAAAAAGTTAAATTTTGTTCTTTATAATAAATAAAAACCAAACTAGTATAAATACGAAAACATACAAAAGAGTTAAATGCAAAGAAGCAACATGTCAAGATATCTCTCTAAACATGAAGTTTTGAATTTTCTGGCAAGTGACCACAGCGAAGAAGAAGAAATAAGCAAATGGATTTCAACTGATGATGGCGAAGAAGACAGGGAAAAAAATACCTTCATGCAATTTATCTTCTGAAGAAGAAATGGATGACCAACTACCTTCCTCTGCTTTCGCAAACTGTTTTGTTCTAAAACCGAAACGTGGCAAACAACACCTCGGGCAAATAATGCTAATAGTGCAGCTGCGCATAATGTCATTCGGCAAAATCCGGTGCTGACAAAGTTTGCAAAATCTCAGTGCTTAAAAATAAGTGATACTTTCACTTTATTTTTGTGTTTTTTTTTCGAAAAACTATATGTCAGTGGACAAATCACGAAAAATCCCTAGTATAAGGAAGCTCATGAAAACCCGTGGTTGATGAAGAAATTTTTTGGGTGTAGTTATTTTGATTAGTGTATATAAGTCCAATGACGAAAGCGTTGCATAGCTATGGAGCACACTTGATGGCCGGCCCATTTTTAATAGCACTATGAGTAGAGGAATGTACCAACAAATTTTACGCGTTCTTTGATTTGACAATGCACAGTCAAGACCACACCATCGGTCCCCTGACAAGCTGCAACCAATCAGAGAAGTGCTTGAAACTGGAGCCTCTTACTTGCAAGATTCCTATACCTGCGGACCAAGCAGGACAATTATCATACAGTACCGTTTCGTCTTTCATTGCTGTTCCTTTTTGCGTACAATGAAAGCATTAATTATTTGATATGGATTAAATAAACTCACCATTCAAATCAATCTTGTAACAAACTGCGAAACTTGTGATCGCTTAGAGCATCAGCAACTTGTACAACTAAAATTTTCGTTTTTTATTGGTTTTAAAAATTTTATTATTACTAATATCATTAATTTCTTTACTTGTTATGTGCTAAGTAAGAAAACGTTTAAAAAAATATAAAGAAAACAACTTCAAAATAAGAATCATAACTGGGGTCAATTTGACCCCACTGGTATGAAATGCACATTTTTATGCTGGTAGACAGAGGGTTAAAGGTCCTCAAAAAATTGCACTCTCAACAAATACAAGTTTTAAAAACCGTTCACATTTTGTATAGTTTAGTGGTAGCATTTTAGTTTGAACAGGACGGGCCGGTTTCTCAAAAGAGTTTCATCTTGCTAATCCGGTATTTGAGATTGCAATAAATTTTTTGGCCATCATCAACTTTAGTAAGCCGAGACCTCAAAATCTGAATCTTGTACTGCAATCTTAAGTGGTTGTGTCGATTTGTAAATTCCTTCTGCGAGCACATCGATGCGAGTAGACTCGTAAACAATTGTGGTTGCTGTGCAAAGTTATCTTTACTTGTCTAGACATAACTGGCTACAAAAATTATGCATTTTATTACATGCAAATCTTCATGAACAAAGAGCCTTTTGAAAGGCCTGATGTCGCATTAATAGTCTCGTAAGGTGTTTGCTTCACCTTTTTCTAATCAATCGAGTGAACCGTACTGGCTCGAAAATGAGAGTGAACACAGAAATTTTCCATGCTCGAAACTTACGTTGTTTTGTGTTTTAATGGCTAAAGGTCATCAGTTTCATCGTGAATGGTCACAAGCTCCTTCATGTATATGTAAGCCATAACGAAATCTTTGCCTGACAGCATTTTCTGCAAATGATGGTGCACTTTTTGATGCCCACAAAGGGTTCTTCTGCTGTGACTTTGAAACTCACAATAATTTTGAGTTTATTTCCAGTAAAAAAAGAAATTCGGTTAAACATGCTATCTAAAACATACCGTGCTCTCAAAGTTGGAAGCTTTTTAAATTAACGTAGACAAATCACTCGAGACTTTTGTGTCGCTGGCTAACTCGTAAAGTGCTCCTCTCAGCGCTTGATGTCGTTTATAAATTACTTTAAAAGCTAATTCATGCGTTGTTAATTTTTGTTTCAAACAAATTTTTCAACCTCAAGATTTACTTGTCATCTTACCTGTTCTTTGTGTGCCTATGAACACTTCGCGGCAAACGCCAACCAAAGCATGCAAATCTTCACACAAATTTTGAACATATGCAATTATTGGGCATAGCACTAAAGCATCTTTGATTACAAGCTTGTCGCTCTGAGCAAAGCAATGCACATATAGCGCTTGTTGTGTAACATCTTTTTTCACAAATTTTACTAGGTTTTCATCAATGAAGCTTTGTCATGGCGTTCCTACCATTTCTTTGTGAATCTATGTTGGAACGAACCAAGTCTTTAACATATTTTAACAAAGCTTCCAATTAGAGGCCACTTGTGTAAGAAAAACTGCAACAAAATATTCGTTTACATCTTAGTCGTCATAGTCAGAGCTGGGCACCGCAAATTTAAACTCAATTCCGCAACCGCAAATTCCGCAAAACTGCAGGAGGTGTTCCGCAACCGCAAATCCGCAAGTTTGCGATAGGTTTGCGGTGACTTTTCGCCCTTCCGCAACCGCAAATGCACATAGCACTTCCGCAAACTTAGACCGCAATATTTACTGTTATTTTGTCTTCGTGATGACCTTTTTTACTTTAGAAGGTCAAATTTTGCCATCGACCAAACGTTGACCTCCAAAAAAAAAAAAGTTCATCAACTCCCGGTCGTTAACCTCCAACTCAGAAAATAAGAGCGTCCACTTTTTCCGAGCGGTTTTACCGTGGATCAGGCAACACTCCCTATTGGTTTGCAGTAGGAAATTAGGTTCGCAAATCCCCAAATAGAAACTTGAGTTCGCAATTTGCGGATTTGCGGAAGTGCCCACCTCTGGTCATAGTAGGGATGGACTGCTAAACAGAGCTTCTCGGTTTTGGAAAAATCAATTGCTTCTTTGGAACTGGTAGAATAAAATAAAGAATGTTTGTCATCAAAAAGTAGAACCCTTGCTTTAACATATTACTTTCATCTTTTCGATAATGACTTCCTGAAAAAAACGTTTTTCTGTAAAAAATAGCTGAAAACCCATGATTTGCTTTGATTTGTTCATATTGAGTTTTGTCATCTTTGATTTATCATCACTTGAACCACATAATGCAAGGCCTTGCTGAAGTAAGAACTTTATTTCGCAAAGATCCAAAAGAAGTGTCTGACGTTGAAATCTTGCTGATGTTTTAAACGATTGTCAGATTGAACGTTTATGGCTTGACTGGTGCTGATCTATTTTGCATCCCTTCTTGCATTTTTATGACATTTGACCCCAGCTTAGTCAAAAAGTGTTTTCATTCTCTCTTCCAGGATCTAAATCCATCGGCGTCTAGCCGATGAATGAAAGGGGTAGGACAAGGTTTCTCAAAGGGGCTCTCTACCCCATTGGGGGCCACGAGCAAAGTTCTTTACTAGATAGCTTTGGAGAGGCCTTTACTAGTATTGCAAAATCCAAGTGTTACAATATTAAATATTTGCCAGGTAAACTTAAATTTGTGGTTTTCATTATTACGTCGTAGACCTTCTTTGTGACGTTCGGCAACGCATTTTTCTGAAATGTTCTTAAATTATCCGGTACACTGTAGCTTTGTTTTTAATCGTTTGCATAACATTACTTAACCCATTTATTACTAGCGTAACCATTTGGTCACGTTGTACCGGCCTAGCTGGAAGTTCTCCAGATTCAACCATATTTAATAGTTTTTTGAAAGGTTATATGTGCAAGGTAGTGTAAGAGTTGCTCTAACAATAATACGTTTTACTTGTGATAATTAGCTGCTAAATTTGCAATAATTCAAGACCAAAATTACAGCAAAGACTAAAATCTCTGAAAATTCCAAGTAAGTGAGAGTGTTGGTTTTATTAGAGCATTTCCTCCATTTGTTATTGTCAAAATCGTTTTACCTCATAGTGCTATGGTGCAATGTTACATCTACTTTTTGGGTAAATGTTGGTTTTCGATTTGATCTTTTAACTTCATTGTAGAGCACAAAATGTATTTCGGTGTGTAACCATATGGTTACGCTAGTACATGGTGTAGTCAAAAAATTGCAGTTTGCTATACGTTTTTTGCAGCAAGTTTGTGTTTTTAGGTTTTGTCTGATGAATGTTGTCGATTTTTGATGGACGATAAACAGGGAGATCTTGATGTTAGTGGAGCATACATTAATCCTCCACCAGTAAACATGGATTCGGATGAGAATTCCGCCAGTGAAGATGAAAGAGAAGCAATTGACAACTTGACAGGACGACAATTACGAGCTTTTAAATCAAGAATAAGAAAAATTGCAGAAAATTGCAGAAAATTGCAGAAATTGCTCTAACTGACGGGCAGAGAATCTCCAATGAAAAAGAATTTAGAGCAGCTGCAAATCCTGCGCCAACATTGGATCAGCTCAATCGATCCATCAATCAAGATCAAAGGACTAATGACGATCTGTTCATACAAGATTTCTTGTTTCTGGATCCAACTTTTCAAGAGTACCGAGAGAATTTACCCCAGTTGACTTTTTTGAACTCTTTGTAGACAACGATGTTGTCAATGTTTTGATTAACCAATCAAACCAATATGCGGTCTTATAAATTATCCAGAGTTTAAATTGTCTGCTGAAGAGATGAAATGTTTTTTGGAAATCCTTGTAAATATAGATTATAATGCAAATTCTCAAAGAATGCTGTATTGGGATTACGGTGACGGTGTGTGTAACTCTATGGTGTATAAAGCAATGCGGAAAGATCTTTTTGTGCAAATTATGCAAAGCTTGCATTGTGCTGATAATATCCAATTGTATTCTACTGATAAATTCAGCAAAATTTGCGCTTTTTTGGATATGTTGAAGCAACGATTCTTCAATCACTTCAAGCCAACTCGTAATCTTTCACATGACGAAAGCATGATCAAGTACTATGAGAAACATGAATGTAAGCAATTTCTATGAGGAAAGCCGATTTCATTTGAATATAAAGCGTGATGTCTCAATCAAGCAAATGAACATCTTGTAAATTTGGAATTATATCAATGCCCAAGAGCGAACATGGATAATGAAGATTTACTCAATGTGGGCAAAGCAGCTACTCTATTTATACGCATGATTCAAGAGTTGCCGCCACATATTCTGAATTTACCATTTCGATTTTACTTTGACAATTTATTTACTGATATGATTTTGTTAAATTACTTGAAATCTTGACTGCAATTCGGAGGAACAGAAACCATTCGGAAAAACCGAATTCCTGGAAGCTGGCCTATTATTGATTTGACGAGTCAAAAAAAAAAAACCTGAAGAACTTTGATTATGCATGCAATGGTAAAGTGATTGTGGTGAAATGGAAAGATGATCAAGTGATAAACATTACATCAACTGTTGATGAAATTGAACAAATATCTTCAACTGGCAGCTACTCCAGACAGGAAAGGAAACTAGTTCAGCTACCAATACTAAGAATTTTTCTTCTTCTTCAAGTGTCATGGCTGAGGCCAGCCTTCGACAGCTTTCCTGCATTTGTTCCTCCAGCCGTCTCGATCGTTCATGGCCCGCAGTATCTCTTCAGTCGATCCACCCAACACGTCCTTCAATTGATCCATAAATTTCAGGCGTTGTCGTCCTCGTGCGCGTTTTCCTCAAATCTTTCCACATATTACAACATGTTCAAGTTTCTGTTTCCTCATGACGTGCCCAAAAAACTGCAGTTGTCTATTCATCACATTCTTCAGAAGTTCTCTTTTCTGTCCTGTTTGTTGTAATATTTCTTCGTTTGTCTTTCGGGTGACGTATGATATTCTTTGCATTCTGCGGAAGCACCACATTTCAAATGCGTTAATCTCTCTTCTTAGTTCCGCGTTCAAGGTCCAAGTTTCACAGCCATATTGTAAAATGGGATGTACATAGCATTTTAGAACTCGCATTCTTGTCGTATTGACATCTTTTTGTTCTTTAGGATATTGTCCAGTTCAACAAAGGCTCGCTTGGCTTGCGCGATACGACATTTCATTTCAGTCACACATCTTCCATCGGATGTTATGTTTGATCCAAGATATTTAAAATTGTTCACCTGTTTTACCATTTCTCCTTTGATTGTAATTGTACATTCAGAAACGCTCTCCTTTTTGGTTATCACCATGCATTCAGTTTTCTTTACGTTCACTTCCATACCATAAGCAGTACTTTCCACAACTACTCTGTCCACCAGTCTCTGTAAATTCACTTCTGAAGTTGCAATGAGTGCTGTATCGTCAGCGTATCGGATGTTGTTTATGTTTATGCCTCCAACTTTGATTCCGGCCATATTTGTTGTAGCGCGCATAATCATTTCTTGATAGAGATTAAATAAATCCGGTGAAGCTACGCATCTCTGTCGTACACCCTTTTTGATTGGGATTGTCTCTGTTTCTGCGTTCCCAACTCGTACTGAAGCTTTTTGTTCGTAGTATAGGTTTTGAATGATTCTGAGGTCTTTGTCGTCTATGCCCACCTCTTGTAGTTTTTTCAGTACTATCTCGTGCTTTAGGCGATCGAATGCTTTCTTGTAGTTTGTGAAGCAAATATGCAGGTCTTGTTGCATTTCAATTGCTCTCTCAGATAATATTCTTAGGAAAAATATAGCGTTTCTAGTGCTTTTGTCTAATTGAAAACCATATTGTTCTTCGGCTATTTCCGAGTGAATCCTATTTTTCATTCGAAGAACACAGATCTTAAGGAGGATTTTGATAACATGACTCATGATTGCTATTGTTCTGAAATTCTCGCATTCCGTCACACCTATTTTCTTGGGAATTGTTATGAAAACCGATTTCTGTAGTATTTCCGGAATCTCGCCCGTTTCGTAGATGGTATTTGCAAGATCATGCAGCACGTCCACCGCTGAGTCACCCAAAGCTTTGATGACTTCTGCCGGTATTTCATCAGGGCCTACGGCCTTACCGTTTTTCATCCTAGATATAGCTTTTCTCACTTCACTTTTTGTGATATCTGGTCCAAACAAATTGTTATTGAATTTGATCGGCTTCCCGCCTCTCTCCGGATCGTCGTAAAGTTCCTTAATGTATTCTGTCCAACGCTGTTTTATTGTTTGTTCTTCAAACAGGATGTTTCCATTTTTGTCCTTGATACATCCAGTTGTTGTTTTATAATACTTCTTACTGCTGATTTCTCGGATTCTTTGATGCAATATTTTCGGATTTGAGTTATATGATTTCTCAATGATCTTACACTTTTCTGTCAGGTAATCTTCATGAGCATTTGTACACTTCTTTTTTATTTCCCTATCCAATCTCTTATATTTGCCTGATCCTCGTTGTTGTTTTCTTCTTTTTTCAAACAAATTTATGATTTCTTCGGTTTTCCATGATTTAGATTCTTTCTTATCTTCCAAAATTAAACATTTTTGTATGGCTATCTTTGCTGCATGTTGAAAGTTAGAGAATTTGTTTAAATTATCCGCAGAGAGGTTAGCATGGCTACGTCTGATTTCATTATTGAAGTGCCGTTGTAGATTCATTCGTACTGCGTTATCTTTTAAACATTTTTCATAGTCCAGCTTTGGCATTTTCTTCGATTTATAGCAAGTTTTGAGCTTGAAGCGTAAAGTTGTTAATACTGGCACGTGATCGCTTCCAACATCAGCGCCTGGAAAAGCTCTGCAATTCAACACTCCATTTTTATAACGTTCAGATATGGCGATAAAGTCTATTTGGTTTCGAGTTGTATCATCAGGTGATTGCCATGTCCACAAACGTCTTGGGTGGTTTTGAAACCATGTATTTGCTATTATCAACTTGTTATTTCTGCACCAGTCAACCCACAGATCTCCGCGTTCATTTCTTACACCTAGACCGAAAGGTCCTATGGTGTTTCCATCTCGGTTTTTTCCAACCTTTGCATTTAGATCTCCCATAACTACTAGAATTTCATTAGTTTTACATTTTCTGCGTGTTTCCTCAAGCTTGCCATAAAATTCGTTTATTTCTTCGTTTTGTGCTGCCTCTGTCGGGGCATATACTTGAATTATGTTCAGATCACGTTGTGGGCCTTTCATTTTTTGTAGTATTATGCGGTCTGATACAGCCAGGTATCCTTTGAATGTTTTAGACGCCAAGGGGTCTAGCACAAAATCAACCCCATGCTCGAGTTTTTGTCCACCGGAACACAACACTTTATATCCATTATTTGTTATATGTCCTTGATCCTTCCAACGCATTTCAGCCACACCCATGACAGTTATATTCATTCGTTTTGTTTCTTGGATTAAATTCTCTAGTTTGCCTTTTTGAGCTAGAGTTCGTACGTTCCAGGTTGCGACTCGAATTTTACCCTTTACTTTGTTCGTACTTTTTCGCACAGTAATTGGTTGACGGTCGGGTGTGACCTGACGAACATCACAGTCCCTTCCGGGCGAAAGCAGTGCCTGGGTTGGGCACGCTCCTGTTGACGCCGTTATTTGATTCTCTTCTAGTTTGACTTTGCATGGAAGTTATACTTGGCAGGGAATGAGCGGAAGTGGTTTGCCATTGCCTTCTTCCGACTGCGAATACCGTTGACCAAAAAGGTTCATCCGCTTTCCTGGACTCCCGTCCAGCTGGGCAATTACGTGCCGCAGGCTATTGTTGTATGGAGATGTGCCCCTCCATACCCGGTTATACCGCCGGGCTCTCGGACGCCCCTGCAGCCAACTCTGTACACAACGGTGGGGGGGACCAACGGAAAGGTGTGGCTGCAGACACATTTGGGAAGGAGAGGTCTCATGCTGGTACACTATGCACCGCGACTTTCACTTCCCCTGGTTAGGAGAGGCTCTGTGTTCGCGTCCTAACCTTGGCCTGAGCAAGATGATCCCCAGGCTCCTCCTCAAGAATTTTTCTAGATTACAATAAATCAATGCAATAACTCGTTCACATGTCTACTCTCAAATACGGTCTTGGTAGATCAATCTGTGGTTTCCAATCATTTCCCCACATTACGTGGATTGGCAGTAATTGGCAAAAAAAAGCACGAGTCTTACTAGCTGATTGATTAATCTCGAGATAAAAAAACGCGTATGTTCAATTATTAATTCAAATTGTGGAATGGGCAATTGTGGAATGGGCAATTGTAATACTACGTAGGCTGCTTTAAAATCTCTCTCCCAATTATGTAAGTTTGTCAAGACCAGATATGGACATTTGTTTCAAAAGAAAGACGGGTCAAAGCAATCGATTGCACACGCTTTACTTTTCCTTCTATGCACTAGGTTCGATGATAAAATTATTCTATAATTGCTGGAAAAATTTTTTTCTAACCGAAAGTGAAAACATCACTGCAATTTGGTAAACTACGAGTAGCACAAAGTTCAAAATGAAATTGAATTCCGATAGTTACACAGGGCAGTGGTTCCCAATCTTTGTATAGTCAAGGAGCTCTCAAAATAAACTATCAGCTCTGCGAATCTATGCCTCTGAGGGCATAGAAATTATTTCACCAGTTTTGCTGCGCTTTGTTTTCCGTTTTTTGATTGTTTAAACCAAAAAACATCTTGCTTTGCAGCCTCTACTGTTTCGTGGTCACTGCAGGTAGCACGTACATCTTCCTTGTGACAAAACAATAGCCAGCTGTATGCAAACAGGAAATATAGCAAAATATTTGCATTTGTTACGCTTGAATCAGTATAGTTGTCAACTTTTCTAATGCCAAGAACTCTTTCAAAAACTTGAATCAAGTTATTTTTTGATTCCAATGTCTCTCTCAAAAAGAAACAAATTTAAAAATAAACGATGCTTTGGCGTCATTAGAGGATGCTTATAATGACAGTATCTTAGGAAGCGAAATTATAAAAATTGGCACCTGATGAAAGGTTGCTACCTTTATTGAAGTTGTCTGCAAAGCTAAATTTGTAAACGGAGTAGTTGTCTTTATTGCAGTTGTTGATTTTATTCCAGTTGCTGTGTTTTTTAAACTGCATTTTACAGCATAAAAGTATACTGCTAAATGTCTTGCATCAACTATAACCACTTGCGTTAAAACTCCAAACATGGTGTAAACATAAATTTTCGGAAGTACTGTATATCTGCACTAAATAGTGCTGCATGATCGGCATACAATAAATAGTTGAATCCAAAGAGTTTTAAGCATCTATGTTGTGACGAACCGAAAAGTGCTAAATGATAAGTCACTGTTCGATTGAACCAACTAATGTAATGTCCTCTCAAATTTTCAGTTCACGCTTTTGCAAAAATACTTCGATACTCAAAACTGCATAAACAACTTGTGAAAAAATTTTATTGTTATTTGCATTTGAGATTTCTCGATTAATTTATTGCCTATAAACAAACATCATTTAATGGCACTGAAAAGTACAGTAATTAGGTACGAGGAAAACACCTCAACACTGCGCTGAGTATTTACGTTTACCCAGAAAATTGATTTTAAAAATGCAATAACTCGTTCACATGTCTACTCTCAAATACGGTCTTGGTAGATCAATCTGTGGTTTCCAATCATTTCCCCACATTACGTGGATTGGCAGTAATTGGCAAAAAAAAGCACGAGTCTTACTAGCTGATTGATTAATCTCGAGATAAAAAAACGCGTATGTTCAATTATTAATTCAAATTGTGGAATGGGCAATTGTGGAATGGGCAATTGTAATACTACGTAGGCTGCTTTAAAATCTCTCTCCCAATTATGTAAGTTTGTCAAGGCCAGATATGGACATTTGTTTCAAAAGAAAGACGGGTCAAAGCAATCGATTGCACACGCTTTACTTTTCCTTCTATGCACTAGGTTCGATGATAAAATTATTCCATAATTGCTGGAAAAATTTTTTTCTAACCGAAAGTGAAAACATCACTGCAATTTGGTAAACTACGAGTAGCACAAAGTTCAAAATGAAATTGAATTCCGATAGTTACACAGGGCAGTGGTTCCCAATCTTTGTATAATCAAGGAGCTCTCAAAATAAACTATCAGCTCTGCGAATCTATGCCTAATTTTGCCTATAACTAACATTTAATTATTATTGATTCTCGTCATATACTGCTAATAATCAACTATTACAGCAAAATCATCGTAGCTTATACTGTAAATATTGTGATACGGATGTGAGTGCGGCAGAAAATAACAAATAAATGCCAATAATAAGAAAATTGAAAGTTGCCTGTAAAGGTGTAACAAGAAAAAATTTACATACTTTATGTAAAAGTACTTGAGGTAATTTAGCAATGACGTTAAATTAGAAAATATAAAAAAGTAAGAGCTGATAGCAATCACGTTAGAAGTAAAAAACTCTTTTCCATGTTGTTAGTTTAGTTAGTTCAAACAAATTTTTAAAAGCCTTACTTCTCTTCGACTCCTCTCCCTTTTCCTCTTTCTGACTATTGTTATGACAATTACCCAGAAAAATATTAATAAATTGTTCATGCTCGCAATGTCAGCACTACAAACAAAAATTACTATTGGGGAAAAAACTGTGCTGTGTTGATTGTGCAATAAAATAATATTTTACAAGATTACATAAAGTTGCAACAGTTTAGTTGCCTGTTAGCCAAGGCATTTGCTTTTTACTAACAGTAGTCATGAATTGAATAAGCAACTACAACACCTAAGGGAAAAAGCGTGGACAGCTGCCCGTGACAACACAGTATTATTAAAACAATGCAATTTTCAAACAGACTAGCCAACGCTTGCATTGTGCGCAATAAAACCAGATTTATCGCTGATATTCATTTTGTTGGCATAGCACAAACCACAGATCTAATATATAAAGCGCAGTTCTGTCGATGTGTCGGTCTGTGTTTCTGTTTTAACTCCTCTGAAACTGTTAGAGGTACAAGCATCAAACTTGCCACGATTGATCAGCACCTTGTTGTGAGTTTCATAAGGGTGTTGGCAACGTCATCATGTCGTCACAATCAAAAATAATTTTTTTAAATTCGCGTTACTTGTCAGAGGACAATCGTTTTATGCTCAAACAAAAACCAGCTTCCGACTTACCACATTTCTAAAACTTTTATTTGTTTGGGATCTAAAATGACGTCACAATCAACGCTTTATTGCACAATCTGTTTTTGTTCCTTCGCAAAAAGTGCTTATTGCAGATACGCAATTAAATGTTTTTTCAGAAGATATTAATAAGGTTCTTTGGATAAAAACAATTTTACAACAATTATTGCTCATTTGATTATGCTACGAGCACTTCTTTTCTTTAGAACTTTAAGCCATATAAACATTTTTTTTCTCTATTTCGCTTGCGCGCTTAAACCTGGCTCTATGATGTCATGATATGCCGCCTACGATAAACACAAATTTTGGCTACCGCAGATCATAATATGAAGTTGTTTTCAAAAATTGCCATCTTTTTGCAAAATCAATTTAATAAATATCTGATTTGTGACCTCATTTCTCAACCGATTTTCAAACTTTTTACAACAAATTGAAGGTTATTTCAAGGCAATTCCAATAGTGTGTAATATGAAAAATTAATATTTGTTTTTATACTGAAAAAACTGAGCTTTAAGATTTGTGGTGTAACTTTTTATTCATTGCTAAAAGTGCTAAGCTCAGTAAAAACTGCCCTGTTTTGTAAATAATTTTTAGTGTTTAGTAATATAGGTCGTCTTTATATTTTTATGTTGTACAGTTTATATGTTACACTACTAAAATCTACCGTTTTCTGAAGAAGCTCCCCGGTAACTAAGGGGAGCGAAACGTTAAATTTGAAGAAAAAATTGTCGAAAGAACGAATTGATCTAGGTGAAATATCGTTACATTCGACATACGAAAAATGCCTGCTATATTCTTAAGCTGGACATTATTAACCCATTAATGCCCAGCGTATGATATATCATACGCTAGAGTGTACTTTATAATTGTGTGAAAAAATTTTTTTGGAAACTCTTTTCTTTTCTTTTTTTTTACATTTCGTATTGCTGGTTATCATGTTTGCATGTGTCAAAATGAGAAATATTTGCATCATCAGCAAAGGTGTGAAAAGAAAATTTTTTTTTGGGGCAAAGTTATGAAAATTAGATTTATAGAGGTGTAAGTAAACTCTTGCTATTTTTCACAAGATAGACATAAACATTTAGGATTTTTTTTGGCATCTTTTGTAAAGCATGTTTCAACTAAGCTGCAGCCATTCTAATTTCAAAAAAATTTTGTCTATGGTCTCAGCAAAAATACTTACAATTCTGCGTATGATATATCATACGCTGGGAAGTAGCATGTACTGATGCGATATATATCTTACACTCCTAAATTAAAAGTATATGTTATATAATGCATATAAGTTGTTTTATCAGACAGTGGTATTAGAAATTAACTAGGAAAATACTAAAATTTGATACAGCTTTAGGCAATTAATTGTTAATTTACATGAGTATATATGTTTTGTTATGTATGTTACATGCAACAATTAGTATATAACTTTACCTAAACCATTGAAATGGCATTGTATTATACAGTATTTTCAAAAGTCATTGCGTTATGTTTTATTTCTATAGTTACATTGCATTATCTACAGTTTTATATGTTCAAATATATGTTATTGTACATGTAGATCATCACTAAAAATATCTAAAGTTTAAGTCCATTTTGCCTTAAAAGTGTAATGTCTAAAAGGAAGTTATTGTCCGTACAAAAAGATGCTGAAGAACTTTTCAACATTTTGTTTTCGGAACAAAATACAACCGCAATTGCTGAAGAAATAGAAGATGCCGAAGAGTTATAAATTGTGTTCCAACCACCAAATGATGGTGCAGATTCCGACAAAAATGATGCACCAAGTGATAATGAGGAAGCATGTGCAAATTTTAAAGATATTGGGAGAGGAATTTTGTCGCAAAGTGCTGAAATTAGAATTATTAATAAAGATGGAAAAAGAGATTTGGATATTGAATCTGAAACACCTGAAGATCTACCTTGTAGTTCCAAAAAACGAAGCAAAAAACAAAAGACAGTTCGAAAATGGTTACCTAAGCAACTGAAAAACACAGCCTCATCCTATAAATTTGAAGATAACAATGAAACCCCAGCTGTTGTTGATACCATAAAAAAGGAAGGCATGAACCCAGTAGACTTGTTCAAGCTGAGTTTTGATGATGAAATCATGAATTACATATGCCATGAGACTGTGAAATATGCTTCTCAAAAAGGTGAATCTCAGTTTGTAGTCACTGTGGAAGAACTGTATAGATATTTTGGCATTCTTCTCTTGTCTGGCTACTACAAAATGCCATTCAGAAGAATGTACTGGGAAACCAGACCTGATGCAAACAACTTTTTAGTTAGCCAATCAATGAGTCGAAACAGATTTGAAAAAATTCACCAATATTTGCATTTCAATGATAATATGAGCATTGATTACAATGATAGAGTTTACAAAATTAGGCCCATTTTCGATCATTTGAATGCCTGCTTTGGTCAATTTTTCCAACCTTTTGGACAAAAGTATTCTCTTGATGAAGCTATGGAACCATATTATGGCCATCACTCTATGAAACAGTTCATAAGAGGAAAGCCTATTAGATATGGATTTAAATTATGGTGCCTGACAAGTCCCCAAGGATATTTGGTGAAGTTTCAACCCTACACTGGCAGTGATAAAACTCCAGGAAAACCTGTGGGTGCCAGTGTCACAGAGAATTTGTGCATTGGGACTATTCCACAAGGTTCCTGCATATACATGGACAATTATTTTACATCATTGCCTCTGATGGAAACTTTATCACAAGAAAACCTGTATGCAATTAGTACTATCAGGAATGATAGGATCGAGAAGGCTCCTCTGCAAGATCTCAAAAAATCAGAGCGAGGCTCATTTTGCTCAATCACAGAAAGCAAAAGTAAAATACCATTAGTTTGATGGAATGACAACAGCCAAGTTACCCTTATCAGCAACATGAAAAAGGATAAAGTTTTTGATGTTGGCTCTTGCAAACGATGGAAGCGATCTGAGAGAAAACAGATTAGTGTTCCTCAACCAAATATTGTGAAGCTCTATAATAAAAACATGGGTGGAGTTGACTTGTTTGATAAACTTAGAGGTCATTATCGAATCAGAATCCTTTCACGAAAATGGTATTGGCCGCTCTTTAGATTTTGCCTAAATGGAAGCATGATCAACTTGTGGCTGTTGTATAGGCACGTAGACAGCAAAATGTCACTGCTAGAATTCACCAGGCAAGTGGTCATTGCATTGCTTGCTTCATCAAATGTGGAAAAGAAGAGAGGTATTGCACCCAACACTAAAAAGCAAATCCTGGATGCCACGAGACTGGATGGTAAAGGACATCTTGTTGACAAAATCAAGACCCAGCGTCGATGTGCTGCCTGCGGTTCATTTGCCAAGTTCATTTGTTTGAAATGTAATGTTGGCCTTCATCCAGATGGATGTTTCATTAAATTTCACCAGTAACACTTTTTTGTCATTTAACTGTTTTTGGACTGTTTTTAGTGTTTTTTATATTCTAATAGTTATTTCCATAAACCTGCTAAAATGTATCGGTTCTGATCTTGTTTCACACTACAATTGACGAAATTGACTACGAATAGGTTCAGGTTAAACATGGCAGCGCTTAGCTACACACGACAAACTAAACAATTCTCGTAGAAGAAAAAATGCAACTCACTACACGTAACTGCCCAGCGTATGATTTATCATACGCTTCAAAAATACAACTTAATAACCATTTATTCAAAAAAAAATGTTAGTAATGTGATAAGAAGATTGACTTAAGCAAATCTACCAAATGTGAAAAAAAAATTTTGAATTTTTGAATTTTGGGCATTAATGGGTTAATGGGGGCCCGGTTATTAATATAACTGAACTGTGAGAGCTTCATTTCGAGTTTGTTTGCTCTTTGCGTGGCGGCGTTTATGCCAGGGCCAAGCAAGTGGCCTTTAGTTTAGAGACGTTAGTTCATATTAATTCGAATACATAACGAAAAAGTGGTAAGTACCAATACTAATATTTAATTGCATAAAATGCACTGGGGGTCATAATCTTAAATGACACCACAATGCTTGCCACTATACAGTGAGAACAGCAGCAGACAGCAAAATTATCCGCTATCATTTTGATAGCAAACACAAATGGTAAAGCCCATTATTAATATTTGTAATGGCAAAGATATCGGTAAAAATTCTAATCTTTATTTAACAGTAGAGAGGTCTGGATTAGGGCCAAAGTTAAATGTAATAAAAATCCAAGTTTAAGAAAAGATCAAAATCAATTAATAATAGCATCCATTTGTGACACTAGATTAAGAGAAAATGCTTTTGTTTAAAAAGAGATTTATAGGCGTGTATTGCATTAGACTATATGACTTAGGGTAAAGGCGTGACACCTTTTCATGCTACGGCTGAAATAAAACAAACAGCGCAGGCAAACATGTTAATGTCCCAAATAAAAATACTAAAGCGGGGCCACCAAATCGTCAAATAGGCCTACCACTAAATAGTTCATTTCTTTAATTGTCAAAACGACCGCCATTTGGGAAACACCAACAACTTTGACGATGTTTCACCCCCCTCCTAACACTTTTAAATATTACAAATATTAGTTTGTGTCATCATTCTTTTTTTTGAATACTTCCAGTCTTGATTAATATAACAACATGACCACCATTACATGTACAGGAACTATGGCTTATATTTACTAAAAAATTTCTTTGTTGCTCTCACAAATGTTTGTACGGTGAAGCTGGCGCAGGGAATTTATTGATACGTTTTAAATCGGCGAGTGATGGCACGCCTTGACGGGGTAAAATTGAACCAAAGTTAGGAGAAACATTTATCTACCGCATATACTCATGTATACGTCGATCTCATCTATGAGTCGATCGATATTTTAAGACAAAAAATTGCATTATTATAGGTATTACTCATGTATAAGTCGACTCCGCTATTCTAGAATATTCTGGAACAATTGCAGCTGCCATGTTATGATTGAGCGTGCCGTTGTAAGTTTGTTTACTGGTAATATTTACCGTATTTTTACTTATATTTGATACCGGTAATTCTGTGAAGTAACGTTAGCATTTATAAGGAGAAGCATCATATTATCAGCGTTTGCTAAGGCTTCATACCGCGGTGTGTATATTACATGTATAATAACGGTGTTTTCTTTTCGTATTCACATTCTATTCGACTCGGCAGCAACACGTCCATGAACATTACTCATGTATAAGTTGACCCCAAAAATTTTACCTTGAAATCGTCTCCCAGAAGTCCGACTTATACATGAGTATATACGGTATTTTGTTTGATAATATCTTTATAGAAGAGCTACAGGAATCAAACCTGAAAATTTGGGAAAAGCAAGGACTCTTTTAACTTTTCGAAGCATACCTATGCAAGAGAAAACGAATATGGATCATAATACGTAGCCAGCAGGGACTTCAGAATGTTTGAGGCGAAGTCAAACTTAACCACATCACTGTGTCAAATCACACCACATGATATATATCATTGATATTTTGTTTTGTAATAGCTTTATGGAGCTACCGGGATCAAACAAGGACTCTTTTAATTTCACAGGGTACGTCAAACAGGTAGAAAAGAACATGCTGCATAATGTGTAGCCAACGAGGACTTGAGAAAGTGCAATGAACAATCAAAAGAAAACAATGTCACTAAATAGCCTAATATGAGAAATGAGTTTCGTACTTCAAACTACGGGAAACGAAAAGCTTTTTTGAGTTATTGTTAGCAATTTCCACAGCACATAGACCTAAGGCATAGCCAGGACCTTGAAATGAGAAATTCTATGAGGATCAAAACGAAGCACAAAAAGTTGTGAATATCTATGTGCAGAAAACGCATATGCTTTTGGTAACTCTTCCCACAAGAGCCTGATTGGTGAAGCCGGCTTGGCCGGCTGAACCGACATTTTCAATTCCGACGTTACTGATAGGGACTCTGCGGATGACGCTGTTGTATCTATTATATAAAGCGAATTTCTGTCTGTCAGTTTTCACTCCTCTGATACTAAATGAGGTGCAAGCATTAAACTTGCTACGGTTGATCAGCATCACGTGATGAGTATCATAAGGGGGTTAATAACGTCATGGCAACGCCATAATCAAAAATATGCAATACTTGACAGAAAACAGCAGTTTTTTTGAACAAACAAAACCTGAGATAAAACTTGGCATTTTTAACAACTTACATTTTTTTGATGTAAGATAATTTCATAATTGACAATGGCTTGTAAAAATTTTGTCTATCATTTTTCTAAATGTAGTGACGGAAGAAATGTGCTTTAAACTTTTTTGAGAGATGAAACAATATGTTATTTTTGCATCCACATGTTTTTCATTTAAAAGCAAGCAGTGATTTGAAAACATTTTATTTTTTACTTCTTGCATATTACTTAAAGTTATTTGTTTCTCTAGCTCCATTTGGTGTTTGCCTATTTTGTAATAAATGCTTGTCTTTTTTTTAACTTGATGGTGAGCAAACGTGGTAGTAACGTGCTGTGATGATTATTTTGTATGTATGTGTCGCAAGCTTAAATGGGTTTTTTATTTAGTGGAAGAGCTAAGATTTGACTTAGAAAAGTTATTGGGTGTTGGTAATTTATTTGCCTTTTTAATGATCAATGTAGAATGCAACTAGGCTTTAATTTAAGTGTTTTATTGCGTTGGCTTTACTTTATGCATTAGGCGGTGTCGGCACCGTACAACCTAGCACACTTACCATGAACCATTTTCTGGTAAGCGTGCTGCATAACAAGCAGTAAAGAGGTCAGGATTGGGGAAATCTTTTATGCTGATGATTCCCTTCTTTACGGTTCATTAAAGTTGATTTCATTGCTTTTTGTATAGTAACAGAGCAGTTTCGTTCAGCAACAACGCTCCCTTGCAATTTAGCTTTTCTTAAAGCTATTGCGTTCGTTTATTACTTTTTCCTCGTACTTTAAGTTATGCATACAATAGCTCTTTAACTTTAATACGCCACATACATCACCACTAACTTCATTAATCTCATCAACCATTAAGCAACACTCTCAGAAAACATATAACATCGCACTATTTATACACTAGGATTTCACGTGAGCTACGAAGGGTGTTGTATCACAACATGCCAAAACGTGCAAGAAAAAGAAACTTTTCGAAGGAGACGGTTGCACAGAAACGTGCCTACTAAAATATGGTGAATGATTTTGGGGAAGCCATAGCCGCCTTTGTCGCTATGCCGGAAACAAGACCAATAGCGCAGCCAAACCAACTTGACACCACAAATATATATTGCCGGCCAATATACATAGGAAAGGGGAAGCACCATATCACAAAATAGACTTACCTTCAAGCAGTTTATTTGTGTAATTGTGAAAGTAACTACCTTTTCGCCGCTAACATCAGTTTTGATTGTGTTTCAATCTCTTCTCCCCTTAAGTATTAGCCATAATTTGTTGCAAGATTCTTTGTGAGCATTGCCAGTCATGATTAAGAGAATATGATGATCACAATTTCATGTGAAAGAATTTTGAAAGTGCATAAAAATCATTTCACTTTTCCTTTACTGCTCATACAAAAGCCCCATGGGTGAGGCCGGGGCAGCCGGTTGAACCGAAATGCTAATCCCGTCATTACTAATGGAGGGCCCCTGAAGGGCGACGCCGGCAGTGCCGGTTAGTAATATATAACTTGTCGTGCCTAGCAGTTTAATTGTAGGAGACAAATCCTCTTTGTGAACTCATAGATAGCTAGAACGGCTATCGATGACGTTGCCAAAACCTGTGAATTTGAAGACAGTGGGCTGTGTTAGGCTCTGGTGAGTATACGTGTGACAGAGACCGACAAGCTTGTTTTGTTCTATTGAATCATGTGAAGGCACCTACGTCAATGAGAATTGCTATTTTGTCAACGTAAATGCAATTAAAACTACCCTAGCAACGTATGTATGAGCAGTTCTTCATGTGTTCTCCCTGCAGGCAAAAGCAATGTATTAAAAATTGGATAACAGTTTTTTGTGTTTCTTTACTAATGTAGCACAAATAGAAAATATTTTTGAGATAAATTATATTCTCATAGTTGTCTCCTCCAACAAGTAAGAAAGCTACAGCTGCAAATCCGCAATTTCGTTGTATAGGTGCACTTCATTCATTCACGCGTATGAGCTCATGCTCGGTTTGCATGTCTTTCGTCAGACTGGGCCACCACGACGGGTAGACTGCTTGGCCCCACCATCTGTCTGCCACATAAAGACGGAGGCATCCCGTTAAGTGCCTTGCCCAAGGACACAACAAGCAAGCTTGCCGGCTTGTTCTCCACACTATCCCTTATGTGCTGAGCGCCGAGCAGGGAAGCTGTGAATACCATTTTTTAAAGTCTTTTGGTATGACCCAACAAGGGAAATGAACCCCAAGTCTACCGACTGCGAAGCGGACGCTCTAACCACTACACCATCGCGCCGGTTATAGGTGCACTGAGGAGACCTTACAGATCGAATCAGTCGTGTCGGCATATAGCACATTTGCTGCCACACTTTTTATTAATTTTACTTTTTCTTAAGTGGATCGAGTTGTAAGAAAAGCTACTGGACTAGCTATAACTTTCATTTAAGTAGATTCTAAGAATTTGATGTATTTTAAACTGCATTAAAGTATGCGAACAAAAACCGCTTTGAATTTAGTTTATATTTTCTGCAAATCCTCCTTTAAAGTGGCCACTTTATGTTTGATGTTTGGAAACCAGCTGGTAGACAAACAAGTGTTTAATGCTAATCAGGCATGATACGCTGAGTTATTATCAATGATTATTTCTCCATACAATTTGATTTAAAAAGTTTTCAACGCCAGAAATGAATTTAAATATTCTTCAGTGTTTAATTTTTGAACAGTCGTTTGGTAATACAAAATTTCAAACTAGCTATGCATAAAGCGTCAAAAAACAAACTTATAGCACGCTTTTAAAGCAAGAAATGAAAACTAAATTATTTTTATTTGACTCTTATCCCAAGTTATCGTCACAATAAACCAAAGAAGAGAAAATGTCCTTATTTAATGGTAAGCGGGACTATCCAAATTTGAGTTTCATCAGCGTCCGTCATCCACGCTGCTAATGGGCCAATTGCAAAGAGAGGTCTAATTTTGCAAAGCGTGGACCGAAATAATACGAGTTATTTCTTTTAGATAAAGGTCGTTTGCAAATTGGCTAAATGGTACGACGATCTTGCTATAGCCCACCCAAAAATTGACTGTCATTGTAGGCGGCGGCACACTTCTGATTTCTAAGTAAATGTTTTATTACCTAATCGCATTCCTGGTTGGGGGCAAGGGAAAAGGAGTTGTCTTGTATTTTTTTATAGATAGTTGTATCACTTTCTTCATGTTAACTCTAATTGACTAGGAACATGTTGGAATTGATTCTGTTCTGTAGTCTTCGCGATATGCAGCCAACGTGTATTTTTTTTTAAATGTTGAAATATTGCTCAGTTTCATCGTATTGTAAAATGACGTCATAATGCTGTTTGGTACCATTTTGAGGAATGTGGCACCTTTTTAATCGTTATCATTAACCCTGCTCTGGTACCATGAAAAAAATCACGTTATCAGTACCTTGGGGTCAATATGACCCCAGTACTGAAAATTCATTTTGACACCAGTAGAAAAACTCAATTTGTTATCAATCCGTGTTTATTGCTTCAAAAATGTAGTGGAGTGCACAATACACGAGTATTTTACTTCTGACACTGATTGCAGACCATCTTGCTGTGTTCTTCCCAAGTGGTGTTATGACATTTACTGCAGGTGAGTCTGTACTTTTTGTCCTTCGATCTCGGACAAAGGAAGCATCTCTTGCGCCCTGATAGACGATGCTGGGTGATGTTTTGAACAGCTAGAAGTGCTTCTGGTAAAATCCTACAGCTGAAGATGATTTGTTTTACAACCTGGGGTCTTTGAGGGGTCACCAATCTTATCTTAGCTTGAGGAACAATCAACGATATGAATAGTTATTTCATTGGGTCAATATGACCCCAAACAAATAAAATATGAAATTAACAAAAAGGGCAGCATTGAAATTAAGATTGAATGAATAGAAACAGTTGACAAGAACCTGAAAAGAAAATACAAAGCGAGATGAAAGCTTATAATCTCAAAGTTTGGAATATTTAGCCTATCAAATAAGCCTGGGGTCATATTGACCCCATGGTACCAGAGCAGGGTTAAAGTACGAATGTACTATACTCGTAGTTGTTAGGAAGAAAAGCGATCAATTCAGGCTGCTTCTGCAAATACAAACAGTAAAAAACAGATGCTGATTTCATGAACAAAGTAATATCAGAAAAGTTAACAGAAAAAGAGCATGGTTTTGCTTAAAGGTGCGCAATCTTTGGCCGCGACGCAAACCTTTTGCCCGCGGATAGTTGCAGTGGCCCAAAGTAAATGTTAGTTGTGACAATTGTCAATTCTTAAAATTTACCTCAAAAAATTGTTAACAGCCAGTGCTTGAAGGAGTGAGAAAAAAGCCTGTTTACGCCAAATGCAACATATAGTCTTATGCCAATGATTGATTTACAAACTCTGACTGATCTAGAAAACTTTCAACTAAATGTAGTTTGAGATTAACCGGTCTGCGAAAAAGGTTGCATACCCTGATCTTAATTAGTAGATTTTATTGATTAGCTGCCTTGCACATATCGTGCGGGAAAGACCAGACAAGCTTAAGGCCGGTTTCCATTACGTGTAGATAGCGTAAAATTTCTTTGTTTTTAATTTAATTTTATCGGCAGAGCGTTTTTGCCCGTAAAATAACATCAAATAGACGAACAAAAAATATTTGCACTACGCCAGCAGGTTACGCCTAATTTTTTATTAATTAATGTTTATATTTGAAGGCAAGGTTAAGCAAAAGAAAACAGTTTCCTAGCATGAAATAACCGTTACGTAAATCGGAAACATTTTCCTTGAAAAACATGGCTGCTTTCGCCCCCTTAATTATGATTATTATCTATGTAACAGCACGAATAGGCGAAGCCATAGACTTAAGAAAGTTTGAGAAGAAATTAAATCATAACAACTACCCTACGTGGAAACTTACCGTTTTTCAGAAAATATTTTTAAAAGAAAATAATTTTCAGAAAATATTTTTAACATTTTTTTAAAAGAAGCTTTATGGCTTTACAGAGATTAGAGCTAAAATTTAAGATGGAGCAAGATCTCTTTTCACCCTTCTCCTATCCCAAATACGCCTACACAGAAAGCAAGGCACAAAAGGCATGAACAGGAGCTTGACAAAGTTTAGGGGATACACATTACGACAAAATCAACTTTGAGAATAAAAAATCTCATTGTCAATAACCTTTGACAATTTGGAATTAACTCATTTTAATACTCCATCAACCAAATATAAAAGAACACGAAAAGCAAATGAAACAGTTAAAGGAAAAGTCTACAAAACCAAAAACTAAGCAAGTCACGCAATACAGCTTAACGACAATGCAGCTAAAATACAACAATTGAGTATTGTTTTATACATACAATTCAAATCATTCAACAATTAAAAGTTTCAATAATGAGATAAATCAAATCGGAATCAGCGAAAGCAACAAAAATTACGATAAAATGGTAAATAAATATCCAAGCCACGGCGAAATACATCAAGTTAATCAAGTAACATTTTAATTCACATTTTTATTTCCGATTTATATACGATCACGTCAGCTTAGTTGAATTCTTTAATTCGGAAATTCCATTTACTATTTCAAAGTATATGTTGTTGATCGGCATGTAAGTTTTTTAAAATATCAATGTAAACGTTTGTTTTGTCCGTCAAATCGACATCGACTTGTGGTGACTTCGTAAACTATGTTCATGAACTACTTCGTGAACTATGAATCTTATGTTCATGAACAATGTATGATCATGAAGCTTTTTTGGCAAGATACTGCAGTAGTTTGCCATTGGCTTCTGCGGGTCGTTCAAGACATCTGTGCCACTTGTCTTCCACATAAAGGCGGGGGCTTCCCGTTAAGTGCCTTGCCCAACTACACAACTAGCAAATTTTCCGGCTTGTTCTCCACAACCTCCTCTAAATGCCGAGCGCCAAACAGGGAAGCTGTGGATAGATTTGACAAGGGAAATGAATGCTAGGTCTACCGACTGCGAAGAAGAGACTCGAACCACTACACCATCGCGTCGGTGTAATGTGAACGAAGGTTCTGCAAAACATAATTTCAGGTTTCTTAGATAAGCTTTTTTGAAAAGTGTTCTACACGTATCCAAAATTTGAAAAAGATTTTTTGAATTCGTAAGAATAAAACTTAACCTTTGCACATATTTCAAAACTTTGAATCTCCTCACTTTTTCTTACAAGGCCCTGTAAGGTGCAATGAATTGTTGCTGGAAAAATTTAATGTTTTTCACACAAACCTTGAATTGTATTGGTACGCTTTATGTCGTTAGATAATCCGGAATCAGAAGGCCAGGATCCAAGAGATGCGAAATTCCCAATCACAGAAGCGCGGTCTTTGTTCTTTAGGTCGGCAGCCTGATTATTTGGTTCTTCTTTTCTCCAAACCAACTCAGAATTGCTAGCTTGCTCGCCATTCACTCACATCCAATTACCTTTTGATGCTATATCATTCGCACCTATCCAAAAAGAACTTTTGATTAACAGATTTTGCATCATGTTTTTTCTATTTTCCAGAGTTTTAACATCGTAAATTGCTAGACTACCTCCCCAGTTTAAGCAGGATTCCTTACTTTCCTGCCACGACTGTCTGCCAGGGGTAAGTTGATAAGTATAAAAATAAGGAGCATTATACAGTTCCTTGCTGAATATGTTTAAAAAATGTTGACAATTTTTTTTGCTTTGGTTTTTTGGAGATCCGATTTTGTGAGATGTAGAACAAAATGTTTTTTTCTGATTTTCTCTGCTATGGTTTTTTTAAATCTTTTACCTCCTGAGAAAGGTAATTGACTTCAAGTAGGAGCAAGTTGATTTGGCTATCATCAGTTGTCTGACATGTGAGTACCACTTGATTAAAACAAGCGATGGCCAAAATTATAATGCAAATAATCAGCTTCAACATTACGCTTTATTCTGTCTTGAAATCTCTTACTGATATGCATTTGTGGCATGCAATTGATATGGTTGAATGAACACCTTTTTTTTGTAATACTTTGTTTGCAAATCATATTTCTAAATGTGAAAATAGCACTTTTTTTCCTTTACCATGGTTTTAGCGCCAACTTCTCGGTTTGCCCAAAGCAATTGTGATTGACAGTTATTTCATAAAAAAAAAGTGATAATATTTGGAATGGAAACACTCTATAAGCAGTATTTTTCATTGGGTGTTTTATAGATTAATTTTTTGTAATTAACTTTTATCAACGTATTTTATTGTTCGTTTTATTCTGGATAAGTTTTGGTCTAGCTTTGATTTGACTTATCTTTGCTGAATTGTTTTTTTTTCAAAGTTTCAAGTTTTCTGTTAGATCTCATCATGTAAATATTTATAACATAAAAATCGACAGCCAATATTTGTATATATGTGACAATTCAAATATATTTTACAATTTTTGTCATGAAATATTTTTTAGCTGTTTTTATAAAGTGGTATTTCTAAACTTAAAAAATTGTAAACCTAGAAGCCGATCAGATTCCAAAGCAATAACACCCGTAAGACTATATGGCGTGCTAAATTCGGAATCCAAAAACTCTTCCCCGCTTCTGCCGTCCGTTTTTTGCAGGGTGGTCCATACGCAATCAAACAAT
Organism: Trididemnum clinides; assembly: GCA_963675345.1. Classification (NCBI taxonomy): domain Eukaryota; kingdom Metazoa; phylum Chordata; class Ascidiacea; order Aplousobranchia; family Didemnidae; genus Trididemnum; species Trididemnum clinides. Next base: position 3,588,172 of record OY776302.1, on the reverse strand, counting down.
GTTTATAAAGTAATGCAGTTGGATAATGTTCTCCATTTATCTATCTCTTTGTTTTTTCCATTTTCCTTTTACCCTCCTCGCTACTGATCTCATAAGCCGACAAATATCTTACCGACACATTCATTTTTTCATCAAATTGCATTTCAGACATATTGATGCAATACAACCATTATGTATGTATTGTAATGTTTCATTTCAGACCATTTTTACCACACCAATCAATTACCCATTAATTCAACCTGCATTTTTATGGTCCATAACGATCGTGGCTATGTACCTGTTCAAACACACAGTGAGGTACATGCATAATACTACCTCTTTCTTTACGCAGTGTCGTTTTCTCCTCAGACACGGAATTGCATATTCGTTAGTTTTATAGGATAGTATACATCTAGCGACGATGTTGTTTTAATGTTTTTAAATCTGGGCTGTAAGGATATTTTTTTTATATTTTACTGGGAAACACTTCGGCTTTAATTTGTTTTACAAAGTTTGACTGCTGATTCTTTGTCGAAAAGTTTTTGCCTAAATTGTAGAGCTAATATGTTTAAAATTTAACTCTTTATTTCAGATTGAGGCATGGCATAAAACTGAAACTCAGATTCATCGAAAATGTAATCAACAAAAGTCTAAGGGATACCACCATCTGTTTCTAGCAGCTCATGAATACAAATTGCTGACACCAGATTGTGATTACCACATTACCAACAAAATAGATTGCCCTTGTTGAGGCCCTAACGCCTCCTTATGGTGGCGTAAAACCGATTTATCTCTAACAGAGCATCATCAATTACCTAAAAACTACTCGTTAAAACAAGAGTAGAATAGAAATGAAAAATATTTGGTGGTTCAAAATGACTCAAATGAAATAAATTAGAATTAAAAATATCAGCAGAACAGACGACTGATGTGATTTTAAACGACGCCTGATTTCGTAAAACAAACAGCGAATGAAAAGTGACTGTGAGCAAAATTTTGAATAATGCATTTGAAAAATTTTAATTAATAGCTAATACAACCAAACCCGTATCAAGTTGCAAACAACAATCACTAATTAGAAGGTACATATGCGAAACATGGTCAAGTGGGTTAGAGCGTCGTTTATTATGCCAATAATCATGCGTTTGTACTTATGATAGCTTCTATTGAGCTAATGAAAGTGCTGCCAATCAAACGCCTTTTAAGCCCTTAGCCATTTTTAAACATAAAACTCGGTTATTCTCAAGTAGCTAAATCGCTTTTGCACGTATTTTATTGAGAATGCAGTGCTTTAAACAATGGCTTCCCCACGGTATTAGCGCGACGCGATCATGTACGCACAAACGGCATTTTTTCGTAGGAAATTCTCTCAGTTCGCTTTGGCTAACCCTCGCAGCTTTTTTGCGTGGTAGCGTCTTTGCAAAGACAGTTAGGATCAACAAATACATATTCTAATTGATATTGGACCAGATTTAGTTTTCGCCATTCAGAGTTATTTTCAAATATACAAAAGAGTTCTAATTTCTTGACTAAAAAGAATGGAGACGAGTAACTTGAGACTTTGTGGATAAAATTCATTTTGAGTCCAACTCCCCGTAAAGTTTGCTGCTGAGCTTTGATTTAGTGACGTTGAACTATTCCCATCATCATCGCTTTCACTGTCTTCACTGCTTGAGTTCAGCGTGAATGTGTCAACCAAGTCTTCCAACTCGCTAATTTCTTCATCAGAATTAGATCCAGACTCACCAGAAGATGGACAGGCAAGTATTTGCAGAAAAATATTTTCTCCAGTAAGAGTAGACAACCTTCTATCAGTTCAAATACTTAAAGTACTCGAACGCCGAAGAACGGAAGGGAGAACAATCGATTATTAGGGAAAGTTGTCACTATGCGATATATAACTGTAGTAAAAACCATTAGTGAAATACAGGCGCTAATGTGCTCTCAATTGTTGTTTATCCGACTACCTGTGCTCAAACTAAACAATGCTTTTATCTGTCCAAAGAAGTGGGCTTTATGCCCACAAAAGCTAGCAAAAACTAGCAGAAAAAAATAAGTAATAGCCTACAGCAAAAAGCACACGCCTTATGTTGCCACAAAAGACAGGCTAATATCAATAGAATGCAGTAAAGTTTCTCAATGCCGTTCAGCAGCTACCAAAATATTCAACCCATGCAACAATAATCTGAAGAAAACAGTGATATTTTGGTGATTTATCTCATCTTTGCTGATCGGTAAGTGAAAATAGATGGTGATACAACCTTTATTTGATTCACCGCATCAACACGTGTTATAAGCGGTAAGAAACGCTTTCTGACACAAGGTCAAAAAGAATTTGTGGCTCTAGCCGCTCTCCGTAGTTATGTCATAGAAACGCTGCGCGGCTATAGCCGCTTCCCGTCGGGAAGTGGTAATTTGGGTAATAGTGCCTAGTACCATAATATCATATTAAATTTAATTTTGTAGTTACAGATATATTTGTTTAACCCTAATGAAGTCTCCGAGAAGGGACCAAAAGCTTCGGTATATTTAGTTATGTTGATTTTTCTTATGTTAATTTAATTATGTTCAATAAAATATTATTATGGATTTTTGTTTGGCTATTCAAAACTTAAAAGTTTGTCTGCTCGCCGACCCATACCACATTGCGCTGAAGTTCCAGTTCTAATTTTCACTTCCTTATCTGACCTTACTGCCGATGAAATGCTACTGGAAGCGATGGATGATACTGATCGCGGCGACAGTAGTATTAGCAGCTCTTCCAGCATAGCTGCTGCAGCATCTTCACTCAGTGCAAAACCAAAGCTCTTTAGTCAAGATCAACTGAATGACCTATCTCGTGATCTCGGCCTATCCAAGGAATCGTCGAAGATTTTGGCATCTCATATTGGTGAACATGGTATACTGGATTGGGAAACCAAAATTACATTCTACCGTGATAGGGATGATTTGTTGATTCGTTTTTTCACTATGGAAGATGACTTTGTTTTTTGCAACAACAGCGAAGACCTCCTTTCAGAAATGAGTCTTCCAAAGTACAACCTAGATGAATGGAGATTGTTTATAGACAGCTCCAAACGGAGTTTGAAATGTGTGTTACTTCATAATGGCAAAAAGTTTGCATGTGTTCCAATCGGACATTCCGTGATTGTTAAAGAAGACAATCTAAATGTGAAGATGGTTTTGTAGAAACTGCGCTACAGTGAGCATAACTGGGCCATATGCGCACACTTTAAAATGGTCAATTTTTTGTTAGGACAGCAAGGGGGTATACCAAACATCCTTGTTTTTCTGTTATCGGGACAGTCGCGCTACTGATCAGCACTGGGTAAAGAAGACTGGCCGGCACGAAAAGATCATGCAGTAGGCGATAAAAATATCATAAATGAGCCACTGGTTAATCACGGCCAACTATAAATGCGGCCGTATATGTCACCTTTTGATGGCTAAAATTACCAGGCCAACTCTTCCTCATTTTCATTTAACGTTAATAAAGAAGTGATTGAATCAAGTTCAGGATACAGTGCTTAGTCGGATTTGAGGTTAATATATGATGAAGACTGTAAACTATTATATCATTTGCGAAAAGCCCACAAACAGTCCCGTAGCACTCCAACTTCGGGCCCCCCCCCAAAGTAAGCGCAAGAGCCCCTGCGCACAGGTCATATCACTTTAGAGGTATAAAAGTGAAAAGCTGCATTAAGAAAATACACCACAATTTGTATATAAGTAAACAGGCTAATGTCAGAATAAAGCATGCCGATACCGAAGGTGCAAGTCATAAAAAATTCGGCACCGATGCCAGAGTTCAGTAGGACATTTATGCAGACACTGCGAAACGAAAGCAATGACACTGAAAAACATGAAAAAGTTATAAAAACACAGTATCATTTAAATAGTCTGGAGCGAACCTTTTTGTTCGCAAATGCTGTTATGACATTGTCATAATCAAGAGATCGGGCGCAGTCATTTTCGATTGACAACATGGCTAATGAAGATAGTCTACTGTCTGTCATAGACGTTCTATTAAAAGTTTTGATCAGTTTCAATTTGCTGAAGCTTCTTTCAGCGCTGGCAACAGTCACGGGGCAAGTTAGTAAGATTCGAAGTGCGATGTACACATTCGGATACAATTCAAATAAATGAGTCTTTAGAAGATAGTTCAGAAAGTCTTGAGCCGTTTTGAGATTGCGTTTTTTTTGTAAAATTAAAACAAACCGCTGTAGCTCAGCGCTCATTTGATCAGAATCAATGTCACCGAACTTTTTTTGGAACTCTTTACAGCAAGTAAGAAGAGCATTTTCTTGTTGCACAAGCAAAAGTTTGTCTCGTGTGTACAAAAACGAAAAGGCGGAAGAAACCTCACGTAACAAATTAAAGCGCTCCTTTATTGACATAATAGCCTGGTCTACTAATGAATAGAAAAAGTTGCTTTTAAATTTCAGTTCAGGAGTAGCTCGTTGTTCCTCTTCACCTTGGTAATCAAACAATCTTCTTTTCTTTCCACTTCTTGACGGAGGAAAAGAAGGATCAATATCCAATTCCTGTGCTATTTCAACAGCAGATGTTGCGGCACTGTCATAACCCGTTGTGCGATAGTTTTGCAAAAACTTTTCAGTTGCCTGGATTTCCGTTTCCATTGTATGAAGGGAGACTCCATACGATTGAAGAATCTTGCTTGCTTTATTGACTTGGAATAGGATATCATACCAAATAAACACCGACAAAAGAAAACTCCATTTTGATAAATGAGCTATCAACGATTTTGTTTCTGAGGCAGCTCTTCCATCTTTTCTTTCTATGGAAATGGCTTCCAAGTCTTTCAGTGCCAGCAACACCTCTTTTAAATTGTATCGAAGAGGTTTGATGCATTTAATTCTGCTTTCCCAACGAGTATCAGATTGTGACTTTATGGACAGCTCCACATGTTTCTTCAAAATTTCCCAACGCTGAGCAGAGGAAGAAAACAGCACATACAATCTTGTAAGTACTCCAAAAAATGTCAATGCTTCCGTCGATGAATTAGCACTGTCAACAACAACTAAGTTAAGGGTATGGTTTGCACAGGGCACGTAAACAGCTTTGGGATTGATGTCTAGCATTCTTGCTTGGACCCCAGAATGTTTTCCTTTCATGTTAGCACCATTATCATATGACTGACCTCGACAATCAGACAATTCGAGTTGCAGTTCGGTCGCTTTTTCTAAGAAAGCGTCCAACAAGCCTTTCCCAGTACTGTCACTTATTCTCAAGTAGCCAAAAAATGTTTCTTTAACAACAGCAGCTTCTTCATTACATAGTACATAACGGAGAATGACAGACATTTGTTCATGATGTGACATATCTGGAGTGCAGTCCAAAATTATAGAAAAATATTTTGCCAATTTCAATTGCTGTAAATTTTCTTTTTCAACTTCTGTCGCTAGCAATTCAATTAGTTCATTTTGTATGGTAGGACTCAAATAGTGATCTTTAGTGTTTTTATTCTTGATTCTGTCTTGAAGCTCTTTTAGGATCGGATCTCTTCTTGCCAAAAGCTCAAATATACCCAGAAAATTTCCATTGTGAGGAGATCCTAAGACTTCTTCAGATCCTCTAAAAGCAAGATTCCTTTCCGATAGAAACAAGGCAATGTCGATAAGTCTCTCTAAAACATTTCTCCAAAAACGTCTTTCATTGAAAAAAATATTTATCTCGCGTTTGTCGATAGTGGATGAATTTCTTATCCCTTCAGCTAGCAACATCCATTGACTGCAGCATTCTTGGTGGGAAATGCCGTTTTCATGGTCTTTCAGTTTTTTCGAAAAACCCTCCCGTGTATTTATACCACTACAAAAGGGGCTTAGTGTTTTTCCAAATAGCTTACAACAAAAGCAAAAAACTTGATCTGATTCCCCAGAATAAACTAGCCACGACCGTGAAACACTTTCACCATTAGGTAACACACGTTTATAATGGTTGGAGGAAAAACGTCGCCTTGGAGTTGTGTTATTATATGGAAAATTCATTATTAGTTGATGTGGTCCACGCTTTACTATATCACATCGTTGAGCATCAGAAATACTTTCAGGCCATTTACATGGGTCATCAGGGATAGGGGTAAATTGAGATTCAGTTATTTTTGATATTGAAGGTTGCGTATTGGCAGGTAAATCACAACTTCCATTTTCTGGAAATTCACAATCACTTTGATGCTGATCGTCATAGTCTTCTTTTTCTTGTACACTATAGTTTTCTTCATCCCTCTCGGTACTAGTGCCAGGTCTACTCTGCTCAGTAATCTTGAAAAAATCTGTCATCTTGGGCAATTTCGCTACAGCATCTCGAGCAGTGGCTGCTTCTTTTCTCTTTTGAGCACCACTTTTTGAACGTTTCATTCTATACAATGTCAATAAAATACTTTATCTGCACTCTGCAGTGTATATATATATTGTCCCGGTATTTCTAGCCAAACAGAATTCCAGACCATTCTATGATTGTTGCGTAACAACGGCATTGTTACGTCAATCGAATATTCAAGATTCTACGAGAAAATCAATCGAAATATTCTAGATTCTGCGAGATAAAATGACGTTGCATTCACTTATGATGTCACAAGCCAATTTCTTCCTACAGTTTAAATCGGTTGTAAACAAGTCTGCTGAACTGAAAATAGTCACGTAGCCAAAAAGCAATTTCAGACTAACTTGGGCCCCCAAAGTTGGCCTGGGGCCCCCCCCAATTGGGGGGTTTGGGGGGCGGCTGCTACGCCTCTGCCCACAAACTTACATTTAAATCATTGCATCCATTCAACAACAAGCAAAATGTTAGCCTTGCTCTCTACATATTTGACCAGTCAACAATAACCGCCTGCTTATGTTTTTGTCCTCAGCGAAAGGATATGCAAAGCTTTTTAATTATGATTAATAAGTGGTGGACTATTGTTAATTGCAAAACAAGATTTTCTGCTAATTCGCTTGCCAGTGCAATTGTAAAAGATGATGGAAAAGTATAGTTTTTACAGTCGCTTGCTGACTGGTTTTCCAGATAAAGTAAAACCAAAAGTGGACTAAGCTTATCACAACAAACGTTTCAAGCTATGGTGCTGACACTACAAGCACAAGCACACTTAGTGTCAGACCTGCTTCAAGAAGGTTACGAGTTTGATATTCCAGCTAAATTTCAAAGTGACCCACTTGAGCAAAGATTTTCGAAATATCGCCAAATTAGCGGTGGAAATTTTCTGGTAAGCCTTAGAAAGATATTGAACAGCGAAAAAACTCTTTTATGCAAATTACTGTAAAAAGAAGGGATGGCGTATTAGGAGAGATTTCGGGAGATATCCACAGTCCTTCTGAAATGAAGATATTTCATGAATCTTTTTTAAAGATATTTGATGAGGCTGTCACGGACAACATTGCTTTATGTAAAGGTAGTGAAGAAGTTGCAGTAAAAATTTCTGGTTACATAGCAAAAATTCTGCGAGGTTTATCAGAAAATAGCCTTGAAACTGGATATCAGAATGATTGTAAACATTTGTTATAACAACAAACGAAAACGTAAAAATGATTTCATTGTAAAAGATGCCATTACTGGCTTCAAAAAAAGGCTAAGGTCTAAATAGTTTTTGTGCTTTGCGAATGCTAATTGTAAAACAGAGTCAAGATGCTAATGCAGTATTTATAAACTTTTAATTTTTTTATTGCTTTTGTATACTAGTGATTGTTTACATATTGTCATATGAATACCCTTGCTATCTAATTTAATGTTTATGAAATTTGTATTTTTTTAAGATCGCATGTAACCTGTGGGAACAGTTGTGCAGACAAGTTTCAGGGTTACATCTTTTTTTAACGTGGCCGCTATACTTTTAGTGTAAACTAATGGGAATAAAACCCAAGTGTACCAATTATCAGCAAAAATTCCTAAAATCTGCAATATTTTAGTATTTTTTACTTTGACGACAAGCTGCTGATTAAATATTCTGTTATCTCGTTCATTTACTTGCTCTTACTTTTCACGACTGTGGGCCTGGTAATTTTAGCCTTCAAAAGGTGACATATACGGCCGTATTTATAGTAGGCCGTGGGTTAATGAGAATCGCACTATCCTGCTTCCACTTTACATAAAGTTGGATCTGATGAAACAATTTGTGAAGGCTCTTGATAAAGATGGTAATTGTTTCAATTATATCGCAAAAACCTTTTCTGGCCTCAGCATCGAAAAACTCAAAGCAGGTATTTTTGATGGACCCCAAATTCGAAAACTGATGCAAAATCAAACCTTTATTGCTCGTATGACAGTGGCTGAGAGGACTGCCTGATGCTCATATGTCTCAGTGATACGAGAGTTTCTGGGAACACAAAAGCAAGCAACTAACGAAACCTGGTGGATGTGATGCTCCAAAACTTTCAAGCACTTGGTGCAAGGATGAGCATCAAACTTCACTATCTATTTAGTCATCTAGATTATTTTCCAGAAAATCTTGGTGATGTTTGCGAGGAACAAAGAGAGAGGTTCCATCAAAACATTAGGACGATGGAAGAAAGATATCAAGGTTGTTGGGACTCTCATATGATGGCAGATTATTGCTGGACATTGATCCATTATTGTATTGAACAAAGCCATAGCCGGAAATCATACAAGCGAATTTTTTTCAGATAAACAGTTAAAATCCAATGTGACATGCTAGTTAATGTTTCTTTAAGTCTATGAACATTCCCATGTAATTGTTTGTCACAGAGGCTGTGTTTCGCAAATGATGGACCGATACAATTATTTGTAGTTTTTTATGATGTTGAACATTGCACGTTTATTATGTAGCATACTTTATTCATTCCGTGAATTAAGAGCTTTGCCTGTTTTGGCTCAGTAATCATTCATGTCAGACCAATATGGATTAGTTACATTGAAAACACATTTTATTCATTGACAAGCCCTACATAAATGTCCAGTTAAATGTAGCCCTAATTACGGTAAAAAATAAATAAATAAATAATTCAAAATATCTCAAAAACTAGAGCCAATCTACAAAAAATAACGTCGTTTTCGAACTCAGCGCCTCAATTTACCCAAGCCGCTTGCACCTTCTATGCAAAAAATTTTTTGTTAACCTGTGTTGTTCATAACATTTTTTATCATTATAGGTTAGAATTACAGTACAGTTTTTTGGGTGAGAACGTTGCTTCAGCACTCAAAAATATTATTATGCTACATAATGAGAATTTATAGCAGTGATTCTCAACCGCGACTATTACAGTAGAGCCGCATGCGGCTCTTAACTATCCTTCCAGCGGCTCTCATTAACCTTTTGAAAGTAAATTATTTTCATGGAAAATTAATCAATAACTGAAGCAACGTAAAAACGACGCGAAACCAGTAGTTGAATTGATGTTCTCGGAGCGGGTTAGAATAGAGCTAGGTTTTTTTGAGTGTAACTTTTTCAACTTTTTTAATGATGTCATAGTGCCTTTGTCGATTGCTTTTTCACAATGGTTACGTTTCAGTACACTAATTTCTTGTTGTGCAACTAATTTCATTGTTTTTCAGTAATCACAAGCTAGCTAGCCCGTACACTGCATACAGTTTAGGTAGTTTCGTAAAAAATATTTAGCAGTTGGTTTTTCAAACAAAATGTCAAGAAAACCTTCAAAAAAAGCTCGCTCTCTTCAGCAAGAAAATTGAGACTTTTAAAGTGATTGGGAAGAAAAATATTTTCAAATTGAAATCGATAACAAAGTACCTTGCCTTTTGTGTCCTGCAATGATAAGTGGTGTTAAATCTTTTAATGTGGAGAGACACTACAATATTTATTCAGGAAAGTATGATTGCTATAGAGGAGAATCAAGGAAGAGAAAGTTGGAGTTGCTTAAGTCAGCACGCAAGCAGCAAACGAGTATGTTTAAATGTAATGAATCCGAAGAAATAACTAAGACGTCTTACAAGGTGAGCCATCTACTTGCCTGCAATAAGAAACCGTATTCAGATGGTAAAATTATGAAGCAAGCTGTTGTTATATTTGCTGAAGAATGTTGTTCTGCAAGCATTCAACTTAAAGCTAAAAAATTACAGCTTAGTAATCATACGATAACTCGACGCATTGAATGCATATTCAACGACCAACGTGACCGGCTTCTTCACAAGTCAAAAAATTTTGTTTACTACTCGGTTGCACTTAATACCTCAAAAGACTTTACAGATACAAAGCAATTGGCTGTACTTATCCGGGGAATCATGCCAGACTTTAAGATTTACGAGAAATGTCTCACTTTACGATCTACTGTATTTATGGCTCAACAAAAGGAACAGATATATTTCGTGAATTTCCGATTACTTTATTGGAAACACAATTGCACCTATCGAAGTTGTTTGCAGTGGCAACCGATGGGTGTCCTTCCATGCTTGGGGCAAATCAAGGACTTCAAGGACTCGTCAACAAGTAGCGTGAAGAAAATGATCTCACTTCTGTAACTAGGCATCATTGCATTTTGTGAATAGAAAGTCTTGCTGCTAAGTATTTGGGCATGCCTAATGTGACCAGAGTGGTAATTTTAACAGTAAATTGAATTCAAGCAAATGCACTTAACCATCGTGAGTTTAAAATGTTTCTCGCTGATGTTGATGCTGGCAATGGTGACCTGGTCATGTTCACTACACTACGATGGTTAATCTGAGCTACATGCTTTAAAAGATTTCATGACCTTATTTCCGAGATTAAAACATTTGTCGAAGAAAAGAAGGACATCCTTCAGCTTGGCAACGAAGAATGGATTGCTGATTTAGCGTTCATGGTCGATATCACCACTCATCTTTCATCTTTAAATCGAACATTACAAGGAAACAATAAGTTTTGCCACAATTTGTACAGCACAACATCGGCCTTCATTCAAAAAATTGTCTTTGGCAAACAAAGCTTGCAAGTGGTGTAAAAACACATTTTCCAACACTTTCAAACCATAAAACCAACGGATGTGTCGATGCATACAACAGACTTATTAGCAATTTGATTGATGAATTCGAGTGCCGCATTAGTAAAATAATTCTTTCTTCTCTTTGATCAAAATGTTTACAAATCCTATGCCAATAGATGCAACGACCGCTCCTGATAATTATCAATTGGTGCTGCTAGATATGCAGCCAGATGTCGAGCTGAGACAAGCATTTTACAGTGAAGGTCTACTTAGTTTTGGAGTTCCGGAGGGAAAATATCCCAATCTGATAGCCAACGCATTGAAAAGTGCCTCTGTATTTGGATCAACTTACAAATGTGAAGCAATTTTCAGCAAATTGGTCAGAATCAAGAACCAATATCGCTACCAATTGACTGATGATCATCTCAAGCAGCTTCTGCGCACTGCATTCTCCACGATTGTGCCTCCTTTGATAAACTCATCAAAAGTCAAAGCCAATGTCAAGTTGCGCATTGAATTGGTTTATACTTTGCCTGAGTTTTGTTGTGGTTGTTATTTTACAATGCATACTTGAGTTTTGTTTTGTTGCTATTTTAACTTGCGTTGTTTACATGCAGCTCCTTCTTACTTTCAGGTTTGAAATTTGGCTCTAGAACTAAAAATGGTTGAGACCCACTAATTTATAGGATAGTATGTACAAGCTAGTTCAACAAAAAATTTGATGTGATTTTAAAAATGTAATAATTACGGAAAACATTAAATTACAAATATCATAAAAACTGCATGTGTTAGAGAAAAAAACAAGGGCAAATTTGGAATCAGCACAAAATTTTCATCCAGAAAGGTTTACTTGCTTCCCTGATTAACAAGTTCAGTGAAAAGTTATTGACCAGGTTTATAGCCTATCCAGAATTGAAATAAATTTATAAGGTTGTTTTATTTGTTTGTTTTTGAGGTTACGAGCGCAGATTGTTTTAAGTTCATTGATCACCTTTTGTGCTCCATTTCAATCATGGCTGAATAAATTCAGTGTCATATTTTACGATTAAAATTAGTTATTTTAAAGCAGCTCAAGCATAAGCCCGCGTTCCATCTACCAGCCTCTTAGTGAAAAGGGACAGCCGCGACGGATACACTGCTTGTCTTTGCCACCTGTCTGCTATATAAAGATAGAGGCATCCCGCTAAATTCCTTGCCAAGGACACAACAAGAGAACTTGTCGGCTTGCTTTCCACAGCATCTCTTTGCATTGACTGCTGGACTAGTAAACGGTGAACAACATTGTTCAAAATCATTAGGGATCATTTGACAAGGAAATGAACTCCAGGTCAACCGACTGCGAGGCATAGGCTTTAACCATTACGCCGTCGCAGCGATAATTTGATAAGGCAGTGTAGAATTTCTACTAATTGGATTGCCTAAAGACACCCACGCAAAGTTTGAAAGTTTTCCCTAAATGATATGTAAACATAAGAAATCAAACCGGTTAGAACCAAAACTAGTAAAACAGAGAAAAAAGTAAATTTTAAAACAACTCTTGTGAATACAAAACAGTAAGAATCAGAAATCGTGATCGTATTATTTAGCAATCAATGTTGAGCAAATGGCGGAAGGGAAAATTCTTAATAAAAATATCTTTGACTCTAAACAATTACAAAACTCTTTAAGCAAATACAAAACAATTACAAAATTTACAATTTACGTCGGCCAGCTTCATTTGAAAACCGCTCTACGGTAACATCTTTGCGGTGAAAATCGCTTTTATGTCTATTGCACATGAAGCTTTTGTCCCTTGAGGGTAACAAGTTATCAAATTTGCCGTGTCAAGTTTTGGTTTGCCCGTTTGGATAATTGAAAGCTTTTCATCAAATGAGGGATATAAAAAGATTTTTCTATCAACGAAGCTATTGAAAAACTCATATTAAAACTTAAAAAAATTATTGGAGAAAGTCTTAACCCATATTGGACAATTATTCCAATATTGATACATAACTTTAAACAATCACCACTCATCGCACACACGTGATATCAACAAACTGTTTTTTTCATATTTTTATTTAGGGGTTGAAACTATTTTTCATAAAAATTTGTGATGATGACGTCATAAGTTTTGGTGTGATTAATGTTCAAACTTCACGATCCAACACCAACTTTAAGTTTTCGTCTTTAGGGGAAAACAGTGACGTCATCAAAATAGGCGGAAAGAGTGATGTCAAATTTTGAACTCTTATAAATGCAACTTTTTTCTTTGAACATACGCTATTTTGTAGATGTAACTTTTGTTTTGATGTCATGTTTATTCGCTGAGCAGTATCTGTTTGAAAATTTTGTTCCAATATTGGAACAATGCTTCAATGCCTATGCTAAAGCGTCTTTTGCGTAATCGTGTCATGATCAAAGCGCCATACCTACGATTGAATTGCTGACTGTATCAAATCTTTTTCGAGCTTATAATAATGAAACTAAGTTTTTCAATGAACGTCTATAACGATTAAATGAATACTTAATTTGAGTTATGATTGCTTTTATGGAAAATGGCTGTTTCTGCACAAGGGCGTTGATGGCTCTTTTTGCCAGTAGACTCTTTTTGCGACCACTTGAAAAATGAGCTATAAAAGCAAATTATTTGTAATGTTGGCAAACAATCATATTATGACCCACTAAATAAATCAGACGTGAGATAAAGTCAAAAAAAGTTCGTCTCTATCGGCAACGAGACAGGGTGATTGCATCATTCCTAAACCGTTGCATGATGCGGCTAAAAGCGATGGCGTGCAATCGCACCTTGCACTCGCTGCAATCTTTTGTTGTGTTTTTCTTGCACCAAACACAGGGGTTCTGATTCACGCAATCAACTTGCTGGTGTTGTCCAATACTTTTGTTTGCGATTTACTGACCACTTTTTAGATTCCGAACTGTTTCAGGGATCACCGCGTTCCAAAGCAACCCAATCACAACAGATTTCGCAAAATCTGATTGGTCTTTTTGGGGATTGCGCTAAAGAATCGTGTATAATCTCCACGCTGCTGCACAAATCATATTGATACAGTTGAGGAAGAGAGGGTAGTTCTACTTTCTCGCATAAATGGTTGACCTATATTGGCTGATGAAACAGTCCGGAAGATCAACGCCGCCCATCTCTTGGTTGTAGCTCATGAAGCAGTGGGGCTGAGAAACATCAAGTCTCTTGTTTTGACGTTGACCAAAGCGCTTGACCGCATTTATCGACTGAACAGCAGCAAAGTTCGACGCCATATAAACAACTCGATTATCATTCCATTGCATTAAAACAGCGTTTTTGTCAGAATAGGAGTCTTAAAAAAACCGTTCTTTCTTCTGGACTGCTTTTGAAGAAGCCCTTGGGCATTTCATAAATCGATTCTCACAAATCGTCTATAGCGTGCGAAATTGTTTTCCATTCAGATCAACCAGCAATTAATAAGAAGTGAAGAAGTCATAAAAGCATGCGCAATGCTGCCGTGGATTTTCGATAATCAAAAGTAGATTTAAGACAATGCATGAGTCTAATGATTGGTTCTGTCTCATCTCCGATGCCCCAACGTAAGTCTCAAATTTTAATTGGTTGATGTAATTTAATGGAACAGCTTGATGCGAGTGTCCAGTTTTTATAACTGAAACGAATCGGTTTACTGCCAATAAATATTTTACGTAAATGACTTCCAAAATATGCTCGTCTACTGATAGATCCTCGACAAAAACTCCAAACTGCTGCAATGATGCATTCACAGCTTCTTGTAAAGAGTGGATCTTTGGCATTTTGTCTCCTTCAGGTAAACAGCCATTGTCTGTAAAGTAAAGAAAACGTTTTATTTCTTCAAAGCGGTTTCGGGTCATATTTCTTGGAACCGCAGGACATGCTGGATTAATTACTATTCTGAGACCAGTATTACCGTTGACGCGGATAGCATTCTAGGCAGATAGAAGAATAATTGCAACAAAATACAAATTTCATTCTTGGAAAATTGTTATTGTTTCATTATGTTGCGCCGCAAAACGCTTTGATAAGATCGCAGATTTTATCACTCAGGAGCAACTTGAAAATCTGAAATAGCTCCAATAAACACAGTTCTGGTCGTGCTTCCAATAGAGGAGGGATGCATGCCTGGGTTGGTTGATAGCTCACGTTTGTGTCACATTTCCAGTTTAAAGCCTTTGAGGTGGGTTTTCGTTTTTTTTTCGTTGGTGGGCCAACGTTAGTGCTAAACAACGAGCCATATATTAACACAGCAACTTGTGCTTGTTTAGCGTACATGATGCACGCAAATTGCTGTGTTACGTGCCAGCAAGTGCTACATAATGCATATTTATCTAATCTATCAGCCTACTATATCAATTTCTAAACTAGAAAGAAAAAAATACAATCATGGGAGCGTACATTCTCTACCTCCTTGGTCTGTCTTCAACTGAACAGTATAAACCAGCACAGAAACAACAGTTGAAATCCAAATTTTACATCAGTGGAAATAAACTATCACTCTTCATTACATGGCAGTCCTTTCAACAAATTTTAGACACAGAATTGTGGAATTTGAAGACTTTCTTTTTGCAAGCAAAGAAGCAAAAAGAAGATAAATAGCATAGTGAAAATAGCATTGTTGCGAGTCTTGCAACTACGGATTGGACAATTGTTCCAAAAATGAAACATCCTGTATCTCGAAAACCAAAAACTGCAAAGTCAAAATTTTTTTATTGACATGTTGATGTAAATGAAAAGGCAAACATTAGAAAATCTTGGTGTTCTGACGGTTGATTTTGGTATCTGTCCAATATGGGTTAAATTTTGTGTCACTCGGCCACTACCTCAATACCAAAAGCTAATTTTGCTGCTTATTACTCTAGTTTTTTTGCGGTTACTATTGGATAGTTTTATTGCCAGCATGGCAAGGTTCGGTGATGTTTATTTAGTCTCCAGTATTACCCGCAAATTTTGAAAAATTTGATACTCTTTAAGACAATGGCACACTAATTTCATTTGATTGTCTTCAAAGGTTTTGTAATGGCTTTAGATTGTCTTTTTTGGTTCTTATTATAACTCTGAGTTCAAATTACCTGAAAAAGTAAACAAATTGAACAAAATTTGCAAAATACTTTTTTGGAGCAGCTTGTTCGAAACTGCTCATATTGCTAGCGGCCGGATGGCATGTGGCAAAGCAATATCCAGCTGTATACAAACAGAAAATATAGCAAAATATTTTCACTTGTTACGCTTGAATCAGTATAGTTGCCAAATATTTTAATGCCAAGAACTCTTTTAAAAACTTGAATTATGTTGTTTTTTGATGCCAAAGTCTCTCTCAAAAAGAAACAAATTTAAAAATAAGCAATGCTTTGGCATCATTAGTGGATGCCTATAATGACAGTATTTCAGGACGTGAGAGTATAGAAATTGGCACCTAGTAAAAGGTTGCCACCTTTGCTGGGTTGGCTTCTAAGTTGAATTTGTAAATGGAGTTGTTGTCTTTATTGCAGTTGTGTTTTCAAACTGCCTTTTACAGCATAAGAGTACGCAGCTGATTGCTTTGTACCAAGTGTAAACACCGGCGGCAAACTCCGAGCATGGTGTAAATACAAGTTTTTGAAAGAGTAGGTGCACTAAATAGTGCTGTATGATCGGCATACAATCAAAAATTCAGATTCATGTTATCAACCTCCTCGTGGTGAATCCCGGTAACTACTTAGCAGGCTAATGATAACGAAGAGAAGACAACGAAGAAAGAGAATGCAAATCCTTTCTCAGTTTGGGCCAGCTGATACCTCTCCCAAGCATGTGCCTTTATCAAGGCAGACTCCATTTGTCGTAAAGAGTGGCATCAGGTTGGTCCAGCTGACAGTTGAAAGGATCACAAAGGCTAAAGTCTCCATCATCAAACATCTGGCCTATACCCATGATGCTACATCGTGGAGCTTACCTCCAAGTTCGTTAACAAAGTTGTTGCTTCTGAAAACCATCCGTTGCACTCCTGCATTCCCTCTACCACAGGAAGCTTTTTACCCAGGCAACATCTCCTCTCACGACGACTTTTCCCGTCATTCAGTGCTATTATATGGTACACTGCAGTTCAACATTATGGAACTCTGGATGAACAAATAGAGCTCTGGGAGTTACTGCCAAGCCGAGTTTGGCTTATCACCTGCAAACAAACTCCCCCCACTGTCAGATCTCCCCCGCAAGGAGTGGTCTACCCTGAATCGCCTTCGAACAGGAGTTGAATATTTCAACTACTGTTTATCCAAGTCGAGTTTAAGATCATCATCTGGTTGCAGTTGTGGTACAATAGACCAAACCGCGGACCCCATCATAATTTGTCCCTTTAATCCAACTCCAAGTAGCAAAAGGAGCTTCATGCAATTAGATGAGCCAATCCGAAGATGGCTAAATGAACTTCCTTCGTTTTGAATCTTCATGCGAAGGAAGACAAATTAAAAATCAACTTATGAGGTTTAAGCATTTATGTGGTGACAAGCAGAAAAGTGCTAAAAGATAAAACACTGTTCAGTTCAACCAAATAATTTATTGTATTGTCAATTTTTCAGTTTACTCTTCTGCAAAAATAATTCCATACTCAAAACCTCACAAAAAACTTTGAGAATAACTCTCATTCTTATTAGCATTTGAGGTTTCTGCACTAATTTATTTGCTATTTAAGTAACAAATGTCGTTAAATGGCACCAAAAACAGTACAAAAAATATTATGAAACAAAACATTGCAATATATGTAATACAATACAGCTATGGCGTAGCAAAGTACAACATTTCAGTATTGCTTGCTACAGTTCAGATTATTTAGCAGCTCATATCTCTGACGATCAAAAGCGTTACTTTCAAACCATTCAAGATAACAACTGTAAGTCTAAAATCTTAGCTAAATTTTCTTTATGGTATTATACTTCAGACTATTCTAATGACATTTTAATTTTTATTTATATTTTCAATTAATATGAAACCTCATCAACTCGATAAAATTTTCTCATAACAAATTTCATAAATACCTGATAGGTCGAAACAAATTTCATAAACTTTTGAAAACAAATTGCAATTATGACATGCAAATTTTTCTGAGAAATTTTTTTTATCATTGAAAAAAATTCTACAAAAGCTATTTTTAGATTTCTGCAAGGAAACTTTTAAAAAGTAATGTTTTAACACATTTTAGGAGATCGAACCCTTAATCTTACTTATCACGGTCTCGTGATTTACAGTTGAACGATTTTTGACAACATTAACTTTCTTTCTCACAAAGTCCTCGATGTAACCAAGTACATGGATAGTCATGGGCAAGCCCAACATTAGGTGATGAGGGATTTCCAACCACAGAAACACAATCTTCGCCTCCACCGCTATTTTGCGGTTGTCCTCGATCCCAGATCAACTCAGATCTACTTGCACGGTTACCATTCGCCCATACCCAGTTTCCTTCAGACGCAATATCATTTGCACCGATCCAAAAGTCACTGCTGATTGACATCATTTGATTCAATTTTTTTCTATTTTCCAGAGTTTTAACACCGTAAACTGCTAGGTCGCCTCCCCAGTTTTGGCAGAATTCTCGACTTTGCTGCCATGACTGCCTACCGGGGGTGAGTTGATAAGTATAATAGTTGGGAGAAACATACAATTTCTTGCTAAACATGTCTAAAACAAATTGGCGATTTTCTTTGCTTTGGTTTTTGAGAGCTTCTATTTCCTGAAACAGTGAAGTTATTTCTTCTTTTTGCTGGTTTGCTGTGCTTTGGTTTTTCAAAGCTTCCACTTCCTGAGATACGTAATTGACTTCAAGTCGGAGCAAGTTGATTCGGCGATCATCGTTTGTCCGACACGTGAGTACCACTTGAGTAGAGCAAGCGATGGCCAAAATAACTATGCAAACAACCAGCTTCAACATTGCGCTTTAATCTGTAACGAAATTTCTCAACGTTTGTTTATTTACATCATGCAATTGATATGGTTAATTGAAGTGCTTTTTTCTGCAAACCTATTTCAATCACTTTTACATTCGTGCAAATGCAAAATTTCCACCTTTGCTACGTTTTTATGGCTAACTTTATGGTTTACTCAAGACAATTGTAATATCATACACAATTATTAAACTCGTGCAGATTGCATTGTGACATCACAGAAATATTTAAAGCGTTTAACTAAAAGAATAGAAAAATATTATGTAAAACCTTCAAGCATAGAACAACAAAATTTTTTCGAAAATTACTCTTTGTATTCCAAATAAACATGTAATTGTAGAAGCATTTTTTTATTGAAAACATCTTTTTAATACCTCTCAGAAAAATTTAAGCCGCGTTTTGGCGATAAATATTTTTTAAGAAAATAAAAAATCAGTCTATACCGTCAATCTTTAATGATGAAGACATCTTATTCTCTAAGCGGTCAAGTTTTGCAAATTACTACGTCGGACCACGGCTCTTGTTTGTGCAAAACACCGCTTTCTTCTTAAAAAGATGCAAATCATAAAATAATTTTTCATTGAGAAATTTCCAACTCCCTTGCTGCACTTACCCAGGGCAGTTATCAATCGTGCTAAGTTTCGTCTTTGTGCGCACAGCAGTTTTGGAAGAGTAAAAGCAACAGTATTTACGCAAGCAAGTCGAAACAGAATTCTGCTTTATTACATGGATTTGTTTTTATGCATTTTTGTATCAGTTGAATGTCTCTTTATGCTGGACAAATTTTTTTCAAGCTTTATTTTGAAGCATTTGTGCTAAGTGGTGAGTTCACAGTTATAAACTTTCCATTCAACATCATGAGAGCAGCTACAACACATAAGTCAACCGATGAGAGGCGCTTGTTACATTTGTATATATGCTTCAATTACTGATTATTAAATCTTTTGAAATAAAAATTTCACAAAATATTACCAAAAAAATTTAACACATTTCAAAGCTAGAAATTGATTACACCCTAGAGTAATTATAGGCTTAGTTGCCGCTCCAAATGTGGAACACAAAAATCTCTCTCCCGCCGTTCAGGTATTACAGGGGGCTTAAAGCCTTTTTGTCATCATAGAAAGTAGCACTCAGAGGATAAGACAAAGCCGATGGAAATGTTTACAAAAACATTTCCTAGCTGGTAGTCAATGGACTTTAAGAATATCTTGTTTTATTTTGTTTGCAAGCAGCTCAGCTTCCTTTTGTTTCATGATGTGTGATTGCTTATCCTATGTTGCAAGCCTTTTGTGGAAGGTTTAGCCTGTTGTTGTGTGTTTTCCTCTATTCTTTCTTTGGAAGAAAGTAGCCTGCGTCATAGTAGAGCAAATCAAATTGGGCCAATACCGCAAACCTAGTCAAGATTAGGCTAAGGGATAGTCGCGGTCTTTTTTGCAAAAGCAATAATTGTAAATTGCAAATTGCAGAGTGGTAATCCCACTAACAAAAAAGCGGATTGTCATTGATGGGGACCAAAAGTCTACTCTCACAACATGCTGATTAACCACTTTCACCCAGAAATTTTATTATAGGTTCAAAACCCAGCAACAGCATTTTTTTTTGCAAAATTTTAAAATTGCTTTTTTTTAAGCTTTACAAAATTGCAATTTGTAGAAAAACTAATTCTTTTGGTACATTTTGGCTATTTTTCCTGATATCCATGGTTATTTAGCTGTCTGTATCTAAATTTTCAGAAAGATTGATCAAAAAATGAAGTCTGTGGAATTTTTGATAGATACCCGACACCAAGCAAAAAAATTGGTAATTTCTACCCCAAAAAAGGGGGGGTCAACATGGTCCTGTATCATCTTTACCAACAAAATTTTTATCCCAAACTACATATTATCAAAATGTTCAGGAAATTTCCTTTCCAGAAATATATATTGTTGCATGGTTCAGGTTAAGAGTTATTCTATAATAACTGATGAAATTGGAAAATTTTGTAGGAAATTGGAAAATTTTGTAGGCCTAATCTGTTTTCAGTACCGGCGAAAAACATTGAAAATTTGGATTTTTAAGCTTCACAAAAGTGAAATTTGTAGAAAAACTAATTCTTTTGGTACATTTTGGCTATTTTTCCTGATATCCATGGTTATTTAGCTGTCTGTATCTAAATTTTCAGAAAGATTGATCAAAAAATGAAGTCTGTGGAATTATCGATATGCAGCCGACTCTAAAAACATTGAAAGCAAAAAAATTGGCGAGTCCCCCACAAAAAAGTTAGGGAAATCAACATAGTCCTGTATCATCTTTAGCAACAACATTTTCCTCTCAAACTACATATCATCTGAAAGTTTAAAAAATTTCCTTTCCGAAAATATATATTGTTGCAAGGTTTAGGCTAAGAGTTATTCTATAATGATTGATGAAGCATGGTATCTATAGTTATCTTTAGTACCGGCCCAAAACACTCAAAATTTGATAGCTGGACCTCAGAAAATGCAAATCACACAAAAAGTACTCTTTTTTCAAATTTGAAATCATGTTTATGCGTTTACATAACTCATTTTTGCGCCCTGTATCAAGTTTCCACGGAGCTGGTGTACATCAAACACTTTTTATACATTTTGCAAGGTAGGGTACTCCGGGTGATAATTTGATTCTTCCAACAAAAAAGGGGGGTGTAAAAATGGTCCTGTTTCATCTTTATGAATAAGATATTAGTTTTAAGTTTTATATTATCTGAAAGTTGAAGAAATTTCCTTTTTAAAAATATATTATAATACATATTTTAGGCTAAGTTTTGATTGGTAAAAAGGCTAGCCTACATGATAAACCCTAAATTATCTTCGGTACCGGCCAAAAACCCCCCAATTTTGGTGCTAGACCTCATAAAATTGCAAATTGTGAAAAAAACACTCCTTTTAAAAACCTTAAAACATTTTTCTTAAATAGCGCGGTTCTTTTATCACGTGGTATCAAGTTACCAAGGAGAAAATGCCAACAAAGCACTTTTTATGTACTTTGACAGGCGGGCTATAATCAATCAAAATTAGCTTTCTCCCAGCAAAAAGGTAGAGGGAAAGAGAAGCTTATGTTTCACCTTAAGCAACAAAATAATTTTTTTGGACTGCATATTATTTGAATCAGGAAGAACCTGTCTTGTCAAAGATAGGCAATATTAGGTGGTATAAACAAAGAGTTATTATGTAACGACTGATGAAAAGGATAGTTGCAGTAGATTCCAGGACCCCCCAAAAAGGCCAAAAATTTGGCTTCTGGGCTTCAAAAAAATTGAAAATAGTTCAAAAAATTTGTCGTTTGGTAATTTTTGACATTTTACATTAAAAGTATAATTCTTTTACATCATTTAGCGGCCATTTTCAAAAAAATTCATCCACACGCGAGGCCTGTAATATCTTTTGAACTTGGGGGACATTGGTTTCCCTCACCAAAAAATGAAGGGGGTAAAGATGTTTTTGTTTCATTTTGAGTCACAAGGCATTGTTTTTAGAATGCACATCACGCTAACTGGGATGAAATTTCCTTTTCAGCGATATAACATAATCTATATAATAGCCAATGGCTTAAAACCAGTGAATGATAAAAGTAAACATGATTAATGGTTTTTTATGCAAATTAGCCGTTTTTTTGCATCTGTTACAAAGAATTTCAAGACTGCTTCGCGGGAGCAAAAGAGTTAAACTAAGAGCTTTCCCAACCTTTAACTGCAGTAAATATCATTGCTGTTTACATACGTTTCCGCACTGACCGCAAAAACATTCGCGTGATATCACGCTTTCCGTTGAAGCGGCAGTAAAATTTTGCGTGATATCACGCCTTGCCACAACTGCGAAGCGCGTGATATGCCGCGCTTGGTTGCTGTGCCAAAGCAGCCAAGCGCGGCATATGCCGCTCTCGGGGAAGAAGTGGTTAAACTGCTTCAAAATTTTACCCTAATATTGGCAAGTTGTTGATAAAAAGTTTTGATAGCGTTAACTTTTTACTTTTGTGCTGGTAAATGTTTTCCAAACACGACCAACGTCCGATCTAATTACTCACTTGGAAATTACCACAACATTATGCCGATCACTTAGGTTTACCCCAAAATTTCATTTCATGAATGCAACAACAAATTTTTTAATTAACTTTTAAATAGGGTTTTGGTAGATGAATTTTTTATTTCCAGTCATTATTTTAGATTATATCAATTGGGAATGCTTGATAAATACAAGCACAAGTTCTACTAGCTAATTAATTAATCTCTTGACAAAAACTAAGCGTTTGCTCAACTTGCAAAAGCAATGCAAAATTTTATGACGCAGGCTACTCGGAAGTCACTTCGCCAATCATGCTCATTTATGAAGGCCATTTTTGGCCAATTGCTTCATGAAAAGACGTTGAATCGATTGAATGAATATTGCGTAATTTTTTTACTCGTGTCTCTTTTTATTTTGCATGCAACAGATTATTGCTTACTGCAACTTGTAATCAATTTTATAAAAATTTTCCTTAGTAGTTTTGAACTTTGATGATAATAAAGTTAATGTTATTTTAAAGTGATTTTAAAAAGGCTATTTGTGTTTAGAAAAGGACTGCTTTGTGCGAGTTGTTATTTTTTTGTTCATTTATGACATTCATATAACATTTGCGCTGATCAGCGCCAATTTTCTTGTTCATGTAACCGATTTATCATAAACTTTTCATTTGACATGCTCAGTCACTGAGTATTTAACTATAGAAAACTGTGCATTTTTAAAAACCAATGTCGTTTTTGAGGTGTAAAAATCTATAAAAATCAAAGATGATAAATAAAACTTTGCTGACTTTACCACAACTGGTGGCATCATGATTTCACGATTTTCAGAACTGAATGCATTCAAACGCTAACTTAATCTGATTTCTGATGTTTAATCACGCAGCAGAGGCGGAGTAGACTGATTTTCCCAATACTGCAGGAAAAAAGAAGTGCTTTATTTTTCTTTTTTATGAGCTGATCGTTTTTACTCATTATCAAAAAGGCGATATATTCAAATATTTGCTGAAAATTTGTGTTAGTTAATGGTGTATGGGTTTGTTTCTCTGATGATCATATCATGGCTTTGGCTAAATCGTGCTCAACCAGGGTTTAGCTACAAGTTAAAATTCAATTATGTTGAGCGTGAATTCTCGCTGCGCAGTGAGTGATAACTCAGTCTTGAAACAGCTTGCGATTAATCAACTTTTTTTTGTTTCATGTTGTCTACGTGAATACTGTACGAGGAAATCGGTTTCTTCTAACCTAACTCCCCTTAAATTGTTTTTAATGTAATATTTTAATTTTTTTACGAGTGTCACTGAGGTGGGCTTACAGATTCAGCATATACCAATTTCAGTACAAAGAGCGAAAATGTGAAGCTCACAATAATAGGTTTTATCTTGGTTTTAAGCATAGGCTCTCTACTCTCAACAATCTTTGTAGCGGTGTCATCTCTGAATTTAATTTGAAGGACTGATAAACTTACTCTGCTGACGGTGTGATATCAAAATTTTTAGTTTATTTATGTTTAAAGGCTTGTCCTATTTCTTTTCTTTAATTGTGGCTGGATGATATTTAGTAGTTGATGATGATTGTTATATTAGTACAATGTTGTAAGACGTTGAGCATCGAAACTGCAGAATTTGATCGGTATCTGTACAAATACAGAAAACATAGCAGAATGCAACAGGTTACGTGTAGAGGCTCCACACTGAATTACCGGCTGAATTTACAGATAATCTTCTAAGAAACTACGATCTCCGACTCGCTACGGAAAAATTTGGTTGGAGCGGCCATGCACTTTCCTACGTTTCTCATTTGAATATACTATCAGTGTAAAAGTAAGAAATGCAAGTCTTTCCCAAAATATTGTCAGCCATTCCTTTTCAATAAATTTCCAAACTAGGCAAAAAATCATTTCAAAAAGATGGATCTCCAAAAAAGGTCTTTTTAGTTTTTAGAGCGAAACAACAAAAAAGTCTCAAAATTAGAAAAAGGTTTCTAAGAAAAAATAGTTTTCAATAAAAATCGTCAACATTGTTTTGAGACAAATTCACCTCTGGCCCCCACAATTTTCAAACATGGGCAATATACATAAAACAAAGATTTTCACTTTTGTTTAGAGCTGAAAATAACAAAAAAAGTCATACACAAATATTATCGCCCGTAAAGAAGTTTTTCTACTTTGTTGTAAGATAAAAATTCCTTTACCCACCACCCCATCAAAGTTTTCAAAAATGTGCAAAATTCGAAACGTTGTCTGGACGTCTGTTTGGAGCTAAAAATATCCAGAAAGTCACACAGAAAAATTTAGCCTTCAAAAAATAGTTCTCAACTTTTTGAAACAAAAAGGTTTTTACCCTCTCCCCTTTACACAATAAGTGTTGTATCTGCAAAATAGGCCTATTTTTAGGGTTGTTCTAAGGTTGATCCTAATCCGCGTTTAAATATTTGAGAATACAGATGCGTTTAAATAATGCGTTTAAATAATGCGTTTAAATATGCGTTTAAATAATGTACTAACAAACCAATTTGTTCCAGCACGGGGCAAAGCAACGCCTTACATGTGAAAAACGCTTAAACGTTTTGCTGAAAATGAACTTTTGAGAGGAAATTAAGTTAAATACTTTTCTCACAGGTGTCGAAGTAATTTTTTTGAAAAAGAATTAATGTGCAGCTACTTCAATAACTGTGGATTCTCTACGCAATACCCAGTTTGTAGGCATCGCCTACCCTTCTCAACGCAACTACCTATGTAGTATTGTAGCTAAATTCATTTTAGATAATTACTGATCCTACAATCCCACGTTAGGCTTACCAAATATAGCCTAAAAATCTCTTATTTTTAGAACATTGGCTAACAGTCGGCGTCTTTATATTTGGCTACATTATCAATCGTTGCAATTTCCGAAAAAATTACAACTTTAGGCGAAAAAGTGTCAAGAAAACAAACTGAAAACAAAAGTCTACCTTGAAACTTCATGTCAACAATATGTTGTTGGTCCTCCAACAAAACGCAAGTGGGCAAGGGAGCGCCGCAAGTGGTGACGATGTCACGTGCAATTGATTTACAAATAAATTTGTAGAACTATTTTTCTTTGCGCCATTCGGATTCTGTAATGATCTTTGTTAAAATATCTAAATTTTTTTTGCATTTGCTGTTGTAGCCTAGAGGCGCTAGAAGCACCATTGACTTTCCAAACTTTGTACTTTATGAGTACTAAATGCTCATCACATGAATGTTGCAGAGAACCAAATCTTACTTACTCACAGTTATTTAAAATTTGTTTCTACCAAAGAACCGAAACAGAGTTTGTTAAGACTTTGCCTCACTTTAATTTTGGACTAGAAGTCTTGAACCTCGTAGTTAGCAGTAGTAATTAATTGCTGCTGAAACTATGTTGTAAAGCTTATTTGTTTAGATGAATATAAACACAGCAATGACGTAGTAAAAACGCAACATGGCAATTAAAGACAAAAAAATATAATTTAGCTGGAAAAACAATATTTAATATCAGGTTACTGGAGTAAAATTTAGGCGTAGCCATTAGAGCGTCCGCTTTGCAGTCGGTAGACTTGGGCTTCATTTCCCAAGTCGAGTAACACCAAAAGATTTTTAAAGATAGTACGAGTATTTTCAGCTTCCCTGCTTGTAGCTCATCAAAAAAGAGATAGTGCAGAGAACAAGCTGCCAAGCTTGTTTGTTGTGTCCTGGAGCAAGACACTTAACGGGATGCCTCCGATGTAGTATGGCAAACAGGCGGACAACAAGATTGAAGAGAAAATGGGCGCCGGCAAGCTCTCATAAGCCCACTGCAAAGATGTGAGAAAGAAAAAGAGCTGCCTCTGCTCTAAGATTCCCCCGACAAATCATCAATCATAAGATGACTTGTCTTGACCAGATTTTTTGCGGATTAAGGTTTTTCTTTACTTTTTCAAAACTAAAATAGAAAATTTTGCTCAAAAATGATAACCAACATGATACGATATCATATACCAACCTATTACATTGTGTGAATAACCCGCAACCAGTTTGGATCTCTTTGGGGCTTATCAGACGAGTGTAAAAAACGGTCGCGGGTTGTTGGCATGATATAATTGATTGCTGTACGGTACAGTATGATGTTAGTGATCATTTTTGAGTAAAATTTTTTATCTTACTATAGTGCGATGCTGGAGGCAGATCCCTCTTAATAGGAGATCGCATTGAAAATTGCTAATTAGCAACTAGCACTTCTAAATTTTGTAAAATGATAAAGTATTAACAGTGATCCTATACCCCTAATAGGGCTTACCGATGTGACTTGATATCCATGTCATATTGGTGTGTTCTTAAATGAGACCCCATGATATAGGTATTGCTCTATCATATGGTTTTGTATTGCATCTGTTTTTTTTTTTGCACCCAATGGCAAATTTGTTTTTCAGGATATTAAATATTAAGTGTTTTTTACACCCGCCTGATGAAACCCAATAAGGTCGAAACTGGTCGTGGGCAATTAACATAATGTAATAGATTGCTGTATGATGTTGGTGATCATTTTTGAGCAAAATGTTCTGTTTCACCATAGTGTGATGCTGGAGACAGATCCCTCTTAATAGAAGATCGCCTTGAAAATTGCTAATTTGCAACTAGCAACTTTTATATTTTTCAAAGTTTCAATTTTCTGAAAAGTGACATGATTGGTTAAATCAAGTTCCTGCTTACAGAAGAATTGCCAGGCTCAAACATAAGTATGTTCCAAGAAATTTGTCTTTTATCAATAGAAATTGTATTTACGGACAGAAAAGCACCAATATATGAAAAAACGTAATAAAGCACGTTATAGGTGATGTAAAAATGTAAACATGTAAAAAGCAAGCTTTTTCCAATAGATCATACAAAAGAACAATCGCAATCTGAGTTACCAATTAACTTGAATCTATTGATGACAAGATCCAAAGATTCAATTACTTTGCAACCCCGAAAAAAGTTTCTCTAGTATTTATTGCGTTTGTACAATTTTTGATGATCGTCACGTTTGAAGCTCTAACAGTAGTCTACCATCATATTTCAATCCCACTGACTTTGGCTCGTTCTTACACTGTCATGAGATCCTGGTGGAAACGTTCTTCACTGACAGTCCCAAGGTTTTTGGGAAATTCGCTCAGATAGCTTTACACAAAATGCTCTTTTATGCTCATAAAGCATTCTAAATCATTAAACCTTGAGAGTATCTTGCATGCAAGAGTTTAAAAGCTTGGAAACTTTTTGCCGCCGCAAAAATTTTTACAGCATCTACAAAAATGGCCATTTAGCTTTCTTCTTGACCTCAGTTTTCTGAATGAGGTTTTCGTCGCCAATAAATTTAGATCTTCTTGGTCTATGAAATTCTCTCGCTTTAATTTTATCAGACGAGAAAACGGGGAAAGTACAACTAAAACAATACAAGGGATTATGGTAAGGAATTAGAGATTTTAAAAACTGTTTCATTAGACCTACACGGAGGAAAAATAATTTCCTCTCTGCTTACGATTGAGTAGTGTGTTACAGTAAATTTGTCAGCTAGCAATGTTTCATGCAAGATCAACTTCTAGTGCTCTGTTGTTGCACATTCATAGATACATGGGAATTCTGCGTATCTTTTCTGCTTACATAGCAGAAGGCTAACTATTTTTAGGTCAAAAAAAATAATCCATTTGTGCTTATCATATCTCAGCAAATGCAAAACAATTCTATCGTCATCATGCTGTTCCTTCAAAACAGTTGCGTCGTCAACAGAAATAGCTTCATAAACATTTCTGTGGTGTAAACGGGCGCACGTGAGTCTGCACTTATAAATGTTCAAACAAAATTACCATTTTCCTGGATCATACGAGGGAATACCCAACTGTCAGTAAAGGACATCTATGTCGTTGCAGTATACCACCCTATTTGCTTCAAAAAACTAGGAAAGATTGAATTCTTTTCTTTGTAGAAAAAAAAGCCTTTACAGATCAATTCAGCTTTTCCATTTTTTGTTTTGTCTTACAACTGCCTATGCAAGGAGAATAACAGCAGAGTTGCCTGCTTTGACAGCTGTAAATCGCTATTAATCACTCAATTCTGATTGATTAAACTGCTTGGCAGTTACACTGGTGTCCCAATAAGTTCCTTTGAAAGTTGCGGTTGTTCTTTTATGCTTCATTTTCACAATCTCTTTTCTTTTCGATTTAACTTTGTCATTTTTAGAAAACACAAAACCACTAAAGACTGGAGGAGAGCGTCTGTCAGATTGCAGGACACATCATAGGGCTGATGGAATATTTGTGCAAGAAAATATTTATTGGCTCTTCTTGCCAATATCTTCTGTATTTACCATAAAAAAGTAATGGCCAGTCTTGTAGTTTTGAGATTCCCGTCATACCATGGGTAAGCAAAATGGCAGATTTTTTCCGTTTTTTTTTCAGCATTGACGCATTTCTTCACACTTATGGCACAAAATATGTGGAGACTATTATTTATTTTGATCACCACCAGGAATGCCAGGTAGGCTGTGTAGACACTTCTCAGACGATGCTGTATTTTGCCTTTGTTGTGAAAGTGTGTTCCCACCACGAATGCAACAAAACAAATGGAGTTAATTTTTGCACTTATGTATACTACAGGAAGCTATGATCAAATCTAAAAAAAGTTTAGAATCTAAAAAATGTTGATGTTTTCTAGGTGCTTATCACAATTTAAAAAATAGCCATGGTTGTAATTGAGGCTACCAGTGCCTGTAGCCCATTTTACGGCATCCATTCCCAATACCTCACCATCATGTACATTAAGTTGGCTAGCTTACATAAATGTCCATCTACAGCCGTGCGATTTATAACAGCTAAAAGCTTCTTCCTAAATCACCAGTGCCGTGTTACAAACAAAGTGCAGAAAAATACCCAAACAAAAAAAACTTGATCAACAGTAAAACATGCCTTCAAAAATATTCTTCCACACCGGCAAATCAGCTAGTTATGACTATTAAGTGTTCACAAATTTCAGAAATAGAAAAAGAATTGGATAGAGCAAAAGTTTTTGGTGCAGTACCAATTAAGTGCCATAAACGCAAAACTTACTGTCGACTGCAGAGGATACATAAAAAAACTGTTAGTAGATTTAAAATCAGCTTCCCAAAATCTTGTGCGATCAATTGTGTAGAATTAAATAAACTAATTCATGCAACGAAAGATAAAAAGATTTACAGACCAGTGATATTTTGGGTCTGTTATTGTTTATGGAGATCTTTTTCCAAACGTCGCTTTCAAAATCATGTGATGTTTTGTTCATTAGTGCCTTTGTTCTAAAATCCAATTTGATTATACATGTACCTTCACTTTCGTTAAAAGATCAAGCGATTGGTTGGTCTTGGCCTAAACTAAATACAAAATGTATACAAAGGATTCTTAACTTACGGTTGAAGTATTTTACTTTAACGGTAATCAAATTTACCAACCTCCAATTTTCTAACTTTGTGCCATATTTTTGTTAAATGACATTTTTTTGGAAGAATGTTATTTCATGATCTCCGACTTTGTAATTTAGTCCCTTTTTTTGGAGATCAATGTAAAATTTGTCGCAAAATATACAGGGTGTCCATAAAGTCCGTGTGCACTTTAAAAGATTTATAATTTTATTTGTATTTGCGATAGAAATAATCTGTAAAAAGTGTTATAAAGTTTCATCTACCTAGTTTTAAGTGCAGTTATTGAATAATTCTTTACCACAAAATTAGAAACAGTATTGCGACTGATACAGTGTTTCTACAAAATGGAGCTTCTTGCCACTTTTCTCTGCATATTAGACAGTTTCTAAACCTAGAATTTCTTAAATGATGGATCAAAAGATGCGGACTATTTTCTTGGCCTGCGCATTTGCCAGATTTCACTGCATTAGATTTTTATATGGAGTCATGTAAATACAATTTTGTACGCAACCAAACTTGGTATATCACAAGATTTAAAAGTTAAAATAATTAATTAATGTGATTTCGGGTATTACTGTTAAATCAGTTGGCAAATGTTTTCTGTGAATTGCGAAATTGTATTACCCTTTGCACTGCTAATGATGGAGGACATGTGGAAGCTTAAATAAAATTTCATTAAGACCTTAACAAATCTAGATTTTCTTCTTTCTAATTCTTTTTACAGATTATTTTTATCGCAAATACAAATAAAGTTATAAATTTTTTGAAGTGCACACGAAATTTATGGACACCCTGTATTTGAGGGGAAAATTGGTAAAATGAAAGGGTAAAAATTAAACAGTGAAAAAAATTAAAGAACTTATGACCTACGTTTATGCCAGTGCCTTAACCTTGTAGGCGTCATGGAACCCACCCTGGTATACTATCGGGAATGTCACGAAACCTTTTTACTATAAATCAAGCATTACTGACAACCGGCAAGAAAAATTTTAAATTTTTTCAATTTTAAATCATAATTCCGGTTAACACACAATGTGGAGCCCCAACTTGAAAAGCTGCATTGTGGTATATTTAGGACGCTGATTTCAAAAATGAGATAGATCAGTGGTTCCCAAACTTTATAGAATTGCGACCCACTATTTATGACCACAGCTTATGGCGACTCACTTAACTTTATTGGGTAAAAACGTTAACAAAAAAAATTTTTTTCAAATCACATATTCAGTGAGGTCTTTGAGAAGGATGAGCCTATTTGTTTAAGAACATAAAACACAAATGAAATAAATTAACGTTAATGAAACACTGATGAAGGAAACAAATTTATTATTTTAAATTACAGTTTCAGTGAGGCTTGTAAGAATGATGAGCTTGTTTCTTACTACTGTTCGTAATGGACTTGACATTAATTTCAATGTTCGATAGTTTCAGGCGTAAAGAATTTGAGAGTTGCAGTTTATTTCGAAATTTGCTTTGATCTCAACCATTGCTGAAAATCCAGCTTCGCACTTATAAGATAGAATAGCATAAGTACTTTTAATGCCTCGGAGGAAATGAGTGGGTACAGTGTTTGAGGAAACACCCAAAAAGTGTACCAATTTTCTTGTGTTGAAATTCATTTCCAAGAAAGAGTCTTCGGATAAATCGATGAGTTCTTCATCAGCCTTTGTTGATATCGCAGTAGTCCTGGCAGGCTGAAAGGGGTTCATAATCCATCTTTTCTGTTGCATAGCATTTATCTCTTCATAGAAATAAAATTCAAAACTTTCTTTTAACTTATTCAAGTGATCTGATATCTCACTGATTATACCTTTATCAACTTTTGCTTCAATCTCTATTATAAAGGTTTGTAATGTTTCAAAACAGTCTTAATTTCGATTGTTAATACAGTTTTTTCATAAAACCTCAAATTTTGTCATGTACTACGAATATACTAATACCTTCTGTTCCTTTTAAGTACTAATTTAGTTCATTTAATCTAGAAAAAATATCTGCCAAATACGTAAGCCTTAGAATAAATTCTTCGTCGAGCAAGCATTTCGCAAAATCTCATTTACCTTCCAAAAACATAGCAACTTCCTCGCGAAGTTCTGCAAGTCTCGTTAGCACTTTGCCCCTCCAGAACCATCGTATTTCTGTATGCAGAAGAAAGGATTTAGGATTGCTTCCCATCCCTTCACACATCTTCTCAAATAAGCGTGATTGCAAAGGTTTTGACTTGATGAAATTCATTATTTTAACGGAGGTCTTCAAAACATTTTTAAAATCATCAGATATATATTTTGTTACTAACGCCGCCCTGTGAAGGTTGTTGTGAGTCCATGATGCGTTGGGATTACGTTCAAGTATTCTGGTCACCGCACTACTGTATCTGCCGCACATAGCACGTGCACCCTCCGTACATATACCTATACGTTTATCCCAATCGAGACTTTTTGTTCTGATATAAGTGTCAACAGTATTAAAAATTTCTTCGCTGGTACTTCGACTGATTGGTTCACACAACAACATACCTTCATGAGGTTTGGAGTTCCATATACAACGTACAAAAACAAGTAGTTGGCACAGACCTTGTACGTCAGTAGATTCATCGAGTTGGAAAAAAAAGACTTTCAATAACTCGTTCAATAACTCGATTTTCTACTCATTGAAACATTTCATTATTCTACGTGTGACCGTGTTATTAGATATAGGAATTAATTCAATTTCTTTTTCACTCTTATCACCAAAAAAAACTATAAGCTTATCTTTTATAGCTGGAAGAACTAAAGTCTCCCCAATCTGTGCGGCTTACCAGCTTTCGCGATTCTCAAGCCAATCAAGTAAGACACGTACAAAGATTTTTCATTTACGTTGGTGTAACGCTGCAAAACTCTTTGTCCTGTCTTTAAGTTGGCTAGCATTTTCTTTAAAAAATCAAGGAGTGTGTGTTTTAGCTTCGCATGCTTAGTCTCAACATGGCGAAGCAATTTGTTTCGACGCGTGCTCTCGTTTGCAAGTTGTTTATTGCATCGTGGACGCCGGTCTTCTTCATCTTCATTTCATTTAAATTCCATTTTTAAGTATGTGTCATCATACCTTCTCACTACTTTTCTTCGCTTTGACTGACTTGTTTTTGATTGACTTGATTTTTCTTTTTTTGATTAACAGAAGATTCCTCTTCGTCGACTTCAACTGACTTTTTTAACCATTTATTGATTATATGAAGGGCTAAGTCATACAAAAAAATCAGATTCTGAAAAATAAACTGTTGGTAGCTGCTTTATTAATGTCATCAGTCATACGATGAAGTTAATTTTAACTTTTATAGTAATTAATTAATAAATTAGGAAAATAGTAGAATTAAATAATTAAACCCATTCATGATTCCAGAGTTAGATAGACTGTTAGCACAAAATGTTTGCCTGTGAAGTACTGTTGTGTACTGTACACGTGCTTGTAAAATACTCTTTCATCTGCCTTTCTCTAATTGCAGCTAGGGCTTAAAAAAAATTGTGCAATTTTCGTAACTTTTTCTTCAAAATTTCGTTTGGCACACATTTTTTTAAGCGCTAATTGCAGCTGTGGCTAGTTTGATAAAAATATCATGCAAAAAAGTTTTGGCAACAAAGCAATAAACGCTCGCACTGTTAGAGCTCAGATAATTTTGTGAGGAGAGCAAAGAGAGAAACAATTTACAAGACATTTTTTAATCAAATTTTCTTTGATTAAAAAATGTTTCGTAAATTGTTTCTCTCTTTATTTCTCTGCACAGCGTGTCAGGCTATTTTCCTACTGCCCGAGCTAGACAAAACAAAACATTGACAAGAGATGCCAGTTAGTCTTTTAGTATCAATCTCATTGGCTTTTGCCCGAGTGAAGTGAAAAAGTTTTTGTTCCTTTAAAAAGATCGTAGAAGGGAAACCTTTCACAGATAAGAATTTTAATTCAAATTAAATTTTTTTTGTTTTTTTTTTAATTTTAGTGCTGGAGTCGCCACTGATCCCAATAGGCAGTGGTTAATCAAAGCTAATATGCAATTCTATAACTTTTCACGACCCACCAAGATTTCTTTTGCGACCCACCGGTGGGTCGCGACCCATAGTTTGGGAAACGCTGAGATAGATTTTTTTCGTATCAGCTCTTTTCGCATCTAGTTATTGGGATATGGCATTTTTTATCTTGCAAGATGCAGTTTTTACCTACTGTGCAAGAATCATAAACAAGAAAGAATTTAGTAAACTGCAGACCTTGACACTGTTTCGACCTATCAAGTCTTTTCAATGCAGTTGCTCACCTGATAGGTCAAAACAGAGTCACTGTCTGCAGCTTGCTAAGTGCAACTCTAGCTACTTGAATTACTATAAAAAAGAAATTTTTAAGCATGTCAAATGAGCAATTACCAACTACCTGTGTGTTTGTGATATTTTCAACTACAAAAAATAATAAAATCTTACTCAGCAAAACAAATACAATGAAATCCACCTACGCAACACAGTAAAATCTTTATAAAGTAATAAACTTAGAAAAACGCAAGATTCATTTCAGTGATCACGTAGCATCGAAAAATTGTCTGTTGTCGGATTTTCTTGAGCGTTCAGTATCAGAACAACCTCTTTGCAAACTTCAACAACAATTAGCCATCAGCGCAAGGTCCCATCTTCCTTGGCACTACTCCACCATTACTTGTATACTATGGTGAAACCTTTCATCCCGTTCCTCGTTTAAGTTACCAAGATGGTCAAAATGGGAGTGAAGATAGAGACTTCAATGCTAATTGCTATTGCAGCTTTTAGCGCAAACTTTATGTTTCGTTGGTTTATAGAGGCAGGCAACTTTTTCTTTTGAAGACGTTGTTTGATAATTGCACGCTTGCATTCGGCCTTAGAATGCAAGCAATCAATTTCATGTGAACAAGAATTTGTGTTAGTTTGTTTGGTAACTGTAGAGCGCTATTCTTTGAAAATAAGTAGTTTCCTAACTGAAGAACATGTGGTTGTTTTAGGCAGTAAACGATTTAAGAATGAATTTATTTTTTTTGTTTAGCGTGTTAATTATATGTATAAGTGTACACTGTTGTATATGGAGACTGTTGCTGGCTGCGATTTCCGCAACAGTTGGTAAGTAATATGTTGTTTAATTTGAATTTGCATTTTCCCTCATTTCTATTGTATGTAATTAATTTAATGTTGATTGGGCCAAGCCAAAGGATTGCGTCTGTGACTACCGCTTGTTTACTATTGCTTTATGTCAGTGTTGCTTAAACTTTGTGGCTCGTGGGCCCACTTGTCTTTTAAAAACCCTTGGCGGGCCACAAGAATTAATAATAATAAATTTATGAAGGAAAACTTTGCTGTTTCTTAACTTTGTAAGGTAGTTTTGTGAATAAGTATTGTAAATAGTTTTTATGTAATTGCAATTGTTGGTTCACTTGACATTTTCAATAAAAATTCTCTTAAACGATAAAAGTATTAAGTTTTCTTTTTAAATATAATTTGCTTGGTGGGCCACTCCTGATAGCCTTGTGGGTCACAGTTTAAGCACCACTACTTTATGTACTCAATGTTACGTTAATCTTATTTGCCTATTGTTTTATCTGGGATTTATTTAATAGAAAACCACTTCACACGAGTGCGTTTCAAAAAGTCAGCCAGCATTCAACACTCATGTTGCAATCAAATTTTTTGAAGCTGCTGAGCATGTTGTTTACAAGGTCTACAAGCTTACATGCTTGCCTCACTATTTCCCAAAAAAATTTTAATTACCTGTGCGAATGGTTCACGCAGTTAATTGCTGTTCGGTGATATGGCACGGAAACTGCAAATCTTTTGTTAGTAGCTTGATCTGAGGACAATTCAAAATTCCTGCTTTAATCTTTTCCATACTCATCCCTGAGAATGTGTTGTGCAATAGGGTGAGTTGAAAAAATTTTTTGTTCAATCAATTAATCAACCATTTTATTTTTGCCCAAATTAGCATGCATAGAAAATAAATTTGACAGCAGCGGACAAAAAAAGGAGACGATGGCAAAACGATATACGTTAATAAATGCACATGAAAAGAATTTGATTTAGATTTGAAGATAGTGGCATGGCACGAAAACACACACAAAGAAAAGCATATATAGTATGTACAAGGTACCGCAAAATACATTAAGAATAAAAAAAACGTAGAAAATTCAAAAACACCTAAAAATTTCAAAAAAGGGGTGTCCAAATATTGGAAAAATGTGCCAAAAATCCCGTTAAAACCAATTTTGTCAGGTAGCTTTGTTTATCCACAGGGCTACTCTTTTTTAGGGGGTGCAGACTAAAAACTCTGAAATTTACTATAACTCCCTCGCTAGTCCTCGCAAAAAGCTAATCTCAGGCTCAAAATTTTTAGAAGTGCCATGTTTATACACATTGTAAGAGGATTTTTTTTGTTGTGTTATCATCAATTAAGAAGTTATTTTTAAAAATTTGTTTCTATTCAATATTTTGATTCATGTGAGCAAAGCTTATCGGCTATAGTTATTTTGTTCATCGCTGCATTAAAATAATAAGAATAACAATAACACAATAGCAGCAAAACATACAAGTATTCTTACATTATTTAAAGCACGATATTCATAATCTTAGATTAAGGGAGGCACTGTACTGTGTGTGTGTGCCCATACTAGAATGTCCTCCACAAATATTCTCCCAAAAAAGGTCTGAAACAACTCTCTCTTTTTTTGAACAAGATAGGTGTCTAACTAACATAGAAAATAAAAACAGTTTGTAAAACAGTCTTTCTGCGTCGGTGGAGGACATCTGATATGAGAGAATTGCATATTGCACAGTTTGCACATTACTAGGGGCACACTGAAGCATGATTGACAAACATAAAATGCAAAAGTAGAAGGAATATTAGTGGTGCATTTAACAATTTTTTTCTTGAAGCAGACAAAAGAAACATACAAAACTATCATTATTTAAAGTTGTCCAAATCAATTTCAGCACTTTTGAATTTCAGCTAAACACCAAATAAGGCTTGGTTCAGTCAATTCAGTCCTAGAAACTAATTCTCGGAGTTAAAGCTTTACATTAACTTTCTCGCACAAATTTTTTGGCAGATCGGTCCATCTCTGCTTTCAAGATCTACCACACTTGGGCTAGCTTCTGTTACTAATTTTGCATGCCTTTCAACAGCCTGATTGTGGAAAATGTTAGGGGAGATTTTTGCATATCTTCAATTTTGTTATACGGCAATTTTAGCAAGAGAAGAGGCTCGGTCATGCATTCCTCATCAATATTTATCAATGTATTTCGCGATTGCGTATTGAAATCAATTTTAGGGGTCTTGAATTTGCGAACTTTTGTCATATGCGGTGAAGAAGACATATTTTCATCTACACGACCTGTATTGTCTTTATATTGTGTTATTTGCAGTACTTTTCAAGTACTCCAACTTCTAGCAAAGCTATGTCATCCCTCATGTTTTCAAAGATAAAACGCTTACAAATGTTTTACGCAAAAAATTGATCCCTGCTCAGTTGAGTTAAAATGTCATTTAAAAGATGAGGAAAATCGCTGGCATTGATTTTTTCAAAAGTAACTATTCCACTGGTTTGTATTTAAAAAAAATTTCTGCTGACTGATCAAATACATGTATTCCACCTAATTTGGGGGCGCTGAGTTCAAAAATCACATTTGTTTTTACCCATAACGTCAAGTTTTTTTGCAAAAAGCGTTTCAATTAATTGCAGATTTAGGAGTAAAATCATATTTTTACTGTCTGCTAGCATAAAAGAAGTTACAGTAAAATCTTTGAAAGAAAGTAAAAATTACACAATGCGTTACACCCTGTTTTGTTAAGTGATTAGATGTACACCAGAAAAGTAGTTAAAATTTGTTTTAAGTTGATTACCCATTATGCACAGTATATACAGTACAGCTTTAGTTATTGACCATTTTATTGTACTCTTTTACAAAGAATAGGTGAAAACTCTAACGTTTTCGTCTAGCTCTCTTCAGGAGTTATCGCCAGAATAAAGCCTGGTGTTGATAGCGAGGTATTTATAGCGAATACAGCTGATGAAAATGTCGGAACGTTCTGATTGGTAGACAACCAGACGTTTCGTCGAGTCCGAATCAATGACGTAATTTTAGTGTGTAGACGAATTCTTTCTGGCGACAAAGCTCTGGTTGAAGTATTTTGATGAAAGTTGCTTCCAAGGTAGATAAATGACAAAGTGTTCTTCCTTTAGCCAAAATAGAAAATTGGTTGTCATCATAGTGAGAGGCGCATTTTTCATTGTTGAGGAGGTGTTGTCCAATTGCCGAAGTACTGGTATAATTGTTTATCTTCGTTTATCAATACGTATGCCGCTGTGATTGTCGGTACGTAGGCCGCACATCTCAAAGACTGCAGGATAGAATAAAACAGCACATACCAAAAGCAATAAGAAATCAAGCTCAACCAAATCGTGATTCATTTCAATCCAACCATACCAGTACTTCGGCAATTGGACAACACCTCCTCAACAATGAAAAATGCGCCTCTCACTATGATGACAACCAATTTTCTATTTTGGCTAAAGGAAGAACACTTTGTCATTTATCTACCTTGGAAGCAACTTTCATCAAAATACTTCAACCAGAGCTTTGTCGCCAGAAAGAATTCGTCTACACACTAAAATTACGTCATTGATTCGGACTCGACGAAACGTCTGGTTGTCTACCAATCAGAACGTTCCGACATTTTCATCAGCTGTATTCGCTATAAATACCTCGCTATCAACACCAGGCTTTATTCTGGCGATAACTCCTGAAGAGAGCTAGACGAAAACGTTAGAGTTTTCACCTATTCTTTGTAAAAGAGTACAATAAAATGGTCAATAACTAAAGCTTTATTGAAATTTTGTACCACTTCTTATCTTATATACAGTACATACTGTTTTAGCAACACATCGTTAATGTATCAAACTTTCAACAAAGAATGCAAAATTAAAGCATAGCTTAGACCGCCACACTAGTGTGGCGGTCTAAGCTATGCTTTATTAAAAGCCTCTAGCTTCTTGTCGGTCACCAAATGCAAAATTAGTTTCACCGTTAAGGAACAAGCTTTCTTTTTTTATATTTTCGAGAGGGTTTAAAGTTTTCCTCATCCCTCATGAGACACCAACAGTCATCTGCTGTCATGTTAACGTTCCATCTATCTTGGTATCTCTTCTGCATGATTTTAATGTCTTGGTAAAATCTCTCACCTTGCTCCTCACTCAGAGCTCCTAAATTTTCAGGAGAATATTCTAAATGTTTGTACAAAAAATTTTCTTTGGCACTCATGTTGCAACCAAGTTTGTGAAAAGTATTTAAGCAAAGTTTTAACAATTTCTTTGTATTCTAGAGATTTGTTATTGCCCAGAAAGTTATTT
The DNA here is from genome assembly GCA_963675345.1 of Trididemnum clinides. Classification (NCBI taxonomy): domain Eukaryota; kingdom Metazoa; phylum Chordata; class Ascidiacea; order Aplousobranchia; family Didemnidae; genus Trididemnum; species Trididemnum clinides. The sequence continues at coordinate 3,548,593 of OY776302.1, read as the reverse complement.
ACAGCCTAGCTGAAAACGATCCAACCATTTTTCTCCACTGAGCTCATTGTTTCAATAAACCCTTTGTCTTTCAACAGCTGTCGTATCTTCGGTCCATCAAACACACCGGCTTTTATTTTTTCATGGCTAAAAAACGAAAACTTCTGGCAAATGTACTTGAAACATTCCCCACCTTTGTCTAAACTTTTTACATATTGTTTCATTAAGCCTAGCTTAATGTAAAGCGGTGGTAATGATATTTTTTCAGGAGACACTAGACTTTGATTAAGAAAATTCTTTCTCCAACTGTAAACTCATTTCTTTTCGGCCATTGCACACGAATCCGGTGTTTATTTTTAGCTCTGCTGTCCCATAAACACAAAGAGCATCGGTATTTGGTATACCCTCCTTGTTAACCCAACAACATTTTAAAACTTTCAAGTCTCCACATACCATTCAATTATGTTCATTGTTTTATTTTCACTAGTAACATATTCATATTTTCATAAGTTCCGTTAAGATGAACGGCGTGGTCAATTGGTATCGAAGCATATCTATTGCCATTTTGCAGCAATCCACACTTTAGGGTGGCTTTTGAACTGTCAATAAATAGTCGCCATTCTTTTGGGTCATATATACAACCCATTGTTGAAGAAGACCAGCAACATTGTGACAATACACAAGTGATTCCTCCATAGAAAAATATGGTACCAAATCTTTTTCTCTTCGCCTGTACCAGAAATATGTTGTGTTTGGGGCAAGAAGGTTGTTGTGTTTTAACTGGATCCAAGAAGTTCGGCAGATTCTTTCGGCAGATTTAGGTCACGAACTAAGTCATTCAAAAAGGCTTGAGTAATCAATACTGGCGATTTTTCAGCCGACGAATTATAGCAATCGTCTTCAAAAGAACTCCCTTCTGATGTACAACTTTCTGGTTCATCGACTAGTTCAGGCAAGAAAGTAAACAAAGGTGGAGGAAGATCAGCAGAGTGAAGTATAGGCCGGATTGCTGATGGAAGGTCTGGGGACTTGATGTTGCCTTTGCTTTTAGAGCTGAAACCGGTAACATTGGTCAAACAGAAATAACAATCATTAACGTGATTGGCTTGTTCCCTCCAAACCATAGGAACTGCAAACCCAATACTTTTTCTTTTTTGCTTTGTCAACTACCGTAGATTTTCAACACATGTTCTGCAAACCTGGTGAGGAGCCCAAATCTTGTCTTGATCTCCTATTTTAATTCTAAAGTAAGCCAAATATGCTTTTTTCACAAACTCTGTAATTCCTTGCTTTTGTTTAGAAACAGCAGAAGAACCGCAGATATAGCAAAAAACGTTTGGATTAAACTTGCAATTTCCTCTTGAAGACGAAATGGTAGCCATTGATACCAGAAAACCAGTTCGAAATTTAAGCAGCAAAACAGTACTTTTAAAAAAGGTCAAATTATTACAACGAAATACCTTCAAATACAGGGTGTCAACAAAGTCTTTAGACAATTTAAAAAATTTATTGATACTACAACTGATGTTGAAAATGTCTGAAATGTTTAAATAATATCAATTAAATGGTCAAGTTTTTATTTAAAATATTAATGAACTCTATCTCTGAAATTATTAAATAATATCAAGTAAATAGTAATGTTTTTATTCAAAGCATAAATAAATTTCCATATGAGCTCCATTTGTAGCACGGAGGATATCTAAAAGATATTAAATTTCAGTCCACGTCCTTCTTAACATTTCTTCATCAGTTGTCTCCACAGCGGCAGTTATTCTTTCCTTAAGGTCACTTATGTCTTTTACTTTGGTGCGGTACACACCATCTCTCACGTAGCCCGAACGAAAGCAGAGCGGATGGACTTAGTTGGGCTATGACTAAATGACTGACAAATACGCTCGATGCCTTTTTCAGAAGTTTTTATCCATCCACTCCTCGGTTGTAGTAGCAACATTCCCGTTCCCACAAACTGCTTATGCCAATTGCGAATCGGCTGACGTGCTAGTAGTATAGGATGGCTCATTTGGCAACGTTTTAGGGGGAGCAGTTAGGGGGAGCAATGACGTCACGAATTTTTGAAGTAGGGGAATTTTTTGGTCACGAGTGGGGAGAATTTTTTAATGAAAGGGGTAGGATGTGATACGGTGGAAGGGGGATCGGGACCCTACAAATCAGTAAAATGCTTTGAGTCACTAGAGGTTGGTAAGGAGTCAATTGTCAAAAGTTATAAAGATTACGTTTTATTCAGCTGTTTGTTAGGAATCTTTGCCTCAGACTTACCCAACCTTTTTCTCCGCACTGTGTGTACATGATGAAAAGTTTGAACCCTAGACTTTATTTGAAGGAGGACATAGGGAGCTAACTCTAGATCTGATAAAGTTAATATTAACACGGTGTGGATGGTATTTTAAAACGTTTGGTGCAAAACTTATAATTTGTTATTACATGACGGTTTTTAGGTTGTGGTTCTTTATTTCAATGACGTGTTTAACTAGAGCGTGGGAATGTAGTTGCACAACCATGACGTATTTAACCGCGATTTTTGTTTTTTGTGTAGACAGGTCCAGACCTGTCTGCCCAAAATTTTAGGATATGATGTGTAAAGATTCAATTGTTGGTTAGGATATATTGTCTCTGATTTGTCCAGACTTGCCCAAACTTTATCTCTGTACGGTGATTACATAATGAAAAGTTTTAAGGAAACTAATTTTATTTGAAGGAGGTCGGATAACCCTAGGTTTTATGTAGGGAGGTCTGAGGGAGCTAACTCTAGATCTGAGAGAGCCAACACTAAGCTGAAAGAATACACCCAACACAGTGTTAAAAAGTTTGACATCATTCTTATGATTTAACGGTTTTCAGGTTGTGATACCTTATTTCAACGACGTGTTTCACTAGACCATGGGAATGTAGTTGCACAACCCATGACATATTTAACCATGATTTTTGCTTTTGTGTAGACAGGTCCAGACTTGTCTGTCAACAATTTTAGTATATGTTTTACTCACCTGTTGGTTAGAATATATTGTCCAGACTTGTCCAAGCTTTTTCTCTATATTGTGCTTACATGATGGAAAGTTCTAAGGAAGCTAATTTTTTGAAGGAGGGAGCTAACCACAGGACACTAATTTTATGGAGGACTGAGGGTGCTCACTCTAGGTTTAAGAGAGCTATTTCTAGGTCTACCAACTCTAAGAGAGCCGACCCTAGGTCTGAGGGTACCAACGCTAGGTCTATGTGAGCTAGCCATAGTTCTAAGGAAACTGACCCTAGATTTTATTTCAAGGAGGTCGGATAACCCTAGGTTTATTAATTTTATGTAGGTTTGAGTGACCAATCTGAGGAGGTTAGTTCCAACACGGTGTTCAAAACTTTGATGTCATGACTTGTTATTGGTTTTTTGATTCTGACATGTTTCACAAGACCGTGGGAATGTAGTTACATCCTCATTGTGCAATCCATCATGACAGACCATGAGAATGTAGTTGCATACATTATAGCGCAATCCATGACATGTTCTATTTTTAGCATCACTATTGCGCAATCCATGACATGTTCTAGCCAGATTGCAACACTATTGCGCAATCCATGACATGTTCTATTTTTGGCATCACTATTGTGCAATCCATGACGTGTTCTATTTTTAGCTTCACTATTGCGCAATCCATGACGTGTTCTATTTTTAGCCAGATTGTGTCACTATTGCGCAATCCATCGCGATTCTATATAAAGCGGGTGAGCGAGAATCATACCATTGTGTGAGAGAAATATGTATGATGTTCTTGACTCTATTGCGGAAAATGTGGAAGAACCGTTTGCTTGTCATGCTCCATATAATCCACATATGGTTAACAGTGATGAACGTTTACAGTCCTTTACCAAGAATTGGCCTGTGAAAGGACATGTAACACCACGTGAAATGACAGATGCCGGTTTCTATTATTTGGATGACAACGACCGAGTTATTTGTTTTTATTGCGGTGGAGGTCTAAAGAACTGGGAACCAAATGATAATCCTTGGTACGAGCATGCTAAATGGTTTCCTCTGTGTGAATATGTGCTGAAGAAACAGGGTGTGGATTATGTGAAAGACATCACTCTCAAATACCCGAAGTTAAACAGACCAAAATTGAAAAACCCTTGTAAAGACGCAAAAATTATCCATGAAATATTGAACGCTCCAAGGTCTACAAAACCAAAAGAAATATGGGAGATTTTAATGATAGACCCGGAGACAACCAATGCAAAAAGATGGTTGTTGATGCGAACAAAATCAGACGAGCATTGATTTAGCAAGATACCAGAGGACACAGAATATGACCACCAGAAAAAGATGCAACAGGATATTGCGCCATACTTGTGACACAATTTCATGTAGTTGCACAATCTTTTTTCGGGTATATAAACAGTGTCAGTAGCTGAAACAGCTATTGCAAACAACATGGATTTTACGAAAGAATTTCAAAATATTGCTACAACTTCACAACCTGCTGTGACTTTGCTGAGGAAAGCAGTGGTCAGTGTGAAAAAGGACAAAAAGCTGTTCTCCCCTGAACAACTAACGAAAGTCGTGGCTCTGCTGATGGGTAGTCTACCCTATATTTTGTTTCGACCTAAATCTGAAACGAAAGACTATGTGCTGCTCTTATTCTGGGCGACAAGCCAAGATGATTCCAATTGCGCGCTGCAAAAAAGCATACAGAATATAAAACAAGAAATATTGTCTGATGGATTTCAATTGCGATTTACGGTTGAAAACATGACGGCTCCACGACGCCAAGTATCCTATCTGGCTCAAAACTGCTTGTGTCTGAAAGCGCAAAACGACGATATTTGTCATCTACCGTCAGACAGCCACGAACAATTGGTCAACTTCCTCAACCTCTTGCAAGAACCAGCAAAAAAACGCAAAATTGAAGCATAAAGAGAGTACGCTTTGATGAAAAATTATGACTGACTGGCCGCAAGCTTCTCGAGAAGCAAGAAGAAGTACCTGGATGCTCTGAATCGCCGTCGCTTCAAAAAACGAAGTATTGCTTAAATGGTGTCTGAAACCTGAACATCGAGATACTGTATCACGCTAAATGTATATGTTTATTGTTTATTGTACAATTCGCAAATAAAATCAAATACACGACGATCGTTTTCTGTTAAATTTAAAGTAAAGACAGATAGTATTGCATGCAGAGAGATATTACGACAACGAAATAAAATAAAATATACACAATAATGTCCGCACACATTTGAAAATAAGCTTTGTATCGTTTTGCGATTGTAAATCCAGTCCAACGAAAAGCGATCCATGTAAGCTTCTAGACCAAGGACTGCAGGAGGCAGTCCATAGCTGTCAAAATATTCTCCTCGTCTGTTTTTGTCAAAGTATACAGCCACCCAGTGTTCGCCTTTTTTATCGCTAGTATCAGAGTTGATCACATAAGCAGAAGGGTAAGAAGGCACTTCTATCTCATCCAACGCACAGACTTTTTTGAATATTTTCTTGGCTTGAGAATCCTTCTTCAACAAACCTTCGATTTGCAGACTGTTCATGCTGTGTAATCGAACGCAATTTGTCGATCGTGATCGATTTCCAATAGATTATCGTTTTCAGCAAAAACAACAGCAGTCAGAGTCTGTGCTACAGCGTCGGCAAAATGAATTTCAATTCGTATGTTTCCGTGTTTTATCAATTCAAATCCGATCTCGGCTGAATCCAGCTGTGGTGTCAGATCAAAAGCAAATAAGGCACAACCGTTCTTGAATTGCTCTCGTGAAATAGCGTTGCCAGTGTCGCGATAATATTGACCAGTTTGAGTAAACAAACGCATGTAACTGCGAATGAAACGGTCGTTTGCAAAATCAGGTTGCAGTGGTTTTGAAGGGATTTGAACACCGTCTCGATAAATTGTAATAAAATTGATGTTGTTGTGTTTGAAATTGAAAGGTGATTTTTGAATAGCACCGTTATAGGCGTCGTTGTCCACTACACCGAGCACAATTCGTGTAGGCAATTGACCCAAGAACAAATTTTCTTTGGTAATACTTCGATTTCCCATTGGTACGGTAAAGCTTTTTACTTCAACACGCCTTAGCGGATATTTTGCTGTAGCAAGTTGCAAGGCTTTTGTGTGGGCAAGCTGTATAGACGAGTTTGGTTTGACCTTATGCACAAACAAAACCACTTCTTTCAAGGATACTTTACATCCAGCTGCGTTTCCATGCAAACAAAAAATGTCCTTTGAACGAATCAATCGCAAACGGATCTCTACTCCATTCAGCAAATAACGGTTTTGGAATGAAAGGTCCACATGTAATCTTCCCATCATATCAATTTGGCGGCTTTGTGCAGCCAGTGCTTTGCGTACAGTGTAGCCTGAGTTGGCATCGCCTCTTGCATCAAATTGACCAGCTGTATTCCGATACCACAGGACGGCAGAAAGTTGTGATGATTTTGCGTCTTGACCAAAACTAAGCAGATTTTCAATATAGGCACGGTAAGGATAGTTGTTATTGGACTGCGTGACAAGAGACCCATTAAGATAAACATCAATTTGTGACCACATTGTATGCAAAAAGTTACATTCCGGTGAGATTTCTACATCTTCCTCCAAATCTGTTCCGTCTGCTGCAGTCACACTTGCACGAACATAGAGAAAAGTGTTAGCAAGATCAATGTAGTTGGAATTTTCAGCACTGATTGTAAACTCAATAGGTCCTGTTGAGGTTAAGACGGACACAGGGTGGTATTCGGTAAAACTTCCATCATCCAAACTAGTTTGACTCGGGGGAACAGAGAACAAATCCAGTTGGGATGTGGTTGATTGTGCAGAGCTGGGGTGTATCAAGGACGCCATTCTAATTGAAAATGTCGTAATGTTTCTTGCGTCTCCTCTTTTCTACTCTAGTCTTTTGTGGTCTGGCTTTACGTTTTCTTGCGGCCGCTTTCAAAAGGTTAGAACCAGCTGCTTTTGCACGATCAATTGCTGCCTGTTTTCCGCTTAAAACATCCGAAGCAAAACCAACTCCACTGCGAAGAATTTGTTTTCCAATAGCCTTGGATCCACTTTTGACTAGAGGTAAAACTGTTTTGGCTATAGAACTAAATATATTTCCTAGCCCGTATCCCTGCTGGTATCTTGCACCATTAAAGTAACCATGACCAACTTGGTTTAAATAGTAGTTTTGATAAGCTTGAGAATCGCAACAATATTTTGCACGCATGTTTACGGTACAAGAAATGCTGTAAATAATGAGGCTTTACTGCGTACTTCCCCTTTATAGTTGACTCAGTTTCTGTTTTCGAAAATGTAAAGTGACAATAACTTTTCCCTTGCGAAATCTGATTGCATTTCCTTGATCGTTTCGAAGTGAAATATGTATGTCTGAAATATTTTTCTTTAACACAGGGTAGTATTGCAATTTTTCGTATCTCTTGGCGACATTGGCTCCAGACTTTCCTTCAACAGGTATCACTCCAAGCAAAGGTGCTAGAGTATGACCCACAGTGCGAGGTTCGATGACATCACAATAGAGGTAAAGAGCAGACACTGGATCCAGGTCAAACACTCGATCTGAAGTGTAAACACCGACTTTGTGAAAAAATATATTTTCAAAACCCATGATTTCTGCTAGGAAGGGCGCAAGACGCAAAGTGACTGCTGGATGTTCCTTGCCTTCCTTATCGATTTGCACAGGAGCTCCTGGTTTATGTTTAATACGAATTTCTGTCAATTGTGAATGAACGTTATGTTGTAGATCCAATAGAAAGTCGACTGGTTGTACCAAAGTCCCATCGGCAATTAGTTCCTGATTTCTTGCCTCAAAATCACGTTTCATTTGCTGGAGCAGTTGCTCTACAAGATCTTGTGGATGTTGATAATAACCAGGTGAAATCTTTGTTCTTGTCTGTACATACCCACGACGATAATACACCCAATAGTTGTCGGTGTCGATGTTGTACCACGAATTTGGATAGATAAGTTCAGCTAATCCAACTTCCCAGGGACCGGTTAAATTTAGTTCTTTTGGTAAATGAACGATATAATCTGAAACTTTGTTTTCAGGATAAAACTGCATGGATGAATTACTCGGTAGGGTGAGAAACATGTTTTGAAAGCATAGGAGAGGGCAACAAGTAACCGACACTGCTCGAAAGCAAACTAATCCACAGCTCTTTGTTTTCGATGGTTTGTGTTAGATTATAGAGACTGATTGATATGATAATATAAACAGCTATCACTTGAGCCGCAAACAAAATGATGTCAGAAGTTGATTGTGACAGATTTATATTAGGCATTCTGGAAATCTTTTTCCTTGACCCACGAATTGAAGGAAGGCGGGTATCCAAACCACTTCACCAAATACTCCACACCTTTCTTGCTCCGACGTTTTTTCAGTATGGTCTCAATTCGAAATATGTCATCATTTTTATAGATTTTTTGCAATTCGTTTTCATAGAAGGTGCCAATTAAAATATCTCCGCCCAAATCTTTGATTTTGTAGTAAGGAGGATTTCCTTTATATACCCGAGCCACTTGAAATATTTCATCTGTCCAGCCGGGGAGATAACCTTTGCGAAAGCGTATTCGGTTTGTAGAAAGACGGACTTTATCGTTTACTTTTAGTTTAGGCTCTTTTAATGTCGGTTGCGAATATAAAGTGTGCCAAACATCTTCTTGATTTTCGGGGTTGACAGTACTTGGAGCACGCTTTATTGAAGTGTGATAGCTGTTATTGTAGGCGTTGACGAGAAGTGGTAAAACGTCTACATATCGTCTTGAATTGGTGTGGGAAAAGAATCTCCAAAGCTTTTCCTTTAAAGTTCGAATCAATCTTTCAACTACGGTGGCTTTTGTGTCAAAATTATGTGTGTGAAAGTGTTCAATATTTTGCCGTTTTAACCAGGTCTGAAACGGTCGATTGAAGAATTCACTCCCCAAATCAGTCTGGAGCTTTTGAAAACGACCAATTTTAGGCAACACCTCTTCAAAGGCTCTGATCACTTCCGAACTTGTTTTTGCTTTAAGAAAAGATATAAAACCTTTTTTGGAAAAAACATCAATCACCACAAGAATATATTTGAAATTGTCGTTGTATTGTTTCAAGGAAGAAAAATCAATAAGATCAGCCTGCATTTGAAAATTTGCTCCTGGTACTATTGTTTTTCTGCGTGGGAAACGTCTTCTCACAGGTTTGTGGAGGGTATAGACATCTTGAGATTTCAACCATTTTAGGGGCGACTTTGCCACTTTTTGAAAACTATGAGCCCCGGAAAATGCACCAACTTTTTGCGGATCATAATACCTCATAAACTCTCCCATAGCAAAGCTTCAAATTCATGCAAACCAGGTAGATTGAGGTTTTGTTTGTTTAACACACTCTGAAAGATTTGGTTTATATCTGAACCAGGGATTACACGCTCGTCCAAAAGGATTTGCCCTTTATCATCAAAATCTAGATTTTTTTGTTCTTTGATGTTTTTCAAGAGCTGTCTGGCTTTAGTTTTCTTTCTAACTTTCGACAATATAGCAGAATCAGATAATTTTTCAACTCGTTTTGATTTCGCCTGTGTTTTTTGTTGAAATAATTTTGATTTCTGTAAGGCTTCGTTATATAACTGCATTTTTTCAGCGGCTGGTAGGTCTGAATTTAAAATTTCTTGCATTTTCGTGTCTAATTCAGACAAAATTTTCTTTTCAGGTTTTTCATGTGTTGTTTTTGATGTAAGACTGTGGTACACTTCAGGTTCTAAGGCAATCAGTTTCTTCATTGAGTCAATGTTCCAAGCACTCCCCCTAAAACAGGTGCTAGAGCATTCAGCAACACAGAAAGAAAACCTCCAGTCTGCACAATTTTTCGTTTTTTCTTCAGCGACACTTTTTTATTGCTCAGTTGTCGTAGTTTGGTTTTATGTTTGCTGAGTTTACGTTTATTAGAGGGCGCTATTTGAACGTTTCCTTTCAATATGTTATAGGAACAATCACACAGACAACGAATGAACTCTGTGGATGCTTTTTCAATAATGCTTCTCTTCAAAGAGGGTGGTGCCTTTTGAAGTAAATGAAGAGTAGGGGCAAATTTTCGCAAACGATCCATTTATTGATAGATATAATTTACTTCCCCTGGAAATATGTTAGTCCTGAGCCGCTCACTATCATCCACTTCACACCGAAGATCAATCAATAAATAACCATGAGGGCTTGTTGTCGCGTCTATATAAGCTTGCAGAACAGATTTGTATTTCTGAGGATAGATTTGACTTAAAAAATAAGAAACTTGTTTTTTGTCTCTGCAGTTTTTAAACAAAACCATGAATTTTGCGTTTAGTGATAATTCTCTTAATCCTTTATGAAAGAGATTTTGAGTGGTAAATAAGACGCTAAATCGGTAGTGATGAGAGTAAATTGTAAATATTTTGGACAGGAGGCTGTTTTCCGTGAACATCATGTCATCTAAGATGAGTAAGCAATTTTCAAAATTTTTAAAATCATCAAGAACAGGGGGACCTTGACGAAATGTGATTTTCTCAGAATATTCATTAAACATACTCTGCCAGACTTCATAACAATAAAAAATCTGGTTAATTCCCCGGCAGATTTTATCAATATTATCTACCAAACGTAGAATCCATTTTGTTTTTCCTACTCCAGAAGGACCGCTAATAATGAAAGAGACTGGATTTTCAAATTTCAAAGCCATCCACAACCTTTCGTGTTCGGTTGTTTTGTGTTAATGAACGAGAAAAGTACGAAGTACGTTATTTAAAATCACCTAGCCTATTTTCGTTTTCAGTCAGACTTGCTTACACTCCCTACCAGCAAACCGCGACTGATAACTAGTCGAATACACTGCCAGCAAACCGCGACTGATAGCTTACGCTGTTCAGTTAACTGGTTTTGGAAAGCTTATCAGTGTACAGAATCGCGACCGTTAAACGTAACTAAACCTAGTACAGGTTTTGGAAGGAGTTTATCAAAAAGGTAAGTTTAACTGAGAAACTTGCAAAAACCACTGCTTTTGAGAAACACTTGTTTATTTTTACAGAAACATAAGTTACAACAATTATAGATCAAGAGGAAGAGTGTGAATGCCATCATCCAATACAATACGCTTTGGGTAAAAAGAATTTAATCCTTTTTTGTGTTGTTTGTATGAAAAAACCTGATGATTTCGACTTCTAAAACCACAGTTTGTGATCTCCAAGGGGGTATTGCTCTTTAAAACGTTTACATATTGCTCAAAGGAGAGGGGGTTTTGAAATATGCTCACACCTTTACAAACTTGTTTCTTTGTTTCCCCTGAACAGAAATACGATTTTGATGTCAAAGAAACTTGAGCTGTACCTTTGTACTCCACTTTCATTTTTCCTAGACTGCGTTTGTCAAAAGAATGAAAATCCAGACAGCATTGCTCCATTGTCCAGGGATTACTCTTGCTTCTACATTCAATATATTGCTCTTCATGATTGGGACAGGCCTCGGCAGGCATCCAAATTAATTTGTCTCGGAAATATGAGGTTTTTAATTCTTCTGGGACACAGTCGTCCAAGCTTTCACGACTGAGACTGAAATACATTGAATCTGTGTCACTTTCCAACATCTCAAAGCAGCGATCAGGGATGTACTTTTTCAAAAACAGATAAAAAAACTTCAGCATGTGTAATTTTGAATTCAAATACACGTTTATACCGATTTGAACAGGCAAGTCATGTCGAATTTTATGTTTCAGGCTTTTCACTTCATAAAGATCAGAACCAATTTCATCTAAATGTATGAAATGAGGATCGTTGATCGCACGGTTTACTGTCTTCTCTGAATGGTAAGTGATGTTCCGGTGTTTTGCTTTATTTAATAGACTTGCCGAGTACAAAGAGTTGCCCGTTAGTTTATTTGTTAAAGCAATCACAGCTTTGGATGGATCGGAATCGGCTGCTCTTCTGGAATTCACAATTTCATCTGCTAGTTTGGCAAAGCATTTTTGTGGATAAAATTCGATAAACTCTTTGATCTTTGTAATCTCCAATCCCATTTCCAAATAAAATTTTGCCATTTCTGTATTAATTAATATTTCTTTTCCAAAATAACTGCTGATCAAGTATTTTTTGGGTTTTTTAAGCAGACCATGTTCTTCAGCTACATTTCTCATGTAGTCACCAATGTCGTCTCTAGACACACACGTGTTTTTTATGATGAGAGGAAAATCTTTGTACTTTTCTTTTAAATGATTTGGTGTGTGAATATCCACCAACAAAAATCCATATAATGTGTCGTTTTTCACTCCTTCTAAAATTTTTTGAAAAGACAATTGTCTCTTTGGTTGAACTGACTTCAAGGTTTTCAAATAAGCAGCAATTTCATTTCTTTTTGTCAACTGTTTCCATCGACACTCCCGCATTTCCACTACATCAAATCCTTCTGCTTCCAACCGTCTTTTGTTTTCCAGTGTTGCTTTTCGGACTTCTGAATGAGGTATCTTTTTCACTGGATGTATTTCTTGCAAAGAACCATCCGAATTCCTGTTGGTGTTACAGTCAGTGCAAGAATGCCAAAAACAACCTAAAAACTGAAAAACCTGATTGGTCTCCTGACAAAATCCATCCACCGGTAAGCTGTGTGTAGATACTCGTCGTTCCCCCATGTTGTATCTGCTTTGAATAAATTTTTCCTCAGTTTGGGATACATAACTTAACCATTGATAGGCCTGAAGACCAAATTTTGAACATGGGTCAGGTCGGAAATTTTCTTCTTCTTTGTAGCGACAAAAATAACCAGTAGGGTTGTTCTGAGCAATAGCGTGTAAATATAGCGAATTTGCATCCAGACCAAGAACTTGCTTCACGGGTTCAGGATTGTCTATTTCATGGGAACGGATTTTAGTTTCGCCGGCAATAGCCAGACGTGTGAACACTATGCTGAGACCTCCAGTAATTTGGTTGCGCATAGTGTTGTAAAGATCTGCGTGCCGTTTGGGAAACAAACAGAAAAACGTTTCCTTTTCAATCCGTTTCATCATCTGTAATTTTGCTACCCCACTGACTGAAAAGGCTCTTTTAAAAATATCCAATCCTTGTTCTTTGTAGGGGTGAAGCAGATTTTCAACAGCCGTAATAAAAGGTACGCAATCCAACATGTTGTAGTAAATGAGCATGTCTTTTAAAGTGTGCCAGCCTTTTTCAATCCATGTTTTTTTCACAAGTTCATATTCGTCTTTTGAAATGTTTGATTTGGTCAATGAGGAGTGAAAAGCTTGGTGCTCTGGCAAACCGCTTTCTAATTTTGTCAGATCTGTCATAAACTCGTATGGAAAATAAAATTTTGTTTGGACGCTGCCGTAAGCAATCAGAAATTTTCGATAAGAAAACCCAGGTGCCAGAAAATGCCGAATATCCAAAAATCTCAACTTTTCAGTTTTGATGCACAAATAATTGTTGGCTTTTTTAATGACAAAATCAATTTTACCCAATAGCTGCTGTATCAGTGTCGGCTTGATTAAATTTAGGTCGTAGGAGGCAGAATTAAAGCCAATAACAATTAATTCTCGACAGTAGGCTTCAAATTCTTTGGTCAAATTTTCTTTTCTAACATTTTCGCTCAGTTCTAATGCTTGAAATACATAATCAAATTTGTTTTTCATGATTTCATAGGCAGCATTTGATGCATCTTCTAAGTGTTTTAACATTTTTTCCACCAAATCATTTTCATTGCCGTTGGTGACAAAGCACACTCCATTTTCAAAATTTGGTATGTTGGTGGCAAGGCCAACACTCAAGGGCACATGACGTGCTTCAAAACTTAATTTTGGTCCATTTCCAGGTAAATGTTCTTGAGAAAAATAGGCTTCAAAATCGTAGCAGGCAAAATATGGAAAAAATCTTTCGTTTGCGGGGACACAGATACCGATTTCCTCAAGTTTTTCGAATACTGTGGCTGGGTTTTTATGAATACCCCCTGGGAAATGATCACGAACTGTGGTTTTACAAGTTTTCGTGTGTCGGTAATAATGACAGTTTTGGTCCCAAAGTTTCCCGCAATGAATACATTGATATACACGGCAATAATGTTCAAAATCAACAATGAGACTTAGATGATTTTCCCAAATATTTAATCTCATTGTTTCAGAATACAATTCCCGGCTACGTTGAATCAATTTAGCAACCCCCTCCTCTAACTCGTAAACAACAAGATTAACTTTGAAAAAATCCTCTAAGTCTATAAAATCGACCAAATTCACACCAACAAAAGTGTTGGGAACAATATTAAAATGCATGCAATAATCGTTAAACAGTTTTTTGGCTTCACGTTCACACCGCCACCACCACCGACCAGAACCTCGATGGACTGCCAGACATCGAAAAAAACAAAGATTGTCATTACCTGAAACGTTTGCAAGTCCATGATTGTTTGTGATGTAGCTTGGTAAGGACGCTCCTGCTCCAAGAGGAGCATCTTTCAGACTGTTCGCATAAAAAGTAATATTTGAAATTTGTACCACCTTCCATTTCGTATCGGGTCGAGTCAAGCCATCGTAAAAGGATTCCTCCGCCAATGAATTTAAAAAGTTTATCAAGTCCTTCCGATTGTTTATCAGCAAAGCTGTTTCCAAGATTTGAGCGTTGTTGAAGCTTGCGTGATAATAGCGTAACTCCTTTGTTTCTATATTTTTAAGTATGAATGCAAGACTGTAGTTAATTTTGAAACGATTTTTTTGGTGAATCATAATCCGTTCTGCTATGGCTTCTATTAAATCTTTGAAATCTCTATCATAAAAAATGTTGAATATATTTTGTACTTTTCCTTTCTTCGTGAAACTCCTAATACTTCCCCAATATTTCTGCATAAAGTCTTTCACTTCTGGATCAGATTCAGTCAATTCCTCGTTTTCCAATAATTTGTGTTGATCTGGTTTGAAACATCTTTTTTTAGCTGGCGGTTCATCCAAAGACTTGTTGTTTGTTGGGGGTGCATCAATTGAAGAGGGTGCAGCTTCGTTTGAGACAGTTGGGGATTCTTTCATCGCAGACAAATCTGCGGTTTGTTTACATTGATGATATTTGATGTTGTCTGCTCTGTTTATCATTTTGTTGCATTTGGGGCATTGCACTTCACTTGTTCTATAGTGGGTGCTTTCTTTATGACGTCGTAAATGAGACAGTCGCGAAAAATCTTTCTCACATATTTCACACTTGTGCTTCTGCTGCTTTTCGTGTGCATTTTTCATATGTCTTACTAAATTCCTTTTCTCGGTAAAGACTTTAGAGCAAGTATTGCATTTGTAATCTTCCATTTTATATCTTCTCACTAAGTTCACTTTTATAGAATGAATATACTTCTCAGAGAAGTTGCTTTATATAGCAAGCTTGATTGCGCAACGGTGTTGAAAGAACTGACTAGAATAAGCAGGTGAATTTCATACACTAACAACAAAAATCGCGTCATGGCTAAAAATAGAATACATCATGGATTGCGCAATAGTGATGCAATTTGGCTAGAACACGTCATGGATTGCACAATAATGTATGCAACTACATTCTCATGGTCTGTCATGATGGATTGCACAATGAGGATGTAACTACATTCCCACGGTCTAGTGAAACATGTCAAAATCAAAAAACCAATAACAAGTCATGACATCAAACTTTTTAACACCGTGTTGGAACTAACCTCCTCAGATTGGTCCCCCAGACCTACATAAAATTATTAAACCTAGGGCTACCTTCCTTAGAACTTTTCATCATGTAAGCACAATATAGAGAAAAAGCTCGGGCAAGACAGAGACAATATATTCTAACCAACAGGTGAATAAAATGTGATCTTTTTACATTATACCCTAAAATTTTCGACAGATAAGTCTGGACCTGTCTACACAAAAGCAAAAATCATGGTTAAATATGTCATGGGTTGTGCAACTACATTCCCACGGTCTAGTGAAACACGTCGTTGAAATAAGGTATCACAACCTGAAAACCGTTAAATCATAAGAATGATGTCAAACTTTTTAACACTGTGTTGGGTGTATTCTTTCAGCTTAGTGTTGGCTCTCTCAGATCTAGAGTTAGCTCCCTCAGACCTCCCTACATAAAACCTAGGGTTATCCGACCTCCTTCAAATAAAATTAGTTTCCTTAAAACTTTTCATTATGTAATCACCGTACAGAGAAAAAGTTTGGGCAAGTCTGGACAAATCAGAGACAATATATCCTAACCAACAATTGAATCTTTACACATCATATCCTAAAATTTTGGGCAGACAGGTCTGGACCTGTCTACACAAAAAACAAAAATCGCGGTTAAATACGTCATGGTTGTGCAACTACATTCCCACGCTCTAGTTAAACACGTCATTGAAATAAAGAACCACAACCTAAAAACCGTCATGTAATAACAAATTATAAGTTTTGCACCAAACGTTTTAAAATACCATCCACACCATTAATATTAACTTTATCAGATCTAGAGTTAGCTCCCTATGTCCTCCTTCAAATAAAGTCTAGGGTTCAAACTTTTCATCATGTACACACAGTGCGGAGAAAAAGGTTGGGTAAGTCTGAGGCAAAGATTCCTAACAAACAGCTGAATAAAACGTAATCTTTATAACTTTTGACAGTTGACTCCTTACCAACCTCTAGTGACTCAAAGCATTTTACTGATTTGTAGGGTCCCGATCCCCCTTCCACCGTATCACATCCTACCCCTTTCATTAAAAAATTCTCCCCACTCGTGACCAAAAAATTCCCCTACTTGTGACGTCATTGCTCCCCCTAACTGCTCCCCCTAAAACGTTGCCAAATGAGCCATCCTATACTACTCGTGCTGTGGCTCGTTTTGTATATTTAGCTATGAAATTTCTTTGTGCTTGAATATCAGATTTCGTTTTGATAAACCAAGAAACACATTGTGCTTTTTCTTGTGGAGTAGTCATTTTTAACAAGGATTGAAAATCAATTATTTTATTTAGCTAATTCATCTCTGAAATAAAAAGAGTGATATTATAAAAAAACTTTAATAACGACTGATTAATATGCAAAAAGAATTATTTTGATAGCATTTTTAAAAATTTTTTAATGAAATTGTAAAATTGTCTAAAGACTTTGTGGACACCCTGTACATCTAAAAAATAATCTTTATATAATATTCTAGTTATTTTTGATTAAAGATTTAATGCTGTACAAGTTATGAACTAATGTAGGCCTACCGTGACAGCTTGGAAGATTTGGATTGTTCAGCTTAAAATTATCTTGCACATTTACAATAACTGACTACACTCTGCATACGATACTCAAGTGGTAAATGTAGTCAATAGGATGAAGCAATTCTAAAACTTTGAAAATCGTAGAAGTGTAGCTTGCTTTTGATTTTAGGTTCAAAATTATAAGTGTACGATAAAAAAATTTTGATTCTTAGATACAAAAAAGCAATAAAATTGTTTGTTACCACAACGCATCAAATGCCTTTAAAAGACCATAATTGCAATATTTTGTTTTTTATTTTGTGGCAAAACGTGATGTGATAGGCAAAAACAGATTGCATTTTTGGAATCAGCACCTTCAAATTTTCTCAAATCAACTTTTGGTTGGAATTCAGCAAAAATGATGCAGACCAGTGTTCTCCTTTCCAATACAGAACTAACTAAATGCGGGTCAATGGATCCAGGAAAAGAGCGGAGACTTGTCGTTTTACCGTCTATAAGAATGAAAATATGACGCATATGGAGTTCATTGCATTGTTGCATGCAGATTGGCCTTTGCAATGGATGATCCAATTTTTCGTTCAGCTGACACACAGCACCATTGTTAACACTGGTCAAAGCTGCAGTTCCGTTGCATCCAATCACAGCAAGCTTTTCTTGGAGAGTGGTTTCTTTGATTTTGTCCTACAGAACTTCAGCAATTGTTGCTCGTTTTTCGTCTCTGGCGTGAAGTGGTTAGATAAAACTCTCCAGGCTCTCCAACAATGACGTAATGTTCTTCCAAGATAGCATTTCGTTAAAATTTTTCATTTATAAACAGATAACTGTGTTGCATCCTTTTTCTCATCAACATATATCCCATCAACTATCTCGAATACATTTTTTTCTCATTCTCTTATTGCTTTCCAAAATTTTGCCCTTTGCTTTCGTAGATAATTTCTGTCAATCACAATAGGTTGATCATTTTCATCTATTAGACCATGACCTTTTAGTGTGCTTAAAGCTATTCCAGCGCCTTGCTCTGGTATTCATGTTCTGTCTTTTGTTTGCTATTTGACGATAACATAATTGCTAAATATAGAGTAAAATTTTGACATAGAATAAAATTTCCAAATTGATGATAGTGCACCAAAAAGTCCTCTTACAACGCATACAGTATAAACATAGCAGTTCTGAAACTTTTGAGCCAAAGATGAGCTTTCTACGACCACAAGTGAAAAAGTTATGATAAATTTCTGAATTTTTAGTCTGTACCCCCTAAAAAGGGGGCAGCCCTGGGGATAAGCAAAGCTACCTGAAAAAATTGTTTTTAACAAAGTTTTTGGGACATTTTTCCAATATTTGGACACCCCTTCATTTGAAATGCAACAAAAAATTTTTCAATCCATTCTACTGCGTAATATCAAAAACATGCTTCAAATCTATTTACTGCCTTCATTAATTGCTTTGTAAGGCTAATAATTGAGAGATTGAAGTTTTTGATCAGGTCGTTGAGCTCGAATCGGTTAAATTGCACAGTAACTGCGTCATCAAATTCACTTTCATTACTACAAATCAATCCTGCATCGACACAGTTTGTATTTTCATTCGAGCTTTCAGTTAATTCTGTAGGTGGCAACCAGGAACGGGAAATTCTTATTGTGAGATAGACCGTCTGGCTAATTCTAAGTCGGGGTATTCCCATTTTCTTCAATTGTGACGACTGATTCCTGTAATGAAAGCCATACAAAAATAGCCATCATCGTGATGATTTTTGGATTTTCTCCAAAGAATTAGGACACCAATCTGTAAGCATATTCTTTTTCCATCAATCCTCTAAAGTAAATACTCCACAGAGGTTTTACAAGCTTTGTGAGAGCCCATTTTTTATTTTGATCTTCGCGTCTGATGCAAACGTAACTGAAATAAGCTTTTCCACAAAGGTGAATGTAGGTTTTTTAGTTCTTTTGCAGCATAGCTATCAAAAATATAGCAGAAAACATCTGGGTGATTTCAACAACATCTATACGTCGAAGATATTAAAGTTAAACGTTGATGGAGCTATTTAAATCTTAATAATATGACTTCATTACATTTAAAATATGTAGAATATTTCTTTGAGTGTCTCTTTATCGCTAGTGACATCACAAAAATATTACGCTACATAGGAAAGAATCTCGAGGCAAAAAAATGTATTTTTTACTGCAAATGTATAGAGGGTATTTCACTTTCTTATCCAATGTCTTACCTCGCTACTAGCTTTTTGCTTTAAGATTGATTTAACCCCTTACGAGAAAAGTAGTGAACAAAACCATTTATCTTTAAGAGCAGTTTTACACGACTTAAAGCTGTTGTGGATAAAATAGATAGAAGGAATATTATTAACTATTGAGATAATAATATCTACCGGTATTACCTGCTGACTGCGTGAAGTTAGCTAATACGATCAACCTGGGCCATAGCTTATTTTTTTTAAGAGTGTTATGAAAGTTAATAACTACATGTTAAAATGAAAGCATGTTGAAACAAAATTTAAAATATCTTTTGCAAGCGTTTAAGTACTTCAATTGTTTTTCTTATCTGCAAATTCTGATCCAGAATGAAAGCTCGAAAACAATACAGCTATACTGTTGATTGTGCTTTGATAAAATAATTGCTTTCAAATTTCAGCTTGGAAATGCGTTTCCGCAGGACTTAACTATTTAGGAACAGTGAGATTTACTACATAGAAGTATAATCGATTACAATTTGCAGTCACTGTTTTAAGCATTTTTCACCTTGTCATTAGTTTCTAACCTATTTTGATCACTGATACAAATAATTAGTTGCTGCAGAAAACTTAGATGTTGCTAAAAAGCTAAGCTTGAGATTAAAGAACTCACAGAATTATGAATGCGTATTACTGAAGAAACACGAAATAAACCCAAAAAACATAATTTTCAGACACCAGCACATTTTTAGCATTTGGATGTTTTTACAATAACTTTGTGCAGCGGACAGACAGCTTTTTGCAGTCATTACAAAATAAACAGGTACTTTTTTTGCATACTGTGCATTTTTTGGAGCAGTTTGGCGTAATTGGTGTGCCCGATGTATCAAAAATGTTTTGGTGCACGCAAAACCCCATTTAAGAAGCTGCATCTTCTACAGAATGCTTCTGAGCAGGATTGCTAAGTCGTGCTTAAATTGCAGGTTTGGCTAAATCCAAACAGAGCTCGTTGAGAAATTGTTTCTTTAAGTCTTTGATCCCACTTTTTTGCATCAGTATAATTGCATTGTTTACTGGAGCATCTGGCACGTTGCAAAAACAAAGAAGTGGCCAGTGAACTGTTTTTCAAGGACAGCAAAATTCTTCTACGTTTTAATCGAACTTGTCCTTTTCTTACAATATAATCAAGATCATGAGTGTTTTTTCTTTTTTTTAATTGCCTACAGATGCATCAGTGTGGCTTTGAACTCAGCAGCATCACCGAAGTTTTCTTCTTCTTTGCTTGATATGCCGTCATCTTGTTTGAATAAAAATCTACTACTGTAAAGATCTGCTTTGGCTCTCAAAATCAATGGTATTTCACGGCGATGTTGTCGTATTGTGCCTAACAAGGTTGAACTTTGCTGTAACAATTGTTGGGCAAGGCTGTAGATTGTAAAGTAGTAATCAGTACACACGTCTCTTCCTGTTCCATACCAAGGTTGCAGCAGATTCAGAACAACATTCTGAGCCAAATTGTGGTGAATAGAATTCCCTTTTTTTTCTGCCATATGTAATTGTTTTTAAGGCATAGCCGGTGCTAGGTTTGCATGGCCAAAAAATCTTGATTCCATGTTTCGGGGTTTTGATGGTATATAAGCTCGACCAGGAACTCTCCTTCTAGAGCTCAATAGCTGCTCGTCAACAGTGTTGCATTCACCAAAAATCAATATCACGCGAATGTTTCGGAGAAAAATATTTTAAATTTCTCAAATAGCTGCAAATTGATCATGAGGATTTCGTTCCGGGGGTGTATGCCAGTTATCAAACCGGAGGCATTTCAGTAAAAACATGAATCGATGCAAACCCATTACAGCAAGGTAAAACGACGTACTGTCTGCTGGTTTCCACAAGTTTTCTACAGCTGTAAAACTATTCCTCTGACGTCCAACTTTCAGTATTATCGTTAATCCAAATCGAAGTTTGTCAATTGAAAATATTTTTACTAAGTAGCACACTTTTGAAAGGTTTCTTCTGACTTGCCTAACTTATCGATTGGTGTACATCGGGTTAGTTCTCAAGATTTCTTCAGTTATGATTGTTTGAAAACTTTCCTTTTCACTTACAGGCTAAGCAATTACTCTTGGTGCTTCTGCTACGGTGTTCTTTTGTCTTCTTTTCACAGGAATTGTGCGTGTTGTACATAATATACCGTTTGGACTTGTTAGTCCATCTTTATTTTTTTCGTCACTTTCGCTTGCGTTTTCCAACACTTCGTCGTCGCTATCTTCATCGCCTTTTTCTTCAACCATTTCCACATTTCCTTTGTCATCAACAGTATTCTCACCATCGTCATCTTCAGCCATATTTTCTTCTGTATTAATCCCAAACTCGTCATTATCATCCGCTTCTTCTATTTTATCTTCATTATTATACAGATCGTTTTCCGTAATGCCCATTTATGCACACAGGTTTCGAAAAGACATATGCCTTCTCATAATCAAAAACTTGTTTTACATTTTTATTCAATAAACAAACATAATTTTAGCTGTAACATCAATAGCAATAGAATCAATCACAAAATAGTGTACCGATATCTCTATTTCTATATGGTTGCCGCTCAACTTTTGCGAAACCTGGCTTCAGTTGTGATACTCGCTTGTATAAAACAAAATGAATCAACATTCGTAATTGACTAAGTCTAAACTCTACCTGATGCTTGAAGTACGAGCTTACAAAAACTGAACTATTGGTCACAAGCAACTGGATGCCATTCAAGCTAAATGAGATCTAAAATTCAAAACTGAATGAAAAGAGCCTGTACACCTAATTCAGCATTTCATCTGCTTCACAGCTGCAGCTTGCAAAAGAACCCTTCTTCTCAAAATTGTTTGATGCACTTGTCACGACAAACGATCATGTGAAAGACCTTTTAAAACGCCCAAGTCCTAGTCTTGAAAAGAAATGACTATCTTTTTTACACAAAAAATTAGTCTCTGTGCTGCATTTTGTGAAACAAATTCTGCCAATCACGCTAAAACAATGACCTCATTTTGTAGTCAATTGTCTTATTGCGTAACTTTTTTCATTTGAAGAAAAAACAAGCAGCGCAAAAATAAAATAATTGTAAATAGTAATATACTAATAAAACTCTTCATCATAGTTGGAGGGCAGTTGTATTGGTGCTAAACAGTGGGAACGGCATGAAATCTAAAGTCCGAGCACTAGAAAAAGTAGTCAATTGTCCCTTTGAGGGCTAAGCAAAACACAATAATAGCTCAAACCGCATCATAGGCTATATACCATACCTAAAAAGCTAATACGAGATAACCGATGTCATTTTCGGAATTAGCGCCCCTAAAATACCTGAAAACAGCCTAATGTTTGAAATATCAATAAATGAATTTTTTGATAAAGTTTTCCCTAAGCATTAAATAAAGTTTGTTCTTTGTTTCCGTTGACCACTTTCAAAGTCTCTTGAATAACACGCCGGTGGTTAAATAACTTGCTGCTTGTTTATTCTTAGATTGAAGATCGCAATAGACAGCAATAATCGCAGCAGTTTTTTCTACATACAAATACAATACAATAACGCAAATAAGAATTAAGTAAGAACGTCATAAAGAATTAAACAAATTAAAGGGCGATTTATACACTTGACTTAGAAACATTGGTGCACCGCGCTTATCTTACTAACAATTATATTCATATGAACAATAATAAATTTATTGCATACCAATTTGTTGACCGACGGTTCTTTACAAATAAATGCGAATGACAAGTGGTTAGTCCAATAAAATGCGACACTTCGATGTAGTTAAACCAGGGGTTCCCAAACTGGGGTACATGTACCCCCAGGGGTACATTTTGACTTTTCAAGGGGTACATTAGATAAAGTAAAAGGATGTTCTTTCCAGAACTTCTACTCTGCCTTAAAATATTTTTGATCACTTGATGTTAATAATTTGAAGACCTGAGTTTAAGAGCTCCTTAGGAAGTCACATTTTCACCGTAGTGAAGCTTTAACTAGAACTACAGTAACTACCAAGCACACTTTGGTACTTCACATCACTTATTTTGTCCAATCACAGCATGGAAAGCAAAACAGCTTCGTTGTGCTCTTGCTAATATTTCACCTGGTATCGATTAATAAGCTTGTTGCTAAAAAGCAGGCTCATCCATCACATTAGTTAGGATTGCTGGGCTTATTCAGCCGATATACGGTACTGTTAGTGTGATTGTAGCGTTAGTTTAAGCTTGGATTACATTGTTATGAAAAACACTGTGTGCTTTGGTTAGTTACCGTTAGTATTAATCACGCAGCTTTTTCATATTAAAATAAAATAATCAATTTTAAAGTTTTTAGCAAACTTAGAAGGAATGTAATGGGTTGTCTAGCTATAGAAAATAAGTTGTGCATCAGAGCAAGTTGAGCTTAGCAGCCAAAAATATGAGAAAATTTTGGGGGTACACGAGCGAATCTATAAATTGTCCAGAGGGTACCGATGACCTGAAAGTTTGGGAAACCCTGAGTTAAACGAAAGCCAAAACAATGGCGGACTACCAGTAAATTTTCTGAAATAGTAAATTAGGTTACGCCCAAAGCAGTGATGTTGCCAATTTGAATTCTAACTTACAGTACAAAGAAAACGCTCGGTTCAATAATTGTAACTAAGAAGTGACTTATAGCGGGTTTGCGGCACCGTAGGGGAAGGTGAAAAAACACAATTTAGAAACAGCGTAGCATGTTTTCACAACTGAGGAAAAAATAATTAACAAAGTTAACTTTCAATATTGTTCTACCAGTGAGTAATAATTACCACGCAAATTTCCTTGGGCGTTCTGAACGGTCGAAACGTTTGCCTAAATAAAGACGCCACAAAATAAATTTTTTGACCAGAATAATATTTGCCTACGATATTGTTGCACAGGTGAACTATTAGTCGTGTTCTACCGTCATTTAGCAGAACCTAACAACTTCTAAGTTGTTTTCAACAAATATAACTTTTTGTTTTACTTTGTGGTGTATTTGGAGTGCAATGCTAATTGAGGTCAAATAGCTACGCATAAAATCGAATGAAAAGCGCAATTAAGATTATTGTTTCACTACGCGTTCACACTCATATTAAACCAAATTATTCTTATTTAAATAAAAGAATGCTTTGTGTTGCCAAATGGAACTAAAGAAGAAAAAACTCTTGCAGAACCCTAAAATTCACCGAATACTTTCAAATAATTTGCGGAATGCAAGACATGTAACAATGATGCAGAACAAGAAGAATCATCAATCGAAAAAGAAATGATTATTACCTTTTGTGATAGACACCTACTACTACTTATTTATAGAGTATTGCATTGTTAATATTTTCTTTCTTTGGATGTTTGAAAAGTTATCTGTATCTTTTCATTGCAAAAAATTCAGTAAGTTGCGTTTGACTTGAGTTAAAGCCATACATTCATAAAGAGTGGGCATTTTTTTAAGAGGAAACCAATTGCCTTTTCTAAACTATGAACGAGAATTAAGGTTATTTAATTTCTCTGTCAAAAATAACATTCGTCAAGATATTTTTTCGGCAGTAATATCAAACCATTGCTCAAAGGCTGGTAAGGGACAGTTGGCGGTCAACCATTCGAACACTTTTCAAAGCCTTTATAAAATAAAATTGCCTTCACCATATTCCTGGCTTGGGATGAGAAGTAGACGTAAAAGCACCAAGAAAGCTTTACCCGGTTCTCACAAGTAAGTTATGGTCGCGACTTAGGTAAAATTCAAGCGCGACCTTTACAGTTCAGCCGCTGTGTGTTATTTTCCAAAAAATATGAAATCCTGTGTTTGCATGAATGTTGCTGGAGTACAGTAGCGTCTGTAGGTAAGCTCCATCCATTGAATGGTTAGGAAAGAGGGAGTTAGATTTGAAGCACGAGACCTCGAAAAATTTGCGTTTGTGTTGCGTCACGTCTCGATAGTCAATTTTACGTCATTTATCTCGCGATATGGAGTGCAAATTCAGCCTTTATCTACCACTACACAACCGATTTTTAATGAGACATTTTCCTGGAGCAAGGCAGCACTTTAGGTTGCGGACCCCTTTCCTGACGACTACCAATAGTATTGCTGGGGAGTATCAAACTCCATATCTTTCAATGTAGGTTTGCGATTCCCGACACCATTGGTTTGAATTAAAATGATTGTTGGCTTTCCCGATGATTACAGATACCTCAGACACATTCAAGATCAATTTTTTTCGCCATTCTTCCCTCTGAACGACCGCAGAAAGGCAGCTCCTACTCGCTTTACAATCGGTTGTCTGTCTTTTAGACTTTTGCTCTGGTGCCTTCCTCACCCTCTGTTTCGCCTTTTTATTCCCTTTTACTCTGATAAGCGGCCACGTTTATCCCAATTCTAGCTTTATATCTACTTGTTCCGTGTGCACAGGTAATGTGATCTGGAGAGGCAGGTCAGTGTACTGCTCTATCAGCCTCCAATTAATGCATTTATGGTGCGCCTTTCTCTCTCACTTGGAGTTTAACTTCCTACCCAGCTTTCTAGAGTTGTTCCCCTTGCTGCATCTCGATTTCCCGTAAATCCCAGTCTATAAACACTGTATCTTTGTTTTTGGTACCATCCAGGATGTATGACTCTACTGTGGACTGCAGCCCTGCCAAATCTTCCTCTACCAACGCTACACTCACCCCCGCATGCTGACCTCCTACCCTACCAATACCCTGTCCCTAATTCTCTTCTTGGAATCTTTTCGACACTTTTCCATATTTGGCGCTCCTTCTTCACCTGCTGCTTTCTCTCCCCTGTCCTGACAGGCTAGGGTCTTTTAATGGAATGCAGGAAGTCTTTGCGACAGAAGTGAAAAACTACTTCATTACGCTTTACTCTTTCATGTCGATCTTATCTGTATCCAGAAGTCCAACCTCAACTCTTCTTTATTGTTTAGGATATCTGCACACTCGGCCTTGTAATCTTATTGCACTAACTTCAATTTTACTTCCTCAGATCTTTTTCTGTTCAAAGATCCTAATGCCCATACTGTCTTCATCGCTCATCACCAAACTTCTCTTACCTTGCCTTCTACTAAAACTTTGATTCTGACTACCTCCTTATTCTTCTCACTGTCCCTCTTTCTCCACTCTCTCATCCCAATGTGCGACCTCCTCTTTCAATTTTTTATAGCTCTTTGGAGTATTGTAACTTCGGTCTTTACTTCAACTCTAATTTTCCTTTTGCCGAGGAATATTCCACTGTTTCTGTACTTGCGCTCTATACCTCTTTGACTTTGCTTGCGTCCAAATCTGTTTCCATAGGCCGCTTCAAATACTAATCTCAAGCCTGGTGGTCTTCCGCGGTAAACGAAGCGGCAAGGAAAAGACGTAAAAAGCTTATGCTTCTGCTCTCAGAAGTAGTGAATAGCGTCGGGCTTACGTCTCGGCATAACGCCTTGCCTCATCTGTCATTGCCAAGACTAAGGCATGGCATGAAACATGATTTTCTCTCACTTTTATATCAATATATTCTCTTTTTCAATTTGTAGGTAGTTTTGCTTTTTCTTCCTTCTTTTCGGCTAGCTTTCCCAACTTCCTTCTTCCAGGAGGTCAGCATTGATTTACGCCAACTATTTGAAGTTTCACTTTTTTGAGCCTAAGCCAAAAACACTGCTAAACCGAGGCAAAGACTACTTGTCTAAAGCTCCACCGGGCATACTGCCCTAACGAGTTACTTTTCTTCCACCTCCAGTGAGTTTTTTGAGGCAGCTTCCAACCTCTCCTTTTCTGCTCCCAATGGCCCAGTTAGAGTCGCCTAGCCCGTGCTGAAGCATTTTTTCTTGTGCAGGCATGGTTCTTCGTATCTTATTTATTTTTATTCATACATTTATATCGGCTTTGAATAAGTCAAGCAACCGCTTCTGAAGGCGCGATTTATGCTTTCTGTGTTGCCATTGCTGGAGACTGGAACAACTCTTTTAAACTTCGATTAATCATCAACTATCTTGTTTATTTTATCTACGTAGTCGATTTTGTTTAAAGGAACAACGCCGGAGCCTTTGTCAGGTATAGTGATGATGATATCATCATTCTTGTAAGCTATTGATTGCACGAAAGCACTCTTTGTTCATAGCGAAGTCACTTGATCTATCGTGCTGTCACAGTATAAATGTGCAAGGTCGGCGATTTGGGCTTTAAAAGCAGTGTGTTGTTCAACAGAAGTGGCACTGTGATGTAAAAGCTGTGCCCACAGTGACCTAAATTCGACGAAGATTTCTTCTTTGCGTAAATAACTGGGCGGCAACCCAAAGTTGAGACCATGCGCCATCACGAAACTTTCAGTACCATATAAGTTATAATCTGAAAGAATCAAAATATGCTTAGTAGTATCACTGAGGGCATTGCCGAAACAGTTTCGTCTGAGTGAAACAAGAAAACGCTCGTTTTTGATCTTGGCTTTTGATTCCGTTCTTTTACAGCGTAATGCCGGATATCTGCATAATCTGATTGTGTCAACAAATGCTAAAAATCCACGGGCCGTCAGCCAATGTGATTGGTAAATTGTTCATAGTTTTCTTGATTGCTCGTTAGTTTTTCAACGTCATCTGTCAAAAAAGCGCCTTCCATCTCTGAAATATGCCTGGCTCGTGATCGTTCAATACGAGCAACGATGTACTTAGGGACAATTCTTTGAGATGTACGAACCTTTAAAAAGGCTGCAGAGAACTTGTCTGATTTTCCTCTCGTTCTCATTACGTTGTATAAAACAACTATACACTGCGTTAGCACTCACGTTCGGTTTGCAAGTCTTCAGATAGACTGGGGCACCACGACAGGTAGACTGCTTGGCCCCACCATCTGTCTGCCACATAAAGACGGAAGCATTTTGTTAAGTGTCTTGCCCAAGGACACAACAAGCAAGCTTTCCGGCTTGTTCTCCACACTATCCTTATTTTGCTAAGTCATTTTTAAAAGTCTTTTGGTATGACTCGACTTGGGAAATTAACCTCACGTCTACCGACTGCGAAGCGGACGCTCCGAACACTACGTCATCGCGCCGGTATTAAAAACAGCTATTTGCTACTTAGTGCACCAAAGGCGAAAGTACAAAAAAATCTTGTGCATACAAGTGCTTCTGTGATAGTCGGTGCATCGGGAGAGCATCTCTACGACCGCAGGATTGCATCAAATAACATGTTCCGCAGTGGTTAAGACTACAATTAACCCATCCACGCCGATCTCAAACACAATTCATACAAACGAAACGACAGCAAACCGGACTGTGCTCCGCCACTGGTCATCATCTTTTAGCAAATGAACAATGTGCATTAAATTATGACAGCAAGCGGTGAACTGAACGGCAGATGCTTTCTTTTAGTCCGATCGGTAAGTTATATCTAAACACGTATAACAGACCAAAACCAAATTAGTCCTAACCGTTGGACATCTACTGCTACCAATGTTTTGACAAGGCATTGTAAGTGGCAAACGCCCTTTTCATTGTGGGACGATGCATCAAAACGCATCGTCAACAAGTTCCGAAGGCCTGCCATCCTTCAGTTGAACATCAAAGGCCTCACTGCAAGCAAGATGTCCGTTTGTTACCATCTTATTGCGCAGTGTGAAGCACTCGTTATCCTACTCCAGGTGACCCACTGCACAGGGGTTAGTCCTACCGTACTACCAACTAGCTGGGTTCTCCTTAAGCAGGAAGCATGGCCTTGGGACGTTTGTCCATGAACAGCTGAAGTGGACATTTTTTGACCAATCTCCACCTACATCCGAGACTCAGTGGCTGTGCGTCGACGTTGATCGGTATAAGATAATCAACGTTTGCAAGCCTCCACCGATTTGTTTGCAAGTATCCGATCTCCCAATATTCCCACATCCCTGTCTCTATGTTGGCGTCTTTAATTGCCAGCATGTTGATCGGGTTTATGATGCCAACAGTGCGGATGGAGAATGTCTGGTTCGCTGAGCAAGTACCAACAATCTTGCTCTAATTCATAACCCAAAGAATGCTGCCAGCTTCCCCTCTGGCTGCTGGAATACAAGTACCAACCCGGATCTTGCATTCATCAGTATCGATTGGGACAGTCATTTACCTAAAAAACATGTCTTAGAAAAGTTTCTAAGGTCTCAACATCGACAATCGCTTATTACTCCACCCAGGTTTGCTCGTCCTGTACCAAGCAAGCCTATAAAGCGATGGAACTTCTGCAAGGCCAAGTGAAGCCACTATATTGCTCTCACAAACAAACTTGGTAGGACTATGCCGCCACCTGGTTCACTCGATATGGATCAGGCATACCAGTGTTTCTGTAACGCCATCAGCACTGCGGCGAAAAAGTGTATCTCACGTGGCCGACGAATAATCATATACCATGTGGGGATGCCGAGTGTAAAAACCTTCATCAAACATTCTTGCAATACCCTAAAGGGCATGGCTCTTACAGAGCGGTTATAGCTTTGCTTGCCAGGCTTGACAGGAAACGGAGGAATCAATGGTCTGAGGCTGTCCAGAACATCGACTTTTCACACTCTAGCCGGGTTGCATGGAGTACGTGAAACAATTTTACTAGTAGGTCACAACAATCCCTTTGTCAATGTTCTGTTTCAGCAAATGCTATTGTTAGTCAGCTGATAAAAACGGGAAATACGAGAGAATTCCCAATTTGTAATGCAGGAATTGTCTGACCTTTGTAGGGCTGCTGCCCCAGATGCAGTAAACATCTCCAGAAATTTTTCTCCAAGAGAATTTGCTGGTGCCTTCCACCACTTAAAACCAGGCAAAGCTTCGGGCCCTGACTCCATTTGTGCAGAGCTTGTAATCCAAGCTGGCACCGGCTTAAAGATTTGGCAACGTGGCTTGTTTTCTTCCTGCTTGCGCCAACTCAAAATTGCAAAAGTCTGGAAAAGGGCGCAGATAGTCGCGATCCCTAAGCCCTCAAAACCTGTAGAGGACCCAAAGAGCTACCGTCCCATTTCTCTGCTCTGCGTCCCTCACAAGATCCTCAAACGACTGATCTACAATCGCGTCGAACCAATAGTCGACTCCTTGCTCCCAAAGAAACAAGCTGGATTTCGACACGGAAAGTCTACAGTAGATCAGGTGCTTTGCCTACGGAAAACACCAAGGATTCTTTTGAGGCAAAAAAAAGATGATACCGTGTTGGTCGATCTGACAGCTGCTTATGACACTGTGGGGCAAAGTGGCCTCACCTGCAAGCAGCTGAGATTTTGCCGGACAAGCACATGGTCCAAATGATCATCCAACTTGTTTGGGGTAGAGCATTTACCCTAATCACTTTTTAAAAATTAAGAAAAAATTTTACTAAACCTTTCATCTCATGCGGTGGTGTAATAAATTGCTGACAAAGTCAAGAAACGCTGAAACGAAATTCGCAAAATGCTTCAAGCAATCAACATGACAAGCATCGTTCGGGTCAATTTGACCCATGTTATGCATTCTAGGATTAAAATAACCAAAATATAACTGAAATACCGGGTGTTTATTTTTTTAAGAAAAACGTTTGCGTTTATCGGAGATATTGTTTTTGTGTTGCCATAACGACGATTTTTACCACAATGAATCCCAATGAAGATTTTAGGGAAATTTACGCGTTATTGCTGAGTAGTGCAGGTTTTGTGGTATGATGTTTTCATGGCAAACGCCATTCTCTATTTGAATTAGGACATAGATTGTTATTCAGCATTTATTGATGACTGATCGTTTTTATTTATATTTTTTCACATTTTTTCAATTCTATAGCTCCACCATTCCATCTGAGTTCTGTTGTTCACCAAGAGCTAATGAAATTTAAAGCTGTGCAAAAATATTTTTCAAGTTTCTGAAAGGAAAGTTTGTAAAAATGACTTTGCACATCTGAATAGGTCGGACCATATCTCCCGCCTCGTTCTAAACGCATCTTGTTAATTACTCTTTTTCCTTTTCAAGAGAAATTAAATATTTTTCTCAGAAAATTCTTGAAATGAATTCCATCACGGTCGGTTAAAAGCAAGTTCGTGTTTAGAAGAACCCTGATATCCGACTACGCGAAGCCAGTTTTCGTTGCAATCCTAATTGTTTGGTTTTCTACTCATTCAGGTTGATTCTGCACGGTTTGAACGTTTATCGATTACCCGTGTTGTTTACTGCTTGACGCAATATCCTTTGCAATGATCCAAAATTTTTGACGTTTTAGAATTAATTTATCTTGCTATTTCATTTACAAATATTATTGAATGACGCCAAATGCCATATGTTACGTCATTAATCGTTTTCTGTTAAAAATATTCTTTAGTTGTACATAAGTTTTGAGTTCACAACCCTTTGCGTTGCCAGATCGTCTCAAACGCCGTAATTGTTATTTATTGTATGCAACGCGGTAATTGTTGTTTATTGTACCGGTATGCAATTTGCTTAGATAGTGTACGCAATTAGTCATGGTTTTGTTTTCTACAAAACAATGCAATCCTGCTGCCTTGCTTTAGGTAATTTACTTTAGTTGGCGTTTCTACTCAAAATCTACTCATTCAATTTTGGCTTTGCTCACGTCAACAGCAAGAGCAGCTAAAGTTCGTTAGTCTGTAAAAATTTGTTATTGATTTGTTGGATGCTGTCGAAAAAACCAAGTTGATACCAGTTCCCTGTAAAATATTAAAATTTTTTTCATCTCCGGCTTGTTGAATTCACTTGGACTTTTTATTACATAAACTGCGTATTAACGACGATTTCTCGTCCTCTTGTTTACCGCAGCGCGAGGCAGACACGCGTGTCGCGACGCAACACAACATTAGTGCTGATTAAAAAGAGAGGTTTAGAACTGCAGAGCAAAAAATGCTATTTATTGAATACAGCTCAGCTACTTCGTAACAAAATGCATTTCACCATTATGTGTTACAATTCAGGCTATTTTATAATTTATTACTTTGATAATAACATGCGTTAATTTCAAATCACATAAGACAGCCAAGTCTAAAATGTTAGCACAGTTTTACTTCATGAAGGGCTATTCAAGTAATATTTTAATTCTTTTATATATTTTCAATTTATATGAAACCTCATCCGCTTGGTGATATTCTCTCTTAAAAAGTTCTGCATACTTTTGAAAAACAAATTGCTATTGTTCGACGCATCGAAGACTGTGCTTACGAATTTTTCATTCTACAACAACTACTTTCAGGGCACTGGGAGAAAATTTTTTAAAAGTAATGTTTTAACACATTTCTGGACATTGAATCCTTAATCTTCCTCATCACGGCTTTGTGCTTTACAATTGAGAGATTTTTGATTGCATTAACTTTCTTTCTCACAAAGTCCTCGATGTAACCAAGTACATGGGTAGTCATGGGCAAGCCCAACATATGGTGATGAGGGATTTCCAACCACAGAAACACAATCTTCATTTCCACCAGTATTTTGCGGTTGTCCTCGATCCCAGATCAACTCAGATCTACTTGCACGGTTACCATTCGCCCATACCCAGTTTCCTTCAGACGCAATATCATTTGCACCGATCCAAAAGTCGCTGTTGATTTGCACTATTTGATTCAATTTTTTTCTATTTTCCAGAGTTTTAACACCGTAAACTGCTAGGTCGCCTCCCCAGTTTTGGCAGAATTCTCGACTTTGCTGCCACGACTGCCTACGAGGGGTGAGTTGATAAGTATAATAGTTGGGAGAAACATACAATTTCTTGCTAAACATGTCCAAAACAAATTGGCGATTTTCTTTGCTTTGGTTTTTGAGAGCTTCCATTTCCTGAAACAGTGAAGCTATTTCTTCTTTTTGCTGGTTTGCTCTGCTTTGGTTTTTCAAAGCTTTCACTTCCTGAGAAAGGTAATTGACTTCAAGTCGGAGCAAGTTGATTTGACGATTGTTGGTAGTCCGACATGTGAGCACCACTTGAGTACTGCAAGCGGCGGCGAAAATAACAATGCAAACAACGAACTTCAACATTGCGCTTTAATCTGTTATAAAGTTTCTCAACGCTTTTATATTTACATCATGTAATTGATATGGTTGAATGAACAGCTTTTTTTCAAACCTTTTTTAATCATTTTCACATACGTGCAAATGGCAATTTTCCACATTAACTGCGTTTTTATTACCAATTTTATGGTTTACCTAAAACATTGTGATATAATACTGTTGCTAAATTTCTGAAAACTGCATTTATGAGAACTCAGAAATTTTTTGACGTGTTTAAGAAAAAAATTATATGGGGTGCTAAAGTCTAAAAAAACAAACTTTTTTAGAAAAATTGCTTTGCGTGTCCCAAACAAAGATATAACTGTCGTAACATTTGTTTTATTGTCAACATTTTGTTAATATCACCGTACACGATTTTAAGCACGTTTCGGCGATAAATGCTTTTTAGGATAATGAAAAAATCAGTTTGTACTATCAATCGTTAATTATGACGTCATGTTACCCTCAAAACGATCAAAATTTCTCATATCATTAATTTCAGAATTGACTTTTGTTTGAACAAACACCGCTTTCCTCTATTGAAAAATGGAAATCATAAAATGATCATTGATAATAAAATCTGCAACTTCTTTGTTACACTCACCCCCGGGCAGTTGTCAATCATATCAAGTTCAGTGTTTGCACGCACAGCGGTTTTAAGAGAGTTAAAGCAAGAGTTATTTACGCACGCACTTACACGTACAGACAGAACTCTGCTTCATTGTACAGATTTGTTTTGCGCATTGATGTATCAATTGAATATTTCTTTGTGTTGGACAGATTTTGGTCAGGCTTTGATTTGACGCATCGATGCCAAGTGGTGAGTTTACAGTTTTAAACTTTCGATTCGACATCATGAGAACAGCTACAACACATCAATCAATTCACAAAACATTACCAAGAAATTTCTCAAAATTCAAAACATTTTAAAGCTAGAAATTGATCAGATTCTAGAGCAATATTGGGCTTAGTTGCCACCCTGAATATGGAACGCAAATACTGATATCTCCAGCCGTTTAAATATTACAGGGGCCTTAACACCATTTTCATCATTAATAGATCTCACTCAAATACCAGTACAAACATATTGCATCTGTATGTACTATACGTACCATTTTAGTTCTTTGTCATATAGCACCGTTTCTTCTTAATTTAACATGTTTGATTGTTTTGTTCCTTTTAGATTAAAAGATAAGCAAAAGTTGTTGGCAATGCTGTCAACAACTTTTTCTAGCTGATAGTCAATTGGCTTCAGGAACATCTTGTTTCATTTTGTTTGCAAGCAGCTCAGCTTTCATTCGCTTCACGAAGTTTGATCGCTAATCCTATGTCAACAAGACTTTTGTGTAAGGTTTAATCTGTTGTTGTGTGGCTCCCTTTATTCTTTTGTAGGAAGAAAGTAACCTGCGTCAAAATAGAGTAAATCAAGTTTGACCTATTCCGCAAACCTGATAAAGATTAGGCCAAGGGGAAGCCACAGTAATTTTTGAAAAAGTCACATGTACAAAGTGCGGGCTGGTAGCCCCGTCATCAACAAAGTAGTCATTTCTAAAAACCCAAAAGTCGCATTTCACGGCATTCTGATTAAATAGCTGCACGATTTTATCCCAATTTTGACGTTGTCAATGTTTTTGGCAAACTGTGGATACAAGGTTTTCATAGCTTTAATTTCTTGCTCTCGTGGAGATACATGTTTTCGGAAGCTATCAATTTTGCATTTAATTACTCACTTGCAATTCACCTCAACACTATGCCAGTTATTTAGGTTTACCTAGAAAACTGATGTCATAAATGCAACAACACGTTTCTAAATCGCTTCCAAATACTGCCTTGATAAATTTTTCTTTGGCTTCCAATCATTTTCCCGTATTGCATGCATTGACAATGTATGACAAATACAAGCACGATTTCCTCTAGCTAACTGCTTAATCTCGAAACAAAAAGTATCCTTATGCTTAACTTGTGAACGCATAGTGCAATTGTAATATCTTGGCTGCTTCGAAGTTGCTTTGCCAATTATGTTGCTAAATGATTTAATCAAGGTCATATTTAGACTTTAGTTCAAAGGGAAAGTGGGGTTGAACCAATGGTTGTACGTTGCATACGCTGCCGTGATATGGCAAAACCTAACCACTACATTTCAAATATCATAAACAATCTTGATTTCTTTTCGTTTATGTAAAGCTATTGATGAACAAACGTGAAGTGATGTCAACTGGTGGCAGAAAATGCATTCTATTATATCTTCCTCAATCTGCCACTGAGGTACAGCATCTTTTGTTTTGTTTCGGGACTAAGGCGTATAGGTGTAGCCAAGAAACTTGGTGTCCCAATTGCATTGCGAGGTGAGTTATATCATGACGTGAAATATACCTACCACCAAATAAATTCTTTCCATAATCGTAATTCAAAAACTACTGCGATGCCCATTCCCAACTTTGCCTTTGTTCATCCATACTTAATCAAAGAAACGCCTTTGGCTGCGCTGTGAGTGTTGTTGATTACAGACATGATTATCTAAGAGATGTGAAGGAAAAGAAAAGATAAAGACGAGAGAAAGTAGTCGTGAGCGTTTCAAAATATTGCACTTTTTCTTATGCAAAGCGGAGATCTGTTTTGGGTTCGGAGACTGCCCAAAGGCCTCGATTTGCAAAGAAATTACCATCTTTTGTTGAAGTTGACTAAAAGAAATCTGCTTGTGATTTTTAGATTTTCAATGTAACTTCCGTCGAGCTCTATACGAAATGAATATCAAATCTTGCATTGAAAAAATAAAGAAAATTAAGCCTGCTCAATTAAAGGCGGGATGACACAGCTCACTGCTCAACCACTCGCATAAAAAAAGTGATGGGCCCATAAACTGAGAGACAAACTGCATTTTCAAAGATTAAATGAGCACCCTCTCCCAATTTCATCTCATTACTTTCACTTCCAAGTTTTGGAGGAGTAATGTTCACTTGAGTTCCCCCTCAAATACACTTGTGGTTAGGCATTTATGGTTTTTAATTAAAATAAAAATATTCATTCTTAAAAAGCCTTGCGCTGTGAGCCTTGGCCTGCTTTCTCAGGCTCAATGACTCTTTTTGGTTCTCTATTTATTGCATTTTGAAAAAAATCTTATAAATTGGAGAAAATAATTGCAATTATATATACAGTGTTTCCTCGTTTATCGCGGTAAATCGAGACCAGAACCTACCGCGATAAGTGAAAAACCGCGAAGTGTCGGGAATTTAGAATTCCCTGTGCCTTTGAAGTCAATATTAATGAAAACTGACGAAAAAAGAAAACGAAAAATTAAAAACATTTTCTGTTTTATTTAATCTGAACACAAGTTTAACCTTTTCATAAATGGTCATCATCTTCCTCTTTTTCCTGACTTAACTAAAGTAATTGGGACCAAGCAGTCTACCTGTCGCGCTGGCCTAGTCTAACTGACGACTCGCAAACCGAGCTTGAGCGCACACCCAGTGTATAGCTAAAGTAATTTTTGCAGAACCAACGGCATTGTAAGGGCTTAACAAACAGTTAATTAGAAACGCAACACTAAGATACGCGATATACAGTCAATCAGCGATATGGCGTTAAAGTAGAATTCACCTGTGTCGGCTTTGACTACATCGGTACTTTGTCTATATCAGCACAATTTCTTTGGTCACGGCAGAATTCCTATGTTGTGCCTACATTTAAGTTCGCCTATACTGGCATCGTCTATATCAGCACTCGCCAATATCGGCACCGTTCTACAGTTCCTAGAAGTGTTTTCTCCGTTTTTATAGGCATTTTCTTCATACCTCCAGACGGTAATCGCTGCTATGAGCTAATTCTTACGTGCTAGTATTTACACAAAAAATTTCTGCGGAGGCAATTACTTAACACCTTCAGACGTCCGTCTCTGCTATTCATTACCTGTAGCTGTTTGGTTTAGTTTCTTTTGTTTTCTTCTAACACACAGAAATACGGTACCATTTATTTATGGTACTGTATCTCTGGGCGTTAGAAGACATTTCTTTTGTTTTCTTCTAACATACAGAAATAAACTGGCACTTTCGGAATGATTTACAGCAATTCGTTTGTATCAGCACTTTTTAGGAATCCCCTTGAGGTGCTGATATAGGCAAATTCCACCGTATTTTTGAATTTTTATTTTTTGATAAATATCCGCGATGCACTGAAGCCGCGAAACTTAAACCGCGAAACTTAAACCGCGAAGTGGCGAGGGGACACTGTATATATGATTTTTTTAAGGACATTTTAAGAAATACTCAAAAAGCCTAATTTTGAACTCCCAATTGTGAAAGCTGTTTTCCATCGGAAACTTTAGCAATAATATCTGGATTATCTAGTACTATAAAGCAAGGATATTTTCTTTTTTTATTTGGTTTGATTTGTATGCTGATCGAAAACTGCTGGGCCTACAAACACCAAACTGGACACAACTTATCACTACACCGGGGTGATTGTCCTGATGGGTCTTCTCCTGATCATTACATCCCACGCAGAGGAAAATTTGCAAATGCTCGTACGTACGTGTAATCACCAAATTTGGTACGAATAATTACCATCTCAGGGGGAGTCATAAAAAGTTTGATGACGTCATCATAAAAGATAAATTTTTCAAAAATCGTATTTTCAAACAAATAAATGCAATTTCGAGCATGAATTAAAGCCAGCGTCCAACTTTCCAATTTAAAAATGTTTCTGCGTTTTTGCAGTTTATATCACGTCATTATCAACAATTAATTGGAAAAATGTTTTTCGTAAATATCTTTAAAAATACTGGCTGGAAAAACGTGGTTGATCCCTTATTCGGCAAATATCCACGAGTTTGTACCCAAAATGGAGTGATTATCATCAGCGATGAAACAAGCCTTTTTGTGTTTTACTGCTTTTTAAAGCATAACTCTTTCAAACCACTGGACATGCAAACTCTAAACATGTCATCTTTAATCAGCACACCAAGATTAGGATCACATCAAGATAGATGACGTTATCGTGACGTCATAATTGATTATAAAATGATTACAATTTGTATTTTTTGACAGTGGAATGCCATTTGTAGCTTATAAAAAAAAGTAAGCACTTGACCTACCACCTTCATTAACTTATATTTTTCTGCAATCTATAATGACTTCACAACCACCAATTTATTGTAAAAAGATTTTTTTTATATTTTTTTAAAAAATACTTATCGTTTAAACGTGGTTGGTAGCTCTTTGGGGAGACAGCAACAAAATCGTTTTCAAAACGAGCTCTTTTTTGAATATGTGAATTATTTGCGACTCAACAAGCGATTTCTAATTGATTGCTTTTAAGCTGAACTCTTTCAAAACCACTCAACATACAAAATTCAAATTTGGTATCATTTGTTACCACACCAATGTAAAGGTAATAAAGAGGTCGGTCACGTCTATGTAACGTTATAATTGAAAATAGATTGTTTAAAAATTGCATTTTTTGATGAAGAAAATCGACTTTTTGCCTAAACTTGTGCCAGCCCCTTACTTTCCAATTTCAAGAAAATTTATGTTTTTGGGACCTAAGATCAGGTCATGAAACCAAATTTCACAACAATTTTAAGCTTTCATGACGTGATCTCAGGGCGCAAAAAGATAAGATTTAGTTGCAATATAGCATGCCTTTTTTTTATTCTCTATGTCACATTAAGAATACTTTTTTCTTCAATGCGCTTTGCCAGCACAACTGAAGGCGTTCATGTGCAACTATTTGCGACAGATTAATCACGTGCGCTAATCTTTCGTTGCTACTAATCAATCATCTAGCAAACCACTAGCAGTAACAGTGACTACGTTTGTGAGTGATCTAAGAAAAGAATTATTTTAAGCAACATAGCCTCGCCAGGGACTAAAAAGCATTGTTGAGGGATATTACAAAACTTTTTCCAGAGCAAAATCTCATCAGGTACGAGAAAATATTTTTGCTTCCATTTTTCAACCAAGAAAAACGTCTTTTTGCTCAAAAAAGCCTGCACTACCATTTTGCAGCTTATTGATTGCGGGATTTTGTTTTCTTCATTTTCTCACAAAATGAGCATTTGTAATTGATAGGATCTTTGTACCAGCATGTAAGGCTAATCTTCATTTAAAAGTAGTTATATAAGGAGTAGTGACAAAGTTAAATGTAATAAAATCCCAAGTTTAGGAAAAATTCATAATAAACAATAATAGCATCAATTTGTAAAACTGAATTTAGGGGGAGAGTTTTTTCCTTAAAAATAGCTTAATAGGTACTTATTGGAATGGGGTGTATGACTAATGAATGAACGAAGCCATGGCCCCTTCTTTGCAATGGCCGAATCAAAGCTAATAATGCAGCCAAAGAACTTAAACTCACAAATATCAAAACACAAGGGGCCGCACTAAATCGTTAAATAAGCATTCCACTAAAGAGTTTATTTTTTCAATTGCAAAAACTCATGCGCCACCATCATTTTTTTTACGTCCCCCTCCCTCTCACACGTTTTCAAAATATGAATGATAGTTGGTGAAATCATTCTTCACATATAAGCATTGGCACTCTTGATCAATATAGACGGTGTTCCAGAAGTGTTGGGCACATTTCAAGTCCTCATATCTGCAGAACTATAAATAATATTAAGATAAAACTGATATTATTTTCAAGCTAAATTCATTAAGTTTTTTGTCATGCTGATGAACTTATTATGTCTTTTCAGATCTTTTCGTGTAGCTTAAATAATTAAGACAACTAAGATTTACTAATTGCGTTCGCTCAACTAGAAAAGGCGTTTTGCGTTCTTTGATTTGCAAAAACCGAATCATAAATATTTGTTCAACTTGCATGTCCCTCAAAATTCCGCAAAAACGCACCAAAAAAGAAGTCCATATTGAGAGGGCATGATAACTTCATAAAGAATGGGTACTTGCGCCCAACTTAGAAAACGAAGCGCCCCTAAATATATTCCGTTTCTCAGCCAAAGACCCTGCGTAGCAGAGCCAGGGGCTACCTCTCTGAGCTCCACCGAGCCACGTGCCCCGAGGAGTCTTACTCGTCCTTCTGCTCTCCCTTCTTCTCTACTGAACTTCTTGCGGCTGCCTCCAACCTTTCCCCTTCCACTGCCACTGGCCCTGACAAAGTTGCCTATCCTATGCTAAAGCACCTTCCTCGCTTTGGCATGGATTTTTTTCTTTACATTTTCAGTCTTTCCTGGACTTCGCATCCCTTTCCTTCAATCTGGAAGACATCTTCTATTATTCCTATCCACAAGATGGGAAAGCCTCTCAATTCTCCTGCTTCCTTTCGGCCTATCTCTCTCACCTCCTGCGTCTCAAAGCTTTTTGAATGCATCATGCTATCCCGTCTACTCTTCTTTCTGGAATCTAATTCCATTCTCTCTCCTCGCCAGGCCGGTTTCCGCACTGGACAGTCTACAGTTGATCAAATTCTGTTCTTTTCTCAGTCCATTTTGGATGGGTTTAACAAACCCGGGCCGGGCTCTCAGACGATCCTGTCTACCATTGATTTCTCAAAAGCTTTCGACTCTGTCTGGCATCCCTCCTTTTCCACAAAGTCATTTCGGCTGGCCTCCCTCCTTGCTTTGCTCGTTGGACTCAATCTTTTGTTTCTGATAGGTGCGCTTGCGTGGTTTATCAAAATCACAAAAGTTGCTTCTTTCAAGTTCGTCGAGGTGTTCCGCAAGGATCCGTTTTTGGCCTTGTACTTTTAAATCTCTTCATCAACGATCTTCCTGCTTCTCTGCCTGTCACGAATAAGAAATTTGCGTTAAAAGAATAGTTTTACATATGTATAGAGTTGTAATCTGTTTGTGTTGCCGTGATTATTTATTTGTAAATCTAAATTGTTTTTAGCCCTAACTTGCTAAACTATTTTCAAAAAAGGACCTTTTTTTCTTTTGGATTTATAAATAGATTTGTAACTCACATGCCTTTCTGACGTCACAATTACTGTCTACGTGACCTGGTTTTCTAGGGTATTCTAGTGATTCTTGTTCCTTCTCTAAGATTTCTTCTATATTTTTATTATCATCGATTATGTAATTTATTAACGGTGTTTTTTTGTGTCATTTGATGTTCTAGCAATTTCTAGATTATTTTCTGTCGTATGTATAAGGCGGCGAGATTTTATTCATTGAGAGAGAGAGAGCATAGTTTAGAGAAAGATACTTGTATCAGAGCATAGTAAAAAGGCGTTGTTCTGTGATGATTGTTGTGACAGGAATTAAGCGATTATTTTGGTGGTTTTTAGTTTAGTTAGTCTCTGATATTTATTGAAGTGCTTTTGTTCTGCGTTTTGGCAAGCGAAGGAATTCGAAGTTGTAAAATGATTTGTGAATATATTGTTGCATTAAAGTGCGTGCATTAAAGTATCTCAGTGGAAGCCAATCTTTTCCTAACTATTAAGTTGCAACTAAAGTTGATTATTCGATCGATACTGCAAGTCGCGTCAATTTTAAGAAGTAAATTAAGAATGAGATAGATTGAAAAACTCTAATGAAACACGACATTTGGGGGCTCCTCCATCAGCTGCTCTCTTTACGCTGATGATCTGGCCATTTAGTCCTCCTCCCCTTGGTCCCCACTGCGGTGGAGGCCACGCAATGAGCTCTGTTTCGATTGGAGCGCTGGTCTAAGTACTGGTGTCTTCCTCTCAATCCGACCAAATGTGAGGCCTCTTTCTTCTCGGTGGATCCCTACCAAGCTAACCTCCAATGCAACCACCTCTTACTCGGCTCCCGCCTCCGTTTCAATCCAACTCCAATCTTTTTTGGGGTCACCTTCGACCGCACTCTTTCCTTTTCTAAACGTCCATCTTTGCTGAAAGCCAAGTTTTCCCCACGTTTCAAGGCCTTACGCTGTATCTCTGCTTCCTCATGGTGCCCCTCTAAGGAGTCCCTCTCTTTTCTGTATAAAGATTTTTTTGGCCCTTTCTCACTTATGCTTCACCCGGATGGTTTCCTTTCCTAAGCGTCACCAATATCACCAAATTGAAACGCCTTCACCGAGCGGCTAGTCGCGCTATCACTGGCTGCCTCTCACCCTCCCCTATCCCACTTCTTCTCTCCGAGGCTTCTTTACCTCCCCTACGAATCTCCCTGATTCATTTCACTCTTTCGTCTTATGAGCCGGCTCTTCGTCTCCCAACCTCCTTTGCCATTTCAGGTTTGGCCAGACTTGGAGTGAAACCAAGACTCTGCAGATCGTCCTGGAGAGCTTTTGCGTTCACTTACCCGCTCATGGCTTTTTCTACCTCTCCTAGAGAGGCTCGTCTTGCTTGCTTTCGCTTTCCTCCTTGGAATCTACCTTCGTTCACCGTGGATTCCACCCTTACCTCTCCATGCCCCCGCTGTGATCCTCCTCTCCTTTCCCAAGGTGCGACTCTCGCCCACCTTGACTATCTCCCTCCTCATGATCTGGTACTCTGGACAGACGGCTTTAGTTCTTTTTGCTTTTGGCAAGGGCGACTCCGGCGTTCTTGTCAACTGTTTTCTCTGTGGAACTGAGGCCACTCTTTCCTATTCAGCAGGCCCAATTTGTTTAAGTTTTTCCGCTAAAGCCTGCACCATTCTGCATGCTCTTTGCTGGTCTCGGCAGCACCAATAAGTCTGCCTCTTCTCTTCTCCTATCTGACTTTCGTTCTATCCTCGCCACTCTGTTCTCTTCTCCATCTTTCCTCTTATCTCAAACTCTGTGGCAGATCTGGCAGGAACTGTTTTCTCTCTCCTCCTGTTCTATCATGTTGCAATGGGTCCCCGGACACTCGTTTCTCCCGGGGAACGACGCGGCTGATGAGCTGGCCAGACGGGGAGCGCTACTTCCGCCCTCCGCAACCCCTTATAGTCTCTCTCCTCGTATCTCTCGTATCCACTCTCGTCTTTTCTCGGACTGGAGGCGCACTGTCTCATCTAAATTCTTTGACACACAGGTTCCCTCAATTTCCACCGAGGAACTTGTGCTCCCTCGTCATGCTCGCTGTGTTCTCTCATCTTTGCTGCAACAGACACAGCTTACTGTTAAGCTCTTATCTCACTAGGATTGACAAAATTGAGAACCCTTCCTGCAGCGCCTGCGGATACTCGTCCTAGGACACCTCCCATCTCATTCTGCACTGTCCAGCTACGGACTCTCTGAGCCGCTCACTCTTTGGCGACTCTCTGTCTCCCTGCGACCTCTGGGCCAGACCCTGGGGAGTTTCCCGGCTTCTGGGGCCCCATGATCTTCCGCTTTTCTCCCATCCCTCGGAAGGGGTCAGGTAATCAACAACAACAACAACAAGCGCCCCTAAGCTTCACATAATACAGTAAAGCAAGATGAAATGCTGGAACGCGTTTGGCAAGAATTGGACTATCGTCTTGATGTGTGCCGTGTGACCAACGGTACTCACATTGAACATCTTTATCATTCCATGAAAAACTTGAGACTGCAAGCTTTCAAAATATATCAGATGCATTGTTGTGTTCCTAATGGGGATATTCAATGTTAATATGCTTGAGATGCTTGGAACACCCTGTACTAAGGTTATCAACATTACGTTTACACAAACTATAGCCTCCATTTACATTATTTACAACAATTTTTTGTTACAATTCTCACAAATGCTTGCATGGTGAAGTCGGAGAAGCTGCCTGAACTAACACTTTTAAACTAGGCACAGACAGAGGTGCAGAAAGCATTTGAATATTGGGAGGGACACAAAACTACACATGTCACACACTTGCAGTTCGACTTACGTTCGTGCTCCAGAAGCAAAGGAACTTCCAGAAAGAGTCGCTTCAACGTTAATCTCTATAAGAAAAGAAAAAATATTTTCCTTTTTTACATTTGGAAAGACATAAAACTACAGATGCTACCCACTTGAAGTTCGACTTACGTTTGTGCTATAGAGGCATAGGAATTTCTAGAAGGAAGTCGCTTAATCGTTGATCTCAAAAAGAAAAGAAAAAAGGCTTTCACTTTTCACAACCATCCAAATTTCCTCAAATTTAGTAAATTTTGGCTTCTTACACCATTAATTATAACAGTATTCAGAGAAACTGATTCAATACCTATTTCAAACTTTGAATGGAGGACATATCCCCCTGTACCCCCTCTTTCTGCACCCTGATGATGATGGAAATGATGCTTGCCAAGATGATGCTTTAAGCTGATGGCAAGCCCTGCTGGCGTTAAATTAAACAACATTTGAAAGAAAGAGCCTTGCTATTTTACTTGATAACAGTCTCATTGACCTATCGGGATCAAAACCAAAGCATTTAGGAGAATGCAAGGACTATTATTTGAATGCTGCCTGTTACAATTTCAAGGCCTACATCTATACTCTAAAGCAAGGATTCTATTTCTTACAGATATGCTGTATCCATAATAAAAAGCAATGTAAAGA
Organism: Trididemnum clinides; assembly: GCA_963675345.1. Taxonomy (NCBI): domain Eukaryota; kingdom Metazoa; phylum Chordata; class Ascidiacea; order Aplousobranchia; family Didemnidae; genus Trididemnum; species Trididemnum clinides. Next base: position 3,503,928 of record OY776302.1, on the reverse strand, counting down.
AACTTCTGATTTAACATACATTCACAATGAAAAACACACCTATCAATTTGTAAAACTGAATTTAGACAGAATATTTTGTTTGAAAATAACTTTGCCTGATGGGTGCCTACTAAAATATGTTGAATAAGTCTGGAGAAGGCACAGTCGCTATGTCGGAAAGAAGGAAAATAGCGCAGTCGAAGAACTCAATACCACAAATATATTTACAAAAAGGATTGCAACAAATTGTAAAATAGGCTTATTACTGAATAGCTTATTTTTGTAATTGTGATAACGAATAACATGTGGCCGCCACCATCATTCTTGAGAGATTTTCAATGATCTCTCCTTCCCCCTTTTACAATCTTTTAAAAGTATAAAAGATGCTGCAGTCTGTGACAGCATTCTATTTTTGTGAGCATTATCGGTGTTGATTAATTGACAAAGATGATCATGTCTACCCCTACAAGAATGATGCACTGTAAGTGCTTAACTAACAAAATTTCGTTTTTACTGTTTACACCAAAGTTACTTAAAAAATACAAGTAGAGACAAGGTCAGTCATACATGACACGTTGAAATTAAATTAGTCCGAAACGAAGTAATCATCTAAAGAAACGAATTGAAGTTTGAGTTTAAGTTATTGTCGGGGTTGTTGGAATGCCTAGCTTGTATCTTTTGGTGCATATAACTGTAGCGCAACGTTTTGATATGCAAGACGGCTAGGTTGGTGGCATAACTAAGCTGTTTATTACATTGATAGAAAATATTTGTGTAACATACCACTAGTAGCCTACTTGATTGCTGATTGTTGGTTGTGCTGCACCAAACTTTTCCCGTAACACTAGAAAGGGAAACAAGCTATACAGATTTCCAGCCAACAAAGAAACAAAATTAAGATGGCTGATAAATTGCCGACGTAATAAATGGAAACCATCCAGTGGAAGTAAGCTTTGTGAGGTAAGCATTTAAGTGCTGTAGTCCAGATTTTGAATCTTTTATTTCTTGTTTTAAAAATTCAAATGTGCACCAAACGTATTGTTGGACAAGTTAATTAAATGTGAAAATTGGCATCAATTATTGAAGTTTGCATTAAGCTTGTAGAGCAACGGCAGGCATCTGGCTGTAGTTAGATGTCAAAAGAGTGCATTCCATACGGCGACTAGTCACTTCTATCATGATAGCTACTTTCGTAGGTTTTGTTTAGTTTATATATTAACATTGCTGTTGGTAACTTTCGGTTTGTGGTTTGTAACATCTTCGTGCTCATACGACTCTTAGTAGCTAGATCTCATTGCTGCGATAGCTGCGCATGTATGCATCGAAGTTGCAGTGGCTGCAACATGCCTTCCTCGCCATCAATGAGAGAGAGATGAGCTTGCCGGCCGAAGTGAATGAGATTTCCGTGAAGACTTCATTTGGAAGGCGCTCTTGAGGTTTTGGCTCGGCGACTCAACGATGGCTTCTGTTGCTTGATTGAAGGCGCTGCCGTCCAACTACATCAGGGGAGATGTAGCTTCTTTGTCGGGGTCACCATTGTAGCGCAACGGCAGGCATCTGGCTGCAGTTAGATGTCAAAAGAGTGCACTCCATACGGCGACTAGTCACTTCTATCATGATAGCTACTTTCGTAGGTTTTGTTTAGTTTATATATTAACATTGCTGTTGGTAACTTTCGGTTTGTGGTTTGTAACATCTTCGTGCTCATACGACTCTTAGTAGCTAGATCTCATTGCTGCGATAGCTGCGCATGTATGCATCGAAGTTGCAGTGGCTGCAACAAGCTGTTGCAAGTAATTGGAGTTATGGTCTTTTTTTTAATGCTGAAAGCCATGATCTTGTTATGAGAGCACCATAATTGTTATCTTTTATAGAAATATTTCGAATCAAGCCAGGTTATATCAAAACAACAAAAAATGGATTACGAAAAATTTAAAAAAAGATGCCACTTCAACTCTGTTTAATGTTCCTAACCCTTCTAAACGATTACGACTGTACAAAGTAAAAGAAGATCATTGCAAAAAAGGACATGATAATGCTCAATGTGCACATTCCAAACTTGGTCAGTATCCTTAAACCACAGTTATTGACTATTCTACATCGTGTATTGCCTAAGTGTCATGTGTATTTGTTGTGGTCATATATGAGCATTTTTGTGTTTTGTTTATTATCACTTTACTCAACACTGACCAATATTTTCTCAGTTACTAGTTTAGAGGTCATTTAGTCAACCGTTGCATGACTGATATACTGTACTATCAGTCAAGGCACACTTAATAACTGTAGTTTAGATTAGATAAACTCATGGAAAGGGAATGAGGCAGCAATGTTAATTTATTTTTTATTCATGTAAAGTCGAAAGCAATCCATGAAAAGCTAAAAAATCTGAAGAATATTGTGAAGACGATTTTCAGTGAAGATCAGTTGGAGATACTCAAAAGTAAAGCAGGCAAAGTTGGTCAGTGGTCCCATAAGACATTAAAAACTGCTTTGTAACTGAGATGTGCTGCAGGTGAGCAAGGGTGAGTTGACAATGTAGAGTATAAAAAATAAGCTTGTACTTTATTTTTTATTCGTCCTGTGTTTGTGACATAATGGCGTAGTGCATAGTTTTTGAAATTAGGAGCCACAAATAAAATGTCAGTGTCATAAAGACTTTATGAATGGGTCGCAAGTATGTTTTTGCTATTTTAATATGTATTTACAAGCTTATGACTATATTTTGTATGGTCGAAGTTTTTGCTGGAAACTGTGTTTTCAAGCAATTTTAAGTTGCAGTAAAAAACGTTAAGAAACGCTGGCAAACCATGTACATACTCTAGTTCTAATTAATGTCTTCAATAATTCTTTTCTTTTAGACTATAAAGGCACGTTGTTCCATAGATAAAACCTGATACCTAGTAAAGACCAATTATAGCCTTTTATTATTACATCAATTTGTTTACTTGTTTCTCTTTTTTTTGCAGTTATGAATATCTGAAGAAAGTTATTTCTTTTCCATTGCCTAGTTATAGAACTGTCTGTTGGCATCTACAAAGCATTAAATTTTACCCAGAATTGCTCTGTGTCGTTCTGGATTGGATGGCAATAAAGATGTCTCATTATTCAGCAACTGATAGATATTGCAGTTTGGCGCCAGAGGAAGTACAAATATCTCAAGGACTCCAATATGACTGATCATTAAAGCAATTTTTCGGAAATGTTTCTGCTGAACTTATTGGTGCGAGTAAAGCATGGGAAAAACATATTGTCCCTATCACTCATGTATTATGCTGTATGACAAAAGAGATTATAACGAAATTTGATATGCCTTTCACTTAATGTATGTATTGTAGGTATTACTTGTGGTTGATGATATCAACTTTCCAACAATTAGCTGGAAACTGGTTCAAACAGGGGTGAAGCTTAGCACCATTAGTATGATTTGCCTAGTTCAAGGGTTACTCAGTAGTCCAGATATTACATTCATTTATCAGCACGGTTTAGCCACGATGCTCTTGAGAATTTATTTTTTCAAATCAGAAGTCAAGGTGTTCCCCGTCCACAGTCAGTTCAGTTTTGCCAAGCACTATGCCTGGTGTGCCTTGGTCATTTCTTGATGATACCAAACTCGTCTAATTAAGAAAACGATACTTCAATGTTGTTAGATTTTATTAAGCAATATGATGGTGATGATTTGATAAGCGAGGACAATTATGCATTAGGCATTCCTTCATCGGTGGTTGAGGAAGCATCTTGTAGCGCTTTCAATATTTGTGAATCATCAGATTTGTACTATCTTGCTGAATAAGCTGTTTTTAAAGAATTAAAAACACTTGCTTGCAATGCTTGAATTAAAGCTAATTGTGTGCAGCACGTTTCCTCTAGGCAAATTTTCCAAATCGTTTTATACTCGTTTAAAGTCGTATGACTGCAAAGGTAATCTTGAAAATACTGTCAGTGTTAATACCTATTCAACGAATTTTCTTTTTTTTCCGTCACGTAACGTGGTATAATTGTTAATTAATGCTGAAGTAGTATTTCGCTCAAACAGCTCGAAAATGATGAATATCCATGGCCCTTTAGATTTTTTATTGAAAGTGTCCGATCAAAGTCACAGCATTTCTAATTGCCATGATGTAGGTGCAAAAATATTGAATAGGTATCTGCGTTTGCATATTGATGTCCGGCACATCAATTTCAAATTTAGTCAGGAAAAGGAGTTCGCGGAAAAAGGGCTGCTCGCTTTTGAGGTGTTAAATGAGTTTAAGTAAGTGGTCTCCGCTTAAGGTGAAAAAGTCAAAACATTTCCTTTGGGAAGTGACTTCGTTAATGGACAATAACATTTAAAAATTGGAATTCCAATTTGCAGTTTATATGACTACTGGTGAAAGGTTCGGCAATAGTAAATAAAAACCTTAACGATGTCATTGTGAAAACCTCTTGGGCGACATTGGAATTTTACTCCTTCTGTAGGCCTAAATTGAACCAGTGTGTGGCCTAATCGTATAAATGTAGGCCTAAATTGTAAAGTTTAGTTGATTTTGATCAGAGATATTCCGCCTATCCAACTCCGACATATCCGAGCGATTCCGTTTCTGTTGCTAAGAACTCAAAAGATGTGACTGGAAAACTAAATCAGCTCAAAACTTTATTTATACATTAATACGCTAAGACAAATGCATTTCGCTATAAAGCATCATCAGTGCTGTAAAAGAACAATAAAAGAACAATAAAAGCAACTAAATCTAAGATTCCAAGCAATAGCTCTACTGACAAATCTACGCTCATCACATAAGTAATTATATATCCAGCGTATCAAAACAAGAAAAACATAAAATTGTAAATTGTAAACACATAAATTGTAAAGTGGAAGTTTTTTGGTAGAAATGTCAAACATAAAAAAATATTTTGATGAAACAACTACCGTACCGAAAATGCCTCGAAGGCTTTAGATTTGAAAGTTTGTTATTACAGCAACGTAGCTTTGTACAATACAGAAGTGGTATATCCTGAGATTGCGAGTATATTGCTCAGCTGGGTATTGCAATGTGCTTTGTGGATAAGCAATTTGCGCCAGTATTCTCTTCTTGGTCGGGGTTTTTGTAGCGAAAATGCATGTGAGAGCAGAGCTGGTAATTTTGAAGCCGTTAAGGTGGTAATGTTGTCGCCCGATTTCTTTTTGAGATTGGGAATTGCCAAAAATCAAGCAATTATTATAATTCTCCCAGCTTTGCCCAAAGAAAATTTGACCTAGCGACGACAGAATCTTGTAACAGATTAATAGACTCATGAGTGGGGGGACCGCAGGCTTTGCTGAAGAAGTTCTCAACTGTGCAGAAATAAAAATTTAAGAGAAAGCTGTGTTAGTCGCATCAAAGATACGAGAGAATACAGTGAGCGTTAAAAGGGAGCACAAGTTTTACAGATCAAGGATTTGTTCGTTGAAGAGCTCAGATGTGACTGCGCACCTCTTGTTCTAGAAAGACTAAATAGCCTACGTGAGGTAATCGGAATGAAGCTGCATACAGTGATCAGTAGGCCTACAAGTCACAGGCACCGCTGCAACACTAGGAACACAAACCTTAAGCAGCATCCCATCATTGCTCATTACAGTAACGGAGCGAGGAAAATAGAAAAAAGTATAACCGACATTAAATTCTACATAATCGGCAAACAAATGCTACAAATATAACGCTTCAAGCTACTGGTGGAATTTATTTAAAAATTTACCATAACGACATTTCGCCAGAAATCTCGAATGTCGCTAGCTAGTCTGCTGACCAAACGTTTGTTGTGTTTTCAAGTTTTAATTGAGTAATATTTAACCAGTTAATTATATATATCTTTTGCTCATTGTTTTTATCTGATTGTTCGAGTTTTATGTGTTGAAAAAACAGAAGCGAAATAAATTGCCAACTATGGTAGAGAGGAAAATACATGTATATGCAGACCTACAAAAAAGTTTGGCAAGTGTTCCAAAAGATCACACTATTCAGAAGTTGTATGAAAATTTCTAAGTTTATTTGACTGATCTTGGCCAGAAAAAAGTAAAACGTTTTAGCTCGATTACTTGTACACCGAATAATAACTCAAAAAACAAATCTTTTGCTAAGCTTCAGTAGCAGATCTCAATGAGCTAACTATCAAGCCAATTAATGGGTAGCAAAATTGTGCTTAAAATAAGCAACAATCAACTTTAGGGACCATCTTTCATTCGTAATGTTTAGCTTATTCATTTGCCACGAACTTCAGCTTTAAAATGAAAAAAATTTTTTGAAATAGAGCATAATTTCAGAAAGTTACACCAAATATGTAACAGCAGATGCCGATTTTCCGCAGTAAATTATGCGGCTGTGCGTTGATTTGGGACCCATTTCACGTTTCAATGTCGCTTAACAATGTAACCAATCGTTGTCATTACTTGATGTAATATATGTACTTTGGTTTATACAAGACCCCGATGGGTAAAGCCGACGCAGCCGGCTGAAACGATTTACATAACCCCGAAGTTACCGAGAAGACCCCTGAGGGCGATGCCTGCAGAGTCGGCTAGACTAATACTATAAAGCGCAATTCTGTCTGTATGTTGGTTTGATTCAACTCCTCCGAAACTACTGGACTTACGAGGGTCAAGCTTGGCGTGATTGATCATCACCCCGGGGTGAGATCATAAGAGGGATGACGATTTTACAATGACGTCATAATCATAGGTAATTTATTTAAAAATCGCATTTTTTGACAAAGGAACGCAATTTTCAGCTTAACGAAAAGCCAGTGTTTGACTTACCAACTTCAATAAGTTACGTTTTTATAGGATTTTACATGGTGTAATATTTGACAACAATTGTAAAATTTGTTTTTTATTTAATCAGAAATTACTGAACGCAGAAACGCGATTAAACTCTTTTTTGGAAGATGTCATTAAATCTTTTTGATAAAAACATCCTAAAACAATTTAAGTTCAATTGAAGTTGCAACAACAGATTCTTTATTTAAGCATTTTAACCCTTCTAAGCATGCTTCTTTATTTTTTTCTCTACGCTTCAAACTCTCTCTATGATGTCATAATACTGACTCATATGATCAACTCAGTCCTTTGCTTCCAGAAACCATCATACAACGTTTTAAAAATTGCAACATTTTTACTAAATCAGTTTAATTTAAAACTGATTAGCGATCTTATTTCTCAACCAATTTTCAACCTTTTCTGAAAGCTTGAAGTTAACTTCAAGGGAATTCCTATAAGATATGACATGTATCTTTAGTGTAAGTTTTTACACTAAGGAAATTGAATTTTAACACAGATGATGTAAACATTGGCGTACGCAGAAGGGGACTTCTTTGCGTTCAGGAACAGTAAAATGCCCATTTCAGCAATTATTTGTCAAAAATAATTCTTGCCTCTCCCCTCAGGAAATTGCAGGACGTAATTGTCGGCTGACATGATTGTAATTGCAGCATGCATTTGTCCAAATTTAGCGCTGTGGACGGTCCATCTCCAAAGAAAAGGTCATTACCGTATACTTTGATACAATTTAGACCACCGCCAACATCGATCTCCAAAAAAAAAATCAACACTGCCTATTTTCGCACAATTTTGAGCATTGTGTTTATCGTTTGCCAATTTCCAAAAACAAATGTCTCGCGACACCACTCAAGAAATTTCTGTGTGCGCTCCAGAGTGCAACGTTTTACCCTTTCCTAAAATGTGTCAAGCAAAGTGAAAACAAACACGTTTAATATATAAAGCTTATGATAAAGTACAAGAAATGAGTTTCGTTTGAAAGCTTAGGAATTTGCTTTCCAGCAATATGTTACTCCAATTCGTTAGGGCAAAGGATTATTTTATATAGGTTGATCAAATATTGATTGTCAGACATTATTTTTCATTTTTTAAGTAACAAATTTTCCTACAAGATTAAAACATCTTTCAACTGTTGGAAAAACCTAGTTCTTTCGTACATTTTACTATTTTAGCACCAAATCATGGTTCTTTGGCATTACCTACCTAAATTTTCAAAACTATATATCAAAAACAAAGTCTAAAAATTTTTAAATACAGCTTACCGGTAACAAACACTTAGTATTTAAGTGGCTAGCCTTTACAAACTTGCAATTCTAGAAAATACTAAGTCCTCTGGTATATTTTGTTTTTTTTCAAAAGCATGCTTTTTTGGCATTACTTATCAAATATTTTTAAAAGATGCATGAAAAAATAAAGTCTCTAACGTTTTTGAAAGTACCCTATTCCAAGCAAAATATTGGTGATTTCCTACTAAAAAAGTGGGGGTAAAGACGTTTTTTTTTATCTTTCGCAACAAAATATTCTTGTCCACTCACATATCGCCTAGATGGTGAAGCAATTTTCTTTGCAATTGTGTGAGGTCGGCGCAGCCAGCTGATTTGATGTTCTTAATCTCGACATTACTAATGGGGGCCCTACTACAATAATATGTTAACTGTAAGTGCTTTATGTTGGGTTAGTTTGCATTTTGCATGGCTGCATTTATGCCAGGACCAAGCAACATGAGCGGCGCCAGAGGCTTTAGGTCGTACAAATAGGCCTACAATTACGTAAAAATCGTAAGTAGTGGTCCTAATTTTTAGTAAGTTATTTCTGAAAATACATATCAATTAACTTGGCGCCTCCCCCACCCCACTCCTTTCCTACCACAAAACTTTGAAATTATTCTTTGATGCACGTCATAAAATCAACAAATGAAGCTTTTTGAAATTGTTGGCTATTTTAATTGTGAGCAAATTCGGTTTCTTGGAACGAAACAAAGCAAGTAAGACGTAGCCAGCACCTCGAAAACTTTGGGATAGATATAGCGGCTTTGCGCAATCCCAAATAATGTCTTTTTCAAGCTTAATTGATTCCCATTAGAAAAACGGTACTTTTGATTTTGAAACAAGAATCGGCTATATCAACAACAAATTGATTTTTCATCCCTGTTTTCTCAAATATTTTTTTCGATTTCCCCTACTTCCTCAGCCATGACACGCAATATGACGTTTTTCAAAATCCTCTTGCCCTCTTAAGTGAGGCATCACATACAAAAGTACTCCAACAAACTTTAACTATTCGGACTTGACGCGAAACCTGTTTAATCAAGCGATTAAAAGCATTTTTGTTATAACGGGAAGATTGTCATATAACAATCTCTTCTATTCTTCACTCATCAGGAAAGCAACAAACATTCGGTAATAAACTTTCTTTTCAACTAAGTGTCAGCAAACCATTGAAAGCTACATGTATGTAAAAAAACCATTTAATTTTGTATCAGAGAAGTGCTGTTTATAGCAATTACTATACGTTGAAGATTTTCTAGCCAAAAGGTGAAATAATATTCTTTGTTACATCGGGTTGTCCGATCAAGTGGCAGCACACTAGGCAATGAAAATCTTAGGTCAGTTTTTTGAAGAAAGAAATTGTCTTTTTCCTGGTGGACAAATATGCCTTGTATTTCGAAAATCCTCTTTCCACGCATTCTTTTCATAAAAGTGGCTTTGGCATCAACTTTATCCACAACATTTTTTAATCTTATCTAATGTTATATTTCTAACTATCACTATTCTTGAACCTAACCCACTCAAACTCATTTATCTATCAAGACTAAGCCTATCTCTGTAATGTGGTTTTTGTTACCTGTTTTCGTAGCATGGAAACATAATGGAAGGCCATGAAACCACAGTGAAGGGACAATCAGCCTGACCTGGACCAAAAATGGAATAATTAAAAAACAAGTACATAAAGAAGATACGGTGTTAATAGTCAATATGAGGGTAAAAAAAAACGAGATGAGAGGTGTCTATGGCCGAGTGGAACTAGTATTTGTATTGACGCTCACGCTTGGGATTTAAACTATGGTTTCGCCCACCACAACATGTATGTACGGTTGCGCTGCTGACTCCAAGCAGTCTCCCTAACTCGCTGTTCATAATGTGCTTGATGAGTTCAATAACTTTTCAACATTATCATCATAAAAATTTTTTATTATGGTTTCTTGTCGTGTATACGCTGCGCTGCACGAAGTATTTTCAAGTTTACAGAGATAAGCATTCAATTTAACTTGAGCCCTTGGAAGCAGAAAAGGCAAAAGCGGACACAGTAAGCGCAACGAGAAAACGCAAGTTTCTTAGTGAGACTGAGGGAAACTGTGCGTCCAAAAATTTTGATAAAGTAATGCCTTTCCGTCCGTAGGCTAAGATGAGTAAATACTAACATAGATGCTGCAAAGGTGAAAACTACGAGGTATCGCAGGAAACTAAAGCGGCGCCTCTATCTTACTGGTTATTGTGTGGAAAAAGCAAATTTACCATGGTCATATTGCAGTTTGAGAATAGAAGAAAAAAAAGATTGAAGAGTTGCTATAGTATATGCTAGAAAGTGTGGCAGGAAAAAAGATGGAAAAAATGAAAACGCAGTTAGGACAAAGCGATAGTTTGACAGAAAACAGCCTTACTAATGCTGCTGAAACTAGCATAAGTTTGCATAATAGCGCACAAATTAGGCCAGCCAAAAAAGTGAGTACTTCAGAGCCATAGAATGGGTAATTGGCAAAAATAGAAGAAGCTTAAGTGCCAAAAGTGGAGGAACAAAAACATCAGTACGAATGGTAAGTTTGTGATTTGGTAAAGAGTCGTATTGAGCGAGATCACAGAACTTCAACTTAATTGTGAGTCAGAGCGAGAGCATAAATAGAAAAAGTAAGACTTGGCTTGAAGAAAAGGTTATTTCAAAGATAAAAAGAGGCGTAATCTCCCACCAAGAAGAAAGTGAGATTATGATTTGATGAGTGTACGCAAAGTTTTTCCTGAAGCTTACCTAATCCAACAATAGGGTAAGAGAAAAATAGAAAAAGAGGACAGGGTGTCCCAGAACAGTTACAAAAATACTTCAGAAAGAAATAGAGTAATAGAAAGGGATGTGAGACATCCGGTGATGATAAATATTAAGTACTCTGCCCGTTAATTGTTGTACATACCAATTAATAGTTATTCAAAGTTGTTTAAAGCTTATGCAAAAATAACACCAACTGCTATGTTAAGTTGAGTCTAAGGCTCAACATGAATCATCACAAATGGCTCAACTATCCCATATTCATTATTTTCTGTAAAACTTTGTTTTTTAATCATTAGTTACTTTTATTATCTGCGCTCTTTCTTAGGTTTAGCTAATTGTTAATGCTGTTCCCTAACATCTTGCCACAATTTACTGCCCACAAAATGACTATTATAGCTTAAGTCGTACTGCCTTCTGACTTTTCATGAATAAAAGAAAAGCATATTTGTCTGAATTTCGCTTAATGTCAAAGTGCTTGTTGCTCTCATACCAGAAAAATTTTTGTAACACATTAGGTTGCAACGTCATTTTCCTTACATCACTGTGGCTCAAGATGTGGTGCATGACTCAACTTGGAGACTGGCTCAATTCACCTGAGTTTTTCCTACAGTTGCTTGCGAGGGAAGGTAAACTTGATTTGCTTGCTGATGAAGATAAATTTGTAGTTGCATTCGGAAGAAGAAAAAAATTGCAGTTTCTCGTGAAAAAGTTTAAAGAGTTGTGAGTATGCAATCATATTTCCTCATGGAGGGAAGTTAAATAATATCCACTTGTGAAAGAAAATAAAATCATTTTCACTAATGGAGAAAGTGATGTTGAATCTGGTTTGAAATAGAGTTGTATTTGCTTGTGCGGAAGGATAAAGTAATTTTTGTTGATAAAGAGAAAAAACATTGCTTACTTTTGGAAGGGAATAGAATTATGCTTGCTTGTAGAAGACAAAAAGTTACGTTTGCTAGAAGAGAGAAATGATGTTATATTTGCTTTTGGAGAAAGGTAAAGTAATATTCATTTGAACAAAAAGGTTAAGTTATATTTGCAAATGACAGAAGATAAAGTTACTTTGCTAGTGGAGAGAGATATCGTTACTTTTGCTTGGGGCAGTACAATAAGTTGCAGTTGTGCCGTAGATAATAAAGTTATTCAATGAAAACAGAAAAATACAGGTATGCTGGCAAGAATAACTTTTTAAAATGAACAATTCATCGATCTTTAAAAGAATGACCATACGTCTTTATCGGGTAATGGTGAATTTTTATTCAAAGAATTGTCAGCGTAGTTTTCTTGTCAGCGTAGCCCAATCGTTCTGTTTTTTGTGAATATCTCATACCTGACTGCTGTAATCATGATATTCACAGAATATGATAGTATTCGCTCTTGGAAAAAGATAAACTTATATGCACATTTTGAGGAGAATAAAGTAATATTTGTTTCTAAATTAGAATAAATTTTTGTGCTAAAAATGGAGGACAAAGTTATTTGCCTACGTATCAAGAGAAGGCTATATGTTTTTATGGAGGAGAAAATGGTTACATCTTATCCAATCTAAGATTTTACCTATCAGATTTACAGTATTCAATTTACCTATGTGCTTGTTGTGGTCTCACTCAAATTTGTTATTCAAGCAACAAAAACAATACTTAGACCTAAAAAGGTCACTGCTGCTAGCCTTTGGCGTTTTTTGAAGTTATTTAATTGGTTAGTTTATTTACAAATTGTTACAGTAAATAGTCCCCCAAAATTAGCTGTATTACATAGTTTCAAAAAAATCGTAAAGCCATGCAATGCAATCGGTGTAATATCACTTTGGCAGTATACAATACAACAACAAATTGTTCAAAACACATTTGATTCAAATCAAATAACATCAAGAAAATCAGTTCCACAAAAAACTTCAAAATCAATTACCTGTCAATTTTTCCGTCTCTTTTCAAATGACCAAGAAACTAATACGAATACTGATTTTTCTATCAGTTAATAATCATAAAATATGAAAATTGGAAACGCCAGAAATCATGAAAATACAATATTGGAAAAAAGTTTTAAACATTAAAAAGGAATTCCTTTGCTGTTGCAACCGTCTATACTTTGAACTAGTTTGCACTGCTTGAGATAATTGAATTCAACCAGCAGTAGATATTTGCCGTTAACCCTTAGTATACCAAGTGGTGTCCTTGAAGGACCCCTAGATGGCATTTTGTTAGAGTTTTACCAAACTCGAACAGATAACATACTCCTAATTTTTATATGTGTAGTTCATAACTCTCCTATAAATTTTTTGTAACAGGACATTTAAAAAAATTTTCCAAACTTAAAAAAAATAAAAAACTGACTTGGGGTCCCATCAGGACCCATCTTTGTCACAATTTTGCTACTTTCATTATCATCAATTTCTTCACTTTTTAAATGTTTTGAAGTGTGTAAAAATGTTTTACTTGAAAAAATAAATCGTTTTCACAATTCTACCTACTTCTTTCAGAATTTTTTGAAACTGAATATATATGTAATTAGAATATAACTGATGCATATAATTTGAATATATAATACATATAATTACATATAACACTCATTATATATTCAATTATATTCAAATTATATGTATATTACATATGCATATACTCGTAATTGAATATATAATTTGAAATATAAGTGATACAAAAAGTGTTTGTAACAGAATGTATAAGTAGAACAAACTTGAGTAAAAAAAGTAAATTTTTACAGTTGCCTATAACTAAAATTAGCATAGTAATGATTTCTAAGAGGTGTCTTTTTTCAAAGACCAAAATGTTTTTTTTTTCGTTTCAGTAAAGGTTATACTTCAAATTTTTATTCCTACTTCTTCAAAAACCTAGTTTGAGTGTTCTGTTTTATCAAAAAGTGGTTAGGTGCAATATAAATTGATAAATAACGTGGAGTCCTGTGAGGACCCATCTTGGTAAACAACGTTGGTCAATTTACCTTGGTATATTAAAGGTTAATTCCTAACTAAATGCAAGTAAAGGAGACTGATGATAAATCAATTACACAATTCATTTCTCAGTTTAACTATTCATTTGAAATCAAAAACAGCGAACAACTTTATAAACACAAGTCTTTGGGTAAGGTATTTTATATTTGAAAGGATTGTTACATGTATTTTCGTGAAATATCATCAACCCCTACGTCCTTGGCAAAGGCGCTTTTCTGTTCATAAACAGAAGTGTGCAATGACTCTAAACTACGAAACCCCTCCTTCATTTCTTTTAAAGCAGTCTGTAGCAGCATTTACCGCTTTCGGTTAGAGAAGATTCCATTCAAGCAAATAAGTAAACAATTTTGATCATGACCATCAGTGTGCAGCAGTACGAGTAAAATGTATGCAATGTGCATTCAATTGGTTCAAATTCTCTCCGCCTTGAAAGAATTACTCAAATAGGGCCTTGATCAACCTGTGTGATTGACAAAGTCATGTCCAAGTAGCCTACGTGATACAATTTCGCATTGCCTTTGAAAAGTAAAGGATATAGGCCAGTTTTTTTCGAGATTACTTTGATGAATCAGTTTGTGAAACTCCTTATTGTATTTATCCAAGATTTTTGATTATGGAATGTGATGATTGGCAACAAAAAATAAATCCATCAAGACGCTTGAATGAGTTATTGTCTTTATGACATAAATTTCCTTGGTGTAGCAAACTAATCAGCTCAATGATGAGATTATTTCCAAAAACGTGATTAAAGCTAGACATTGCCGTGTTAGGAAAATATTTATCCGCTCAAGAGCGAGCAACCAAGTAAATCGAAACCTTGTGCAATCAATTCAAAGGGCGTCAATGACGTTGAAATTAGTCAAAATTGTGAGGCTGTTCAACCAGCATTTCGGAAGAAGCGGCTTTTGGGTACACATCTACGACAGTATACTTTCTTGATTTTGTGACAATTAGTCTACAATGAGCAATACGCAACTGTGACTGCTTCGAAGTATACTGGTCGTTTGTCTAAGCTTGATCTTAATTATGCATCCCCTGTGAATTTAAATTACCAATTCATGTTGTGCCTCCTTCCGAAGAAGAAGGAGATGTACACACAACAACGCCACATACTGTACTTCTGGCAAAACCGGCAGACAGTGGGTAAGCGACCAGTCTTCGCAAAAATAATAAAAATAAAAAATGAAAAAACAATAAAATACTAGAATTCGTTCTAACGGTTGTTAGACTTAGTGCACATGCGAAAATCGCCACTCATTCACGAGTGATATGGCTTGGCAGGGTACTGACAGACCATCCACTGCAGTGGACCTAGCATAGGTCCCACAAGTGTGACGGTCTAAGCTATGCGTTATTAAAAGCCTCTAGCTTCTTGTCGACCACAAACTGCACTGAAGAGACCTGATAGGTCGAAACAGTGTCACTGTTTGCATTTTGCTAAGTGCATTGCTGGTCTCTTGCATTACTCTAAAAAATGAACTGTTTGTCAACAAAATGTAACAACCTATTGTTGAAGCATATTGTCTATCAGGGAGAAACGAGTTTATAGCAACAATGATATCTGATGTAATCTATCCAGAGTATTATTGTAATTATACAAATACAGTGTAAGTGTGCTCTGGATCGAATTCTTATTAGAGTGCTCTATGGCTCACGTCAGTGCTACAATAACTGTCACAACAGACTACTACAAGTACATATTCATTGCATACACTAGAACTTGTTTCGCTTTTATAAATGTGTGCTTGTTGAAATTGGTTGTGACAGCAATCTTACCAATAAATTTGTAGGAAATGTCTATATGAAGAAAAAAGTGGTGTGATAATTGCACTGTACAATGTGTTTGTACCGGTAGGCCTATATGTAAAGTCTGTAATAATAAAAATGCCTGTTGAGTTTGCTGGTGATTGACTGGTGCTGTAAAAATGTTCAGAAAAAATATGCATAATACTGAATAGTTCTCTTGTATCAGTATCTCCGGCATGTTTTGTCATGAACCAACAAATGTCTTGCGGTAGCCAGAAGGGAAAATATCTCATAAAATTTATTTCATCATCTCGTTTTACGTTGCCAAAAAATCGTGTTTATAATGCCAAAAAGAGAACGCTTTTAATGCTTGAGTGATATTGCTCCGCAATTCAATGTCTCGCTGGAAAAAAGATTTGTAAAAGTTAACGAAATAAATCACATTATCTTAATGCAGAAATTGCAACAAGTTATAAAGATAACTTGATAGTGTATGAGACCCATGCAATACTTTCAGGACGGCTGAAAAATTTTTGAAGTCCATATTCAAGGTGACAACTATGCCTATGACAATTGGTCATTAGATCCTAGAGCAGCAATGTTTGTTGCTTATTCCAAAGCACCAGTATTTATGGCTCTAAAATCTGATCAACTTCTCGATTTAAAATGTTTATGTTGGGAGAATTTTATATCAAAGACAAATTATAAAAATGTCATAAATTATTTTTAACTATTTGTGAATCGGAACGTACATAAGATGTGGCTAAAAAGAAACGGGACTGACTTCACAGATTGCGTAATACAAATAAATGTCAGAATTCAATGCTTTCACAGCATGGCGTAATATGTTTTCTCCTTTTAACAGCTGTCTCGACATAACAACGCAATTGTGTTCGCTTTTATTGAACCATAAAGAAATCTGACAAATTGCTTGTTGAAAAAAATAGCGGCAAAACCTGGATTTTGCTTCATGACAATGCACCTGCTCACACAGCTCTCAGCGTGAAGCAGTTCTTGCTCTCAAAAAGAATCATCGCTTCGGATTATCCACTGTATTCACCGGACTTAGCCCCTTGTGATTTCTTCCTTTTTCCAAAACTGAAAGGTATACTGAAGGGGACACGTTTTGAAGGAGTTGATAACATCAAGACCAACGTGACAGCCTTCCTCAAAAAGCACCAAAACCGACTAATTTGCACAGTGCTTCAAGGCGTGGTCAAGAAAAATGAAAAAGTGCGTCAAAGCCACTGGTGAATACTTTGAAGGGGATGATTAGAGATCACGGACGAATCGTATGTGTTAATCAAAGTGGTGATGTTATGATATGTGTCAAAATAAACTTGTACTGTAAATGCAACAGTACCGTTTCTTTTTAACCACATCTCGTACTTTAATGTTGGCACGCAACAGCCAATGGTTGATTTATTTACCACTTGCCGGCTCGTCTCCAATGACTACTCATCGAATTGTTCGAGCTAAAAAAAATCAATTCAGCCAGGTTCAGTGCTACCAGAGTTATTGGCTGTTTCAATTTTCAAATTGCTCATCTTTTCAAAATTATTGGCTATTTCAATTTTCAGCAAGTCTAGTTTCAAAGTGCGCTTATGCTGAAAACCGGACAAACAAGACTTTTCTAGGAATCTCAAAATCTTAGGGGCAAATATAACGGCCATGTGCAACCAACCATGATGTTTTTCTACTTGATTATCATCAAAAATAAACGGTATTTTTGATTTCGAAGCAAGAGTTGACTACGTGAAACATTATGTTTTCATTATTTTTCTCACGACCACTCGCTTAGTGAAGTCAAATCATTCGGCTTCACCCATATTTTGATGGAGCCTTGCTGTTATAATAGCTTTAGTGTAGATGCTAGATTTTGGGTTAGTTTGCTCTTTTCCTGAGTGCGCTTATGCCACGAACAACCAGCATACGCGCAAACGCAGGCTTCAGGTCATACAAATGATCTTGCAGTTGCAAAATGTCGTAAGTACCGGGCCTAATTTTCAATGCCCTTTTTTCTTAAATTACGTGTAAATTACGTTGACGTCTTCTCTACGACTTTGAATTTACGCCTTTTATGCACGCCTATGCCGACAACAGTTTAAACAAGGCTTTTCCTTGTACTTTAGAAACTTTGGGAAAATACAGCTGCCTAGGGCAACCCCCTTTAATATTTTGTTTACTCGATGTTCTTTCAAAAAACGGCACTTTTGATTTTGTAAAGAGAATTGGCTACGTCAACAAGTATTACCCAATGGAAGAAGCCGGCGTAGCCGGCTAAACCGATATTTTTGATCTCGACATTACTAATCGGGCCCTGCAGGCAAACCGACGAAGCTGGCTGGTAATTCATAAATGTAAAGTTAATGGCAAAAATAATACTGGCCAACAACATGAGCTTAGCTCATAAGGTGAGAGCATTTTTAGAATAAACCTGGGTCGCTGAATTAAAAAATGGCATTAATGTTGCTGAATTGGCTGTAGTTTTGGCGATATTGTATCAGTATGCTTTATGTATCAGTACACTGTTCTCACCCTTTGCGGTTTACATGTACCCTAAGCGAAAAGAGCTTCTAGTTGCTTAGCAGTACTTTTAACAAGATAAACAACTTACATCCTTTTATATCACTTCCTAGAATGCAATATGTGCTAAATTGAATAGCATTGCAACTGTTCATAAGAAGGGTATTACGCGTAATTCGTATACGTGCATCTGCTGTATTCCAGTTAATTTTAACTTTAAAAGAGTTACACAAGTTATCAAAACGCATTATAACTATTGACATTTAACATCGTTGTAAACACGGCAAAGTATTTCATATACTGCACACAACAAAATATAGGGTGTATCAGAAAAAGTGAACCGCTTTTTTTAAGATTTTTCTCGGTGGCAGTAAAACCAAATTTATTAAAATTTTACACGCAGTAACCTTAGGATAATATCAACACTTTTACAAAGTATCTAAAAGATTAGTTGCAAATTGTGTGAGTATTGTCAAGTTCAAAACAACGTCTCAAAAAATGCAGCACCAGAGTAAAATTCATTTAATTCAGTCTATGCTCAATGTGGCCTTCATCCTCCTCCACGACTAAAGCAAAGATGCTTCTTCCACGTAGAAATTGTTTTTCGTATTTCTTCTATCGATATCTCCTCCCATGATATTATATATATTATCCTGTTCATCAAAGCCTGCTCTGTCAATTTATCTTAAACTCTATGAAAAACCTTCTCCTTCAAAGAGTCTCATATGGCATAGACCATAGGGTTGCAGTCATTACTTTGTGGAGGCCATTCATCCTTGTAGATGAATTCTAGTGTAGCCTCCTCAAGATAAGCGTGGGCTACCCTACATGGGTGGAAAGGAGCCACATTTTGGAAGGAGCCAACAATTATAACGTCACAAAGTGCTGATTTAAAAATTGCTGGCATAATTTTCCTGTGATATCTAATATTTTGAAACGTTGTTTTGAATTTTGATAATACTCACTTAATTTGCAACTGATCTTTTAAATACAGTGTAAAATTTTTGATAATATCTTAAAGTTACTGCGTGTAAAATTTAATAAATTTGGTTTTAATATTGCCAGGAAAGTCCTTAACACATAGCGGTTTACTTTTTCTGGTACACACGACAAATTCAATGTTAAATTAGTTCATCACATGAAAAGCTCTCTTACACAATTACGCTTGTAACTTTATTGGGCACAATTGCGCAAAAGAATCTAACAATAATCTGACATCATCTGACGGTCCCATCGACCTTAATACCTCTCTGTTTGTCTTGACATCTTGGTGGAACTATTCACCGTGTTCCTCACTAAAATCATAAGGGTTTTCTGGGAATTCTTCTGAGTGGCTGATTACGTTTGAGAGCATCAGTTTCACAAGATGCTGGTAGTTGTCTGCTTTCGTTTGATCCAAGAACTCCTTCACCAGAGAAACATGCTAACATCAAGCAGGATGTAAATATTGTCACAGTATTGGCAATATCTAACGCTCTAAATCTGTATTCGCTGCGTAGCCAGTGCGTGAGTTGAACTCGCGTAGTATCGTTGCTATGTTTGTTGCACTTTCGTTATCGTTGCTTATCAGTAATTAGTCGTTGGATTGCAAGGTTAGCCTTCAAGCGATGCAGTAATATCTGCCTTCTTTTCACACTCTTGCACTATTTTCGAAGGAGTCACGCAACAGGAAGGATCGTATTCTTAGTTTTGTAAACCTGTTTTTTTGTGTTGGAAAACTATTTCAAAAGAGAAGCCTGTCAGTACCAACGTAGAAGAAAGTTGGGTAAGTTGTTCTCTTTTGTCAATCGCTATCAAGTTGGAGCTGTCGTGAAGAAGTTATTGAGAATTAAAATAGAGTGAAACCGACGCCAGCGACGCCGCCGCAGTTGCGGCGCAACGCTACGCTATTTATTTTGTTACCGTATCCGTTTGTGACGTTATAATTCCATTCTCGGTTTTTGTGTATCGTCAATACAATTTTATCCAAGGATTTGTGCAAGAAAGGTCAGGTAATGGCTGTGCAAAGAACGGCGAACGCGAGCGTTTCATCTGTTTCACTCTTCCTCGATTAGCTTTACCGCGATCTGTCTGTGTTTTGGACACTACCCCAGAGTCTCTGTCCAACAAACTCGTTACACAGCAGACTCCACTTCAGACATATGAGAGACAAAGACTCGGTCTTTAGTAAATTTGCGAATTTTTGGTCCGTCAAAAATTCAGTCTTGAACTTGGTCACTTTCTCAAATCAGGAAGCGTACCACAGACGCATTCGAAAGAGCCACCATTCTTATTTAGTGCCGTGACGAACTGCATCATCAAGCCTAGTTTAATAAGCAATTAACGGAAGATAATGCTGTCACGGGCAACCAATGATTTGTTTTTCTGCCCAACACAAGCTCTCCATGTGCGGTACGATTCTTCCTTTACCAGTTTTGATCACTAGTTCTACCGTCTCACAAACAAATGGAGCAGGGATTCTTGACATAACCACCTCGCTGCCCTAGCAAAAGTTGGCCAGTTTTAAGTCAATATGTATCACTCATTTGTGTTCGTTGTATCATAGCTTGTGCAGCACCATTTTCACAGTAAAATAATGCTGTTTCAAGATCACTGAATGACCAATTGGAACATTGGCGAGCTTGTTGCCGCTATGCAGCAGTACACAATTCAGACTTGGTTTGCAGATATGTATGACTAACCGCCACCCATTCGGCTTGTACTGGGGTACACCCATAGAAGTCACTTCGTGTTTTTCAACAACACCGTAATCTTTTTCACTACAGTAACTATTAAGCACTTCTGCGAAAGTAAAATGTTATCCTGGTCTTGGAATCAAGAATCACGTATTTACTGGGACGAGAAGCCAACTCTTCATTTGCCTCTTTTGACAACGCTAGATCTCTCACTAAGTCGTTGAGCTGGCCCTAATTAAAAGGCTTCAATTTAGTTGATTGTAAACTTGCAGCTGCAGCAGACAGAGAATCACTGTGGTTACTACAATCGCTGTCTGTTTCTTTCGTTGCTTCAAATAAACTATTACCTGAAACAAGGGCTGTCAAAAAACAAACGGGGACCGATACCTCACAGCAAAGTGGCACATTTCCGTCTAGTAGATTTCATGTCATAATATTAGCACGAATTTTTTTTGTAAAGGTTCCATTCTGCCATGCTTACCATGTAAAAGTATCAATGGTCGTGGTGGTTTCAGGGCTCTGTTCAAAACATAGAGCCAAACGCAGCACCTCATCGCTTTTACTTTTTCACGGGTCCACAAGCGAAGGGTTTGGTACAATTTTCACTCATCTTGCGGGGAGCCCATAGCTTATTTTGATCTTCTAGCTTCATGCCAAAATAAGCTTGGCGTGCTCGTTTCGTATAATCACATACATTGGCGCGTTGATCTTTTGTCGTGTATTTACCACTAATGTAAGAGAATGTATCTGGATTTTTGCGACAACACCTACATTTTGAATTCATTATTTTGTATTGCCACTAACTGCTGTAAATGCAGTTGCTGATAGAAAAATAGCAAACACTAAAAAACTTAAAATAGAATTGAATTTGTATCGGTGATTAGCCTACTTACTTACCAACATGGCAATCTTTTTGTGACAAAGCCACATCTTTATGGGCCGGCTTTCAAGTCATTTAACGTATGTTATACCGCTGAAATGAGATTAATGTTACAATTTTTTCATGCATAACATAACGACAGTGGTTCTATCACCTTGCAATCTGTTTACAACTAACTTTAGCCAACCTACTGGCTCAAACTCCCAATGCATTGAATGAAAGGCTACTACTAATGTCTCACAACTTGTTGACATTCACCACATTCGTTTGCCAGTTTTGGAAACAAATCGCTTGAGTTCGAGTCGTGAGTCATTAATATCGAGTCTCTAGTGGAGTAGAGTCATTTTGTACAAAGGACTTCAGTCGAGTCTTTTTTTATACCACCACTCCAGTTTTTTCAACACTTCATTGCCAGAGTTTAGTTTTTGACATTTTTTTATTTATTGCAATCACTGCGTTCAAACCTCTGTTACATTAATGCATTATCATCACAATAAAAATGCATAACCAAATTGGATATTGGTTACTTTGCAAGTGTTTGTCTGAAAAGTATTCATATCAGAATCTTGATTGTTGATTAATGCATAATTGTTAGGCAATTAATCTATTTATATAAAAGATTATGTCTCACTACACGTGGTCTTTTCAAACAGTAACTTGCAATATTTATTTGCATTAACAGATGCCTAAATCATCTACAGCGAAAGTTAGGCAAATTTGCAGCCAATATTTGGATGAGTTTTTGGCAATTCCAGCAGGTAATTTACGGTAAAACATTTGCGACAAAAAATTAGTCAAATGTGATGAAAAATCTTTTGTGGAAAGTCACAGAAAAAGTGAGCATCACCAAGATGAATAGCAGAGGAAAAGCAGATCCCAAGGTAACCAAATCTTATTACGGCCAGATCAACTAAACTTTAGAGAAAAATTAGTCTCTTTACTGCTAGCAGCACATATTCCACTTCATAAACTGAATTATCCAGCTTTAAATACTCTGTTTATTACAATGGAAAAAGTTTACCTTCTTAAACTGCAGCCCGGGCTAGGGTTGCTCAAATTTTTTTGATTGTGGATAAAGCTGAGGTAGCTAAGCAAAGCACATCAATGTTCTAATGGGCAGCTTGGAAACTCCAACCGATACATACTTAATTGAGTGTCTTCCACTGGAGTTTGTAGCAGTGTAAACAGCACTGTGAATGACATATTGGGACAACTTGGCAACAAACGAGAATATTTTGCATTGCTTTTAATGGATGCTGCCCGTTGTGTATCTCTTGCTCGTAAAACACTAAAGGAGTTATATTCCTCTTTGATGCATGTCACTTGCATTGCACACTTACTACATATTCGCCCCATGTAAATGCAGGCGTATTTAAAAATATTGATGACGTGATAGCAACTATAAAAGCAGCAATAAGCAAAAACAAAGATCGCAAAAAATATTTGCTCGAAGGTGGTCTGTCATCACCTCCTGATCCAGTGATTGTAAGACGGGCAACTTGATTTAAAGCTGCATTGTGATATAGTGAATACTTTCCTGCTGTTCGTACTATTGTCAGCAATTGGACCGGAGGTGGACTCTTTAGGTAGCCGAGCAAAAGCTATTAGATGGTTAATTTGGTGTTAGACTTATTTCGTATTAATCAATACCGCACTCTAGCAGCTAACGTCAAGATCTTAGAACTAAGTGACCGCACTATGACAGAAGTTTACAAATTATTGAAAAATATGCAGTTTCACGATGGCCCCTGCTCCATTCAAGCTCATATCATGAAACGATTATCCAACTCTGATTTAGAAACAATAACAAACTGTACTAAATTGCTCCCATCTCGTGCGTATTATTGCAAAAATCCTAGCCAACCTCAGCTACTGGTGAGCAATTATTCTCGATGAAGAAACACTAAGATAGGAATTTTGAACCAAAGACTGCCAAAAAATATTTGATGGTGTATTGCAATAAATAATTTTGGTAATTTTACAGTGTGATTTCTTGTTGAGCACATGATAGACTGGCAATATAATAGCAGTTTTTATACACATTAAAATTTTACAGAAAGTAGTCAAAGTTCAATACTTTTAGCACAAAAATAAACAGTAAAGATAAATGTCATATGTCATCGGCATTGCTTTGAAATAACCTTTTACATATTAAGAAATATTTAAAATCGGCTGGGAAATTCGTTCACAAATCTGTTTTAAAGTAAACTAATTTTCTTAAAGTTCTGCAATTTTTGAAGAAGATAGCCTATTAATAATGATCTCTGGAAGCGAAAAACTGTGTTAATAGTACCAGAGCATCATGATATCATAGACTAGTGTGAAGCGTTAAAAAAATGCATGCTTAAAACCCTTAGATCAGGGGTGCCCAAAGTTTTTGCATGGCGGGCCGTACTGCACTTTTCATGAGCTTTCGCGGGCCACACAATTACTCGTAAAATGTCTGGAATATTTTTATTCTGAAACTTACACATTAAGCTTTGTATTGTCTTACAAAATCAAAGAATTTTGAAGCCGGTGCTACCCCGAATAAATTAAAATTCGTTTTGTTAACACACTAAAAATTGAAGTCCGCGTTATTTACACACCAACAATCCAACATTTGAGGAAGTGCAGTACAGGATTTATTACACAACAAAAGTTAAATTATTTATTACACACCAGCACATTATTAATGTGAAGTATGCAGCTGTGACTTTTCGCCAATAAGTTTTTTGTATCTTGGCGTATATTTTGTAGTGGAAATTTGGAGGACTGCTTGAAGATGTTCATCCGTAAGTGCAGTCCTCCATTTCGATTTATTGAAGTTCAAGGTTGAAAATGTCTTTTCACAAATGTAAGTACTTCCAAAAAGAGAAGCCATTTTGGAGGCATGCGTGAGCAAAGCTGGATAAGTTGATGCTGGGACTGACGAATAAAACTTGTCCAAAGTAAGATCTTGGAAAGATGATTTCAAATCAGAACTTTCTTGCAGTTCGATTAGCTCCAGTTGCATGTTAGTAGGTGCACTTTCTGGATTGCAATGAAAAGGATTGGAAAACAACCTAAACTCTGCCTCGTGTGACTGGAAGTCGCAAAATCGTCGCTGAAATTCTTGTTTCACATTCTCAATTAAGTTGGTATATTTCTCAGAACGAAGTAACTTCATTGCCTCATTACCGTTACGATTTTCTTCAGTTAGCTTTTTGCATGCCATGAAGTGAGCGAGATCTCCTTCTTTTAGTTGTTTTTGCAATAATTCCAGTTTTCTATGAAACGCTTTCACGTGGTCATAGAGACTTGAAACAAATTTGCCAACTCCTTGAAGATGTAAATTCAAATTATTCAGATGGCTCATAATATCAGTTAAAAAGGATAAATCACATAGCCATTGATAGCATTTCAGTTCAGGTACATCTTGCTTTTTGGCATTCATGAACTCAGCAATTTCATTTCGAAGTAAAAAGAATCGCATTAGTGTTGCTCCTTTACTTAACCATCGGACTGCAGCAAAATACACAACGTCTTCATGTTCTGCGTTACACTCTTCGAGAAAGGTCTTAAACTGGCGATGGTTCAATCCTGTTTTTTTAATAAAATTCACACATTTTACCACAATTTTCATAACATCATTCATGTTGAGAACACGTGCAACCAGTGCTTCCTGGTGAATAATACAATGGTAGTGTATCAAATCTGATCCTGAATTATCCATTGCTTTTTTTCTCAGCAGAGTAACAAAACCGGATTCTTTTCCTGTCATGGAAGGAGCGCCATCCGTTGTTACACCGACTAACTGAGACCACTGCAAGTTACTTTTGTCGATAGCATCAGACACTGCATCGCATAGATCCGAACCTCGCGTGCGATCGTTCAAACTTACCATAGCGAAAAGTTCTTCAGAAATTTGAAAGTCTTCTGTTACTCCCCGGATAAAAACAAGAAGTTGAGCAGTAGAGCCAATATCTGTGGACTCATCTAAAGCCAATGACACAGATACATATTTTTCTATATCACTGTTAAGTTGTTCTTTAATGTCAGTGCCAATTTCTTCCACTCTACGCGTTATGGTCATTCGTGATAAACTTACATTTTGGAAAGCAGGTTGTTTATCAGGGCACACTATTTCTGCCACTTTTAGCATACAGTCTTTTACGAATTCTCCTTCTACGAATGGTTTTCCTCGTTTTGCAATTTCATAAGCTACTACGTAGCTAGCATGAGTAGACGCCTGTGCTTCTTGATTTGACTTTTTGAACATGAACTGTTGTGCAGCCATTTCCTTTTTCAATTTTTCTATTTTTTGCGTTCTCTTTTCTCCTATAAGTAGTTGGTAAGCTTCGTGATTTTTTTCAAAATGCCTCCTCAAGTTGTAATCCTTCATCACAGGTATGCTCTTCTTACAGACCAAACATAAAGCTTTTTCTGCATGAGCAACAAAAAAATACTTGTTTGTCCATTGTTCCTGAAATGTACGCCCCTCATCTTCAACCCGTCTTTTCTTAGTGGCACTCATTTCTGATTTCTTAATAATTGAAATAAAATTCTTATAATAAAACACTGCGGCAGTTTATAAAGCTCAACATTCTTGAATACTAACTATTCGTTGATAAAAGCAAAATAAACGATGAAAGGGAAAAAGTTACTAGCCAGCTCATCTCGTAATTAACGAAGCGTAAATTTATTGCTGTTTGATGATTGTTTATTGCTCTTTGATGATTTCTGATTGAATGCGAAGCAAACGATGAAACGGTAAACGTTGCTACTTAGCTTATCTCGTAGCTAACAAAGCGTGAATTTTTTGCTTTCTGATGTTGAAAGCAAAATGAATTGTGCAGTGTGATAAAATGGAAAACGTTAGTACATAGGCCTATTACACAACTTACCTCGTAGCGTTGAAAAAGCTTGCGCCAACAGATTTTTAGAATCAATTTGGTGACAAAAAAATTGCCATGCATTAATTGAAAGAACTTTAAATTACAAGGTCAGTCGCGGGCCGCAAGCACTCGTTGCGCGGGCCGCACTTTGGGCAGCCCTGCCTTAGATGATAAGTCGTTTCATTCATCGTCAATTGAGCTCAAACTGTTTCAGAATTTTTTTACAAAAGCTCCTTGTTAATATCTGCCAAAAAAAATTTTAATTGCGATTCTACTATCAGTCGTTTTTGACGAATCCGGAGATCAAACTGAGTTAAGCATTCGCCGTGACGTCATTTTACTGTAGATCCCAAAGTGATAAATATTTTTGCAAGTTGGGTGCGGGGTTTTGTTTAAGCAAATAACGGTTTTCTTTGTAAAGAAATGCAAATTTTTAAACACTCATCTTTGATTTTGACGTCATATAAATGACACCTACTCCGGAGTGGTGATCAATCGTGCTAAGTTTGATGTTTGTACGTCCAGTGGTTTCGGAGAAATTAAAACACACACTCACAGACAGCATTGCGCCTAATACAAAAAATTACCAACAAAGCCTGGGTATATTTTGCTTTTGTCACCAGGCATCTTCTAACTTTTCAATATAGCTCTTCTACAGTGCAGTTGGTGACCGACAAGAAGCTAGAGGCTTTTAATAAAGCATAGCTTAGACTGCCACACTTGCGGGATCTATACTAGATCCACTTGGTGGAAGGTCTGTCAGTACTCTGCGAAGCCGTATCACTCGTGAATTCATGATTTTATTTTCTTTCACAAGTGGATATTATTTAACTTCTTTCATGAGGAAATATGAAATAGATTGCTCAGGAGGAGTTGCTAAAGAGTCGGAAGAAGAACAAAACACTGTATGGCAGAAGAGCAAAAAGAAGAGAATTTCAAGAAGGTGACAAGGTTTTATTGCTACTGCCGACGGACACAAACAAGCTTCTGACACAATGGAAAGGGCCTTATGAAATTATGAGCAGGTGCGGAAAGGGTAATGATTATCGGGTAGAAGTAAATAAGAAGGTAAAGACGAGCTGACCAAGACAGAGCACCACAACAAAATTCGGACAATAACCAGGTAATGTCTTGTGACGTTTGGTAAGGATTCACCACTCGAAGGGGATGAATCTTCTATTATAGTTGTCACACGCGGACGGCCAGGACCTTCCTCGCACTGTTCTCTATCCAACCACCAGTTTAAAATCAAACAGTAAAAATCAATGGGTTTATTGACAGAATAAACAATAAAACTTCGAATAGGCCAGCGCGAGAAAATTGACTAGACTTTTATCCACAACGATTGAACCAGCAACATTCAAGAACCAAAAATAGAATTTGAAGTAACTTCTTTTTCTTTATATACATAATTAGTAAGAGCCTGAAGCCACGCGTTTTGTGTGCTTAGGTCAAAGTGTAGAAATAGATAATTGTAACAAAGTAAAGTGCGACAAAACAATACGTGCAATAAGACTCTTGTTCTCAGGGCTGCAGTTCGATTATCGGTGAGTTAAAAAAAATGGGCATTGGTGCGATAACAACGTTTGTACCGGAATCATAGGAAAAAATGAAGATCTGAGTGTGAACAACCAGGAGATGATGGAGTTGGCTAATTGTCATCAGAAGGAAACAGTAAAGGACGTCAAGTTGGAAATTGAACTGACTAAACTACAACAGGAAGAGATGATGGACACCTCGGTAAGATACACAGAAGTTTTTTCGGATATCCCAGGTAAAACTGACATGATCGAGCATAAGATAGAACTTACTGATAACAATCCAGATAGGTCTCGGCCTTATTCTTTGCCGTACGCCTTAAGGGAGAATCTCAAAAGAGAAATAGAAGACATGCTTAGCCTCAGAATCATCCGAGAATCGAACTCACCATTCGCATCCTCGATTGTGATTGTGAAGAAGAAGGATTGATCGAACCGCATTTGCGTTGACTATCGGAAATTAAACAAGCTCACGATAGCAGACCCGGAGCCCATGATCACAGCAGAAGATTTATTCCAGCGGTTGGGAAAAAGCAAGTATTACACCAAGATTGATGTCAGCAAAGGATACTGGTAAACCCCAGTCGCGGAAGAGGACATTGAGAAGACTGCATTTATAAATCCCGACGGCTGGTACGATTTTCTGAGGATGCCTTTTGGGATGAAAATTCGGGGGCAACGTTGATTCGCGGAATGAGAAAGATTTTAGCTGGAATGAATAACGTCCATAGCTTTATTGATGACCTCATCATACTTACCAATGATTGGCAAGCGCATCTACAAGTGTTGGAAGAATTGCTTCGACGTTTGCGGGAAGCAGGACTTACAGTAAAACCATCTAAATGTGTATTTGGGGCCGAATCCATGGAGTTTCTTGGGCATTATATCGGTCGTGACTGGATTACAATTAATGAGGATAATTTAGAGAAAATTCGTACCGCACGAAGACCGACTACAAAAAAGGAGGTAAGATCGTTTTTGGGGTTAGCGAACTATTACCGCGCACACATCCCCACATTTGCAGCGGTTGCAGCACCATTGACTGATTTAACGCGCAAGGGACAGCCAAACAAGATTCGATGGGGGCAAGCTCAAGAAAAAGCCTTCGGCAGCTTGCAAGACTGTTTATTGAAGCGACCACTTTTAAAGTTGCCAGATCACAGTAAGCCATTCATACAACGAACTGATGCATCGAACTTCGGGATGGGCGCCACCCTCATGCAGCAGCATGATGAGAAACTGTATCCAGTGGCTTATGCCAGCAAGAAACTCGCGCCAGCTGAGACCAGATACTCTACTTTAGAAAAAGAATGTTTAGGTATTGTGTGGGGCGTAACAAAGTTCCGGCTATACTTAGCTGGCCAGCCGTTTGTTTTACAAACTGATCACCAGCCCCTTGCGTACATAAATAAAACCAAGTATCAGAACGATCGCATAATGCGATGGGCCCTGGCTTTACAAGGGTACGATTATGCTGTACAGGACATTCCTGGAAAGGATAATGTAGCCGCTGACTATCTTAGTGGCGTGATGGATTAATTGTGCTGTGTTCATGTGTATTGTTTGCGCTATGCTTTAATTGTATATGTGTGTAAGATGTAGTAATTGAATTTATTTTGTGCATGCTTGAAAATCTTAGTATTGAATTGGGCTCGCAAATTTCGTTATTTGTAGTCTTTAATATTATTATTATAATATTCTTAGGGGGGGCGTATGTCACGAATAAGGAAATTTGCCTTGTAAGAGTAGTTTTCATATATGTGTAAAGTGTTGTATTATTTGTTCGCTCGGCTACTGATTGAGAAAAAAAGACCTTTTTTCCTCGCAATTGGATTTGCTGTAAGTACGCCTTTATTACGTCACAATCGTTTATGACATAATGCGATTCCAGATTGATCGAGTGATTCTAGCTTCTTCGAAGAATTTCGATAAACGATTACATAACCAATAATGCTTTTTTTCTTTTTTCACGTGATTTCGTTTTAGCGTTTTCTGGATTGTTTTTTGGATTTATATATAATGCGATGGAATGTTTTTGTAGAGTAGTAGTAGTAAAGAGAAGCATTGTAGCGGGGAGAGAGAAAGATTGATAGACAGAGTAAAGAAGGGATATTGTTTTTTTGTGATAATTTATTGTGGATTCTGTTGACGTGGCGAATATTGATCAGTTATTGGTGGAATTAGTTTTGGTGGTTTTTCTGATTGTGTAGTAAACTGATTAATTCTGAGATTGTTGAGCGAAGTAGTTTGAAGTCGTGAAGTATTATTTCCGTGAATACATTATTCTGTTTTTAACGTGGTTTAAGGCGTTTTTAGTGGAAGCCAATCTTTTCAAAGTTTTATTAAGTTGCAGTCAGACCTAATTATCCGAGTGATTATCATACGTCGCCTCAATTTTAAAAGAAATTTAAGATTGAGATAGAACCGAAAAGTTCTATATTATTGTATCAAAACGCGACACGATTACGCTATTGCAGATGGCTTTTCTATTTATCAAAAAAGATACGGCTGATGTGTTCGATGTGATCTTTTTCACCGACGAAGCATGGTTCTATCTCTCAGGTTACTTTAATTTGAAAAATTCAAGATTGTGGTCATCTGATAATCCTCACAGTTTGCACGAAACACCCCTACAAGATAAGAAGGTTGGTGTATGGGTTGCGATTTCCAGACGTAGAATTGTTGGCTCTATTTTCTTTGTAAACACAATAAACAGCGAGCGCTATTGTTCGAATATTCTTTACGCCTTCATCGGTCAGATGACAAGGGATGAAATCAGTTACTCATGGTTTTAACAGGATAATGCTACTGCCCCACATCTGGCAGATCTATGTATTTATTAAAGGAATTCTTTGGATACCGCATTATTTCGAAAGACGTGTGGCCCCCACGTTCACCAGATCTAAATCCACAAGACTTTTATCTATTGGGAGCAGCAAAATCTACAGTGTATCGAGATCGTCCGCGCACGCTGGATGACTTGCAAGCAGCGATAAAAGCATTTATTCAGTCTATTTCAAGCAAACAGCTCCAAGCCTGTATTGATGCTACGGGGGGTCACTTTCAACATAATTTATAATTGTCATTCGTATTTACCTTCTGTATTCCATTTTGAAACATGCATGTTAATAAATATGTAAGTGCACAGTGACTTTCCGAACACCCTGTAGTTTTCAGCTTTGCAGTCTCTATGTTAGTATTTACTCATCTTAGCCTTCGGACGGAAAGGCATTACCTTATCAAAATTTTTGGACGCACAGGTTTCCTCAGTCTCCACTAAGAGACTGGCGTTTTCTCGTTGCGCTTACTGTGTCCGCTTTTGCCTTTTTTGCTTCCAAGAGCTCAAGTTAAATTGAATGCTTATCTATCTAAACTTGAAAATACTTCTTGCAGCGCAGCGTATACTCGAAAAGGAGCCACAAATTTTTGGTGATGATAATGTTGAAAAGTTATTGAACTCATCAAGCATATTTGGAACAGAAAGTTAGGGAGACTGCAAAGTGACCTCGCGATCTGAGAGTCAGTAGCGCAGCGGTCCACACAAATTGCGGAGGGCGAAACCATAAATTAAAACCAAAGCGTGAGCTTCAATACAAATGCTAGTTCCACTCGACCATAAACACTTCTTATTTATTTGTCTCCTTATCTGATACTGACTATTTACCCTCTTTGTCCTCTCTATCTACTTGTTTTCTTTATTCAATTTTTGGTCAAGGCCAGGTGGATTTTGCCTGTTCTATGGTTTCATAGCCGTCCATTATGTCGCCATGCTACGGAAATAGTGAGGTGACAAAAACAATATAACAAAGATAGGCTTAGTCTTGATAGATAAATGAGTTTGAGTTAGTTAAGTTCAAGAATAGTGATAGTTAGAAACATAACATTAGGTAAGATTAAGAAAAGTTGTGGATGAAGCTGATTCCAAAGCTACTTTTATGAAAAGAATGCGTGGAAAGAGGATTTTCAAAATACAAGGCATATTTGTCCACCAGGAAAAAGACAATTTCTTTCTTCAGAAAACTGACCTAAGATTTTCATTGCCCAGTGTGCTGCCACTTGATGGGACAACCCGATGTAACAAAGAATATCATTTCACCTTTTGGCTAAAAAATCTTCAACGTATAATAATTGCTATAAACAGCACTTCTCTTTTAGAGAGTTAAATGGCTTTCTTTACATAGCTTTCAATGGTTGGTTGGCACTTAGTTGATAAAAAAGTTTATTACGGAAGGTTTGTTGCTTTCCTCATAAGTGAAGAATAAAAGAAATTGTTATATGACAATCTTCCCGTTACATCGAAAAGCTTTCAATCGCTTGATTATACAGGTTTTCCGTCAAGTCGAATAATTAAAGTTGAAGACATAAATATTATGCATTAAAAAAATATGGCAAAGATCTTTAGCTTTGTATAGCGAATAATTGGGCTCTTGATAAAAAATAAAATATTTAAAACAAACATGCTTATTGCAAAACGTAATAAATTTTGATGGCTTGCTCCATTTCTTCACTATTTTTAAACAACACAATTATCCGGTTAATCTAGCTTTTTAAATGGCTTTTATATTCACGGTTAATATTACTCATAAATCTGAAATGTATTTAAATCTGGAGGTTTGTTTTGTTGCTTTCATTGCCTTTAAATGAAGCTGAGCGATTAGAATCTTCCATGTTTTGTCCGACCTATTAACAATTGCTACTGCTAAGAATTTCCCTTTTAATGTTTTTTAGCGCAAGAAACAAATCTTACATTGTACGTGTGACTAATTTCGCGAGCCTTTATCTAGGTGAAGGCTCAAAAAGAATTTGATGTGATCTCCGGCTCCGCGTTGAGGGACTTCCAATTGTTATAGAAGTGGTAGCCTCATCAATATTAAATCGGGCGCCGAAGCATATCCAACCAATACAGTTTCCATGATTGAAATGTAAAACAACATCGGATGTAATTTCTATTATTGTTTTTTCAAACATTTTTGTTTGTTACTTTCAATAATTATTCGTTAATTTTCCTTACCGATATCAGACAAATTGAGAATGTTTGCAAAAAACGTTTAGGTTTCCGAAGGAAAATGATTACTGAATAAGATTTTTACACATTTTAAGGAGTTGAGACCCTTACCATTTAAAACACTTTTCCGTCAATTACAATTCATCGCTGTCTGATAAATTTAACTTTTTTTCTCAGAATTTCCTTGATTGGAAAAGGAGCATAGAACGTCACCAGCTAGTTCAACATGAGAAGATGCAAAATTTTCATGTAAAATAGCAACTCTGTCTTTATTGCCCCCCAATTACTTAATGATTTACTCCAGTTTAATTTTCAACTACCAGCGCGCTCACGAGGCGTTTCAAAGTCTTGTAATCTGGCTGCGAACTGTGACAAATTTAGAAATGAGCTTTCAAAAAATTGCTTTTTCGAGGTTAAATAGAGAGAAAAGACATGGTTACTGCGCAAAATAGTGCCGTGCAAATTTTGATATCGCTTTTAAATAGTCTACATTTATTAACGACCATATTTCTCAAACGGGGATCGAACACATATTATTAACGACCATATTTCCCCACTGCAAAATCGAAAGATCGATTTAGCAACACTTGGGCATACTACGTCAGTACTTTTTCATTTATGCCAGCAACAAGAGTATTTCCAAATACTGAGAAATTTTACGAGAAAAAGTCTGACATGGTTGTAATATTTTTTGGCATCTTTTAATCACCATTTTTTTCCATATTTGTCAAGTTTTTCTCAGAGCTATTTTGCATCAAAGAAAGTAAACATCATACTTCTACTCAAAACTCTTTTCGTTATACATACTGTATACATATATATTTCTATTTGAACTGCTACAGAATAGACATTAAAAACATTAAAACCACAGCAGTCTGGCAAGCTTGCTGATGAGCACTGTGAAGCTAAGTGACTGCTTTATATGTATATACATATATATATAGTAGTCACTTAGCTTTTGTAGTGCTCGACAGCAAGCTTGCCTGAGTCGTAATATATATACAAATATATATATATATATATATATATATATATTAATATATTTGTTTGCTGGTTCCAAGTGGTTACGATCGATAGAGAGCGTCTTATAAGCGAGAAACAAAACAACAAAGCGAGTCCTACAGGCGCGAGGCTTCCGAAGGAAGCAATGCTATTGAGAGATATATTTAAATTTTCAAAGCCATCCCTGGACGCGTTTCGTCCTTTTGGACTCATCAGCAGGGCTTGCCAAGGGCCGAGAGGTCCCCCCAATAGCATCAACGCCGACCATTATAAAACAGACTAACACAAAACACAAGACTTACGTTCCGTTTACTATTGAGCGAGGTTCGTTTTGACGTAGTTCTAGCCGCTCGACCATGGAGTGATACTGATATCCTTATGCGAAGTTGATCACACAAGCAGTGATTACGCATAAAAGGTCTTCCAAAGGTTACAAACCAAACGCGGTACCTCAAGGCATAGCTGGCAGAACGCGGTGCGTGGCAGCAAAAAATCGGCGCGCGAGGAGGCCAGATCCAAAGGCGCAGGTTCGAATCCCCCAGGCGCGTCGCCCCAGCGCTGACCCTCAAGAACGCAATGCACGTGCAACGTGAAAAGGGCGCCTAACTAATTTCGGTGGGTCCCAAATGACTGCACCGCGGCTTATATAATGCACGGCCGCCAAGAGGTCAGCCACTTCGCCTATTCCACTCCGAGCGTAGCTACCGATTCTGACAACTAGCCCACCGCACGGGCAATAACTAGTGTGTTACATAGCGTAGCCCGATCAGTGACGCAACTATCGCCGGATACCACTTAACAATCACACGCGGAGATTCCCCCACACAGTTCTTTGACAGGGTTTGCGCGATCACGGTGCTCTATATATACTGTATATATACGTAAAATGTAATATATAAATATACCTTTACGTAAAATACTTTACAGTATTGTGTTAGTGAACAGTTTTTCTTCCAATTGTTTTACGGTGTTTGATCGCTGGCCTATGCCTGCAAAAATTTTGTCTATGGTTCAGCTTGCTGTAGTGGATAATTTTCTTTTTTCGTTGAAAGAACATAAAGCACAACATGACAAATTAGGTCAACTCCGCACATTAATCAACATTACGCCTAGGAGAAACCGCAATCTATTTGGAACCACACAATCATAAACACAAATTACACACTGCAGACTAGCAGCCGCACTACCAGCTATGCGCACAGTTATTGGCGGCTGACCACTGCCCAAGAGTTGCCTCTTTTGAAATGTCAGCTGAACAGATTCACGAATACATTTAATTTTGCCTTCATCACTGTTTTTGGAAAATCATTTGTACGAGGAGGTTTCAACAGCCCCGATTTCTTCCCCTTGTGCAGACAAACGTTTTCCAACCACGAAAAACGCCCGATTTAATTACTTGCTTAGAAATCACTTCAACATTGTGCCAATCACTTAGATTCATTAAACAAATTAATTTCATAAATGCATTCACACATTTTCAAATCGACTTTTCAAAACATTTTTCATTTCCAATCATTACATTACATTGCATGGATTGGCATTATTTAACAAATGCGAACACAAACTTCACTAGCTGATTGATTGATCCCAAGACAAAAACTGCGCCAATGCTTAACTTGCAATAGCACTGTGCAATAATGAAACGTAGCCTACTTAGAAATCAATCTGCCAATCACGCAGATTTATCAAGGCAATGCTTCAACTTTTGTTTCAAGGACCGGAAACGATGATCCGATTGAATGCACATTGCATACGTTTTATTTGTGCTTTTATGTGCTTGTTTTTGAACTGTTTACTCATCGATATTAATCGGCTCTTTTTCTTTAAACCAAAACAGAAAACACCAATGCAGTTTGTTTAAATCATGAATAGCACAGGCTTTAAAATGAAAAAGAAGTCTTGTAATCATTTAGAGCGGTGGTCTCCAACATGTTGCTGTCACTAGCCCCATTAAATAAATTATCTGCCGTGAGAAACTCTGCATAAATTTTGCTTGAAACCAAAGTTACCGCTGATTCGCAACAGATACTGTTACCCAACTAGTGCAAAAAACTCATCATAGCCTATTCAGTAAATATTGCAAAGCAATTGTGACTGCTTAGGAAAACGTTAATCTGCAATAAAATGAAATGGTTGGCAAGACACAGCAAAAAATATACTTGGGTATCACAAAAGTTTTCCTAAAATTTTTGGGGATCCTCCGGGGTTTTCATCCAAATAATGATAGCCACGTCAACACCAGAAACAAACAGAATTCGGGAAAACATGCAAACCGAAAACAAGAAAAAACAGAAATCTAAAACAGCAAAGAAATTACATCTAACAAAAAAACTGTTGTTGAAACATCAAACGAAGAAGATACACAATTGGAATTGATAGATGGGGATGATGAGCGTTGGGACTCTACTGTAGTGAAAATGAACAAATGATTTCATTTAGGCTTGCCCTTTAGCTGTAAAGTCATTCTTTTACGGACATTGCTGAAGGAAAGTATGCCATTGTTTGGTTCAAAGATGAAAAAAACGAAAAGCTTTTGTGTTATATCGAAAACATTCTATGCCTGCAAGACGAAGATGGAGATTTTTAGACTGCCTTTCTAAGGTATTTAAAAAGAACCAACGCTATTTGTATACCATCAAGTTTACGATGTTCATGCCACTTTGCCGGAAGATATTGTAGGTGACTTACTCAATCCTTTAAATCAAGATACAACAACGCAGGACTCAAGAATTCTCTTGCTTTTTTTGAGAACTTTGGATTTCTAGATATTTGCTAGCAGTGGAAAGTATTTGAAGACACTAAGACTTTGCTTTGCATTTGACTTCATAATACAGTAGGCGCCGCTTATTATGACCACGGATAATATGACCAGCCGCTTGTTATGACCAATTTGGTACGGTCCGGAATTCTCCATTTAAAATTCTCCGTTTAATATGACCAAATTTCGGATAATATGACCAACATTTTCTCCATCTTTCTTGTTACTGTACAGTATTTTTTCCCGCCACGCACTTATAACTTCGCCTTTTCAACATATTGTTACACACTGTACTAAATTTTACCGTCACTTATAGTGTTAAAGTACTGTACTTTGTTTTACTGCCAACGTCAGACTGTTACTTCGGGTAAACGATGAATTTGACGGTATTTGGACTTCTTGCGGCTTACGGCGTCGATTCAGGAGCTGTTATGGCGGCTTCGGTTTTTATAACCATTCGGATATTATAACCAAAATGGTCTGGTCCCAAGGTGGTCATATTAAGCGGCGTCTACTGTACTACTTATTGGACTTTTTTCCAGCTTACCTAGCGGGGAATTCTTGTTGCTATGAGCAGCCAAACTTTCGTCAGCGGTTTGCGCTTTTCAATAAAAAATAGTGGCAGGCGGAAGTTTAAATGCGATTATGGCTTTTCAAACAATACTTTTTGGACTTGAAAACGTTCTAAGCTAGAATTTTACGTCCTGTGAGCAAATAAAGTTTATTTTAAGTAGGTTTGCATAATTTAAAGACTTTTTTTCACAATATTAAAGCAAATATAATGTGATCGTTTAAGCTGCTAAAGATTGTTGGCAGCTGGATGCGGCACTGGTGGTGAAAAACTTCACAGGCACTTATACTGTATTGCCAATAAAGTTTAGCATCATTGCAGCTGCTTTACAGCTACTGATTGCTTGGGAAGGCAGCTATCGGTACAGTAACCTGTGTTAATTACCATCAGCAGCTGCTGGTTTTGAAAATCTCAATAAATATTGGAAGTAGTTATATTAAGATTTTTACTATTTGGGTGTAACAACAAACTGCAACAGAAATAACATTTTGACCTAAAAATGCAACTGTTATTAACTTCAAGCATTTCTGAAGAAACTGATCTGGCGACTTAGTTCTTAAATTTTTACGGTAAATGATAATGCAAAATAAGCTATTAAACATAGTGAAAAAAAAGCATAAAATGATGCAATGCGATTGATGTTGTACAATTCAGCTAATGCATAATAAAACAACAAAAACTTGTTTAAAAGAAATTCTGCTGTATCCACGTTACATAACCAAATTAGTTTCACAATAAACGTTCAGGTTTCTAGAAGGAAAGTTTTGCTCGATAAAGTCTTTGCCCATTTTGGGATTTGATTCGATTACTTGCGGAAATACGTCCTTGCGAATCACAATTAATTGCTGCTGGACAAATTTAAACTTTTTTCTCACAAAGTCCTTTGTATTCAATGGAGGAGCATGGAACGTCACCAGCTAGTCCAGCGCCAGAAAATGTAGGACCTCCATGCAAGACAACGCAATCTTCGTTACCAGCATAATTATCTGGTGGTTGACTCCAGATTATTTCAGAACTATTTGCGCGCTCACCATTTACCCAGATCCAGTTTCCTTCTGACGCAATATCATTCAAACCAATCCAAAACAAATAGTTGATCGGCAGAATTCTAATCAGCGTTTTTCTGTTTTCCATAGATTGAACACCATATACTGCCAAATTTCCTCCCCAATTTTGGCAATATTGTTGACTTTTTTGCCACGACTGACGACCAGGGGTGAGTTGATAAACATAAAAATGAGGAGGAACATACAATCTTTTGCTATATAGGTCTAAAAATTGTTGATTTATTCTGCTTTGGTTTTTTAAAGCTTCCACTTTCTGAGAAAGAGAAGATATTTGTTCTTTTTGCTGCTGATTTTGTCTGCTTTGGTTTTTTAAAGCTTCCACTTCCTGAGTGAGAGAATATATTTGTTCCTTTTGCTGATTTTCTCTGCTTTGGTTTTTTAATGCTTCCACTTCCTGAGAAAAGTAAGTGACTTCAAGTCGCAGCAAGTTGATTTGACTATCATCAGTTGCCCGACATGTCAGTACCACTTGAGCAAAACAAGCGGCGGCAAAAATGATTGCGTAAACAACTAGCTTCAACATTGTTGTTTATTCTGCTTGAAATTTTTGACGCTGGTGTATTTGTACCACGCAATTTTATGCGGTTGAATGAACACCTTTTTTCAGTAAAACTTTTTCGAAAATTATTGTTATGAAGATGGAGATAGCAACTGTCTACTCTTACAGCCTTTTCACTGCCAACTTTAAGTTTTTTACATCTGAAAAAGCCGGAAGACTTATGACTTAAATGAAAATTAAAAGAAAAATGTCTCGGAGTAGTCCAAAGAAATATCCACTCTAGTAATTTTCAACCCACACTCAACGCAGCCAAGATATGCTGGAGCGTCGCTAGATGTAGAGCAAAGCGGTGCCACATCAACCAAACACGGTTGGCCCGGGTTAGATTGGGCACTGACGACGGCGGTGATTTATTCATAAAAATTGTGGTGTTATTCACCAACCGTTATTGTGCTTTCATTGTGTGACAGATGCGACATTATAGTTATTTTAATTAAAACCCAAAGTTTTAAAATTTGGAATGTATTAGTGCCCTATGTTATTTGTGTCATGGGTTAATTTTTGTCATCTACCTTGCATCTATCGATTGCTAGCTGGCTCCGCCGGCGTCACCCGGCAGGGCTACCGGTCAGTTATGTCGCGTTGGTAACATCGGCTCAGCCGGCTTCATCCAAGTTGTTTTTAAAAATCTTATTAGTGGTACAGATTTTTCATTTAGCTTTGAAAAAAGCTGTTTGAGCCATAAGCTTTTCGTGACGCTCTCATCAGTGGCGGTATTGCATCAAAAGGGAAGATCTAGAGTGAATAATCTTTTATGTGAATAATTCGGACATTGGGAAATTAAGACAAGCCAATGATAGCGCAAGTATTGCAAAGCGCGCCAAAGAAAGATTTTGCAATAGGAAAATGCTAGAGAAAACGCTGCAAGAGACCAAATAGGAACGCCGCGATTATCGAAAGAGTTTGGGAATGTAAACAAACTCTTTTTGTCTGTATAACATCGGGCACTAAGTCTTGATATAAGCAGCCTCTAAGGCAAGGTTTCCCAACTACGGGTGCGAGATGGTCTTTCAGATTTTTGTGTTGCATTACTGCACTGTCATACTCAGTTCATCTTGTGCTAATTGCTCTTCATATTTTATGTTAAACCACAGCGTGCCTAATGCATGGCCTTTAATTTAGCCCGAGATGATGCTGATGACCAAAAAAAAGTCAAAACATGCCATTTCAGCCGCGAATTCAATTTTTTGCGAACCAAGTTCGAACAGTGGCACATAATCCTTATACAGCCCTCAGAAAATCATGTGACAGGCAGCATTTTGGCGAACGGGCCGCATGAATTTGTCTCGGAAACTGCGAGTTTGACACCCCTGCTGTAAGGGGTGTGAGAACATGTTAAAATATTTTAGGGGTGCGAGGGCATGTTAATATGTTTTAGTGGTGCGAGAACATATTAAGATACTTTAGGGCGCGGGCCATTACAAAGATTGGGAACCACTGCTCTAAGTGATTAAAGTGGAAAGTGCTATGCGCTGTAGCGAGGTTTGAAAAATGCTTGTTGTCATAGTCTAATGCACATTGATCATCATATTTTCTTAATTATGACTGGTAATGCTCACAAAGAATCTTGCCACAAATTATCGTTAATACTTGTTAGGGAGAAGGGATTGAAACGCAATCAAAACTGATGGTATCGGCCGAATGGTGATTGCTTTTGCAGTTAAACAAATAAACTATTTAGTGGTAAGCCTATTTTTCGATGTGTGCTACCTCTTTCCTATTTATATTTGTGTTATTACGTTCTTTTGGCTGCGCTGTTTGTCTTGCTTCCGACATAGCGACAAAAGCGGCTGTGACTCCTCCAAATTCATTTTGCATATTTTAA
Organism: Trididemnum clinides; assembly: GCA_963675345.1. Classification (NCBI taxonomy): domain Eukaryota; kingdom Metazoa; phylum Chordata; class Ascidiacea; order Aplousobranchia; family Didemnidae; genus Trididemnum; species Trididemnum clinides. The sequence continues at coordinate 3,463,145 of OY776302.1, read as the reverse complement.
TAGGCACACATGAGGCAGAATCATTTTCAAACAAATGTTTTCTTTAAATTTAGTGACAAAAACCTGTCCAGAATAAAAAGATTTTCTTATTTTCTATTGATATTTTATCTTGATCATTTCCGCCTAGTTTCCCCTTTTCTTTTTTTATGAAATAAGAAAATTTTTTCAAATAAGGAAATTTTCTTTCAAGTTGAAGCCGAGCCAGCAGGTCGACATCGGTCAGTACGTTACAACAAACAGGAAATAACAATGAATAACTTGTTTCACTTGGAAGCTCAGGCAGTTGTTGTAGTAAACAACGGACAGCATAAAGACAGAGTGACTTCTAAAAATGCAACACAAAATCATTTCACCACAATGTACTTTTAATTTTTTTATGATGAATACAGCCAATTTGTTTTGAATTTGTTTCGCGACCCCAAAACTAAATCCTGCGACGCCAAATGGGGTGGCGACCGATAGTTTGAGAAGCCCAGCTGTAGAGCCTAGCTTCCCAAACTTTTAATGCTTTGGAGCCTTAAAGATTTTGAACATTTACAGCGGAGCCCACAAAAAAATCCCACAAAATTTTAAAAAATAACATTGACATTTACCGATTGTTATTTAATGACTAGGATGCAACTGATGTTTTGAACTAAGAAATGTTTCAAATTCGGGTTTAATTATATAAAGTCGGGAATCTCACCAAAACCTTGAGAACTAAAAGCGAGATTTCAGGGAATTCTTCACTCAGAGTAATCCAAAATTTTGTTAGCTCAGTTTCATTAAATTTACTTCTTTATTCAAAGTTTGCTGAAATATTAATCAGCTGCTCTTTTTCTTTTAAAGATAAGATTTCATCTTAAGAAAATCACGAAATGAGTTATGTATCCAGAGAAAGGTATCAATATCTGAAACAAAGCACTATCCAACTAATTCAGCTAAAATAGATAGATGCTGAGAAATGCAAGTTTTAACATTCTCCTGCAAAACAACCGTTTTGAAAAAAGGTACTCACATAAATTTTCAAAGCATTCCTATATTCCATCAAGAATGCATTCTTCCCAAAGATTAATTTTCCGTTTGAGTGCAAATATCTTTCCATGAGCTTTAATTTATGTAGTTTTTTGCCTTGTAATGAAGTAATTGTTTAACTTACATGGGTAAAAATATCTGCAATATATGTCAATTTTTGAATAAAAACTTCATGTTTTAACTTAAAAGCTAATTTGTGCTTCTGCTTACACAAAAACTGTACACTTCTTCATGTGATTCATAAAACCTAGCTAAAACCTTTTAACTTAAAAAACAAACGGACTTCAATCTGTAACAACAGCGTTTTGTAAGCATATCCTACATCTTCACAAAGTAAGTTGACAATTCTGGCATTAAGTGGTTTAGCTTTAATAAAATTAACTATTTTTGTCATCTTATCTAGCACTTGAGCTAAATCAGACGACATTTGTTTAACTGTTAGAGCATATCCATGTAAAAAGCAGCGAATGTTATCTATTTCTGAATTCTTATTTTTTATATGAGCTACACTTCCTGAATGTTTACCAACCATCGCTGCAGCACCATCTGTACAAATACTTGAACAGTTTTTCCAAGAAACCTCTTACTCCTTTAAAAAGAATCATCTTTTAAAAATAAATCTTTGCCTCTTGTATGAGTTTGTAAAACTTTACATTAAAGTAAATCCTCTTCAATCAGAGAGTTTTAAATGTAACATACAAACACAAGTAATATACGAATTATAGGAGCTGGTGTTAGCCTGTTCAAGATATTACTTTTAAATAATTGATATTAAGGCATATAGGCTAACTGCAATCAGTTGAATAAAACATACCACTTTCACGACCGGTTTCGTTCCTATTAGAACTCGTCAGGTGGACTCAGGTATTGAACCGACGATCACATGAATTGCTTCATGCGGTTTATGCCACTCCGCCATCGGTCCTTTTAACTGATGCTGTTAATTATATGTAATATCTTAAACAGGCTAACACCAGCTCCTATAATTCGTATTATAACGTAATAAAGGCACTGGCTTGGCTGGGAATTAAAAGCATATATCGCATCAAGCTCACTGCAGTGAGCGTGCACCATATATAAGCTTAAAATTAACAACATCGGTTGAAAGGACCGATGGCGGAGTGGCATAAACCGCATGAAGCAATTCATGGATCGTCGGTTCAATACCTGAATCCACCTGACGAGTTCTAATAGGAACGAAACCGGTCGTGAAAGTGGTATGTTTTATTCAACTGATTGCAGTTAGCCTATATGCCTTAATATCAATTAATTACAAGTAATATAGCTAAGCCCGCAACGTTAGTGGATTCGTTTATTTGAAGAGATGATGTTAGACTCTGCTTTATTCTGCCAATTTCTTCTTTTTTGACAATATTCCGACGCGATAATGTAGTGGTTAAAGAGCGTGCTTCGCTGTCGGTAAACCTGAGATTCATTCCCCTTGTCGAGTCATACCGAAAGACTTTAAAAGCTGGTATCCACAGCTTCCCTACTTGGCGATCGGCATTTAGACGCATAACATTCCAATTTAAAACTTCGGGCCCACAGAACCAGAAATAGATTATTAGAAACTTGAAACTCTTTTGAATTTCTTATTTTGGTCAAACTTTTGTCTATGCTTTACCAATTCAATTGGAATGGATTCTTAGCGTCCTGTTTCTTTTTCGTTTCGGCCACATTCTAAAGAAATACAAATGTTTTTTCGATTATTAACATAGTGCTAGAACTTTTTAAAGCAAATACAAGATTAATAGAATTTTTTGGTTTTTACTTAATATTTTTGCTTTTATTTATTTATTTACTAGCCGGCTTTGTCGGCGTCGCTCGGCAGGGGCCCTTCATCAGTAATGTCGGGAATTAGTATTTCGATTCAACCGGCTGTGCTGATTTCACCCTTTGGGGCTCTTGTGTGAGCAGTAGCGAAAACTTAATGAATTTTATGCTCTGTCACAATTCTTGTTCACGAAAAGGTGATCATCATATTCTCTGAATCATGACTGGCAATGCTTACAAAGAATCTTGCCACAAATTATTGTGACATATCAATACTTATGAGGGATAATGGCAGTACTTGTGAGGGAGCAGTAAATGAAACATATTCAAAACTGATTGTAGCGGCAAAATGGTGATTGCTTTCATAATTATAGAAACAAACTATTTAATGGTAACCTATTTGTCGATGTGGTGTTGCCCTTTTCCTATTTATATTAGTGGCATTAACTTCCTAATTTGGCTGCTCTATTGGTCTTGTTTCCAGCATAGCGACAAAAGCGACTATTGCCCTCTCTACATTCAGTTTTACGAATTGTTATGGTCATGATTTCATGTTGATTTTTTCTTAAACTTGGGATTTTATTACAATGCTGTAGAGTATAGACATAAATACCCTAATAGGCAGCATGTTAGCGTAAGAAAGTATCTTTGCTTTGTGGTATATACAACGGCGTCGCCCGAAGTGCCACCGTCAGTAACGTCGAGATTTATTAGTGTCGGTTCAGCCGGGAAAGCCGGCTTTACCTATTAGGCTCTGGTGTGAAGAATTACCAAAAGTTTATGTGTTTTCTGCACATAAGATGTTCACGACTTTTTGTGCTCCTTTTCCTAATAGAATATCTCGTTTCAAGATCCTGGCTATGATTTAGATCTATATGCCATGTTCATTGTTTACGCAAACCCAAAGAAGCCTTGCGTTTCACGTAGTTTGGAAGTAGGGAACACATTTCTGACATTAAGCTATTTTTAAGCAAAATAGCAAAAATGTCTTTCGTGTGGTGCACTTTCACACAGTGACGCTTTTTTCTTTTGATTTCTCTTTAAACTTTTTCAAGTCCTCGCTGGCTATGCATTATGTAGCAAGTTCTTTTTTCCCTGCTTGACGTGCCCCGGAGAGTTAAAAGAGTCCTTGCTTTTCCTCAAATGTTTGGTTTGACCTCGATAGCTCTATAAAGCTATTATAAAGCAAAATACCAGTAATATCACCCATGTGGTGCGATTTGGCACAGTGACATTGTTAATTTTGATTACGCCTCAACCTTTCTCAAATCCCTGCTGGCTACTCATTATGATTCATATTCGTTTTTTCTTGCTTAGGTGTACTCATAGAAGTTTAATGAGTTCTTGCTTTACCCAAATTTTCAGGTTTGATCCTAGTAGCTCTATAAAGCTATTATCAAGCAAAATAGAAACCATGTTTCTCCCAAGTATGGTGCGATTTTAACTCCGGCAGGAGTATTATATATACTATCACCCGTGCCAATTCAAAACGTCACAGTTATTGCAGCTGCGCCAACTTCACAATACAAACATTTATGAGAGCCACAACGAAATGTTTTAGTAAATATGGGCCATAGTTTCCGTGCATGTAATGGTGATCATGTTAGCCTATTAATCAAGACTGAAAGTATTCAAAAAAAAAAGAATGATGACACAAACTACCAATCGTAATTTTTAAAAGTGTAAGGGGAGTGAAACAGAGTCAAAATTGATGGCGTCGCCCAAATGGTGGTCGTTTTGACTCATAAAGAAATGAGCTATTTTGTGGTAAACCTATTTGAATATTTGGCGAGCCCCGCTTTCGTATTAAATATTTGTAACATTAACATCTTTGCCTGCGCTGTTTGCTTTAATTCGGCCATAGCATAAAAAAGGGATCCTGCCTTTCCTTTAAGTCGTATAACCTATTCTAATAAGGGCCTATTAAGCTATTTTCAAACAAAACCATTTTCTCTTAATCCACTGTTACAGATTGATGCTATTATTGTTTGATTTTGATCTTTTCTTAAACTTGGGATTTTATTTCGTTTAACTTTGCCCCTAATCCAGACCGCCCTACTGTTAAATGAAGATTAGTGTTTTGTACCGATAGCCCTATCCTTGCAATTACAAATATCAGTAATGAGCTTTACCATATATGTTCGCTATCAAAATGATAGTGGATAATTTGGCTGCCTGCTGCTGTTTTCACTAAATAGTGGCAATCATTGTGATGTCATTTCACATTATGACCTCATAATGCGTTTTACGCCATTAAAAATTAGGATCGCTACTTACTACTTCTTCGTCACTGTAAGCGAATTATTATGAACTAACGTCTCTGACTGCATGCATGTTCCTTGACCCTGACGTAAACGCCGCCATGCAAAGAGCAAACTGACCCGAAAGGAAGCACTCACAGTTCAATTATAGCAGTAGCGAGAGCCCTCATTAATAATGTCGAGGTTAAGAACATCAAATCAGCTGGCTGCTGCGACAGCCTTGCTCGATTGCAAAGAAAATTGCTTCAGCATTTAGATCATATGTAGCTCGACCCCTACATGTTGTTGCAAACGATAAGAAAGGATCATCTTTACCCCATCGTCATTTTCTTGCGCGATCACCAAGTGTTTTGCTTGGAGTAGGCTACATATTAAAATTTGTAGACTTTATTTTTCGATGAGTCTTTTCAATAATTTAATTGATAATGCCAAAGATTCATGCTATCGAGAAAGAATAGACAAAATGTACCAAAGGACTTAGTTTTTCTAGAAATTGCAATTTTGTGAAGTGCAGGCACCAAAATTTTATATGTTTCTAACCGGTGGACTACATTTCATCCACATTTGGAAACTTCAGTTTTTGATGGATCTATTTTAAAACGTCGACAGACAATGCAAAAGAACCACGCTTGTGAGGAAAAGTAGTCAAAATGTACCAAAGAACTAACTTTGTTTAACAATTGCAAGTTTGTTAGCTCCAGTAGGATAATTGTACAACTAAAAATGAAACATCATGTATGGCAACCAATTTTTGATCAGCCATTATAAACCAATCCTTAGCCTCAAGTAATTGGAGTCACATAATGCTGGAAAGCAAATTTCCTAAGCTTTCAAAGAAAGTAATTGTTAGTACTTCATTATAAATTTTTTGTATTAAAGTCACCTGTTTTTACTGTGCTCACCAGTTTTGGGAGGGGTAAAAAGTTACACTGTAGGTCTTCAAGTTCAGTTTTTTCAGTACAACAACTAATGATAATAATTGTACATATTATACACTATCGGAATCGCCTGGAAATAATCTTTGATTTGTTGAAAAAAGTTTGAAAATCAGTTGAGAAATGAGGTCACAAATCAGTTTTTAATAAAGTGATTTTGCAAACAGGTTGCAATTTTTTAAAACATCTTGATATTCCGATCTGCGGTAGTGAACATTTGTGTTAATCGTACGAGACATATTATGACGTCATACACCCAGTTTAAGCGTGCAAGCGAAATAGAGAAGAAAAAATTTTTAGATGGCTTGAAGTGCTTAAATAAAGAATTGCTCGTAGCATAGTCAAATAAACAGTAATTGTTGTAAAGTTGTTTTTATTGAAAGCAGTTTATTAATATCTTCTGAAAGAACGTTAAATCGCGTTTGTGCGATGAGTACGTTTTGAGAAGGAACAAAAACAGATTGTTCAATAAATCGTTCATTGTAACGTCATTATATACCTCAAAAAAATGAAAGTTATTGAAATGTGATAAGTCGAAGGCTGGTTTTCGTTTGAGCGAAAAGCGGTTGTCCTCAGTCAAAAGTAATGCAAGTTTTAAAAAAAATCATTTTTGATTATGACGTCATCATGACGTCAAAAACACTTTTATAACACTTACCTGGGGATGGTGATCAATTGTGCCAAGTTTGATACTTGCAGTTTTAGCAGTTTCAGAGGAGTTAAAACAGACAGACAGAATTTTAGATACGCTTTATAAATTAGATATGAAAGAGCTCATGCTCGGTTTGCATGCCCTTTGTCAGACTGAGCCGCCACAACGGGTAGGCTGCTTGGTCCCGCCTCGTGAAGATGGAGTCATCCCGTTAAGTGCCTTGCCCAAGGACACAACAAACAAACTTTTGGCTTGTTCCTCACAATATCCCTATGTGCAGAGCGCCAAGCAGTGAAGCTGTGGATACCATTTTTTAAAGTCTTTTGATATGACTCGACTTGGGAAATGAACCCCAGATCTATCGACTGCAAAGCGGACGCTTTAACCACTACGCCATCTCGCCGGTATAATATTTTTGTGGGTAGCACTACATTTTGTTTTATTTTGCGGCAGTGTTTACTGTTGGCAGGCCCGGTGCTAGGAATTACTGGGCACTTACTCTTTAAATTCATTGTGATGTGATGTTTCCGAAATTTCTAAAACTTACCCATTACCTTATATTATTCTCAAAAAAAGTTCTTTTTCCATTATTGTCTAATTTTCTTTAAATTACCTAAAATGTCGATAACTACCTGGCACAGGACTCTATGACCTATATTAGGCAAAATAGGCTTAAAACTGTCCCTGGCTGTTGTCGTCCAGGGTGACTTATAAAATTTGGCACAACTTTTAACTTTTGTGATAGCAGCCTACATAGATATTTATTTGTTGATTTTTTTTAATTTTTCTATTACTTTTGTCACGTCTTTTTATTTTTTTGTGAAATTTGGACTCCCATTGCATAAATAAGCAAAGCCGAGTCACTCACTAAAAGCTAATTCCAAATGACTTGAGCAAAAGCGCTAACCACCTAAGCTGTAATGCTACACCATAACAATTAAAAAAAGAGCTTGATCTAAAAGAAGTAAAGATTCTAAGATGCTAAAATTCGTTACAGGTTGTGATTAACTTTATCTTTTGGTTCAAGCTCTTTTTTTAATAGTTGTAGAGTAGCTTACTGAAAATATAACAAAATTCTTATACTCATACAGAAAGAACTTAACCAATTTCACAACCCAAAGCTAGAGATGCGACATTAAATCATGTCCTGAATCTGTTTCAATAAACTTTAATTATTAAGTTCCAAACAAAGTACTTATTGAGTAGAGAAACTACATTCCCAAACCCGCTTGCATCGAATTACTTTTGGCTGTAGACAAGATGGTAGAAACTTTAGCTCTAAGCCATGAATTTCTTTAACCCTTTGAGGGATAATGTAACACATATGTTCCATGATTGCTAATTGTTATATTATTGTGACGGTATAATCATTTTTCTGAAATATATTTTAATTTTGTTGTTACCAAACAATTGAGGAATTGTCTCAAATTTCATAAATCAGAATCTCATAATCCTTGAATGGTTAAAGGATTATTAGTAACACTTCCAGAAATCTTTCTGTGGAAGCATAGAGCGAAGCTCCGAAGATAAAAAGGATTCCGTCTAAAATCAAGCGTAAGAGAAGAAAAGTTGAATGAGAAACTCAAATAGTTAGCCTACCAAGTTTAAAATTCCTGCGACATAAAAAACTGTCATGCATGAAGCTGAAGATGTTTGTTTCATGCTTCATGTTGACCTTGCATAAAATCAAGAAATCAAATATTTTAATGGAATTATGATTTCGCCAGCTACAGCATCTTGGACGATCTGCACAATGCAACAAAGTAGATTCTTGATGAATAATAATTTAAAAAGTATCGTCTTTGCTTTCCAGCTTTAAATCATCCTTGCAAACAAAGGTGCGTGTATTTCCGCGTGTATCTGCTTTCTCTTAAACACAATGATCAATCACATAAAAATGAATTTTAAACATAGTTTAGAGAAACATCTGGGCAAAACACCAGTTCAGAACATGTATCATGGACTTTGAAAAAGATATTTAGAGGCTGCTATCTACCTAGTTAGCAAATTTCCGGTAATCTTTTGTTTATAGGGATTTGCCGCCAGCATAACACGAAGGTAAAATAGAAAATTTGCTCAAAAATAGGTCACCAATATCATGCTGTAAAACAAAACAATCTATTTCGACATGTCAATTACCTGCGACCAGTTCCGACCTAGTTGGGGCTCATCATGGTGGTGTAAACATGCCCATCAATAAAGATGCGTGATATGCAACAATTTGTCCAGAAAAATGATGTGATACCTTATACAAAATAATATGATAATAAAATGATGCAGTAGTGTGATACTGCAGGCAGATTCCTCGAAAAAGGAAATCGCCTGAAATTTGCTAACTAGCAACTAGCACCCGCTATATTTTGGAAAATGATAAAGTCTTGATAATGATACCACACCCTAATTAAGGCTTACCCAGGTGACTTTTTGTCGATATCATGAGTGTATTTCCTTACATGAAAACCCAGTTGATGCACTATAGGTACTGCTGTATTTTATTGTTATGCATTGCATCACTTTTTTGCCCACAATGGCAAATTTGTTAAGTATTAAGCATTTTTATTATTGTGAGCTTTTACACTTGCCTGATAAGACCCAATAAGCATAAAACTGGTCGCGGGATATTGACATGTTGTAATAGATTGTTATGTTGTGCAGCATGATGTTGGAGATCATTTTTGAGCAAATTTTCTCCTAGTGACAACAAGGAAGATTTTTTCCAGAATAATATTATCCAAATAAAATGTTAGCTTTTATTACGAGAACATTGTAACTAGCTCTAATTCTAAATATCTATTTGCAAATACTAGCTGTCTAGTATCGCCTAATTTTTTGGAGAAAATTATTTTGTTTCTTGTGGCACTGCGTAGATCTAGCTCTGTTGTTATAGCCATAAAAAGATTACCCCTTACAGCATGTATGGTAAACCAGCAAAACAAAAAACGAAATTTGCAAATATTTTCGAGGGAAGTACAGTCATTAACAAAAGTTTAAGACCATCCCCAAAAATTGATCATCTTTCAACCTGGCGTATTATTGCGTCAGCCAATTATTTCTATTGCATCATCTTGTTTGTTTTAGAGTTAATTGGTCAATCAATTACATTTCTTTGCTCATTATTTCACTTGAACAGAAAAATCGGCGTTTTTTCGAAAATTCGCGTAGTCCGAAATGGGCAAAAAAGTCCTTGACCGAGGTTCAGAGGGCTCAAATAGTCATTCTGCACGAAGAAGGAGTGTCCGAACGTCAAATTGCAGCGCGTCTGAGTGTTAGCAAGACAGAAGTACACCAGGAAATTACCGAACATGTCTCTGAAGGAATATTCTGTGACAGAAAACGCAGTGGTAGACCTCGAAAAACCAGCATCCTTGACGATAACCTCATTCCATGGATGGTAGTTCGCTCTCCAACAAGTTCTACGAAGAAACTTCAACCCGCCTTACTTCGAAAAGGTACGAGAGTGACTCAGTTGACTATTTCCCGGCGTTTGAGCAGAGAATTCAACCTAAAATCGTATAAACCAGCCCAAAAATCGAGACTCACGCCAGTCATGAAAGCCAAGAGGCTGGCGTTTGCCAAGAAACACCGTGATTGGACAATTCAACAATGGTCAAAAGTTCTATTTTCGGACGAGTCAACCTTCCAACAGTTCGTCGTGAGAAAAAGGCACGTGAGGAGACCTCCTGGCAAGCGTTATGATCAGTCCCGTAGCACTCCAACTTCGGCCCCCCCCCCCAAAGTAAGCGCAAGAGCCCCTGCGCACAGGTCATATCACTTTAGAGGTGTAAAATTGAAAAGCTGCATTAAGAAAATACACCACAATTTGTACATAAGTAAACAGGCTAATGTCAGAATAAAGCATGCCGATACCGAAGGTGCAAGTCATAAAAAATTCGGCACCGATGCCAGAGTTCAGTAGGACATTTATGCAGACACTGCGAAACGAAAGCAATGACACTGAAAAACATGAAAAAGTTATAAAAACACAGTATCATTTAAATAGTCTGGAGCGAACCTTTTTGTTCGCAAATGCTCTTATGACATTGTCATAATCAAGAGATCGGGCGCAGTCATTTTCGATTGACAACATGGCTAATGAAGATAGTCTACTGTCTGTCATAGACGTTCTATTAAAAGTTTTGATCAGTTTCAATTTGCTGAAGCTTCTTTCAGCGCTGGCAACAGTCACGGGCAAGTTAGTAAGATTCGAAGTGCGATGTACACATTCGGATAGAATTCAAATAAATGAGTCTTTAGAAGATAGTTCAGAAAGTCTTGAGCCGTATTGAGATTGCGTTTTTTTTGTAAAATTAAAACAAACCGCTGTAGCTCAGCGCTCATTTCATCAGAATCAATGTCACCGAACTTTTTTTGGAACTCTTTACAGCAAGTAAGAAGAGCATTTTCTTGTTGCACAAGCAAAAGTTTGTCTCGTGTGTACAAAAACGAAAAGGCGGAAGAAATCTCACGTAACAAATTAAAGCGCTCCTTTATTGACATAATAGCCTGGTCTACTAATGGATAGAAAAAGTTGCTTTTAAATTTCAGTTCAGGAGTAGCTCGTTGTTCCTCTTCACCTTGGTAATCAAACAATCTTCTTTTCTTTCCACTTCTTGACGGAGGAAAAGAAGGATCAATATCCAATTCCTGTGCTATTTCAACAGCAGATGTTGCGGCACTGTCATAACCCGTTGTGCGATAGTTTTGCAAAAACTTTTCAGTTGCCTGGATTTCCGTTTCCATTGTATGAAGGGAGACTCCATACGATTGAAGAATCTTGCTTGCTTTATTGACTTGGAATAGGATATCATACCAAATAAACACCGACAAAAGAAAACTCCATTTTGATAAATGAGCTATCAACGATTTTGTTTCTGAGGCAGCTCTTCCATCTTTTCTTTCTATGGAAATGGCTTCCAAGTCTTTCAGTGCCAGCAACACCTCTTTTAAATTGTATCGAAGAGGTTTGATGCATTTAATTCTGCTTTCCCAACGAGTATCAGATTGTGACTTTATGGACAGCTCCACATGTTTCTTCAAAATTTCCCAACGCTGAGCAGAGGAAGAAAACAGCACATACAACCTTGTAAGTACTCCAAAAAATGTCAATGCTTCCGTCGATCAATTAGCACTGTCAACAACAACTAAGTTAAGGGTATGGTTTGCACAGGGCACGTAAACAGCTTTGGGATTGATGTCTAGCATTCTTGCTTGGACCCCAGAATGTTTTCCTTTCATGTTAGCACCATTATCATATGACTGACCTCGACAATCAGACAATTCGAGTTGCAGTTCGGTCGCTTTTTCTAAGAAAGCGTCCAACAAGCCTTTCCCAGTACTGTCACTTATTCTCAAGTAGCCAAAAAATGTTTCTTTAACAACAGCAGCTTCTTCATTACATAGTACATAACGGAGAATGACAGACATTTGTTCATGATGTGACATATCTGGAGTGCAGTCCAAAATTATAGAAAAATATTTTGCCAATTTCAATTGCTGTAAATTTTCTTTTTCAACTTCTGTTGCTAGCAATTCAATTAGTTCATTTTGTATGGTAGGACTCAAATAGTGATCTTTAGTGTTTTTATTCTTGATTCTGTCTTGAAGCTCTTTTAGGATCGGATCTCTTCTTGCCAAAAGCTCAAATATACCCAGAAAATTTCCATTGTGAGGAGATCCTAAGACTTCTTCAGATCCTCTAAAAGCAAGATTCCTTTCCGATAGAAACAAGGCAATGTCGATAAGTCTCTCTAAAACATTTCTCCAAAAACGTCTTTCATTGAAAAAAATATTCATCTCGCGTTTGTCGATAGTGGATGAATTTCTTATCCTTTCAGCTAGCAGCATCCATTGACTGCAGCATTCTTGGTGGGAAATGCCGTTTTCATGGTCTTTCAGTTTTTTCGAAAAACCCTCCCATGTATTTATACCACTACAAAAGGGGCTTAGTGTTTTTCCAAATAGCTTACAACAAAAGCAAAAAACTTGATCTGATTCCCCACAATAAACTAGCCACGACCGTGAAACACTTTCACCATTAGGTAACACACGTTTATAATGGTTGGAGGAAAAACGTCGCCTTGGAGTTGTGTTATTATATGGAAAATTCATTATTAGTTGATGTGGTCCACGCTTTACTATATCACATCGTTGAGCATCAGAAATACTTTCAGGCCATTTACATGGGTCATCAGCGATAGGGGTAAATTGAGATTCAGATATTTTTGATATTGAAGGTTGCGTATTGGCAGGTAAATCACAACTTACATTTTCTGGAAATTCACAATCACTTTGATGCTGATCGTCATAGTCTTCTTTTTCTTGTACACTATAGTTTTCTTCATCCCTCTCGGTACTAGTGCCAGGTCTACTCTGCTCAGTAATCTTGAAAAAATCTGTCATCTTGGGCAATTTCGCTACAGCATCTCGAGCAGTGGCTGCTTCTTTTCTCTTTTGAGCACCACTTTTTGAACGTTTCATTCTATACAATGTCAATAAAATACTTTATCTGCACTCTGCAGTGTATATATATTGTCCCGGTATTTCTAGCCAAATAGAATTCCAGACCATTCTATGATTGTTGCGTAACAACGGCATTGTTACGTCAATCGAATATTCAAGATTCTACCAGAAAATCAATCAAAATATTCTAGATTCTGCGAGATAAAATGACGTTGCATTCACTTATGATGTCACAAGCCAATTTCTTCCTACAGTTTAAATCGGTTGTAAACAAGTCTGCTGAACTTAAAATAGTCACGTAGCCAAAAAGTAATTTCAGACTAACTTGGGCGCTCAAAGTTGGCCTGGGCCCCCTCCAATTGGGGGGTTTGGGGGGCGGCTGCTACGTCTCTGGTTATGATGACAAGTATACGGTATCTACCATGATACACCCCCCAAGCCAGATGATTTGGGGGGCAATGTCGCAACATGGGATCGGTGGCTTGTTCTTTTTACCCAGTGGAACCACCATAAACGGCGAAAAGTACGTTCAACTGCTCTCTGATAAGCTCCAGCTACACATGCAAGTCCATAGATGCAATATATTTATGCAGGATGGCACCCCGTGCCATAGATCGAAGTTGGTGACGAATTTTGTGAAGAAGAAAGTGAAGGTCTTGGACTGGCCTGGAAACAGCCCTGATCTCAACCCGATTGAGAATTTATGGACGGTAATGAAGGATAAAGTCGCGGAAAAGCAGCCTTCAAGTCTTCCAGACCTTTGCCGGGCCATAAAAGAAGTTTGGGTGAAAGAGATATCAAAGGAATACTGCGCCAACCTCGTCAACAGCATGCCCCCACGCCTAGCTGCAGTCATCCAAAACAATGGCGGACATACAAAATACTGACTTTTTGAGAATTTATGCTATGAAATGAGTCCAAATCAATTTTGTTGTATTAGAGATATGATAGATATCGAAAAGGAGTCAAATAAATGAAATGTACATGTATGTACACTAAAAATGGTTCGTTTTCGATTTATTCGAAAAAAACAGGGTGGTCTTAAACTTTTGTTAATGACTTATGAATTAACATTACTTGCATTGTGAGAGGCCCAGACGTACGAGCAAAATAATTATCTGCTGTATACAAATAGCATAATATGACAAAACTGCTAAAAACGTGACGTTGAAATCAGCAATTTTTAACCTTTGCGACGTCACGTGCTTTTACAAAGGTATGGATTAAATTGTATCACGTAGAATCCCTGGCATCGGAAAAAAAAATTTTTTAATGAAATTAATAATCATGGTTGAGTGGCGTTGAAAGAAGCGCCTCCGGAACCATTACCTTCGATGGTGACAATTAGCAACTGGTGTTTATCAAAAAGTCAACATTTATATTGGGGGTTGCTGAAAGGCTATACATTTGGCTAAATTTTTGGAATTGCAAGAAGTGTGACAATCTAGCCATTTATTTCTTTAAAAAATCCGTCTACTTTAATGAGTGATTACCGAAATCCAATTTTTTGAATTGGGGTGTGGATAACACTTTATAAATCCTTAACTGGTTGACACAGACTATATCGACGCAACTGTAGCTATGCAATTGTTGATAACCTACAGCAATACCATTAATAACCATTTGTCGTCTACCCCAAATTGGATCTGAAAACAAACCGTTTAAAATATAGCTGAAATAAAGATTGGGAAGTGTTCAGCATAGATATGAAACCTAACCTATTAGGGTTTAACTGTTTAATTTATTCACTGTACCACAAATATATAATATAAAGATAAGTTGGTTAATCAAAACATCTCCGATGTTCGTACTATCTATGGATTTTCTCTCTGGCACAAACATGTATTTCACACTTTTTTGACCTATCAGATCTCTTCAGTGCAGGTAGTGACAGACAAATAATTAGAGGCTTTGAATAAAGCGTAGCTAAGAAGTCATCTATATTGTGGAACCTATATTGGGTCCGCAGCATTGGAATATTGCCATCAACTTTTGTGGTTTTTGATTCAACCTACTTCACTGTTCCACTATCAAATTAATAAATAATACTGAAAGCATACCGTTGTTAAAAAAACACGAAATAAACAATGCAATTTACATTTGATTCAGCTACAAAATAACTAAAGTACAATATTTTAGAACTATTTTTGACAGCTGAAATTATTATTGGATTAAGAATTTTAATTATGAGACAAGTTAATTTCCAAACGTCAAAAGTTAAAAAAATTGAAATGTTCATCAATTATTTATGCTTCACGGTGCTCTATGTTAGACTATTCAAATCACATTTCAATTCTCATTTGTAATTACAATATATGACCTCATCAGCTTGGTGAAATTCTTTCTCGTAAAGTTTCACATAAATTTAAAATCACATTTTATTAATCAGTATATAAAGGAGAGCGTTTAGGATTTTTCGAAAAGGGACTGAATTAATGCAAATAAACATTTCGCAAAAAACTGTTTTTAGTTTTGTGAAACGAAATTTTAAAACAGTTTTGAAAAAAGCTGTTTGAGCCATAAGCTTTTTGTGACGTTCTCATCAGTGGCGGTACCGCGTCAAAAGGGAAGAGTTTAAGTGAGTAAGTGTTTCATGTAATTAATTCGGACGTTGGGAAATCAAGACAAGCCAGTGATAACGCTAGTATTGTAAAGCTCGCCAAAGAAAGATTCGCATAGCGCTTGCTGCGCTTTCTCTAGCATTTTGTTATTGCGAAATCTTTCTTTGGCGCGCTTTGCAATACTAGCGCTATCATTGGCTTGTTTTGATTGTCTAACGTCCAAATTAATCACACAAAACACTTATTCACTCTAGATCTTCCCTTTTGATGCGATACTGCCACTGATGAGAGCATCATGAGAAGCTTATGGCTCAAACAGCTTTTTTCAAAGCTATATTAAAAGAAATTTTAGAAAACGAGATTTTTACAAATTTCAAAAGGTTAAATTCTTTTATCTCCAACACACAACCCTGTCAATTCCAAAGCAT
This sequence comes from Trididemnum clinides, assembly GCA_963675345.1. Classification (NCBI taxonomy): domain Eukaryota; kingdom Metazoa; phylum Chordata; class Ascidiacea; order Aplousobranchia; family Didemnidae; genus Trididemnum; species Trididemnum clinides. The sequence continues at coordinate 3,447,062 of OY776302.1, read as the reverse complement.
TGTTACTAAATATATTTAAATTTTTTTCTCACAAAGTCCTCGAAATGAATTCCAACATGGTCGGTCAAAAGCAAGTCCATCATTAGAAGTTCCGGAATATGCGTGTAGATAAAGACAGTCTTCGTTGCCATCATAATTATCCGGTTGTCCACTAAACCAGATTAATTCAGAGCGGCTTGCACGCTCTCCATTTACCCAGATCCAGTTTCCTTCTGACGCAATATCATGCGCACCGATCCAAATAAGTCCGTTGATTGACAAAATTTTACTCAGTTTTCTTCTATTTTCTCGAGTTTTAACTCCATAAACTGCTAGGTCGCCTCCCCAGTTTTGACAATATTGTCGACTTTTATTCCATGACTGACTATTGGGTGTGAGTTGATAAATATAAAAATTAGGAGGAACATGCAATCCCTTGCTAAATATATCCAAAAATAATTGGCGATTTTCTTTGCTTTGGTTTTTTAAAGTATCCACTTGCTGAGACAGGGAATATATTTGTTCCTTTTGCTGACTTTCTTTGCTTTGGTTTTTTAACGCTTCCACTTCCTGAGAAAGATAATTGATTTCAAGTTGGAGCAAGTTGATTTGACGATCATCGGTTGTCCGACATGAGAGTACGATTTGGTTACAGCAAGCAGCAGCCAAAATTGCAATACTGACAATTAGCTTCATCATCGAGCTTTTGTGTCTTCTGAAGCCTCTCGACAGTAATGTATTTATACCACGCAGTCGATACGGTTGCACGAACTGCTTTTTTTTCGCAATCTTTATGTAACATAAATATCATGAATGAGGAAATGTCTACTTTTACTGCTTTTCTACTGCCAAATTTATGGTTTGTTCAAACCAATAGTGATGTCCTGCACAGCTCTTTTTTGCACTTTCACACTGTAAAGCGTAGGACATCACAATCGTTTTAGTTAAAAGCAAAGTCATGAAATTAGAAATAAAATGCAGTATTAGTTTTTTATATTCATTGTTTTATGCATTAATTTTGCACCAACTTTTCATTAATTATAGTTTTCATCAGTTTTAAGAATTGATGCATTACTTGAACCTGATTATTCTGGGCAGATTTTTTTCTGGCTTTGATTTGACGCGGCGATACCAAGTGCTATTTTCAATGTTATAAAATCCGTATTTGGCATCGTAAGAACAATTGTAATATGGCTCATAAATTAACCGGTCAGTGGTTCTTGCCAATAGTTGCATTTATGTTCCAATGGAAAGATAGTTAAAATTTTAGTGGTAAAAATTTTACAAATTCTTTTTGAAGTAAAATTTCTAGAACTTATATTATTGTTTCCAAGCTAGAAATTGATCATACCCCTGAGCAATAATAGGGCCAGTTTCTGCTCTAAATGTGGACCTCCTTTTGTCTAGCCATTGTAAGGGGTCACAACTGTTTTATTGTCACAGACGATCACATACATAGAGCACTTTAAGCATATTGTAGAATACACCGTATCATTCTATTTCTTTCTTCAGACATCACCGTTTTATCTTTGTACACATTGATTGTTTTCATATTTTTAGAGCAGTGGTTGTTAAACTAGATAGCTCGGTACTTTACCAAAGGGCACGAGGCCACACAGTCATAAACGCAAATGACACACTGCAGACTAGCAGCCTTACTATCAGCAATGCGCACAGTTATTGGTGGCTGATCACGCCCAAGAGTTGCCTCTTTTGAAATGCTAGATAAGCAGTTTCACAAATACATTTGATTTTGTCATCATCACTTACTGTTTTAGGAAAATCATTCGTACGAGTTTTCAACAGCCCCAATTTCTTCCCCTTGTACGGACAAACGTTTTCCAACCACTAAAAACGTCCGATTTAATTACTTGCCTCAACACTTGTGCCAATCACTTAGGTTGATTCACACTAGGATTACCAAGCACGTCAATTGAAGTTTTTTCATTTTCAAAGCTTTGTTACTTGAAGCATACACCGTATTTTTTATTGAAACTTTTTGAATTTTATATTTTCGTAGATGCACACAATCCGTTAAAGTTTTAAAAAGTTTTTGTCATTCGTTGCAGAAATAAACTCACACCTACCTACAATTACCAAGCGTGTCAATTGACGCTGCAGGCAATCCATGCTGAGAAGTGTAAACGACGTTGCTGTTGTGAGATTATTTTGGCGAATTACCCTAAATAACCTTTTGTATTGTTTTACAAGGCTTTTAAGGTCTTATTGTGAAATAATGGCATCATATCGAGTACATTCACAAACTGTAGCTCTTTGTCAGTGTATAGAAGCTATGTACTGTAGATTTAATTCACGTTTGCGGTATTGAGAAGGAGGGATGTAGTTAGTTCAAGCAGAAGTCGATTAATGTTTTGTTGAATTTTAGTTGATCATCACAGCTTTTCAACAGCATTTGTGAGATAATTGTTTGATAGCTTATATTGTTTTGTTTATTAAGGAAAAAATGTCGCGTAGACTTACCGCTACTCAAGCTTTAGGAATGCTGCGAGATATTTCGTCAGATTGTTCGGACTGGGAGCAGTCTGATGATGAAATAAATAATGTAGAAAATGAGGTACAGTAGTGCCAAAGCTTTATCAGATGAGGAATCCTCTGATTCAGATAATTATAATGTATTAGATACTGGAGCCGCTGTTTCTCCAAATAACGTGAACACTGAAGCTGAGGAAGAAGCTGATGAGCAGATCTTTCGGGGTAAAGATGGATCATGTTGGCAGGCTTTAGCGCCAAATCAAGCTGTTAGTGGGCGCTTGCAGCAACAAAATATAATGAGAATTTGGCCAGGTCCTACTGCGTACGCTGCCTCTCGCATCATTTCTGATAGTTCTCTCTCATTGTTCCGGATTCTTTTTGACGAGCCTATACTAAGAAACATCCAAAAATGTATTATTGCTGAAGCTCAGCAAGTTACGGGTGATCCTACCTGGAGGGTATCTTTGGATGAATTGGAAAAGTTTCTTGGTCTTACAATTGCCCGAGGAGTTATTGGTGGTCAAACATTTCCCATCCTCAGTGAGTGGACTAGATTGTGGGGATGTACCTTGTTTAGCAAAATTATGCCTCGTTACAGATTTCTTGAGATTGTGAAATACCTAGGCTTCGACTTTAAGTCTGAAAGATGACAATCTAGAAAAGGATAAATTTTGTTCAGCTTCATCTTTGTAGAATCCTTTCATTGAAAATTGTCAGAAGGCATTCAGGCCTAATGCTAATATTATTGTTGATGAGCAGCTACTCCCGTGTAAGGCACGGTGCAAGCTTCTACATCACATGGTCAACAAACCGGATAAATTTGGGATAAAATTCTAGATGGCCGCTGATGTTGAAACAAAATATTTATTCAACGGTTTTCGATATGTAGGAAAAGATGAGAGCCGGAGTGCTAATGTGAACATGCCAACTGACGTAGCGATGAAACTTATGATGCCCTTGTTCAAGAAGGGCCACAACGTAACCAGTGACAATTACTTCACATCCTTATATCTTTGTTTGCGGCTGGCAAAACAAGGCTGCAACGTTGTCGGTACGATCTGATCGAACCAAAGGGAAATACCAAATAATTTGCAAAAAACTTGCCACCGGCATGACACCACCATTACCAAGGTAGCAGATGCTGCTGTTACTACAGTTACTATAACTAAGTATCAGGGCAAGAAGTCAAAATCCGTAAACATACTAAGTTCATTGCACCCAAATGTCGCCACTCCGACGGAGAATAACCCGAAACCGTACTTTTTTAAAACGAAACTAAAGTGGGAGTCGATGTTCTTGACCAACTGTCAAGATGCTACTCTATGAAAGCTGAAAGCAGACGCTGGCCAATCCATGTGTTTTGTAATGCAATAGACATTGCACTCATAAATAGCTGGATTATTTACAAGCACGTTTGCAATTCCAGCATAACCCTCAGAATGTTCATGCAGAGTTAACGAAGAACTGACGGGGGCACTCCAAACAAAAGACTACAAACTGAAAGCAATGCAGCTGTTGCAGAGTGTGCTCCTACACCTAAAAAATGCAAAACTTATTCTGGCAAAGACTTCAGAAACAGAAAAACAAATATTTGCGTGATTTGCAAAAAAACTCTAAGTGGTAAATGTCAGACTAAACATTGTAAAACTTGCACCTCATAAAAACGTGTATTTCCCGTTTTTTTTACTAGTCTTTTACCTCTTGCCTTTTTTTGTTTTGCTTGGTTTTTCAACAACACAACACAGTTTGTGATTTTTCATCTCAATTAAAAAGCCGAGTTCAGTGTTTTACTCACAAAACAACGCGTAAGTCAATTGACGCGCTTGGTAATTTTAGGTGGTTGCGAATCGCAGTAATGCTAGTGTTAATCAAATTGGCTTCATAAATCCATTGACACATTTTCAAATCAATTTTTCAAAACATTTTTTATTTCCAATCATTACATTACATTGCATGGATTGGCATTATTTAACAAATGCGAACACAAAACTTCACTAGCTGATTGATTGATTGATCTCAAGACAAAAACTGCGCCAATGCTTAACTTGCAATAGCACTGTGCAATGATGAAACGTAGCCTACTTAGAAATCATTCCGCTAATCACGCAGATTTACGAGGTTATCAAGATCATGCTTGAACTTTTGTTTCAAGGACCGGAAACGATGATCTGATTGAATGCGCATTGCATACTTTTATTTGTGCTTCTATGTGCTCGTTTTTAAATTGTTTACTCATCGATATGAATCGGCTCTTTTTTTTTTCAACCAAAACAGAAAACGCCAATGCAGTTTGTTTAAATCATAAATAGCACAGGCTTTAAAAAGAAAAAGAAGTCTTGTAATCTACGCTAGAATTTTACGTCATGTGAACAAATCAAATTTATTTTAAGTACGTTTGCAAAATCTATAAGATTTTTTCACAACATTAAAGCTAATATAATGTGACTAGCAGGCGTCCCTTGGAAGGGGCCCTTCATCAGTAATGTCCGGGTTTAGTATTTCGGTTCAACCGACCAAGCCGGCTTCACCCATCGGGCTCTTGTGTAAGCAGTAGCGAAAAGTTAATGAATTTTATGCCCTTTCACAATTCTTGTCTAAATATGATGATGCCTCACCAGCATTCTCAATTTCCCTTAAAGGCATCACCATATTTAGACATTTAAAGTTTTGGCATTCTATTAAATTGCATGAATTCACAATTCTTGTACACGAAATTGTGATCATCATATTCTCTTAATCACGACTGGCAATGCTCACAAAGAATCTTGCCACAAATTATTGCTAATACTCGTGAGGGAAAAGGGATTGTACATAATCAAAACTGATTGTAGCGGCAAAATTGTGGTTGCTTTCACAATTATAGAGACAAACTATTTAATGGTAAGCCTATTTTTCGATGGGGTGTTGTCCTTTTCCTGTTTATAATTGTGTTATTGACTTCCTAATTTGGCTGCGCTATTGGTCTTGTTTCCGGCATAGCGACAAAAACAGCTATTGTTCTCTCTATCTTCAGTTTTACAAATTGTTATGGTTATGGTTTTATGTTGATTTTTTCTTAAACTTGGGATTTTATTACAATGCTGTAGAGCAAGGGTGTCAAACACATTGAGTACTGCGGGCCACGTTTACATACCTGCACTCTGCGTGCCGCACTCTTTCAAAAAAATTTTAGAGGTGCCAACTGTCCGGGCAACGATCTCCAGAGTTCATAAAGTAGGGGCCGAAATGGAACTGATCTCCAAAAAAAAAGGTCGTCATTTCTCCCGCCGCAGCTGTTTCATGAAAGTCAGCCCGACTTACCCTCTCTCTTCACGACTGTGATGTGTAATCAAACGTTGCAATTCTGCCGAAATTGTTTGACAAATGAAAATCGCTTCACACGCCGCATGCGACACTCCTACTGCATAGTATACCTATAAATATCTTAAGAGGCAACGTATTAGCATAAGAAAAAAATCCTTGCTTTATAGTATATACAACGGCGTCGCCCGAAGTGCCACCGTCAGTAACGTCGAGATTTATTAGTGTCGGTTCAGCCGGGAAAGCCGGCTTTACCTATTAGGCTCTGGTGTGAAGAATTACCAAAAGTTTATGTGTTTTCTGCACATAAGATGTTCACGACTTTTTGTGCTCCTTTTCCTAATAGAATATCTCGTTTCAAGATCCTGGCTATGATTTAGATCTATATGCCATGTTCATTGTTTACGCAAACCCAAAGAAGCCTTGCGTTTCACGTAGTTTGGAAGTAGGGAACACATTTCTGACATTAAGCTATTTTTAAGCAAAATAGCAAAAATGTCTTTCGTGTGGTGCACTTTCACACAGTGACGCTTTTTTCTTTTGATTTCTCTTTAAACTTTTTCAAGTCCTCGCTGGCTATGCATTATGTAGCAAGTTCTTTTTTCCCTGCTTGACGTGCCCCGGAGAGTTAAAAGAGTCCTTGCTTTTCCTCAAATGTTTGGTTTGACCTCGATAGCTCTATAAAGCTATTATAAAGCAAAATACCAGTAATATCACCCATGTGGTGCGATTTGGCACAGTGACATTGTTAATTTTGATTACGCCTCAACCTTTCTCAAATCCCTGCTGGCTACTCATTATGATTCATATTCGTTTTTTCTTGCTTAGGTGTACTCATAGAAGTTTAATGAGTTCTTGCTTTACCCAAATTTTCAGGTTTGATCCTAGTAGCTCTATAAAGCTATTATCAAGCAAAATAGAAACCATGTTTCTCCCAAGTATGGTGCGATTTTAACTCCGGCAGGAGTATTATATATACTATCACCCGTGCCAATTCAAAACGTCACAGTTATTGCAGCTGCGCCAACTTCACAATACAAACATTTATGAGAGCCACAACGAAATGTTTTAGTAAATATGGGCCATAGTTTCCGTGCATGTAATGGTGATCATGTTAGCCTATTAATCAAGACTGAAAGTATTCAAAAAAAAAAGAATGATGACACAAACTACCAATCGTAATTTTTAAAAGTGTAAGGGGAGTGAAACAGAGTCAAAATTGATGGCGTCGCCCAAATGGTGGTCGTTTTGACTCATAAAGAAATGAGCTATTTTGTGGTAAACCTATTTGAATATTTGGCGAGCCCCGCTTTCGTATTAAATATTTGTAACATTAACATCTTTGCCTGCGCTGTTTGCTTTAATTCGGCCATAGCATAAAAAAGGGATCCTGCCTTTCCTTTAAGTCGTATAACCTATTCTAATAAGGGCCTATTAAGCTATTTTCAAACAAAACCATTTTCTCTTAATCCACTGTTACAGATTGATGCTATTATTGTTTGATTTTGATCTTTTCTTAAACTTGGGATTTTATTTCGTTTAACTTTGCCCCTAATCCAGACCGCCCTACTGTTAAATGAAGATTAGTGTTTTGTACCGATAGCCCTATCCTTGCAATTACAAATATCAGTAATGAGCTTTACCATATATGTTCGCTATCAAAATGATAGTGGATAATTTGGCTGCCTGCTGCTGTTTTCACTAAATAGTGGCAATCATTGTGATGTCATTTCACATTATGACCTCATAATGCGTTTTACGCCATTAAAAATTAGGATCGCTACTTACTACTTCTTCGTCACTGTAAGCGAATTATTATGAACTAACGTCTCTGACTGCATGCATGTTCCTTGACCCTGACGTAAACGCCGCCATGCAAAGAGCAAACTGACCCGAAAGGAAGCACTCACAGTTCAATTATAGCAGTAGCGAGAGCCCTCATTAATAATGTCGAGGTTAAGAACATCAAATCAGCTGGCTGCTGCGACAGCCTTGCTCGATTGCAAAGAAAATTGCTTCAGCATTTAGATCATATGTAGCTCGACCCCTACATGTTGTTGCAAACGATAAGAAAGGATCATCTTTACCCCATCGTCATTTTCTTGCGTGATCACCAAGTGTTTTGCTTGGAGTAGGCTACATATTAAAATTTGTAGACTTTATTTTTCGATGAGTCTTTTCAATAATTTAATTGATAATGCCAAAGATTCATGCTATCGAGAAAGAATAGACAAAATGTACCAAAGGACTTAGTTTTTCTAGAAATTGCAATTTTGTGAAGTGCAGGCACCAAAATTTTATATGTTTCTAACCGGTGGACTACATTTCATCCACATTTGGAAACTTCAGTTTTTGATGGATCTATTTTAAAACGTCGACAGACAATGCAAAAGAACCACGCTTGTGAGGAAAAGTAGTCAAAATGTACCAAAGAACTAACTTTGTTTAACAATTGCAAGTTTGTTAGCTCCAGTAGGATAATTGTACAACTAAAAATGAAACATCATGTATGGCAACCAATTTTTGATCAGCCATTATAAACCAATCCTTAGCCTCAAGTAATTGGAGTCACATAATGCTGGAAAGCAAATTTCCTAAGCTTTCAAAGAAAGTAATTGTTAGTACTTCATTATAAATTTTTTGTATTAAAGTCACCTGTTTTTACTGTGCTCACCAGTTTTGGGAGGGGTAAAAAGTTACACTGTAGGTCTTCAAGTTCAGTTTTTTCAGTACAACAACTAATGATAATAATTGTACATATTATACACTATCGGAATCGCCTGGAAATAATCTTTGATTTGTTGAAAAAAGTTTGAAAATCAGTTGAGAAATGAGGTCACAAATCAGTTTTTAATAAAGTGATTTTGCAAACAGGTTGCAATTTTTTAAAACATCTTGATATTCCGATCTGCGGTAGTGAACATTTGTGTTAATCGTACGAGACATATTATGACGTCATACACCCAGTTTAAGCGTGCAAGCGAAATAGAGAAGAAAAAATTTTTAGATGGCTTGAAGTGCTTAAATAAAGAATTGCTCGTAGCATAGTCAAATAAACAGTAATTGTTGTAAAGTTGTTTTTATTGAAAGCAGTTTATTAATATCTTCTGAAAGAACGTTAAATCGCGTTTGTGCGATGAGTACGTTTTGAGAAGGAACAAAAACAGATTGTTCAATAAATCGTTCATTGTAACGTCATTATATACCTCAAAAAAATGAAAGTTATTGAAATGTGATAAGTCGAAGGCTGGTTTTCGTTTGAGCGAAAAGCGGTTGTCCTCAGTCAAGTAATGCAAGTTTTAAAAAAATCATTTTTGATTATGACCTCACGATGAGTTCACGAATACCCTTATGACACTCACCAAGGGATGATGATCAATTGTGCCAAGTTTGATACTTGCAGTTTTAGCAGTTTCAGAGGAGTTAAAACAGACAGACAGAATTGTGCTTTATATATTAGATAAAATCTGCTAGATGGCCAGTGCCACGTTGCGGTAAAGTATCTGTCCCCATTTATTCTTTAACAGTCCTTGTTTGGATAATAGTTTAGTTGAAGCAACGGAAGAAACTGACAGCGATTGTAGTAATCACAATGTTTCTATGTCTGCTGCAGCTGCAAGTTTACAATCAACTAAATTGAAGCTTTTCAATTATGCCAGCTCCACGGCTTAGTGAGAAATCTAACGTTGACAAAAGAGGCAGCTGAAGTCTTGGCTTCTCGTCCCAGTAAATACGTAATTCTTGATTCCAAGACCAAGATATCGTTTTACCGTCACAGAGAAGAAGTATTCCATAACTACTGTAGTGAAGAAGATAACTTCGTGTTTTGCAACAACATTGTAGCTTCTGACTTCAATGGGTATATTCAGTACAAACTGGATGAGTGCCGGTTATTCATCAACATCTGCAAACCAGGTCTGAATTGTGTACTGCTGCATAGCGGCAACAAGCTCGCCAGTGTCCCATTTGGTCATTTGGTGATCTTGAAACAGCATTATTTAACTGTGAAAATGTTCCTGCACAAGCTATGATGCAACGAACAGAAATGAGTAATAGGTACTGACTTAAAACTGGCCAACTTTTGCTAGAGCAGCAAAGTGGTTATGTCAAGTATCCATGTTTCTTTTGTTTGTGGGACGGTAGAACTAGTGATCAACACTGGCAAAGGAATGATTGGACTGTGCATGAAGAGCTTGAGTAGGGGAGAAAAACAGCAAAAGCGAATCATTGGTTGACCGTGACCGCATTATTTGACCTACAGCATGTTGAACTGGGCTTGATTACGCAGTTCGTTAGGGTATCAAATAAGAATGGCGGCTGTTTCAAATGAATCTGTGGTACGTTTCCTGGTTTGAGTAGTGGAAAGCTAAATTCGAAATTTTTGACGGACCACAAATTGGAAAATTTATTAAAGATCAAGTCTTTGTCTCTCATATGACTGCAGTAGAGTCTGCTTCCTGATGTTAGAATGTTTCTCTAGTGAAAGAGTTCTGGGACAAAACGAAAGCAGACAAGTACCAGCCAGGATCTTGTGAAACTGATGATTTCAAACTTTCAAGCTTTTCAAGCCAGAATGTGCATAACATTTACTAATTATTCAGCCACTTAAATGAATTTCTAGAAAACCTTGATAATCTCAGTGAGGAACATGATGAACAAGATATCAAGACAAACAGAGAGGTATCAGAGTCGATGGAAAATTCACGTGATGTCAGATTAGTGTTGAACCCTTTTGCGTAATTGTGCGCAATAAAGTCACAAGCGTAAATAGTGTAAGAGAACTTTTTACGCGATGGACTAATTAATCTTGAACATATTTTGCTGTGTACAGTGTGTGAAATACTTTGCAGTGTTTACAACGTTGTTGAATGTCAGTGGCATAACTTACTGCGTTTTGATAATTTGCGTAACTCTTTCAAAGTTAAGGTTAACTGGAATACAGCAGATGCACGTATGTGAATTACGTATAATATACTCTTCTTAAATGGTTGCAATGCTATTCAATTTCGCAAATATTGCATTTTGAGAAGTGATATAAAACGATATAAGTTGTTCATCTGGTTAAAAGTAATGCTAAGCAACTATAACCTCTTTTCGCTTAGTGTACAAGTAAACCGCAAAGAGTGAAAACTATGCACTGATACATGCAAAGGTGGAAAAAGCATAACTTCATGTATTGCAAAACTACAGCCAATTCGGCAACATTAATGCCATTTTTTAATTCAGCGACCCAAATTTACCCCAAAAATGATCTCACCTTATAAGCTAAACACATGTTGCTGGCCAGTGTTATTTTTGCCATTAACTTTACATTTATGAATTACCAGCCAGCTCCGCCAGGGTTGCCTGAAGGGCCCCGTCAGTAATGTCGAGATCAAAAATATCGGTTTAGCCAGCTACGCTGGCTTCTTCCATTGGGTAATACTTTTTGACGTAGCCAATTCTCTTTATAAAATCAAAAGTGCCGTTTTTTGAAAGAATATCGAGTAAACAAATATTAAAGGGGGTTGCACTAGGCGGCTGTATTTCTCATAAAGTTTCTGAAGTCCCAAGAAATGTTTTGTTTAAACAGTTTTCGGGATAGGTGTACTTTAAAACTGGACATACTCAAAATTTCACAAGCTTTTTGCGTTGATTTGATGTCGTGCATGAAAGGCGTAAATTCAAAATCGTAGAGAAGACGTCAACCTAATTTACACTTAATTTAAGAAAAAAGGGCATTGAAAATTAGGCCCAGTACTTACGGCATTTTGCAACTGCAAGATCATTTGTATGACCTGAAGCCTGCGTTTGCGCGTATGTTGGTTGTTCGTGGCATAAGTTGTTACAACAGCAAGGCTCCATTAGAATGTCCAGATTAAAAATATGGGTGAAGCCGAATGATATAACTTTACTCAGCGGGTCTTCGTGAAAACAATAATGAAAACATAATGTTTCACATATCAACTCTTGTTTCGAAATCAAAAGTACCGTTTATTTTTAATGATAATCGAGTAGAAAAACACCATTGTTCGTTGCGCATGGCCGTTATATTTGCCCCTAAGTTTTTAAGATTCCTAGAATTTAAGAAAAGTCTTGTTTGTCCGGTTTTCAGCATAAGCGCAATTAGGAAGTAATTGAATTAGCCAATAATTTTGACAAAATAAACGATTTGAAAATTGAAACAGCCAATAACTCTGGCAGGACTGAACCTGGCAAAGCTGGCTGAATTGATGTTTTTTAACTTGACCAATCCGTTGGGTAGTCATACCGGACGAGCTGGCAAGTGGCAAACAAATCAACAATTCGCTGTTGCGTGCCAACATTACGGTATATGTTCCGATTCACAAATAGTTAAGAATAATTTATAACATTTTTGTCATTTGTCTTTAATATAAAATTCTCCCAACAAAAACATTTTAAATCAAGAAGTTGATCAAATTTTAGAGCCATAAATACCGGTGCTTTGAAATAAGCAACAAACATTGCTTCTCTGGAATCCAATAACTATTATCATAGGCCTGGTTGTTGCCTTGAATATGGACTTCAAAAATTTTTTGGTCTCCTTGAAAGTATTGCATGGGTCTCATACACTATCAAGTTTTCTCTATAAAGTGTTGCAACTTCTGCATTAAGAAAATGTGTTTTTTTTTCTTTTACAAATCTTTTTTCCAGCGAGACATTGAATTGCTAAGCAATATTACTCAGGTATTTTGGCAACATAAACACGATTTTTTGGCAACATAGAAGGAGATAATTAACACTCGGATGCACGACCATTTCGGTTTCCTACTTTCCACAACCAGGGTCAAATTGACCCTCAAGCATTTTAATAGCATTTAGCTGCACTGCTTGACAATATGTCATTTACCGCAGAATAGGAAATCATAAAACTAAGTTTACCCTGTTGCGTCGGTTTATTAAAATGAAAAATAACAGCATGGCATTAAAAGAGATCACAAACAGGTTCACTAGTTTGTTTATTGTGTATTACCTCCACACTTCAAGCGAGTCACTAGATAGACACTATGTTCAGAGCAGACTGCCTCATGACACCGTGAACAGTGGCATTGCACTTTTCGATGTTTTGAATACGGACAAATGTGACATTTTTTCCATTTTGAAGCAGGGGCTTGATGCTGTTGTACTACAACTGCATTATGGAAGGTCAAGCCGCACCTCATCATTGCCTCTTTGATGGATTTCTGAAGCGATGGTGTAGAGTGGCGCTTTATCATGAAAGGCATAACAAGCTGTTTCGTCAGTTCTTTGATGAACAGCTTCCTCGCATGTGTCACTCTCTTCATGTAATTAGGTTGCAGTGATTTGAATGTGGTAAATGCATTTAGTGTGGCAATATCAAGCATGATATGCCAAAGAACTGTCGTCCACCTCCGTGTCATCTTTTTACAAGAATAATTTCTCACCATCTGGTCAAATTTGACCTGTATCTACACCCTCTTTCGCCTTGTAATAGAGTATGATTTGTGTTTTTTTCTTTTTACCGTCATCCACAAATTTGTTGGTGTGCATATAGCTAAGAAGGATGCCAGCTTTCGCTTTTTTTGGACAATAGCTCAACATGGTCAAGTTGTTGCTAAATCCAAACTCTGAACTATGTACTTCTCTGGAATTGGATGGTTTCATGATAGCTAATATGTCTGATTTGCATTTACAAAGAGTTCCCACAATAATCAGGTTTTGTTTTAGAAGTTTTTTAGCCAAAGGCACAATTGTAAAAAAGTTGTCTATAGTGATACTATGACCAAGAAAAATATAAAAAATTTATTACTAATCACAAACAAAATATAGTATTACAACACTAAGTGGAAGACCCACTGCAAAGTTTGAAGCTGCAGACTTAAGATTACTTGATTGTTTTAATCCGGAGCTGAGGCGAACGACAATGTTTTCTTCCATATTTTTCTGTATGGCTTTTCTTGGTAGTTTACCCAAGTAGATAATGCGATCTATTGCGAAAGGCACAAACAAATCGCACAGCCAAAAAATTTTTATTCTATACTTAGCATGCTTGCTAAGCATATATTGTTTTAACTTACACCTGCATCTAAACGGTACAAGCTGTTCATCAATGGTCACACGTTCGCTAGGGATAAACTTAGTTCTACACCTAGTCAAAAACAACTTCCATATGTGCCTGAACGCAGCCATGTGATCGATTTTTAACCTTTCAGCCCTGGTTCGTTTATCATCAAATCGAAGCAGTCTCCGAATATCTTTGTGTCTTCGAACTGCGATGTTGGCTGAAAGCATTGGGTTTGGAGTGAATCTGAAAAAGTTTCCGCAGGAAAACGTTTCCATTTTTTCTACACCTGCGAGTAGAGTCAATCCAATAAAGGTGACTAATACTTCATGGTCAATTTTTTCAACACTTTACCTCTTGCTGCAGCTTCTCTGCCAATTTCCGAAAATGTACATTGAATGACTTCATTCATGATGTTACGGGCTATAAAAAATTCAAATGTATCCCGTGCTGTTGTAATTCTGGAAACTCTTATAGGACCAGGCCGCTCTCTCAAAATATTACAAAATCTTGTATAAATCGGTGCAGGCGGATTTTCACTCCAATAAATTCTTGTTTTGCTCATTCTTTGCTACTGAAATGCAGATCCAGCTTCGTTTTCTAATTCTTCTAAAGATTCATCCACAGATTCCTTGTTTGATTCCTAAAAAAGTAAAAAAGCCTATTGAATACAGCAAAGAAAACGCAGTTTAAACTTTTGCCATTGCCAAACGCACTCACCCAATCTGAATCGTAATTTATGACGCTAGGGTCATCATCTTGAAATATCAAATTCCAAATCGGTTCCCAGAATACTGTCTTTATCTTCTACAAGCTCAACAGCTTTGTCGAGCGAGATAGTTGCGGGCATGGTAGATTCAGCCATTTTGTAATACACAGTATTTGAAATATCAATACTAACTATCTGAAGTTTATATTCTCTTTGAACTGTAAATGATCTGCTAGAAGTAGCGTATATAATCAGCCGGTGCAGGCTATCTGAAAGAGCCAGTAAATTGTTTTTGGTTTCTCCAATTTACCTAAAATATCTTTAGGCCTACCTATCCGCTTTTCAGCAACACACCTCACACAACACCAGCAAAATACGGTTTAGAAAACAGATTTATCTGCTATACCTGTTGGTATCATCTTCTGATATCCTCTTTAGAAAACAGTCTTGGAATATTGCAGCGATTAGGCAGCCAAGTTATTGCCACACAAACAACCATTATTATCTCACAAGATAAAAGGTCACAGTAAATCACGCCGGAGACACGGATACTCTTTCAAAATGCTCAGTACAACTTTTTTATCACCTGAAATGCATTAGAGTCAATTTGACCCTGGTTGTGCATTCTCTGAATAGGGATGTAAAATCTTCTTTTTCTCCGATCCAAAGCAAGATTATGAAACAAAAACACTACTAAAAATTATAAAATGAGTTTATCGAAGATGTCAGGAAACCTTGGGCAGTGACAATTTTTCTGTAAAAAGATGTTTTAAAAAATTTGATGCTGGTTGTGCATCCTACGGTTAAATAAATTTCAAAAGGCATTTTCCCTTCTAGCTACCGCAAAACACTTATTGTTTTATGGCACAGCATGCCTGAGATACTGATACAAGAGAAATACGAGGTCTGTTCAAAAAGTTTCCGACCTTTTCTAAAAATAATGCCAAAAAATGACACACCAGCAAAGTTTTTTTGGTGGATTGCAACGTTACAATTATTGCACACGCATGAAAAATTTCAAACCAACAGTTGGTGTCATTCTCTTTTTTTTGAAGCATTTAGTGCAGTCGTATGGTGCATGATCGTTGCTTTTTTGCTAGCAAGCGTAATGACAAAAAGCATCGAACAAAGATATTGTATCAAGGTCTTCCAAAAGCTAGGTAATAATCATACTGAAACAATTTAAAAGATTCAGCAAGCTTTTGGGGATGAGACCTTAAATCAAACTCAAATATTCATTAACCTTAAATCAAACTCAAATAAAGGAATGGTTTGATCGCTTCAAAAATGGTCGAATGCCAGTACAGAGTGAGGCACGCTCTGGCAGGCCATCCACAAGCCCAAATGAGGAGGTGGTTGAAAATGTTCGCCAAATTGTGATGAAAGATCGCCGTCTAACACTCAGGAAAATTGTTGAAGAACAATTAATAAAGACTACTACTTGGAGATTTTACGTCGCCTGCGTGATGATGTGCGAAGAAAGCGGTCAGATATATGGACAGGAAAGAACTGGCAGCTTCACCATGACTATGCTCCCGCTCATTCCGCTCATGTAATCAAAGATTTTTTGACCAAAAACAATACGGCACTTGTGCGACAGCCCCCTTACAACCCTGATTTGGAAACATGCGATTTCTGGCTATTCCCCGAGTTAAAAACTACGCTAAGAAGGACGCGATTGCAGTCACGTAAAGTCATTATGGAAAAAAGACGGCGGAGCTCAGGAGCAGTTCAAGAGGTGCTTCCGAAAGTGGCAGAGGCGCTAAGAAAAGTGTGTGTACTTGCAAAGAGAGTATTCTGACGGAGACTTAATAAAATTTGTGACATTCATTGTGTAGTGTGTTTTATGCCCAAAGGTAAGATACTTGTTGGCCAGATCTCGTATTTAGTATTATGAATATTTTATTCTAAACATTTTTGCCACACCAGTCAATCAAACTCAACTGGCATTTTTGTAATTGCAGACTTCGCATATAGGCCTACCGATACGAACACGTTGTACAGTACAAGCATCATTACACTTTTTTATTCATACAAATCTTTCCTCGTGATTTATTGGTAAATTTGCTATCACGACAAATCACTACAAGCACAAAATTATAATAGCGAAACAAGTTCTAGTGTATGCAATGAATATGTACTGGTAATAGTCTGTTGCGACAGTTATTGCATTACTAGTGTGATCCATAGAGCACTCTGAGAATTCGATACAAAGCGCACTTACACTGTATTTTTATAATTACAGTAATTACTTTAAAGGATAGACTACATCAGATATCATTGTTGTTATAAACTCGTTTCATTCTGATAGACAACATTCCTGATAAGTAACAGTGTGTTAACAATAGTTTGTTGTATTGTGTTGACAAAAAGTTCATTTTTTATTATTTTTGCGAAGACTGGTCGCTGATCCTATGTCTGCAAGTTTTTGTCCGAAGTGTATCGCGTTGTTGTATTTACACTGCTTCTTCTTCGGAAGGAGGCATAACATGAATCGGTAATTTAAATTCACATCGCAAGCTTAATTGAGAACAAGCATAGACAAATGACTGGTCTATTTAGAAGCAACCGTGAATGCGTATTGCTCATTATATGCTAAATGCCACAAAATCAAGAAAGTAAACTGTCGTAGGTGTTTACCCAAAAGTCGCTTCTTCCGAAATGCTAGTTAAACAGCCTCACAATTTTGACTAATTTCGATGTCATTGACGCCCTTAGCAAATTGTTTTACAAGATTTCGATTAACTTGGTTGCTTGCTCTCGAGCGGATAAACGTTTTCCTAACACGACAATGTCTAGCTCTAATCACGTTTTTGGAAATCATCTCATTGTTGAGCTAATTATATTGGTACCCCAAGGAAATTTATGTCACAAAGACAATAACTCAACCGTCTTGATGAATTTATTTTTTGTTTTCAATCATTCATTGCATTCCACAATCAAAAATCTTGGATAAATACAATAACGAGTTTCACAAACTGATTAATCTGAGTAATCTCGAAAAAAAACTAGCCTCAATCCTTATCTTCCAAAGGCAATGCGAAATTGTATCACGTAGACTAGTTGGACATGACTTTGTCAATCACACAGGTTGATCAAGGCCCTATTTCAGTCATTTTTTCTAGGCGGGGAAAATTTGAACTAATTGAATGCACATTACATACGTTTTACTCGTACTACTGCAGGCTGATGGTCATGATCAAAATTGTTTACTTATTTGCTTGAATAAGATCTTCTCTGAACCAAAACCGGTAATGCTGCTACATGCTGCTTTAAAAGAAATGAGGAAGAGATTACGTAGTGTAGAGTGATTGCACACTTCTGTTTATAAACAGTCTAGGACGTAGAGGTTGGTGATATTTCATGAAAATACATTTAACACTTTCTTCGAGTATAAAATGCAATTTTTAGGCACTGTACCTTACCCAAAGACTTATGTTCATAAAGTCGTTTGCTGTTTTTGATTTCAAATGTGTAACTAAACTGAGAAATAATTGTGCAGTTGATTTTTCACAAGTCTCTTTTACTTACATTTAGTTAGGAATTAACCGCTGATACCTTTTTTTCTATTGTAGGCACAAAGACAAGAGCACAAAAATAAAAACAAAAAGAAAAAGCATAAATACAAAGTTTAATTTAAATTATACCATTTCTTGTAATAAAATTGCAATTTAATATGTTTCTTAACAATATAGCGTTCTGATTTTTTATGGATTTAATAGCGTGTAAGTACTGAAGCATATTGGGAGTTGTTTTTGAATTTTTAGGCTGGTAAATCAAGAATCTTGCCGATAAAAGCATCAGGTTGACAAATTAATTATTAACCTTTTGTGCATGAAACCAAACAGTTTATGAAAGTCATTCGAAGGGACATTAATACGAAATCTTGCTAAAATCCAATCAAATGCATCATTCCAGAAAGTGTCAACAATTTTGCAATCGCAAAATTAATGTATCAAAGTTTCCGGTTCTTTTGGACAAAGCGTGCGTAAATTATTAGAAACAATATCAAGAAAATATAATTGTACATTAGTAACAATCGATCTTAAATTTAATCTGATTTGAAATGACCGTAGTTTAGTATCATTTGTGATATAGTAGTTATTTTCATAAATAATAATTGACCAATCAATTGCATCGGATGAAAGTTGCAATATATCACAACATTTTAGTTGTTGTTTAACAGGTACTACCTTAACTTTGTCTCTCAAAAATTTATATGCGTTGTTGCTTGAGCTACCCAGAGCAGCAATCTGTTGTTTGACAGTTTGCTTAAAGTCAGAAAAAGTGTAAGAAGGTTCTTGAGAGTTACTATTTGTAGTTGTAATCCGGGCCATTGAAATAGCTAAAATGACTTTAATGTATTTGTTAAAGCTCGTGTTATTTGGGATCATGTGAAAAGCTGATGCCACTTCATTGTAAAAGTATAATTCATAGTCCGAGTTAAGCAGCTGAAAAAAATCAAAAATCCCGGCTTACCACCTCCTTCTTTTACAAACGTTGCTTAATTTCGATATTTAACCGCTTTATTAAGCCATAAATATTTGGAATCATTGCGACATTGGTGAAATGTTTTATAGTTTTTAAGGTGGTAAGGATAAAGCGTAAAAAAGCCACCCTGTCAACTAGCACGCTATTCAGCTTCACATTACAACGCAAAATGCAGAAAAGGACCTTTTTATCAATACATCGATTTTCAAGTGATTTCCAACTGGATTGGTAATTACATGTATTATCAAACAGTTTAAAAGCAAAGTTGAACCTGAGAGAAAGTACATACTCATTGATGTTAATCTTTTTACCACCTCCTTCTTCACATCACAACATAGCTGAGAACGAACGATCTTTTCCCATTTGCAGCCCCCAATAAATTGACACGTAATTTGATTGAATTCCTACGTGAAAATTTCTGGCAATGTTATCGGTAAATAATAGCTTTATATACAATTTTGGGAATATCCAGAATTTTTAGTTTTGTAATTTTCCTAACAACGTGAGACCGCGAGATGACCAAAGGTTTAAAATAGTTTGCACTTCTCGTGTTATACTTGGAAAATTTTCGCTGAAGAGTAAATTGTTGTCGAAGTTGTTGATTGGTATATTAACACCTAGATATTTGACAAGACTTTGGGGCCAAGACAAGCCGTTAACGGAAAAGGGTTGAGTCACGTTGCCCTTACTAGATCCAACATAAAAAGCATTGGATTTGTTCCTATTGACTTTGCAGCCTGATTTTTGCCCGATTGTATTTAAAATGTTCAAGGCGTAGTTAAATTGCAAAGCATTTTTATTCAAAAAAAAGCAAAATCGCCTGTGAACAAAGATACTGTACTTCAAAGGTCTGTTTATTTAACGTAATGCCTTTGTATTGCTTGCTCTGATACAACATGATGTCTAGACACGCTATACATAAAATAAAAATAGTTGGAGAGAGGGAGTTTCCTTGCCTCACCCTCTTCTTGACATCGAAAAAAGGGCTTAGAAAATTATTGTTTACAACACGGCATTTACATGTAGGATTTTTGTAGAGAACTCTTATGCAGTAATCATGTAGGATCTTTGTATAGAAATCTTATCCAGTTAATCAAAGAATTACCAAAACCATAGCATTTTCACGTGGCAAAAATAAAAGACCAGTTTAAAGGGCCAAACGCTTTGTATAGATCTACAAATAATACAGCCCTCGCATCTTTTCGTGGTTTGCGTAATCAATGTTATCAAATAGTAAGCGAATGTTATTTCCAATGTTTCTGGCTTTCATAAAGTCATTTTGTTCTTTTTCTGTAAGGTCATTCAAAAAAGGGCCTATTTTGTTGGTTATAACTTTGAATATTATTTTGTAATCACAATTGAACAATGTCATTGGCCTGTAGTTGGAGGGAAACAATTTGTCTTATCCGGGTTGAAACAATAACTTTTTACACCCTCATACTGGGAATCACTCAATTGGTTGGTAAGTTTGGAAAAATCAAGGCATTCCATTAATAGACTCTTAATTTCAGTTCAGAAAGTTTTATAAAATTCAATCGAAAAGCCATCAAGACCTGAAGATTTATTGTTGGCTAGTTTACTGCTGGTTGAATTCATTTATCACAAGCAGCGCAATCAAGCAGGAAAATTGTCGCAAAGAATATCTTTCCCAAGTAAAAGGCAACGAAGCAATCGTAAAGCTCGTCCTCACGATCATTGCTACCATAAACGATGCTCCAAGCCCCTCGATCAGCAGAGATGGTCAATAACAAAGTAGTTCTACTTAAGTAACCAAATAAAGTAGGTTTTTAAGAAAGGAGCTACTTTCTTATGTAATTTCATTTCTTGCTAGTTCTACTTTTACTCAGGTATATTACATGGAAAATACTTACTTGAATAGTTATAACTTTTACTTAAGTTGATGCCAAAAATTTGATGTTTGTTAAATCAAAATAAGACATGTTTAGCTTTAAAAACATCTTGAAATTTTTATTTTTACAAATTCTTGGATATAGCTTGGTTATTTTTGGATCGCATTTTGAAAACAAGTAGCACTACTATTTAGCGACGTATTTAGTAGAGCATAAACGACAATGACCCCACAAGTGTTGTGACAGTAGCAACAAAGCAAGATGAAAAGAATAAAGTTTTCATGTCTGTTTGAATGCGAAAATTGGCATAAACAGATTTTTACTTCTATTTAAAGGTTAGATTGGGCTAAATTTCCTGTTTCCAAACCTTGATCTTCAAAAAAAGATCTTTAACTTCACAATTGGCTCTGATCCCGTCAAAATTAATTTTAGTTTTACTATTCCCAAACTAACTACGCAAGGTGCAGTCAGTTGTTACCAGCGAAAAGTGCTTTCATAAATTTTTTTGGTTTTAAAAGGTAATTAGTTTTAGAAGTAAATTTAGATGTTCTACAATAGTTAAATTTTGCAGCGTCTTTCATGCCTCCAAAAATATATTGGATAGTCCGCAAACCCCAACCGGCAAAGAGGCAGTTGCGTTCTAAAACAATTTACAAAATTTTTATTTTTCACTGAGTTATTGATGTTCCTAGGTCATTAAGCTTAACAATGTTTACAGAGATTGATATTTAGGAGGTACTCTTGTACCAGGGCACGAAATCTTTTTGGGAGTTTGTCGGGTATGCTGATGTGACTCCCCAGGCGCAAAAAGCTAAAAATACGTTTTCATGAAGTTGATCAATACAAAGAGAATAAAAAAACTTGCTTTCAAAAATTCGATTTTTCAAAAAACTTGCTTTCAAGAAGTTAACTCAAAAATTGCTGCAATTTAGAGAAGAGGCAAACTAGCTGAAAGCTTTTTAATAAAATTTGCCTTGTTACGCCGCACGTTAAAAAACCTTGGTACCTCACCTAAGTCAAGCTCGCAATAGCTCTGCATAAACTTGATTTCAACACCACAACTTTGAAATTGCCCAACACCTCTGATTTTTACTAAATTCCTGTAGAGTCTCTAAGGATAATAAAGATGATTACCAAAAATGAGGTCGAGCATAAACAATTTCTTTCTCTCTCTATTTTTCGCCGCTATTTAAAATTTTTGCAAATTACATCTATGGCTTTATTTATCGTAAATATTAAATATTATAAAACTCTAAGTTTTTTATTAGTGGAAAAAAATGAATCGTGTTGTCACCAAGTTGCTCCACGTTTTAACAACTTTTAAATACGTATAAACAATCTGTCAAATGCGTAATACAACAATCAAAATATCAAATCAAATAAACCAAGAAAAACTGTATTAATCACTAAGATAACTTCATCTGTTATGACGAATTTTGGTTAAAATATTGTGTCTGCAATGTTTTTGTCTAAGAGTTGAAATTTTTATTTTATCATGTTGCTCTAGCTGACCTTCTTCTTTCTTGGGAAGAGGGAACGACAGAGTATTATTTATGTAAACCAGATTCACACAGCAAGCCTAACCAAGATTGAATTAAGGAAAAGTCTCAATTTACATTAAACCGATCATACATACTAATTCCAGACTGTTAGCTCCACTACAAGCAAAGTGCACTGTCGTAGATAGGGACACAAAAGTTGCCTCTTACGATATGCTGCTGGAACAGCTTCACAATTATACCCAATTTTGACATCATAAATGTTTTTAGAAAATCGTGTATACAAGATTTTGATACCTTTAATTTTTTGCTCTCATACAGATAAATTTTTTCCAAGCACTATCATCTGCTGATTTAACAACAGACTTGGAAATCACCACAACATTGAGCCAAACACTTAGGTTTATATAGAAATTTGATTTCACAAATGCAATAAAACAATTGTGAATCGAATTTTCAAAACCGCCTTAATATCTCGATTATTCATTACCAATTTTTTTCTGGCATTACGTGGATGAGTGACATTGGATAAATACCAGCACGAGTTTCAATAGCTGTTTGATTAAGATCAAGACAAAACTACGCGTATACATAACATTACGTCAACAATGACTAATTGCATTACGGTAGGTTGATTGCCAACCGTTCTGTCAATCACGCAAAATTGTTAAGATTGTATTTGGGCATTTTTTTTCATTAAGAGCTGTTTGGGCAATTGAATGGCACGGGGCGTATGTTTTACTTGTCCTTCTATGCACTTCGCTCATTGTAAAAATCACCTAAATGCATGGAGAAATCGGGATAATGAAAATAGGAACTAGGCCTATGCTATTTTTCACACAATGTTTTTGACTTGATCCCCATGTTATTTCCACTTTGTTATAATACAAGAGTTGCTTGCGAAGAAAAATGGTTAGCAATTAATTACTTTTACACAACCGCTGCTTGAGTGAATCTGGGACAGCCAGCTGAATTGATATTTTCCGATCCAAAGTCACAGGCTGGCGACGCTGGTTGGACGAGCTATTATCTCTATAAAGCAGCGCAAAGTAAAAAAATCATTTTTTCTTCAAATCAAAACAACAGTGTCGCCACCAGGGTAAAATCGACCTTAAAACATGTCCTTAATTAATTTTTGGTTGGTTGCTACTTTTATTCTATAAAGACAGCGAGTTCAAAAGTCAACTACAGTGATAACTATATTAAAATGTCAAACCTTTTAAATAGCTTATGGTAAAAAAGTAATTTCTAGTTTTAAATGACAGAAAAAAAAACTTTGCTTTATTTGATTATTAAATCATAGATATTGGTAGGCATATAGCTTTTTTATGGTCATTTTTATTCAAGCTCGATTTGTTTGGCTAATCAAACACATAAACTGATTTATTTAATTATTTTATAGAAGAAAAATAATTCCAAGAAAATAATGTTTGGTATGATTTATCAGAAAAATTGTACAGTAGAAGCTGTTAAGTAAAAACTGAACCACCCCAAAAATTTTACATAAATTAAATAAATATGGCGATGTGAGATCAGTCTACCAAAATCAAGATCTCACCTTTTTTTATGATGATAGCATCGAGGAAGAATAGTCAATGCGTCATCATCACAAGGCAGTACCAATAACAACTTATTTTGGGTGGGATTTGAATCCACAATCTGCACCAGCTTTCTTGGTTGTGAACACAGGCTTTTGATGACGGAATGTTTCACACCTAAAAAACAAGAAAAACTCTTTCGCCCAGTGATCGTTCTTATCATGTTGTTTAGTACAAGTTCTATTTTTTGGAAAAGCAATTTTACTGCTGTACCCCGAACCGGAATACCATTGAAAATGTGAGTTTAGTCTTGGCCAGGGCTACTCGATTGGCGGACCGCGATCCGAATCCGAACCTTTCAAGTGTTGAAACCAGGACCTCAAGCTCCAGGATGAGTAACAGTAAGTACAGCCACGGATTGCAAATAAGCCTATGCCTCTTTTACCAAACTTTGTTGATTTAGTCTCAATACTATTTTTAAACAAAATATCAAAAATTTTTCAAGCCTTCGGCGCAACTGCACATTCTTAGCGTTAACTAACGGCACCTTTAAAAGGACTAACAAACACCACAATCAGCATGAAAAACAGGAGAAAACCTGTTTCCCAATGCTGAAGATCTGTTATTCATGCCTTTCTCGTCCACTAAATTTGCCTCTGCAATTTAGCTGATCAAGTGTGGAAAAGTTCAAACCCCAGAAAATATTCCGCAAGATGTATTCTGAAGCACTGCAGTCCAAAATGTGTTACATGGCTTCAAAAGTTCTACACAGCCTGCGTGACCTACCAAACAGTCCCAACCACATGGCGCCTGGCCACTGTTATCTCGGTAACAAAACCTGGCAATGCAGCTGATGACTGAAAGAGCTTCCAGCCCGTATCGCTGCTGAGCGTTTCTTACAAGCTTTTGGAGCGGTAACTCTTGAAACGTCTATAACCTGTTTTTGGCCCTCAAAATTGACTTTAGGCTTGATCATTGCATAACCGATCAAGCGTTCAAACACACCTGTGACGTTGAGCACCGCTTTGAAGAAATTAAATCAGGCATTGTGTTGGTAAATCGTACTGTCGCACAAGATTACCTACGTTTAAGCTTCCGTAAAAATGGTAAAATAAACGGATAAAAGTGTGTGAACTTATTGGGTGTTTAAACTGTGAGCAAGTCCACTCCTTAGGTATATGCTGGAAACAGGGCACAAAAGAAGTTGCTAGGGACTTCAAAAAGCTTAGGAGAAATATACCGGCTCTGCGCAACCCCTCTAATATATTTCTGCTTGATTCCTATAAAGAATACGGGATTTTTCATATTAAAACGACAATTAGCAATGTCAAAACATTTTACTGTGTAGCAGTGTTCTTACAACTAGGCATTGGGTAAAGTCGGCGCAGCCTTGTGAGAGCTTTATTTGGGGGTAATTTTGTCTTTTTCTGGCTGTGTTTATGCCAGGAACAAGCAACATGTGCGCAGTCAGTGGCTTTAGCTCGTACAAATAGGCATATAATTACAAATAGTCGAAATAAACGGGCCATTTAATAGATTATTTCCGAAAATACACATCAATCAATTTGGTGCCCATTCTTTCCTACTACTTTCATACGTATCCTTATGCTTCCATGTACTTCATGAAATAAATGAATAAAACGTTATGAAATATTTGACTGAAAGGATTGAGAGGAAGTTCAGTTTGTAAGTATGTTTATGCTGGCAACAGGGAAAACAATGCGTAGCCAGGGACTCCACAAGGTTAGTATATGTTCTTGCCTTATTGGTCATGTCCTGGCCTTTGTATAACCACAAAACGTTAGCTATTACAAAAGCATGGTGTTATAATCAGTGGCTTGTTTAGAAGCTTTTTCTTTTTTTGGTAAGAGGAAAGTGGCGGAGTTTTAACTAAACTCAATCATTTTATCAAGCCATCTTGTGGCATGAGTGAGCACTATCTTACTTGAGGGAAGGGCAGAGAATTAATAAATAAAACTCTTTAAAAGTGAAAATCTTGCCATTGTTGGTCTTCAAACAAGCAGGAAGTATTTCTTTTAGAGATTATCGTTCTGAAAATAAGAGCTTTGCCCATACTCGAGTCCAACAACACATAATCATTTTTGACAAAGGCGCTTCATATAGCATTTTCCCATTTTTACGTACACACATCCATCTGTCCGACACAACCCCGTAAAACCCTTTCTATAATTGGCGGCAACATCCAAATCGCTAGTACTTTAGAAGATAATTTAAACTGGGGGTTGTCATGTTTACTAGTTTTTGAATTTTATGTTGTGAATTTGTCTTACGGCATCATTGGTGCAGATTTTCTGACGAGACACGGCCTAACTGTAAATTTAACAGCTATACAGTTGAAGTGGAGCGTGCTACTTTCCGTGACCCTGTGGAGAGCGAAGATCGTTTCGTAACTTCCAGTGACACCCCGTCTAATGCCAATCTTTTCCAAACTCTCCAATTCGAATTTCTAGAAGTATTTGACCCTTCCCATCTCTCATGTATTGTTAAGCACTCGATAATTGCCTCAGTAGAGACCGTAACCAAAATACTCGTCACTATCTATTCTCGCAGATTAAGCCCAAAAAAGTTTCGTCGGCTGAAGATCGATGAAAGGATTACTTGACCAGGGGATACTAGAAAAAAGTCAAAGCGCACGGTCTTGCCCAATCGTTACGTTGTCAAAAAGGCGGTTTATATAGACTCTGCGTACATCTAGTGCCATTAAACAAAGTCCTCAAAATACAAAAACATTTTTTGCGCAACATCAAGGACTTTATGTCGCTGGCACATTAGTTTTCTTTTTTTAATGTAAAAGACGCGTATGATAATATCCTCGTGAAGGAATCCGATCTTCATAAATGGACTAGCACGTGCCTTCCCGGAAACTTTGTTCATAAGTATTTGCCGATGAGTCTTGCGTCTAGTTCTGCATCTTATCAGCGCTTAGTGAACGAAGTCCTGACGGGGCTTGCTGATGATTTTTGTTATTTCGACAATATCATAGTCATGACGCGCAATTTTAAAGAACATAAATGAATCTTGCTTACCCTTTTGTGTCGTCTTCGAGAGAACAGATTGATTCTCAACTCTTACAAGTGTGTGGTTGCTGTTCAAAGCTTGCTCTTTCTGGATTACCGTGTTTACAGACCCGGTGTTGCTCCATCGGAGGCTAAAGGGGCTCCGATTCAGAACGCGGACTTGAACCAAGCGTCAATTACGAAAATATTTAGGAATGTAACGATTTTGCAGTCAGTTTGTCAAAAATTGTGCCAAGTGACTGCAGCCACTGCACGACTTAGTTGCTAAATCTCCGAATAATCG